>CP111159.1:1228236-1842354 GCA_026367775.1 Exserohilum rostratum
CGAGAACAACATAGGTAATGCGCCTAAAGGAGAGCACACGTCCCTGGTTCGCAGTCATCAAATCGATCAGACGACCAGGTGTACCACACAGAATGTGTATGCCACCACGCTTGATCATGGCAATTTGGTCAGAGATGGGCTGGCCACCGTAGGCACATTTAATAGTGATGCCAGAAGCTGAGAGGAATGGCTTAAGCTCAGTGACAATCTGTAGTGACAATTCTCGAGTCGGAGCAAGAATCAGTCCGATTGGTCCATCGGCTGGCTTCAGCGGGCGTTGGTCAAGAATGTGACGAATCATGGGAATACCGAATGCGAGCGTCTTTCCTGAGCCAGTCTTTGCGACTCCGATGAGATCTCGTCCTGAAAGAGAAATGGGCGCAGCCTGTGCTTGGATAGAGGTGGGCTTCTTGTAGCCGACGCGGGCAAAGACATCCATGGTTGCCTGCAGCAATCCCATCTGAGCCCACTTGGTGACAGGACGGGGCACATCGTCTGGCTTGACTTTGATGCCGTCAAGCTCATGGCGGAGATCGGCAACTTCTTCTGGCGTCATCTGAGAAACCTCGAGTGGCTCAGTGTAAAATTGTTTTCTGAACGGCTCGTACTCAACTTTATCATGGTCGACAGTTGCAACCTCCTTCTTCTTCTTCTTAGCGGCGCGAAGTTCGAGAAGATCTTGCGCTTCGACCGAAGTCTCGACAGGCTCAAGGTCGTCGGCGAACAAGGCCTCGCCTGCAGGCGTATCGCGGCTGGGTTGGGGTTCGGTCAGATCGGCCATGAAGGCATCGAGTGGGTCAATCTCTTCTTCTTGGGCGCCTGCATTTTCGTCAACGTCCATCTTGTCGGCGGCGGGGACTTGGACGGCAGGTGCTTCTTCCATAGTAGTGTCTTGATTGTTCTCGTTGGCGATGTCTGCACGACGCTTCTCGAGGCGGGCTTGAAGCTCCGCATTGTTCTCTTCGTCGTCGCTTCCGATGCCGCTCATGGCAGCATCGTCGTCCTCGGCACCGTCAGCTTCGGGTTCGGGCTCGTCGTTGGCGGTGAATTCGGGGAGAGCTTGGAGCTTGCGCTTGCGAGTTGGGCCTTCTTCGTCGAGGAAGGCTTTCCTTGAAGTCTCCGCCTCTGCTTCAGCGGCAGTCTTGGCCTTGAGACCGAAGGAGCCAATGTTGCCATTGCCCTTGGCTGTAGCGGGGTCTGTCTGCGTAAGCTTGGGGTTATGTGAAGAAGGTGCGGAGGGAGACATACTGCTAGCGGTGGTGACTGTCTTGCCGGCTGGCTTGGCCATATCCAGCGGGCGGGCTGCGGCAGAAGCGTCCAGCTTGAAGGTAGACTTCTCGGGCTGCTTCTGCTTGAGTTTCTCAGTAGCACTCTTCTGTGGAACTTTGGTCTTAGCGGTGTCAAGCTTGTTCTCACTTGCTGAAGCCGGGGGTGGCGGCGTCGCGGTAGCAGCAGAGGGCGTTGCAGGCGCAGTGCCGGCCGGCGAGGCGCCAGAGCCGGGCGTGTCTGTCTTCTCTTTGCTAAGGCGCTCAGCGTTGCGCTTCTTCCATTCGGCCAGCTTAGCTGCGCGTTCGGCGAGCTTGTCCTTGGCCTGTGTCTCGGGGTCCTTCTTTCTGTCGTCGCGCGGGGCAGCGTCTACACGGTCACGCCTACTGTCTGGCGCAGGGGTAACTGAGGAGCGAGAACTAGGCCGGCGTGAGGTGGAGCGGCGACGTCTGTCTCTATCATCGTCGCGGTCTCGCCTGTAACGGTCTCCACGGTCTCTGGATCGCTCGCGGCGGCGAGGGGGAGAGCGCGAGCGGCGGTAGTAGGGCTCGCGGTCGCGGTCACGGTCGCGGTCACGACGGTCTCGGCGGTCACGGTCATCTCTGAAGCGGCTCTCTCCCCCATAGCGGTCTCCCCGGCGGTCGCGGTCTCTGTCTCTGTCTCTGGATCGGTCGCGGCGCGGGCTGTAGCGACGACGATCCCGGTCATCGTACCTTGAGGAATCAGCGTGGCGCGTCGCCATCTTGGAAAGTCGGTGGTATTACTGTGAGCAATCGGAGCAGTCCAGCGTCCTCAGGCAGCAACTCGAGGGTGGCGTGGGTGCGATTGCGTCGGCGGGATGTGTCTATCGAGACGTTTGTGACCCCCAGAAGCATGTAGAAGTCCCGGGCCCCGGTCTGGCTTGGCTGATGGTGGCTTGGCACGTGCGACGCGCTAAAACCGAAATCTTGGGGCGCTAGGGATAATTTTTGGGAGGTTGCGACCATCCACGGCCAAAGTGACCGCAAAACTCATTCTCCACCAAAATGTCTGTAAATCCGCGCAAGAGAAAGGTCGTCACGCGCCCGGCGCCTGAGCCCAGCGATTCAGAAGACGAATTGGGCGACGGCCTGCTCGACGGCATCTTGTCGCATTCCGAAGACGACTCGGACGACAGCCAAGCGGAAGAAGAAGATGTCGAGACAGATGCCAGCAGCATAATTGAGGGGCTCTCTGACGAGGATGAGGAGGAAGAGGAGGAAGAGGAAGATAGCGACGCAGAGCAAATCCGCGAGGAAATGCGCAACCTCAACACCTCGGACGGGCCCTTGCGCAAGAAGAAAGGCACCGCTGCCCACGAAATGGACCTCGATGCTGGCGCAAATGCGGAGCTAGATGAAGATGAGAACAACAAACCCAACTACACAGTAACCACCGATGCGCATGGCAACCCTCGCTACCTGTACAAGGAGATTGACCCAGTCTACGAGTCCGACGATTCGGATGCCGAGGCCACCAACACGATCGGAAACATTGATCTCAAGTACTACGACGAATACCCGCACATTGGTTATGACATCAACGGCAAGAAGATCATGCGCCCAGCCAAGGGAGAGGCGCTGGATGCCCTCTTGGACAGCATCGACATACCCAAGGGCTGGACAGGTCTGACGGATCCTCAGACAGGAAAGCCGTTGAACCTGTCCGACGAGGAGCTGGATGTGCTCAAGAGGCTCACAAGGAACGAGGTTGTCGAGGACGGCTACGACCCGTACCCGGAGATGGTTGCCTACTTCTCTGGTAAACAGGAAATCATGCCGCTGAGCGCTGCGCCAGAGCCCAAGCGACGATTCATCCCTTCCAAGCACGAAGCGAAGCGTGTCATGAAGCTCGTCAAGGCCATTAAGGAAGGTCGTATCCAGCCTTACAAGCCACCGCAAGAAGAGGAGGAAGAGCAGGACGCTTTCAACTTTGACGTATGGGCCGACGAAAAGCCACGCCCAGACAACACGATGCACATTCCCGCACCCAAGCTGCCACCCCCAGGCTACGAAGCCAGTTACCACCCACCACCCGAGTATCTACCTGATAAGGCGGAGGAGCAGGCTTGGTTGGAGGCAGACGAGGAGGACCGGGAGAGAGACTTCCTGCCCAAGAACTACGAGGCGCTGCGCAAGGTTCCTGGTTACGAGAGGTTTGTCAAGGAGAGATTCGAGCGAAGTCTGGATCTCTACTTGGCTCCTCGTGTGCGGAGGAACCGACTCAACATTGACCCCGAATCTCTGCTGCCCAAGCTGCCAAACCCAGATGAGCTCAAGCCTTTCCCCACAACTTGTGCTGCCATATTCCGCGGCCAAGAAGGACGAGTCCGCTGCGTTTCAATTGATCCAAACGGCATCTTTGTTGCCAGCGGAGGCGATGATGGCTACGTACGAATCTGGGAGATTATGACCGGTCGCCAAGTCTGGAATGCCAAACTGTCCGACGAAGAAGCTGTAGATGCCGTCCAGTGGAGACCCACCAAGGACGCATCTATTGTTGCCGCAGCCTGTGGCGAGCACGTCTTCCTAATCATACCCTTCTCCCTCCTCTCCCCTGACATCGAGCAAGCCAGCCGCGAGGTCCTCGACGCAGGCTGGGGCTACGCCGCCTCCAAGGGCTCCACGACCCCCAAGGGCGAAGCCCCCAAGCAACCCCCTGGCAAATGGAGCCGCCCCGGCACCCGCCTCGAAAACAAGGGCGTCCTCGTCCAAGTTGAAGTCCGCTCCGCCGTCAAAGTCCTAAACTGGCACCGCAAAGGCGACTACTTCGCCACCGTGTCACCCCGCGGCCAAAGCACCGCCATCGCCATCCACACCGTATCCAAGCACCTCACCCAACTCCCCTTCCGCCGCCTCAAAGGTATCGCGCAAACCGCGCAATTCCACCCATCCAAAGCAATCTTCTTCGTCGCAACCCGCAACACAATCCGCAGCTACGACCTTGCCAAGCAAGAACTCGTCAAGATCCTCCAGCCCGGTGCCAAATGGATTTCAGCCATTGATGTGCATCCTGGCGGCGACAATCTCATCGTCAGTAGTTACGACAAGCGTGTTCTATGGATGGACATGGATCTCTCGAATAAGCCTTACAAGACAATGCGTTTCCACAAGGAGGCTGTGCGCTCCGTAAAGTTCCACCAGGGAGGTCTGCCGCTGTTTGCCGATACCTCGGATGACGGTACGATCCAGGTTTTCCATGGAAAGGTTGTGGGTGATTTGATGGAGAACGCGACGATTGTGCCGCTCAAGGTGCTCAAGGGCCACAAGGTGAAGAGTAGGTTGGGTGTTATGGCACTGGATTGGCATCCGAGGGAACCGTGGTGCGTGTCGGCGGGTGCAGATGGAACGTTGAGGTTGTGGTGCTAGAGTGTTTAGGTATACCTCTTTTGTCTTCCTTTTCTTAGCTTGATATGCAAATGTAGCATTCTGCACGGCGTTTAAAAATGAGAAGAAGAAAAATCTGGAGTGTATAGAGGAGAACTGTTCTTCTCTTGTCCTCTCTATGAATGAATAATGTTTCTGGATACACACAACCTTTTGGGGCACGAACTTGATGAGGAACGTGAATAATTTTTGATGCATTACTGCATGGATATCATGAATCCATTTCTTCTCGCTTTTGCGCTGTTTCCCCCAAAACAGCCTTTTATATGTACAATGTGGGGAATGTGTATAAAAAGGTATTCTGATCGTATGCAAGAAAGTGAAAAACTCCTGCTTTTCATCCCATCTACAACTTCCGACTCCTGACCAAACCACTCTTGATACCCGTAAGTTCACCACCGTAGCTGGCGCTTCCCTTGGCCGCAGCGCTCTTGTCATACACTTGCTTCATGCTCTTGAGCTTCTTCTGCTTCTCCTTGTACTTTTCCTTCTTCTTTACTCGGGGATTCCTGACGCTCTTCTTGCGGTGCGGTGTTAATCCCTGTGGGTTCATGTTAGTAATCTGCGTTGTGCAACTCCAATGCATGGAAAAGGGGAATTAGCGGTAGAATGCATACCTTATTCTTTTGGATCTGGTAGGAGATTTGACGACGTCCATCGTCACCAATGATTTCTTCTTCAATCACTTGGGCACCCTGCTGCTTAGCCAAGGCATAGGCTTCTGCACGCTCCAGCTTCGCCTGCTTCTTGTCGTTAGAGCGAGCAGCAACCATGTCGTAGTAACCATCTTCGTCTTCGAAATCATCGCGGCTATTGGCTGGCGCCTCGTCAGCAGAGGAGGCGCCGTCATCATCGCCCAGAGCCACGCCTGGACCGGTGTCCTTTTGCTGACCGCGCTTCTCAGCTTCGGCCTGCAGACGGGCTTGTCGGTCCTTTAGGCGCTCGCGGTGTGGAATATCTGCATCACCACCGTAATCCTTGCCAGCAGCATCGCGTTTGTTGGCTTTTTGGGCAATTTGCGATGTGTAGAAGCGCAGTGATCGCTTCTTCTTGGCCTTCTCAGCAGCTTCGTGTGCAGTAAGAGAGGTCTCTTCGCCAAAGTCCGAGTCGTCTGCGTTGAGGAGGTTGAGCTTCGGCTCCGCGGCCTTCTTCTTCCGTGCCGCTTTCTTGAGCGCGGCCTTGTCCGTGAGCGTGTCAAGCGATGCAAGGTCTTGCTCAGTCTTGGCCAGTTTCGCAGCACGTCGTGCCGCTGCTTCTGCCTGTGCCATCTCCGCTGCTCTCTGTGCCTTGGTCTTCTTATGTTTCGTGGGTTTCTTAACAGCCAAGTCTGCAGCGTCAATCTCGGCATCGCTAGCCTCATTCTCTGAAACGTCGTCACCATCTTCAGTCTCGACCATGGGATCAGCGATTGGCAGGCTCTCCACCCGAGTCCACATTTTCTGACACTTGAGCAAACTTTCCATGACGGGGTGTTCGTGTAGCTCGGCAGGGTCCATGGCGAGGGCCGGAGACGACTCATCTGTAGCAGTGGAGCCGAGAACAGCAAAGTACATGGCCATTGCCGCGAGATACGCGGCGCATGCCCGATACTTTGTGACGACCATGGGTGTGGGAACTGGCCTATCCTTCTTGGCCGACTGCGCCTTCAGCATCCGCTGTGCAGCGCTGGCGGCCGCAGCCAGTTCCTCGTGCAGCGGCTGTAGTCGCAGATATTCCTTGGAAATGTGCTCGAATTCGGGGTATCGCGTGCGCAGAATCTTCATCTTCTCCTCCTCAGACATGGCATCAGTAATCTGGAGCTGAGGCAAGACTTCGGTAACCACGGCGCCGCCTGCAGCATCCTTCTGGCTGTCTTGCCCGAGCCATTCGTCTTCGTCGAAGCCAAAGTCGGCCTCGGTCATGGCCTGCAGCTGCTTCTTCTGGATGCGCCTCGCCTCTGCCTCTTCGTCGAGCGCATCCTGCTCCGTCTCGATGGCGTCAGCATCATAGTAATCTTTTTTCGAGGCGCCCCATGCGCCGAGTTCTTCCTCGTCGTCCTCTTGGGCTAGCTTGCGCTTTCCGGAGATTTCGTCTTGCGAGGCGTCGCTGGCGGCGTCGTCGAGATCGTGTTCGTCATCGTAGTCGTCGTTGTCGTCGTCGTCGTCGTCGTCGTCGCTACTACCGGCGTCGAGAATCTCCTCGTCCGAAGGCTGCAGGAATTTGTCTAAAGCCTACGTCAGCGCAAATAATTCCCCCTTTTTTTCGTGCGAAATTACCTTCTTCCCGGTACTTCCGCATCTTCTTGGCCACCGGGCCCTCATCGAGCAACACCTTGTCGCGGTTCATGTGAAACTCGTCCTCAGAATCAGCAACATCTTCGTACGTGTTGATCCTCATGTGCGGATCCTCCTCTCTTGGCGCCTTGGACGCGCCAGACGCAGCGCCGCTGGCCTTTCTCTTCTTGGCCATGTTTGCGGTGCTGCTGTTGTTGTTTCGCGGTTGTGGTGGTCGGTCGCAGCGGCCAACTTTTTTTTTCGGCAGTCTTGGCTTGGCCGCGGGCAATCATCGGGCCCGGGCCACCCCCCCACGGTCTGGCTGCCGCTAGTCAGCCCAGTAAACGAGCTTACTATGTATTCTAGTACCTGCAGGGCCCGTCCCGATTACTAGTTGTATGTAATTGCGGAACTCCTATCACCACTCAGGTATGTAAGATGTGCTTCGACACGCATTGGTTGCCATGTGCCTTGATTACTGAGGGATGAGGACAGTCTGACGCCACATGATGCTGCCCGCTGGATGGTCCGGGACCACTGAAAATTTAACTTCCTTCATGCTTCTTCCCCTCGCCCTCGGGGTTGCTGTCTTGCTCCTCGTTGTATTCTGGATGACCGGTATCATGGGCTTTAGTTTTGGGATGCGTAACCAGTTCCCGGTCGAAGGCAAGGTAGGCCCGTCTAGACTCTGCGCTTGTTGCGACGCGTGGCGCTCACTTTTTCGCAGACCGTTGTCATTACTGGCTCGTCGCAGGGCATGGGCAGCGAGATAGCCTGTCTACTCGCTGCTCGCGGCGCCAATCTCGTGCTTGTCGCACGCACAGCAAAGAATCTCGAGGCCTCTGTCGCGCGCGCCCGATCATGCGCAAAAAACCCTTCTGTCCAGCGCTTCACGTACATCTCGGCCGATGTGACGTCGGAGGCGGAGAACGCCCGCATTCTCCACGAAGCAACCGCCTGGAACCATGGCCGCATGCCTGAGATTGTGTGGTGCGTGGCTGGATCCTCCACGCCTGGCCTGTTTGTCGAAACCAGCACCGACACGCTGCGCAAGCAGATGGACTTGAACTACTTTGCGACTGCTTACATGGCCCAAAAGGCTCTGCAGGCCTGGTTCTATCCCGAGGTTCCGTACCATCGACGGGACAAACGCACCCCTCCGGAACCACCCCGAAAATTCATCATGACATCATCCTCACTTGCCTTTATCAACATTGCAGGCTACTCACCCTATTCTCCTGCCAAAGCGGCCCTGCGCTCTCTCGCTGATGGCCTCCGCTCAGAAGTCCAACTGTACAACGCCGCTCGCCGCTCCAAGATCAACACGGGTTTCACGCCGGCGCCGTTTGATGTCAACATTCACATCGTTTTCCCAGGCAGCATCCTGTCTCCAGGCTTTGAGAGGGAAAACAAGACGAAGCACCCCGTCAGCATGGAGCTGGAGTCTGCAGACCCAAAGCAGACTGAGCTCGAGGCCGCACAGTCCTGCCTTCAAGGCCTAGAGAGAGGGCATTTCATGACCCCAACAAATTGGCTGGTGCAGGTAATGCGTTGGGGCAGCCTGTCTGGCAGCGAAAAGAACAACTGGCTGGTCGATGCAATAGGGGCACTGATAGCGGCCATTGCTTGGTTATTTATAGCGCCAGATATGAACAGAACCGTCTCGGGTTGGGGAAAGAAGAACGGAATGCCAGCGTTCAGGCCGAACGCGCAGTAGGCCGAATCTGCCTAATTACTCACTTAGTATTCATATATAATTTAATGACAATGCACATAAGTTTGCGCTTCAACATACCCAATCTGGCCCAATACAAGATGACTTGGTAACAGATGTCTAGGCACCAACCATTGATTCAGTCTGTCATGACTTGTTTGTTTGCCTGTTTGAACGGTGAACATCGAACGTATCTCAGGCATGGTATCTGATTCATGACAGCCAACACGTCACTCGATGACTCTGGTGGCATGATCGATTTGGGAGAGAAGGCACCACAAACGGACGATGCGAGCTGTTGAGGGGAAAGCAGGCAACCCGAGAAGGGCGGGCGTGTGACAAGAGCGCGGACCTATGCGGTCTTTCGGGAAACTGGGATCCCCGGACAAAACACCAATCCCCACCAAAACTCGCCCTGTTGAAACCGCACAGTATCATCATTACGCTTTTGTTTAATCTCCAAACAGATTGAGATAAGAGATGATCACTAAATTCTCTACACGCTAGAATGCCAAGCACTGGAATATATACTCTGGTAGTGTCGCTGCGATCTAATCTAGCGGCCAATACATGCACGGTTTGAGGCGGCTTTACACAGTCGGCGATTTCCTATCCGAGCACTCCCAGATCCCCGAAAGCCTGCTCAGCCCACCACGACCCCTGCACACAACACGCGGCATACATATGCGTAGTACTACATACATTCACAGGCTTACCACTCTCCCATCTTTGGTAGCCTTGGACAACCTACACATAGCTTCCATCTGTAATCATGGCCGAGACCGACCGCCCTAACCTCTTCGAAAACCTCCCTACAGACATCTTGTTGTTGGTATTGGATAATGTGAGGTCTCCACTCTGACTGGCAGCATAACTGTTAGCTGTGAGCACCGTACTGACGTCATTTAGATTCACCTCTATTCTGATCTTTTGGCACTTTGTTTAACATCCAAGGCGTGCAACTCTCTGGCGACCCAGCGCTTGTACAAGAACATTGTGCTTGATACTTGCAATTGGAACGATGAGCTTCCTCTCATCTGTAAATGCCTGGATGCCGGTGCATCCAAGCACCTCAGGTATACACAGAGCCTAAGTCTGCTTGATGTTCCTGATTTCGTGATGAATATGGACCTAGGATGGCCAAGATCCCGTCAAGTTGGTAGAAAAGATTGGATAACCTTGAGGATATTGCGTTCATTTCCTCAGAATCAGCTGGCTACATTTCGGTAAGCTCCTTTGCTCACGTATTATTTCACCTTGCACTACTGAAGCAAGACCCAATGTATTCTGGAGCTGACCGATTCGTAGCCATATCTCCGGACTCGAACTAGGCCCATCTGTCATGAGCCTTCTGGAATCTCAACAGAAATCCCTCGTCAATGTCCATGTTACCCGTGGCGACTTCCAAAAACTTATATCTCCAAGCTCCAAGCGCTTGACAGTCGGAATCTTCCAGCATCACCAGGCAACCGACGGCTTAGTAGAACTTACTCAATCACTTCATGAGTTGGAGTCGCTGTCCCTCATTTTCAAAACGGGAGTGGACAGAATGGCATCCAACTGGTGGGGTGAAAATGGTTACGAAGAACACTTACCCGAAAAAAGGATCGTGACCCGCGAACTTACACTTGACGGTATTATACCTGAGAAACTCGTTCACAACATACCATACCTGTTCGACCTGTCTCAGTTGACCAAACTCTCCCTGTATGAGTATGATGTAAATTCCTGGATGTGGAAGGATCATCTCGCCTGTTCACCTGATCTAAGGAATCTCACGCATTTTAACCTTCATTCAAGAGATTCCAGGCACACATTCGACAGGGACTGGGAGTTCTTCGAGGGCCTTTTCCGCAAGGAAGAGAGCGATCTGCTCCGGGACATGTTTGCGCGGAACAAGAACCTCCAGCATGTGTCACTTCATATCTTCGCCCTTGCAGCCATGTCCTTGGAGCCATTTGCGATTGATGACGAAAACCAGTTGAGCGCCGGCTCGGACGCTACTCCATATCTCTGGCCGCTACGCCACAGTTTGAAGACTCTCTCGCTCCTTGATATGATGTCTACGATAAAACGCAGTGTACAGTTTCCTTCCAAGTCAGAATTGGACGCAGTATGTAGTGAGTTTGGTGCTTTAGAGCAGTTTGGAATACGTGTCCCAGAACAGGACGGCTTCTACTATACTGACGCTGCGGAGATACACACACATGTCCTTGGACATCTGGTGAGCCCATTCACATCTTCTTGTTATGACTAGAAAACTGACCACCCGTGATAGGAGCCTATCAAAAAGCTCAAAGATTTGAGAATCTTGCATCTCTACCAGGATCGCATCAGGCTCTCCCATGCTGAGCCTCACGCGCGAGATCCTTGGGAACAAACCCTGACATTCGCCACCAAGTTCTTCCGGTGGGCGCACACTTCCTGTCCTCATTTGAACGTCCTTGTTTGGGGTCGTTTTACTGAAACAATTGATGACGAGATATTTGACATGTTCGACGTGGATCCGGATCGGGGCCCGGCACTTCTCGAGCTCAAACAGGTTGAGCGTGTTGGACAACAGTGTTTCATAAAGCAGTTTACCCAAGACGAGAACGGGGCTACTCACATCACTGCTCTGCGCGTCTCACGAAAACAGCTTCGGAACGATTACCCAGATCTAGATATCTTGTCTTGCGATACCAGTATCGATGTAAAGGATCGCCTGTCTCGAGAGGTTCTATATTAAGGGAGATTCTGGCTTCAGCTGGAAAGTAATGACTATCTATGATTTTGTTGAGATGACTATCTATACTAGAGATTTAATGAAGAACAAATCAAACCATTAATGTCACTTGCCACTTGTCATTCGAAAACCAAGTGAACACATCCACACGGTCATATCTCCGTCTGCCACAACCTGCCGCAGCTCAAGTCATCGGCTTCAAAGACCGAGAGTAAGACAAGTACACAACTCTCCAAACAAGTGGCGCAAAGCCATACCACAGTTAGGGTCTTGGAACCACGGCACAGAGATGCTCGCCATATCGGTACTATAACGCCGGGGCTGCTGATCGACATGAGCCCCTGCATCTGCTGACTACTTACACTATACTAGCATACCATACTATGTATGGCTGGTGGCAACTGCCGACATGCCTTCACGTATTCCACAATTCGATAAGGAAAAAAAGAACATCAGCATCCCATGCAATGCGCAGCAGCAGCAGCGCAATGCATAGTCCAAACTAAGTTTTGGGCTCCGCGCGGGTCGCGGGACACGTGCCGCTGCTGAAACCTTGATCCTGTAACCCAAGTTCCGTCCGTCTTGTCGCAGCGGAGTGGAGTGGAGGGGAAGGGGGAAGGGGAGTGGCGCATCATGGGGAAGTTGGCCCGGTGGAAGTCTGTGCGTAGCGGAATGTGCTTTGACTCGAGTACATGCGTGAAGTGGGCATTGGCATTGGCATAGCGGTACTGGACGCCGAAACGCCGCGGACGGCCCAACGCCGGATTTGCCGCAACAACACCACAAAACTTGAGGCTGTAAAGCTCCATACAAACGCTGTTATCGCGAGATTTTTTAATGTTGCAGTCTAGTAATATTAATAATATTTCAATCTATCTATCGATATTTAGTTGGCAGCTTAATAGGGCGGCTGCAACGCGAGCGCGGAGGCAGTTTTGCTGCCGAGCTATTAGCTAGCTTCGCACTGCTACTACCACTACTAGCGATAATATTTTTTAATTTTGGCTTTGTACGGCGTTTAAAGCTAACTTTCTTGCCTATTTAGGAGTTTTTAATAGCTTTTTAACGTTGTTTGCGGGCGGCTTGGCGGGCTATTCAGTAGGCAGCTTCTTCAGCTTTCCACTTCTCGCGCTCTAGTTTTGCCTCCGCCCGCACGCGCCGCCGCGCCTCTAGTTCTTAAGCTTTAAGTAGCTTTCTCTCCTCTCTAGCCTTAATCGCGATAGATTTTTGGCGTTATAACTCCTCTTAGTCGCGCTATTTCTGCTCATATAGGCGGCGAGCTTCGCGCACTTTCTGCGGAGACCAGAAAGTAGCTCCACCATAGTAATCGTTAGATAGCTCAAGCGTGCTAGGCTAGGTGCGCTACTTCCACTGCCTCTCATCAATAAGAGCTGCCCAAAGCTGCTCGTTTTCACGCTAAAGAAACGCTGTATCGGCGGATAGTTTCATCATGATTCTACTAAGCGCTGAGATCGATCTATAGCCCTGTTTCTAGCTAGTAGCTTTATTAATCAGCCGCCAAATCGTTCTCTAGTTAGAAGCTAATGCTACTAACGCGTTTCTATTGCTATTAGTAGCTATAGTTTTGAATTTTTAGAGTATAACTTCTAGATTAAATAGTAAGATTCTAGTAGCTTTAAAGGCTTAGAGAATCGTAGATTCCTTAAACGCCGCGCGCCAAGCTCGCTAGAACAGTAGAAAGAAATAGGATTTAGTAATAGGTAGCAGCCCTTAGCTAGTATCTATAAAGCTCGATAGCTCATTTGAATATGCGGTAGATAGCGGCTTAAACAGCCCAACGTCGAGCGGCTGCAGCGTATAGGTTAAATGCAGCGGGAGGATAGCTAAAAGTATTTTATTCTAATCACAATAGTTAATAAAATCTATTATTATATAGCTATGATGCCCGTCCATAAGAAGTAATTAGTAAGAAAATCAAGCTTTTAGCTTAGTAGCTAGATCAAACACTTATTTAAGCCATTAGATACCAATATTATCGTTTGACCAGCCAGTAGCTAATGCCGCGATTTGGGCGGTATGAATATCTAGATCAAAACCTTAGAGCCATGAGTTCTAGATAGAGCTAGCTTGGCTGGAGTAGATGATACTCGGATCTAGATACGATCCATCGGCACAGATACATGCGATTACTGTAATCCACTCGCGATTGCCGTCTTGGATATTGGATCTTTTCAAGCCAGAGCGTAGAGAAGCCTGGGAAAAGATTCTGACTGAGCGGGACTGTACTCCAATCATGAAGCCCTTCTCATCCATATTATATATATGCCGCGGCTCCACTTCATATTGATTGATTTTTTGGCGCAGGAGCTCAAAATAGAGCCGATATTTCTTTTCTGAATCTGCCTGGCGGCGGCTGCGATCGATAGGCGTGGTGCGCTTGAGTAGAACAAGATGCGGATAACGATGGACAAAGCGATCAACCCAATGGTATCCGACCTGCCTCTGGGCCAGCTGCGAAGCGATATTTCGAATAATATTCCGTGTGGGTGGCAGGCCTCGCTTGCTGAGTCTATCTATATATTCGATAAGCTCAGCTTCATGTTGTGGGTGGAGCGCCTGCCTGTTCTCTGCAGCTGCTTGTCTAGAGGTGGAAATGCCTCGGTGGCGGCGGCTTAGCGTTACTGGATCAACACCGAATTTTCTCGCGATTTTGGCGTATACAAGTTTTTCTCCGGGCTTCAAAGCATCAATAGCAGCAAGCGCAGCGTCAATTGGTTGCATTTTGGTTGCGTTGTGGGTGATAGAAGTGGATAGAATATTTGGTGGTTGAGCAGCGATCCGGCGTTCTGCCGTCCGCGGCGTTTTAGCGTCCGGCACCTCTAGGCATAGTAGACAGACAGACCGCGGAATGACAACTCGCCTCTTCACACCGGTAGTGTGTGTGTGTGCTCTTGTCAAGCAAGCCCACCCGCCCGCCCGCCGTCTTCTTGACTCGAGATGCACACATGCAGTACCATGATTCGCATTTGCGGCAAAAAGGGGACCGGATTGCTGATCAATACATCTCTTTACAATGGTCTCCTTGGTAGCGAGCATGAATAGTGTGTGGGACTGCGTCTACGCGCTTATTTTTTTTTTGATTGATTACAGACATTCTCAACAGCCAGATGGTTTTTTGAGTTTTGCCGCCAAGTAAAGAGGCTTATGGGGGCGGCTTTTTTTGCACTGTACAATATGTATAGTAATAATTGCCGCATGATAATCTGTTTTTCTGCCCCACTTTCTTTCTACCACAGGCAAGGCTGTTTTTCTACTAGGTTCTTCGTACATACATAGCTGAGATGCATGTGCTGACTTTGCTTTGAACGAGGAAGGTGCCTGTATACAAGCACTGTAGCAGTCTGACATTGCAGCAGCTATCTTGCTAGGCAGATATTCCGGTAATGTATGTTAGCACAGCGGCTCAAATGCGCACATCCCAAATCTTTCCGCACTACAATCGTCCAGGAGATGGTTGGTGATGGTTGCAGCGGGAAACTTTATTTCTCTCGCCCCCATCCCATCGCTTGCATTGCCGAACTAGTAATTAGATCTCTCTCTACAAATTAGCCGGGTGGGTGGGTGGAAGAAATAAGGGGTCCCCCAGCCGAGCAAGCCACACACACATGCATCTGACAGATTCACACGTACATACAACGGCTGGAACCGAAGAATGAGGGGAGGGGGAGAGCGGTACACGTTCTAGCCACTAGTAAGGTCAACAACGAATTGCCTAATGCAGATATATATCCGAGGCGACCTATGGGAGTCCATCATCTAGCCTTTTCCCTTGGCACTCTGGATAGGCAGTAGCCGGTGTTTTTAGCCCAGCCGCGGGGCGCGGATTCGACAAATGTAATATTAGGGTTGAGTTATACATGGGGGGTTGCTGGGTTATGTATGTTTGCTGCAGGGCGCCTGGAAGCTACATATGGGAAGGCGGGAGCTATGGGATCTGGACTTGGGGAGAGGTACTAGGGAAGGGGATGCGCTAGAGCGTTAGGCTAGCAACGAGGTGTGTGTTGAGTGGCAAGGGCAAGGAAAATAAATAGAGACGGGTGGTACCCCAGAGAAATACTCTTGGGGTTAGAGAGACAGACCAGGTTTTGAGTGAAAAGATATGAGTCGTTTGTCTGTTCTCGCTTCTTTGCTTCTGGCTACCAATGGTGTGTTGGGTGGGAAATGGATTGGTGAAGTGAAGGATGTTGGTGGAGTCAAGTATCAGTGTAAGTTTAACTTTGATACTTCACTGAAAAAAGAAGCAGATGCTGATGTTGGTATCAAAAAGGTAAATGCTACTCCGACAACTCCTGCTGGCCCACCACCAGCGACTGGGCGAAACTCAACAAAACCGTATCTGGGGCTCTCCAAGTAGCTCTCCCTCCCGGCGCTGTGTGCTACAACAGCCTCGGCAATGAGACTGGCGTGTACGATGCAGCGAAATGTGCGGATACGCAAGCAAATTGGGGAAATGAGCAGTGGATGTTCGTCTTCAACTCCATCCAATCTTCTCAATACCGCAATACTGACACAGCAGCAGGACCGACCATCCCGTCGCTGAACTCTGGCCCCTGAAAACAAACAACACATGCATGCCCACCAGCAACCCCTCTGGAACATGTACAAGAGGTTTTTACGGTCGCTACGTGATAATGGCTACCACCAAAGCTCAGATCAAAGCCGGAGTGGACTTTGCGCGAGAACGTAATTTGAGGCTGATTATTAGGAATACGGGTCATGATTTCATGTAAGCTGGCTGCCCCCATAAACTTCCAAATTTCCTCGAAGAGGGAATTAGAAATGGGATTGATGTGCTAATGATGCAAAAAAGGGGTCGATCAACAGGGTACGGCGCACTCATTATCAATACGCACAGCTTCAAGGACGTCAAGTTCATCAAGAAATACACGGGTCCTGGGGACTGGACTGGCAGCGCAGCGGTGGTTGGGGCGGGAGTACAAGGAAGAGAGTTGTATAAGAAGTGCTTTGAGCAGAGTCCCAAGGTGGTTATTGTTGGGGGCGAATGTCCGGTATGTCTCCATACTCGCCAAGTCTTCTCTACTGACATCTTTAGACTGTTGGATGGGCAGGCGGCTACATCCAAGGCGGCGGTCACGGTCCCCTCTCAGGTCTCTACGGTATGGGCGCCGATAACGTGCTTGGTTTCGAAGCCATTACCGCTCAAGGCAACTACGTTACTGCGAATGCCAAAGAGAACTCTGATCTCTTTTGGGCGCTCAAGGGTGGCGGTCCAAGTTCTTTTGCGGTTGTCGTTAGTATCACGGTCAAGACTTTCCCGGAGGTACCGACGGCAGGCACGATTTTGAATATCAATTCCACGCATACCAATGATACGGAGTTGTGGGCAAAAGGGTTTAAGATTTTCCATAATCTGGCGAATCATTATAGTGAGCATCATATGTTTGTCTATTTTGAGGCTGGGCGTAAGTATTGTTGTAGAATGAGGTTGTTGATTTGTACTGACTTGGTATCTAGCTGGACCTGGCCGCCTTCATATTGCTCCCTTTGTCGGGCCCAACATGAATGAGAAACAGTTGGCAGAAGTGCTGTCACCACTGTACAAGGAGCTGGACGCAGCCAAGGTGCCATACGACACGCACACCAAGGCCTTCCCAACCTTTTTCGAATTCTATATGGACATGTTCGAGGACGAGACTCCAAACCAGCAGTCTATTGTTGGAGGTCGTCTCTTCACGCAAACCGACATTACGAACCACGGTGACGCCATTGCCGACGCGCTCATCTACGCCGCTATGCCCGAGCCTACACAGCTCGGTTTCAATGTCGGCCACATCGTGAATCCCGGACGAGCCTACCCCAAAGTTGACAACGCCATCCACCCCGCCTGGCGCAACGCCAGCAGCTTCGTCATCACTAACGTGCTCATGGAGGGCACCGAGTCATGGGATGTCAAGAGGGAGCGCGAAAACTTTAACACGAATGTTGTCGGACAAAAGCTGCGAGATGTGTCGCCAAATGGAGCCAGCTATGTCAACGAGGGCGACCTCAATGAACCCAACTGGCAAGAGGCGTACTGGGGCGCTAATTACCCCAGGCTGCTGAAGCTGCGCCAGAAGTGGGATCCCGAGGGAGTGTTTTTCACAGAGACGACGCCGGGGACGGAGAAGTGGAGTGTGATGGATTACGGGACGAAGCTTTGCAAGAAGACTTGAACTGTGATTGGAAAATATGATTCTTTTTTTCTATGAAATATCGTAGCGAAGCTTGGCTGTATTAGAAGGGTAAAAGTACTCTGTCGATTCAATGTCAATAGCGTGTTTCCATGGCATGTACACCTAATTTGGGAAGCGTTGTTCAGAGTAACTATGGCTATGCTCTCTTTGGGACGAATAGCCGAATACGGTAGCTGGGCGGCTGGACAGTGGCGTTGGGATGGCGTGAGGGTACAGAGCACTAGGCGAATGTTGATCACCCGCGTTTGATAGCCAGCCATCCTGGACATGATTTATTTTCGATGACGAGTGCTGGAGGGGGGGCACCATGTTCTGCAGCGTGGCTTGTTGAGGTGTAACTATTGGGCGGGGGGTCCTCTGTGTGGCCGCGTGGGCAAGACGTGTTGTCAGGCTGAAGATTGAAGCAGGGCGATAAGAAGGGCCGTATTATCTGGCGTTAGTTGCTGCTTAGGACAAGGCTTAAGGGCGTGGGCAGGGCGGCGTGGTGAGACGTCGCTGGGTCTGGGGCGGGAGCGATGACGAAAGAGTCGCGTTCCCCGCTAATCGCTAATGGGCCTAGCAGCGTCTTCACCTTCACAAGCCAATGAATCTGGAGGTGTGGTTTGGTGCCAGCCCTCGACGCAATTGTTTGCGACCCCTTTGCCGTGTAATACTATCCGCCCGCCATCGACGACTGACACGGGAGACCAGCCCTGCCGCCGCCTTTCCGCGCACACGACACTCGCCGCCCGACCGCTTCCACGGCCGGCACAAACGTAATCCGGATTCCGCATCTCGCTGCGCATTAGGCTCCTATTCACAACGGCACACGCACTCGACGGGCAGACCCACCAGATCGCGCCCGATACAAGACCCCCCTGGACACATGCTACGCGCACGCCGACCCTTCCCCAGAGCCCCGTTAATGTCGATTGAATGCCTCCCGTGTTGAACCCCTTCCTACGGGCCTTCTTCCGTAGCGCACTCCCCAGCCAGTGCCAGCCAGCGCAGCACCACGTACGCCCTCTCTTTTCTAGTTGTATAGGACCAACTGCAGTCGCCGCTAACACTCCACTCCCCAGGTCCTCCTGGTCCCGACGACAGAGGTCCTGCTGACCTCGCGCGACAAAGAATCAAACACCTCGTACGTCGACCTCAGCGGCTCCGAAGACTTCCTTGCAAGCCATGTCTTGCGTATACCAGGCGGGGCGGGACCCAACAGCCTCCCCAGGGACACGGGCAGCTTCAGGGAGGCGCGGGGCAAGGCAAAGCAGTACACAACGGCAAACGGCCGCACGGTGATTGTCAAGGATGCCTTCATCTACAGCAATAAGGGTGCGTGAGCATGCATACGGCGAGTGGGAGGCTGCTTTGGGCGCTGATGATAGTACAGGCTTCAAGACACTGAACCAAGCCCAGCTCCTGAACGACACCATCTTCTACCCCGATTCCTTTGATGCGCAGCCTTGGCTCGTCTACTTTATTTCGCGACCCCTCATAGGCACCTACGACCCCAATCCCATCATTCCGGCTACACTCGGACCCAAGCACGATGCAAGCCTCGAGGCGCAGCATGTGGCGAGCTCCTCTGCAGGCCCCAGTTCGTCGATGCCGCGGAAGAAGGAGGTCAGGTCGTTTGGCGATCTCTTAAACCATTTCCCCATGATTGCGCGCCAGATGCAGCCAGGCCTCGAGCGCCTGTTCAAGGAGTTTGGCAATGAGCTGCAGAAGCCACTTCCGGCGACACCCTCACAGCGATCGCGACGGTCGTCCATGAGCTCAAGGAGACGCGGGTCGGTATCCTCGGCTGACACGGCGCCGCTGTCACTACACAGCAACCTGTCATATGCTACCAATGGCTTCGTCTCGAATCTCGAAATCAGCGACGAGGAGGACTCGATGCGCAGATCGCTTGAGACGGCTGTCACGGCTGCGATCGACCTCTTCCAGATGGTGGACAAGCAACAGCTGTCACTGCTGGGCGCGACAACGGATCTGACGGGGCCGATTGTGGAGCGCATGATCGAGCGCTACGTTGCTGAACAGGTACACCACACCATTTTGTTTCCGCGGGTACGAGATATACGGCAATTCGAGGACGCAGACCTGGAACGGCGTACACGGCAAATGATGGATATCGACATATCGCAGGTTGGCATTGACATTGGACATGGTCGCAAGGGAAAGCAAGAGCTGGCCATACGCATCTCAAAAGCCGTGGAAATGTTCAAGAAGATGGGAGTCGCAGGGAGCCCGCAGGAAATGCTCGAAATACTGCTTGCAGTCCAGAAACACATTACCATGCCGGATGAGTCGCAAGAGAAGACCATGACAAATGGAGCGCCGCTTTCAGAGAAACAGGATCACCTCCTTACCATCAATGCGGATACGCTGGTTTCTCTATTACTTATTGTAGTGATTCGGGCACCAGTGCGGCATCTGCAGGCACGCTTGTCCTACATGCGGCACTTTATCTTCATTGACGATGTCGAGAGTGGTGAGATGGGATACGCACTTAGCACGTTCGAAGCTGTGCTCTCATACCTAAGGACAGATTCCGGAGGCTTGCGGAGAGCGAGCCGACGGAATAGAGCTTTGTGGCAAGCAACCAAGAGTGGTGATCTGGAGACAATGCAGGGTATCTTGGAGCCCGACAAATCTTTCCACCCAGACTCGGACAGCTTTTCGGACCAGAGCGACACGCCGCCTAGACATCGTCCAGTTAGATTTGCAGCAAGTCTCTCAGATCTCCACTCGCTGGGAGGAACTACTATGAATGGCGACGACGAACCACGGATAGGACGTGAGAGTTCAACTCGCGACAATGGTATGCGTGAGGACGGCCCTCTGGCGCACATTTTCCCTTTTCAGCGGGCTCAAACACCGCCACCACTACCGGGAAGACCAAAGATGAAGAAGACCGTTTCCATGGACACGAGGAGTATGTCGAGTGGCTCGGCGCGGTCATATCGATCTCGCACCACGCTCGATTCACGTGTCAGCGCCATTGAAGGCGATGTCTCGATAGAGAAGCTTACCATGACGCAAGGGCCAGATGGCGAGTCCGTTTTGATGATGGCTATTGAAAGCAAACAAGATAGAGCACTGCAGTATCTCCTCAGTCTGACGGAATATTACACGCCTCAATATGTGTTCGAAGACTACAACAACGAAGGTACTAATCTGCTTAGTGCAGCAATTCAGGGGGGACATTCGAAAACGACAGACACAATTCTCAACTACATCTTGGGGAACAGCCCAAATCCCGATGTATTGCGGGAATATCTAGCGAAACCGGATGCAAAGGGCAGATGTGTAGCGCATTACCTCTTCAATCAGCCACGGTTGATCGATCGTATCGGACATCTTCTTCCATGGAAGCTCAAGGACAAGAATGGACAGACGCCCGTTTTTGCTCTGTGTAGATCGTACGATCACGATGAGTACCATGATATGGTAGACAAGGCTCTTTTGGCTGCGACTTACTATCAAGATGACGGAGAACCGCTGCATCTTGACGAGCATGTAGACAACAAGGGAAACAGTCTACTGCACATCATCACTGATCCCCAGCTAGCAGCAAAGTTGCTGTATCGCTGCGACTCGGACGCCAACGCAACAAACGATAGGCAGTTCACGCCGCTCATGGTAGCTAGTAAATACGGCAGAACAGACATGGTGCGGGTTCTCTTTCAAGATCCCAGGGTGGATCTCTCATATAGAGATGGGCGTGGTCTTACAGCTGTGGAGCTTGCCAAAGACGACGATGTTCGGAATCGGATCGATGATCTGGTGCTATTATCAAATGAACCGGGGCCTGATGGGCGGACTACAACTGTCGTCCGTTCTTTCTTTGTGGAAGACGGAACCGTACGCCTTGTGTTAAAATCCGGAGCGCCCAATGACAACAAGACTATCACTGTTACAACATGTCGTCGCTCATCGCACGATTTCGAGAACCTTGCAAAGTGGCTTGCGCAAGAACACCCTGCATCATGGCTACCGGCCATAGATAACATGGCGTCACCGTACCTTATACCCTCACGACCATCAAGGTCCATACTACGAGACCTGCAGCTCCGCCTAGACGCATTCCTCAAGATTTTACTCAGACACCCTACTTTCTCAACACACGAAATGGTGTGGGAATTCTTCCTTGTTCCAGACATTGATTCGTCCATGCTTGCGGAACGGTCAGCACGCAAGGCTGAACTACGCGTTGAGCGCCTCCGCGAAGATTACGCCCCGATACTCGATGTACGGGAAGTAGAGCTCTTTGTGCAACACATGCGTGAAAACATCCGCGCCCTCCACCATGCATCACGATCGGTTCTCCGGCGCGCGAATAAGGTTCGCTCAGCAGCTTCGGACCACGTTGATGCAGCTAAGATCTTCAACAACGCTGTCCACTCTCTCACATTTTTGCCACCGGCACACCTAAAGGCCCTAGAGCGCTACACAAGCACTCTTCGACAAAGCGAAGCAAGCCCAATGGCAGGCTTTTACTACTCCATGCACGCCATCTCAAGCACCATCGCCGCCATTCTGACTGCGCTCTCCCGCCCCTCCACAATCATAACATCCATGTCCAACGCCCAAAAGGCAATCGACAGACATAATCTTTCAGTAAGGCGGTCCGACCGCTGGCCCTTGGGTCTTCTCGATGATGCCCGCAGCCGCGTCCAGCGAGAAGCTCAAGTGAAAGCCGACAAGAGCAAAGTCGAGCTTGAAGATTTCGGCCGAGAACTCCGTTACACACAGCAAGTCGTCGCGCAGGAACTAGCTAGTTGGCAAGAGAACCGCGTTGAAACGGGCAGATCAGCACTCAAAGAGCTCGCGAGAAAAATGGTGGTTGTTGAGCGCGCAAGACTAGATAGCATGAAGCGTGCTGTTCGTGATCTTGGGATTGGCTTGGACAAAAACGGGAGTAAGAAGGGTGGCAAGCAAGGCATTAATGGGGTGGCACCGGTACAATTGACGAATGGCGTTGGCCAGCATCATGCGGTTGTTTCACCAGGACTTCCTACGCCTTCTTCGACTACAATACAGACCAAGGGTCCCATCGTCCCCCAACAGCTGCAAAAGCACATTCCAGATCAGCAGATTGAACATGGAGCTGGTTCTGTGGAACATCCTGAAGAAGAAGGCGTCATTTTGTCGAATGGAGAGTCGCCGGTCATAGATGATGTGCCTGCTGCCACATAAACCTTGAGGGTTTGTCATGTGGATGGAATGGAAGGGTGAAGAATATAGACTAGCTGATGTAATATCTATGGGGACGGACTTGTGCGTATGGTAACTTCTTCTTTCTCCTCTTACTTATATTTCTATTCTAGAGGCAACCTTTTTAGGGAGTGTGTAGATGGGGAGATTAGGGGGAAATATATATCCAACTTTTTTTCTTCTGCTTCAATGTTAATCTTCTTGCATATATATGGTTGTCACTGTTAGTATCATGTGGTGCTTATTTGATATTGTGGGCGTAGTAGCAACAGCAGAGTGGTTATTGGAATAGAGTGAGTGATGGAAAGTTGTTGGTTCTGCAACGTCCACGACCACATACTCCCGTACGCAGTGCAAACACTTCTCAGCTGTGCCGCGGGGTAATGATGAAGAATTTGCAGAAGAGGCACAGTCTTGCAAACACCGCCGCAATATAACAATCCATACCCACGTCAATCCTATGTGTGAGAAATATGATGGTGGTGGGAGTGATACTCGGAGTTCAGTCCCGGTATCACCAGTAGCATTCCTTCACGGTCACCATTAAGCAGCCTACATCATTTGTGTAATACGAAAACATGATCATGCCACCTGACATGTACATGTCCGTATACCTCCGCAACTTGAAACCCACGCCGTTCGCCCCCGCAGCGGAAAGGAGGGTAGTCGACCGTTTGCTGTGCCGTCGGTATTCCTTCAAACCTTGTTCCTGGACTAACATGATGCCAGGATATCGTCCTGAATCCATAGTCAACCTCGTGACATTCGGCGTTTTGATATACTTCAAACCCCACGTATTCGCATAACAATAGAGTACTAGGAATCAAGATTCAGTCTCTCCCTCTAAAAGCTCTAACCAAGGTTAAACGAAATCTCATTTCCCTCCAAGATGTGGCTCGAGCAGAAACAATAGCTTGCAACCAAGTCAGGCTGCGCAAACCCGTATAGGCCGTAGGGATCATGCCATGGTCTGAAGTTGTTTTTTGGCCCCAAGGATTTTAAGGCTATATCTCCGTGGCTTTGCAGTACGCAAGCGGGTTCCTGAGTCGTTTTGACGTGTGTCGGGAATTTGGGAGTCGAGCAACTGGCGAATGTAGTAACGCTAGCGACTGAGCTTTGACGCGGCCGACGGACGGCGGGAAGAGAAGTGGGCGGCTACGCGCATGCCCGTACCTAGATTCGATCTATTATCCACAAGTCGCCCCAATATTGAATTGCCGCTCCCTGTCTGCTCTCTGCCGAGCATGTACGAAACAGGAGCTATTGCACAAGGCGATGCACTTTTTGAAGATCGCTGCGGACAACTCCACAGCCTCACGATACCAGTCTCTCGGTGCTCTCTGCCTTGCCTGACGCGGCTGAGCATACTGGGTGCTACCCACACTGTGGCCAGAATAGAACTTTGCCATGGACGACATCATCGCACCGCAATAGGACAACAATCAGGCTTAGAATGCGGCAAGGGCAACAATGGTGGAGCGTACAGGCCATGTCTGCGAGCAAGCATATAGTAGGCAGTGATTCGCACAATCGGCCCGCTTCAACACAAGCTCGTCAAGGCCTGTTGTTGGGATCCCTGCACTGGTTGGAAGATCCCACGGATTGTACTGCCTAGGTTAGTATGCTTGGGCGAGACCCTGGGTAGCATTCTTGGGTTTGGCTGGTTTCCTGAGCCACGTCTGTTACTACTCCCACGGTCGCAACGCCTGGTATGACCTGTCCTACTTATCCTCAGCCCTAGAAACCATCAGTCGTTGCCTGACGTGCTCTTGCGTAACATACACACCGAGTATCTGACAGGCATGCCCGCCATGTCAGAAGCTTGACGCTCAGCTGGTTCTGCGGTAAAGGCCAGCAAGCGCTGTTCTTTTTGTGTAGCAAATTAAACAAGCTAAGTCAGCACTAGAAATACCCACACCCATTGAGCAATGCCCATGGAGGACAACTTACTGTGACATGCAGCAGGGGCTGAACTGAAGGGTCTGGCGCCGTGCTGCGAAGCCAATGCAGCTATAGAACGCCGAGGCAGCGTACCTAAGCGGCAGCCCACTTTGTGTAACCATCTTGGAGGTAATCTATCCACATCACCCGGTTATTCTCTTTAACTGTGGTCCCAGATGGCTGAGCCTCATCATGTCCCGCCAGTGTGGCACGGTATAGTCAGGTTGTTGTGTGTTGTCGATCAAACCGCATGTTGTGAGGTCCTACGAGCCTCTGTCGAAACCGAAGGTGTGAAAAGGTCTGCTGAGGCCACGGACACCATGATGCAACCGTCATCTCTCCGTCTTTACCACTAGCGAAGCTCACGTGTTCCGATTTCGCATCCTTCCTGGGTAGCACTAGACTGAATCGAGCATGCAGATGGCCATGTAAGCCTTCAGCCCCATCCAAAGCACGTCCGCTCGTTCTGGCTGCACCAATCCCTGCCCCTGTACTCCCAAGCATCAGCTTGACGCCTATCCTTCCCACCCACCAGTCCTGACGCATGTACGCCTCATGCACACTGGCCCCAACTATGATCGTTTCCGTATCCATCTTAGTCCAGCGTGCAGTTCTTCGTTTCCCAACCGTCGTTCGATATATAATGACCAGCTACTTGATGACTCTGTATACCCATCCCCCGGTCATATTGCTGCCATCGATACACCATGCTCCCAACTTCAATTCAGGCGTTTACCCCGCATCAAAGATCATTGCAGGAAATGGAGGATATTACCGCTCTACCAGAGGCTACCATGGGACCTACCAGCTCGAATAGCGATGCGAAACCACGGAAGATGAGGGCCTCCTGCGACGCTTGCTCTCGTGCCAAAGTGCGTTCTGTCCGACGTCAATATTGGGCATTCTTTTAACAATCACAGGTCAAGTGCGACAAAGTAAGGCCAACTTGCCAGCGATGTGGCAATATGAACGTTTGCTGCAACTACTCCCCGTCTATGAGGTATGTTCTTATTGCACTTTGGATGACCTTGCGCTCACCACAGATAGATTGGGCAAACCACGCAAGCACAGAAACCCAGATGGAACTGTGAAGCGCGAAGTGTCACCTGGCTCCTATGCACAGCTAGGAGCTAGATTCGATCTCATCCCTCGTACCACCTCACATACCTATGAGAGTTCACCCGAGCCGACGGATCCCTTTTACTTTGGTCCCAGCACGCCGGAATTCCAATACCAAGATGCCTATGTCACCAACAACTTCAGTGATAGTCGGTCTCCCGCTTGCTCCGAAGGCACAGTCTCTCTCGTCGGTGCGTGGTCCAGTGACGAGCCAATGATGTTCGGAAACCCGACGACGGACATGTTTGTTCAAATGCCACAATACCTCCCGCCACATACCCCCATTCAAGGGCACGTCCGGTCCACCCGCACACATAGCCAACCCGAGCTGTATGCCTCGCCAGACGCTCAACACGCATCACCAGATCCTACGCAACAGCTGCTCGGCATGCCTCAACCCATGTATCCGCTTCCAGAAAAAACCGCCACAGAGTCCCCCTCGCCAATGCTATCAGCACCCCTACCCACGCCCCCAGCTTCCAGCACCCTACTCACCCACGACTGCACGGCCTCCGCCTTCCGAACCCTCAACAACCTCTACGCACCATCCCTAATATCGGGGCACACCACCCCAACCCTCGAATCCATCCTCTCCACCACCAAAGCGTCTGTCGACAACCTCTACGCCCTGCTAACATGCGACTGCACATCGACCCCGCATTTCTCCTCCACCATCAACACAGCAATCCTGAAAATTCTCTCGTGGTTCCAAGCCATTGCCCGCGCACACGACAACAGAGGTCTCTTTTCCACCTTGTCACTGGAAACAACACTTGAGAACTACATTCCCTCTCATTCCACACAACACAGCAACGGCGGTATCGATGCTGAGACAGACTGCGCAGCACGCAGAACCAACATTGTGCTTTCTGAGCTGTGCAGGATAGAAAAGCTGATTGATAGGTTTGCAGAAAGGTATTGTCGCTACAGTGGTAGTAGTAGCAGCGATATAACGGGTATAGAGCAGCAGCAGCCAGATATGCAAAACGGAGTTTTTCTAGCAATGGAAGCGGCGTTGAGAACAAAAGTTAGGGATACGTTTAGAATTACTATGGCTGTGGCGCCAGAGAGTGTCAAGAGGAGGATGGCTGCTGCGTCGAGGGTTTCGATGGCAGCGCAGAGTAGCAGCAGTAGTAGTAGCAGCAGGGTGAGGATGAACACAGTGTGAATCTTTTTTTTCTACCTTATTTTTACGATTGTATATTTGGAAAGGAAAGGAGGGAAGGAAATGGGAGAAAGGTTTTCTTGGATTCTAAACTCACTACTTATTTTTTACTACAACTTCAACTTTAACTTCTGGATACCATAGACACACACGCTCTATATTTTTCACAAAATCAGAGAAAAAAAAACTTTATTCTACAATAATTACTACTACTATACTACAATTTACTACACTTTCTTCCTATTACTACAACTACAATCTAGTTTTATTATTGCCGTAGACCTCGCTATTCCATTCCACCGGGAATACCATACCCCCCATTCCATTCCCCCTCCCTTTCCTTTCCTTTTTTCCTTTTTCTCCTCTCGCCTGCCTACCCCCTATTTTCTTTCTTCTTCTCCTTGTTTTCGTGTTTCCTTTCTTTTTCCCGCCGCCGTCGTCGTCTACACACGTACACTAAACTAGACGTAGACGACGGGAAATTTCCACAATTGTCCTCTCTCGGTACCAGAACGTACCCTACGTATCTAGCGGAGAACGGCGCCATGACGGAGGTATGTACAGCTACCCAACCCACACACCCACACCCACACACACACCGACATCTTGCATCTACGCCATGTGCATCTAAACTACATACGAAATTCATCTGCACAGTGGTCTGGATTCCTTGGAACATTGCTACAAAATGCAAGTTTTGCGTTTAGCGAGATTACTTAGTACATAAGCATGTGGGTTTTGTGAATAGAAACACCGGGTTTTTTTCCTGCTTTGCAACACGAGGTAATAGTGGGTTTGAAAAAGGAAAAAAAAACTTACCTTGCTTACTCCGTACCTAGCTAGTTAGTTGTTTTGACTAGGGGAAGTGAAAAAAGACCCTTGTATTTGCGTATCGTATCTATCTTTGTGTAGGTAGGGTATGTAGGTACGTACCTATGTGTCACCGGAACCGTCTACTTCTCTGCGCACTCGCTATAGATTACCAATCCTGGCCCGCGTCCGTTCGCCCTTTCCGCCGATGCCCCCCCTTTCTACGGCGTGCGTGCGTGCGTCTGGGCCACCGGCGGCGGCGACGGCGGCGGCAGCGGCCCCCGTTGCGCACAAACCAACCCACAATCCATCTTACACTTTCCTCTAAACGAACATTGTTGCGACCTATGGAGGGCTCTCCACTTGCCGCATCGTCGACGTTTCCGTGCAACGTCCCCCACCCTTCCCGATCGTGAGCACGGCATGCAAGCCCAGCTCTCTAATCGGATCTTGTGGAATTTCTCACCCACACATACATACCACCGTGGGGGAGAGCAAGATGCTGACAGCGCTGTCTCTAAACAGCTACCTACATGGCACGTAGCATGGGCAGCAGCAGCATAAAAAAAGAATGCTTATGCTTTCCTGCGGTATGCACGTCTAGGCTATATCCCCATAGGACCACCACTTCCTCCTCTTCCCGAGGTGATAGAGAGAAGAGAAAAAAAAGAACACTCACATACATGTATGTGGCACCCATTGGGTCCCATTCTACTGGGATATCAGGCCGCCCGGCATCCCCGGCCAGAAATGCAGGCAATTAACGAACACGTATGGCAGCGGCCTGAGATTTGTTCCTTTTTACCCGGCTGCTTGGGCAAGGCGGGATCCAAGACGGCAGATTGGAGCGCTGTGATTGACGAGGTTTGTGAAGTACTTTTTTGGAGCGGGCGCTTGTGAGGGGCGATACCCAGTGTCCTCTTAGTCGCGCGTCAGGTCGCAATCGGATTCGTAGTCGAAGAAGAAGGGGGCTAGATTGAGGCTGCTGTTGCTAAGTACCAACTTACAACGCCCAGTGGCCCAATGAAGAGTCCCTGATTTGTAAACGTGATGGGAGGTGCAGCTCGCCTAGACGCAGTACATACGGTGTGTGTGTGTGTGTGTGTGTGTGTGTGTGTGTGTGTGTGTGTGTGTGTGTGTGTTGATTTAGTTTCTGAGTCCAAGTTTCTCGCGATCGTCTTGTCTCATTGCAGCAAAACCACGGACCGTCTTGCTTGGCTGCCCAAGTTAGTCGGTCAGTGAAGCATTCATAATCACTCACTCAACGGAGAGAGGACGGTGAGAAGTTGCAGTTGGGCGTGCAGGACGTTTCTCACCCACCCACTCGTTCCATCCTCCTCCACGTTGTCGTCGTAAGCAGCGGATTCCTCTTTCCCCGCGGTCATCTGTCTCCCACGCCGTGATTCAAGCTTTCAGAGCATACGCGGGTGGCCCCGCGCCACATGCACATGCTAAACATAGGCGTAGAAGATGGCCGTGGCAGCGTTGACAGGGATAGGCGAGACTGGTACCAATGGCGGGGACAGAAGCAGGTGGAAACGGTGGGTTCTGTAGGGGAGGGATTACAGAGGGCGCGGTTCCTTACTTGGCTTACTGAGTGGGGTTGGATGAGAAGGTGGCTGAGACAGGCATGTGTGATTAGGCCGGCGAGGCATTTGCCCGGTATTCCGAGAAGCCATTGGGGCCGCAGCAGCAACGAGAAAGTGGGCTGCGTTGGTGGGTGAAGGGTTGTGAGAGGGTGTGCAAAGACACAGGCAGGCAGGTGAGAAGGGCCGGACATGGCGCCATCTCGAGTCGTGAGCTGCTGCTAGTGGTCGCTCGAACGGGTTCACGCACGACGACGCCTCCACGGCCCGGTGCGCGGATGCGGATCTCCACTACGGGCCGATGCTTTTCCCTTTTCCGTCCACCGTCTAGACGTCGTCTTTCTCGCCCAACGATCTAAAAAACTCTACGCGCCTCGTATCCCAGGAGCCTGGGTCGGCGACAACCAGGACGGCGACTGAAGCAGGAGCACTCAATCAAAAAACCCCTCTGCACTGCATCGTCGATCTTGGAAAATCCACTCACACACATCTTCTGACGCAATGCTCCTCGTATCTCTCGTCTTGACCCTTTGCAGCCTCACCTCAGCCCCCACGTTGGCAAAGCCCACCTACCTTGACTCGCGTCCCGGCAATGACTCTCTTGCCGCCCATCTGATGCCGTGAATGGAAACACGCTCTGCCTAGTCGGGCACATAGCATGTGCTGACTTGCCTGGATGAGCTGGGCAAGGCGTGCCAGTCAGGTGTCGATTGGCCTAGATACAGTACATGCGTAGAAGGCGTACGTGTAGCGACTGGGATAGGCGAATCCCGCGACGTCATAGGCCCAGACCAGATGCAACAGTATGTGGTACCACACCATGGCGCCAGACTCGAAAAAGGTCGTTTTGCATACATAACAGGGTGGCCATGTTACTTTGGTGGGGGTCCCTCACCGGCTTATGGTGGATTTTCAGAGCCATGATGCGAGGCTACTGGCAAGCCGGGCTCCCGGCACGGTGGATACTTGCTATATGTCAGTCGTGATATTGGTTCCTGCACGAGACGGTGCCGCGGACTTACGGCTCGCGAACACTGCCTGTTTGACTTGATCGTCCTATACGGTGTGGCAACCCTCTCACGTGTGGAAGACGGACGGGTCGTCTGACGTGATAACGCCTGCACCTGGACGCCTGGTTCTGCGTCAAAATTGCTCTGTTCGGCTGTTTTTGTCCTCTGCACACAGTGTCGTACAAGGGTCACCGTCCTTTGAGCCATGTGGCTGTCTGTATGCGTGCGGCAGAAAACCCAGATTGACGGTTGGGCCTGGTAGCAATCATGTAAGCGGGGCGCATGTGTTCCGTAGATATTCCGCCTCCATGGTAAGATGGATAAATCGAGTATTATGCCTAAAAGAAGGATTATGTGATGCGACGCACACGTGACAAAAGTGTGCTCAGGTACTGTAGTTTAGTCGGGATTGCGTAACATGCTGTTATACGTTACTCTGGTCAGACGGTGTGATTTTGTATCCTGTACAGAGTAGGAAGTCCAAAGAACAAAGATATTACCTACTCAGGGTAAAAACTAAAATGTTCTGCATCTTCACCGTGACATCATAGCCATAGTACAATCTCCTCGTTATGCTCAGATACACCTCTCTGACTCGTACGTCTTGGATAAAGTGAGTTTTTGTTCCATAACTCTCAAGATGATTGATAGGTGTATACTAAGCACACAAGATGAAGCTCTACATCTCTCCATCACCTACTATGTAAGCTATCTACCCAAGAATATCCGCCAGAATAGACTTTGGGTCGTGATATATGTCTGCTTTGAGAAAGCCCCTTGCGATTCTCTCCTGAATGGATTTAGATGATTTCATCAAATGAAAACATGGCACTTACTGCCTCTTCGAGTTCAGCAACTTCGTCTTCTGGCATACGACAGCATGCTGAAACCAGATCTTCACCTCGTGCCGAGAGGAGTAGAAGGGCTTCTGCACGTTGTACAATCTCCGATGGAACACCGTTCATGGCGGCACAGCTAAATCATTGTCAACTCCGAAGCGGCAAATGATTCACAAACTCACCATGTGCCAAAACTCGAAGTGCTTCGTCCTTTGTGGAAGCTAGACACGTTAGCTTCTCAGAAACCATAATTCATGGCCAACGTTACTTGTATAGGTAAGTGATTTGATCACTGACTTCTGAAGCTTCAGTATCCACGTGGACTTCCATATACCCAAGTCCCAGTGTAGGTCGAGCTTTAAGCAAGCCCATTTCGAAGATTTCTAGATCTGTCAGAACATTTGATAGCTGAAATGTTTTTCCGTACCATGAAAATGAGTAGCTCCGATGACTTTTGGGCATTGATTGCCTAAGCTCAGCAAGTGTTCCATGACTGCACAGGCCAGACCGATTCCATCACTGGACTCAGTGCCTTTTCCAAACTCGTCAATGAGGAGGAGGCTTCGTGGTGTGGTCAAGCTCAAAGCAAGCGAGATTTGCTGCAAATCAATCATGAAAGCGCTTTGGAATCGAGACACTGACTCACGTGTTGTAACACGAGAGAGAATTTTGTCCGTCAGTCCAATCACTGCACTTTCTGCTGGTACAAAACCTCCAACATGCGCCATATAGACTATCAAAGCAACTTGTTTCAGGTAAACGCTCTTTCCCGAGTAGTTTGGACCAGTCAAGACGAGCATGCTCGGAGCATCTTTGTAGAGATGTGTGTGCCGAGTCGCTGAGCTGGTAGGTACCTGTTGTCCTATGTCGTCGATTGCAACACCTTCATCACCTTCACCTCCCCGCAAAGTGGTATCATTTGCGACGAAAGAAGATACTAGAAGTTCTTGTAGTACGTGGCTACCAATTTCAGTAATGAATTTGCGCTCCACAAACATCTTGACTCACCGTCCACCCTCGATATGTATGATATTTTCATGCGTCATACGTGGGCGACAAAGCTTGTACATTTTTGCACCTTGGGCCAAGGCCAGCAAACTGTCAAGCTCCCCACAGATATCGGAACAAGTGATCAGAAGTTCTTCATACTGGAGCAGATATTGAGCGAGTTCGTGGCTGATTTCAATCTCACGATCCGAGATGATACCATAGACGTCGCCGAAGTGGTCATCCATCTCGCGTGTCTCACTACTCTTGAAGTACACTTGCTCTTCCGTGACAAACATCCTCTCCCAAGGACGTTCCAAACCACCACTGTAGATAGCATGGCCTGTATCTGGATTGATCGGTGTTGTGCAGAGAAATCCAATTTGAGGAAAGTAGATCACATTCAGAGTGGCGCCTGATTTAGTCAGTGTTTACCTCCTCGCTGGCATGAATGTTCAGCCTCTTAGTTAAAATCGACTGCTTACGTAGATTTATAGGCATCTTCTCAGATAGCTTTCGTGCGACCCGATTCAGTAGCTCATCAAGGCTGTCTAGAGTCAACTTCATCTGGTCCAGCTCTTCGTCGATGCCGGGCATGATGACGGTCCGACCTTGTTCCGCTGAGGCTCTTAAGTCAATGGTTTCACTGATCTTTCGCCCAATTTGGGCCAAGTGGTAGCCTTCGAGCTTTTCAAACACCTGTAGGAATCAGTAATGAGACTCAGTTAAAACTCACCGGCGTAACGTAGAGAAATGATAGCTTTCAGGTGCTATCACAAGTACCTACCCTATTTCTGATGACCAAATTCTCTCCACCGAGAACCTCCTGGAGTGCGTCTTTGGTCTTTAGCGCATGGAAAGCAAACTGTGATGATCAAACATTAGGCAACGCCGATGACACGATACTTCTTAAACATACTGCACGGATAGACGTCCAGATGCTCTTGGAAAATCTTCCAGTCCCTCCTGTCGGGCCACTGACTCCCTTTCTTAGGTTGGCCATTGTGACACGCATGTTGCCGATGTGCTTGAGATTCTGTACGAGTGCTTGAAGCGCTGAGTCGTTGTCCGGACGAGTGAAAACACTGACAGTATTTAGCCTCTCATTGATGATATCCAGGTTTAAGCTAGGACGTAGGAACTGCTGTCTCAGTAAAAGTCTCCCTTGCGGTGTACGTGCTAGATGATGAAATAGACCGTATACAGAGAGGCCTTCTTTTTCACCCGAGCTTGCCTCAGTCGGACCCTTGTTATGCGAGTGAGGATGCGATTCGGCGCCCATGATCTGCAAGGAATGAAGTGTATCGGCGTTGATGAACATGGTATCGCGAAGACTAAACACTTCTAGTATCGAGATGCGAAACATGAGATGTGCTGAACGATCCCCAGGAAGGTACGCAGCGGCGCGTCGACGTTGCAGATATGAAATGAGTGCTCCAGTGCAACCCACCTGCTGAGCATCAGTAACTATTACATTAACCGAGAATATGGCAATACCGTTGAGCGGCTCTCCAGGTCTATCCAGCCTGCGAGGCGAAGTAGTTCTCCCTGCTGGCCTACCGAATGGTCTTCCTTTGGATGACCACGTGTGACGACCTCTCCCGGAACGCTGAATTCCATTCTGGTGCCATCATTCTCTCCCAGGCGGAGGCTCACAAGTTTTGACCTTGCTGAATCGTATTTGAACTCGCTCGGTGGCCTCACTTCGAGGAGAAACGGAAGACGAAACTGGTCGTTATCGCCGCTAGTAGACCTGTCACTTCTCGCTTCAGGGTCAAAGCAGTCAATGACTTTATCGTCAATCTTGTTAGAGACCAGGATAACAGTAGGATTGATATATGTCCTCACTCGGTGACGTAAGCAAGAGTGCAGTCAAGTAGCGTAACACTTACAAGAGTCGATTACGGCCACATTCCCACACTGCATGTCTTCCATAAAGTAAAGCTTTTCCTCCCTAGCCACATAATAGCAGCAGCCTACCGTTCCGCGTGAAGTCATATCCACTGCCATGATGACTTCATTGAGGAGATCGTCATGTTCGTCAGCCTCTTGATTCGTTTCGGAGGGCGCATCAAAGGATGTATCGTTCGGAAATGGCCCTCTATAAGTTTGAACGCGTGACCTGTTTGATTCTCGATGCACAATCGAAGCTGAGCGTACGGAAGAACGGTGCGAGGTGCTGGTAGAGCCAGTGGTACGACGAGTCTTTCCGCGGCGATTGCTGGTCGAGGATGCACTGCTACGACTAGCTTCCAGTCGGAAAGGGACCTTGAACGGAGGGTGACGCGGCATGATCTTGATGATGAGTGGTCTTGATAGTAGTGTTGTTGTGCAAGTTGATAGTGAGAGTGAGAAGTTTTGGTCACAAAACGGGAAGTCACAAAAGTGCGCTTGCCCAGCAACTGCCTGTCACGATGAAGAACATCAAAAACATGAAGAGGTGATATCATTCATTATCGTTGCCTGAAAATATAAAGAGATTGTACCTACAACGCCGGTGATGCTACATTATGTACATGTAATGGCACGTTTTTACAGTCTGTTATACAGTCATGTCGTCGTTAGTCATACAGCAGCATCAAGCTGCGGCAGAAACATCAAGGCCTTTGCCATCTTCCTTGATCGAAACTTTAGCTGTGTCGCCAGTGCGGATCTCTCCACGGATCAGCTTGTCAGCTAGGCTGTTGCCAATCTCTCTAGCAATGAGCCTGTTCAGCGGCCGGGCGCCGAACTTTGGATCGTAACCTCGGTCACAGAGCCATTGCTTGGCTTCGTCTGGACAGTCGAGAGTAATTCTGCGGTCGTCTAGTCGCTGCTGAAGCTCCTTTAGACGTATGTCGACAATGTCTCGGAGCGCTTCTCGGGACAGACGACGGAAGATGATGAATTCATCGAGACGGTTGAGGAACTCGGGCGGATATGTTGCGGCAACAACATCCATAACGGCGCTGCGCACCGCCGGTGAGATCTCGCTCGACTCCTTATCAACGGAGTGAATAGCGTCGTCACCGACAATGATATCAGCTCCAAGGTTGGACGTCATGACGATGATGGTGTTGCGGAAGTCCACCTTGTGGCCCTGCGCATCTGTGAGGAAACCCTCGTCGAGAACTTGGAGAAGCAGGGTTGAAATGTCCTTGTGTGCCTTTTCCCATTCATCAAACAGGAGAACGGCATAAGGCTTTCGTCGGACGGCTTCAGTAAGCTGGCCCGCGTCCTCGTATCCGACGTAACCGGCAGGAGAACCGATGAGACGTGACACAGTGTGCTTCTCGCTGAACTCGCTCATGTCAAAGCGAATCACAGCTTGAGGGGTGCTGAAAAGATACTCTGCAAGTCTCTTGCACACCTCGGTCTTTCCTACACCTGTTGGTCCCAACATCATAAAGGAGGCGATGGGCCTGTTCTCGCCAGAAAGTCCAGCCCTTTGGAGACGAATGGCGTTTGCAACGGCTGTGAGGGCTTCGTCTTGGCCCTTGACCCACTGGCGCAGTGTGTCCTCCATATGGATGAGCTTCTCGCTTTCTCCAGAGTTGAGCTTGGATAGTGGGATACCGGTCGTGCGGGAGACCACAGCTGCGATGTCATCTGCGGTGACAGAGTCGTGCAACAGGGAGCCCTGTCGGTTGGCTCCTGCTGTCACTTCCTCGTCTTTGGGAAGCTTCTGCTCTAGCTCTGGAATTCTGCTGTATTGCAGCTCACCAGCCTTGGCGAAATCGCCCTGGCGGCGGGCTAGTTCGAGCTCAAGTTTCGCCTTTTCGAGGTTCTCTTGCGCGTTCTTGATTGCATCAAGCTCTTCTCGCTCTTTCTCCCATTTCTCCGTCAACACCCTTACCTCCTCTTGCTTCTGCTTCAATGTTTCTTCAAGACGCCCGCGCCGTTCTTTACTGGCAATGTCGGTTTCCTTGCGAAGCGACTCTAGCTCGATCTGGATAGTCATAATTTGGCGATCGAGCTCCTGAATCGCATCTGGCTTGCTTTCCTGCTGTAGACGCAGTGCACTTGCAGCCTCGTCTACGAGGTCGATGGCCTTGTCAGGAAGGAAGCGGTCGGTAATGTAACGATTGCTGTATGAGGCAGCAGCAACCAGAGCATTGTCGGTAATACGTACACCGTGGTGGACCTCGTATCGCTCCTTGATACCACGGAGGATAGAGATGGTATCTTGGACAGTGGGCTCGCCAACAATGATAGGTTGGAATCGTCTTGCAAGCGCTGCATCCTTCTCAATCTGCCGATATTCATTGAGTGTGGTCGCTCCACAAAGTTGCAGCTCTCCACGACTGAGAGCAGGCTTGAGGAGATTGCTGGCATCGATACTACCTTCTGCCTTGCCCAGACCCAATAGGGTATGCAGCTCGTCCACAAATAAGATGACACCCTTGTTGGCCTCCTCGACTTCCTTCAATACACTCTTCAGTCGCTCCTCGAAGTCGCCGCGGAATTTCGCACCGGCAATGAGAGAGCCTAGATCAAGAGAGATGACACGCTTTTCTTGAATTGATTCTGGCACATCTCCCTTGACAATGCGCTGTGCCAGGCCTTCGAGAATGGCTGTCTTACCGGTTCCAGCTGAGCCGATCAAGACTGGGTTGTTCTTTGTTCGTCGCGATAGAATTTGGATGGTGCGCTGTATTTCGCCATCTCGTCCTATGACTGGATCTAACTTGCCGTCTCGCGCGCGTGCCGTGAGATCTATTCCGTACTGCTCCAGTGCAGGCTTCTCCGGCTCACCACCGAGGTTCATGCGATGCGTGCCACCAGGAGGATGGGGCCGTCCGCCATTGGCATACCCTCGAGAAGCGACAAGCGGCCTCAGGATCTTTTGTTGTTGTTGGGAGAGTCGTGCTGCGGATGTGGTGAGGCATAGCGGCGATGTGCGAATGGGCAGTGCCCGTGAGATGGAGGATGGGGATGTGATGCGCCTTGCGGCTATACGTGCTCTACTGGTCAGCATTTTGATATACAGAGTTCAAAAAACGAGCAAAAAAATCAGAAGAGCAGAAGATGAAGCGGGCAGATTATATTGGCATTAGGTGGTGAGACTACAAGCTTGGGCGAAAATGCGCGGTGATTCGATGAGCTTCCACGTCTACGGCGGCGCGTCAGGCAAACGACGGCACGAGAACTACAGACTTGTTCCTAGAACAGAATGGAAAAGTGAGGCCGGGGTGCAGAATCGGCCGTGGGACTAGCTGCATCCGAGGCCTCGAGTCGTTTTGGGAGCAGGGTGAACGGTGCCCCTCGAACACGGTCGAGCACGTACTAGCGCGGGGCCGTGCGTCTGAAAGCAATCTCCTCCCAGCCCCAAGTCTGCAAAAAACTTTGACTCCTCCTTCAACCACACATCTTCTTTTCTCTCTCTCCCTACGCACAATTCAATTCCTGCAAAGATGGGCTTCACCGATCTCGTTTCCGACGCGGGCCTCGCCCTCCTCAACCACTACGTGAAGACGCGCTCCTACATTGTTGGGTAAGTTGCTACCCCACCACGCACTTTTTGCCCGCTCCGTGCCCATCCCACCGCACTGCGTCCAACCCCCCTGCCCACCACTCGAATGATGAGAACATTTGGTCCGTGTTAATGAGGCGGCTTAAGACCCCGCTATCTGAATACAAACCCAAGCGCTTGTCGCATCTCTGATCTAGTCATTGCTTCTGCTGCATATTTCAGGCATTCCTGAAGAGTCACCAGCTAACATGGCACAGCTACACCCCATCGCAGGCCGATGTCAAGGTCTTCCAGCAGATCAAGGAGGTTCCCGCCCCCGAGAAGTACCCCTACGCATGGCGCTGGTACAACCACATCCTCACCTTCCAGGGTGAGTTCGACTCGCTCCCTGGCGACCCAACCAAGGAGTTCACTGCCTACGGCCCCGAGTCCTCAGAGCTTCCCGTGAACCCCGCCAAGGCTCCCGAGAAGGAGGCCGAGGACGACGAAGACATCGACCTGTTCGGCAGCGACGACGAGGAGGAGGATGCCGAGGCTGCCAGGATCAAGGAGGAGCGTCTGGCCGAGTACAACAAGAAGAAGGCCGGCAAGGTCAAGCCTGCCGCCAAGTCCATTGTCACCCTTGACGTCAAGCCATGGGGTAAGTTGTTAAAAAGCCTTTCAAGAAATTGACAATACTAACGATTTGTAGATGATGAGACAAACATGGACGAGCTCAAGGCCAACGTTCTCGCCATTGAGAAGGAGGGTCTCGTCTGGGGTGCCTCCAAGCTTGTTGCCGTCGGTTTCGGTATCAAGAAGCTCCAGATCAACTTGGTCGTCGAGGACGAGAAGGTCTCGCTGGACGAGCTCCAGCAACAGATTGAGGAGGACGAGGACCACGTCCAGTCTACCGACATTGTTGCCATGCAGAAGTTGTAGATGACTTGCTGCCACGAGGCATTTTGATGACATTTGACGAAGAGTATGCATGATCATGACGGAGGGTTTGGGCTCGGTTTCCGGTTTGACGTCTTTATGAGCAGTCGCTAGACGAGAGCCAAAAATAACGACATGGTAGAGATACCACCTCCTCCCACTGCGGGACAACAACATCCATTTTGCCACATGCAATGGTGACTCGACATCCACGGCGGGCCATGATAACGCCTGGGTGGTGATCCATCAAGATCGCTTTGAGTGTTGTAGCCCAACTGAAGCCGCCATGGGTAGTCGCCATCTTTGGAGATACCAGGGACTTGTGTCGATCTTTGGTGAAAGTGGCGTGGCAAATCTGTGAGTCAAGGTGCTATCGCCACTGCGATAAGATTGGCTTCACGAATTGCACATGGCAAGGCTTGCGCATGGAGTCGCTGCTACTGATACTGCGAGTAGTGTGTGTACATGTATGTATACCTCGCTCACCTACTACAGTACTCTAGTACTATGATATACTTGAATCATGGGACACCATGTTTTGTCGCTCTGCAGCCGCAAGCTAGAGTTAGCGGCCGCTGGCCTCAAGTGCAATGCAATGATTGTGATTGGCCTCGCTGTTCCCCGTCGGCCCCGTTGGACCCTGCATTTTCGTCCATCCACTTGATGTTTCCAACCCTCTGCCATCCATCAAATGGTTACATCCACTTTGGCTGGCTTGCCCGTGCATTTCGCCTAATCGCCCAACGTCGCAGATTAAGCGCTGCTCCGCCACAGATCGCAGCAGCCACTGACCATCTGTTGGCTACGGTGCTACCTTGTTTCACAAAGCCGATCGTTGCCCCTGGGCTCTTCGGCGTCGCGCCCTCGCCAACGTGCCTTGATTTAGATTGACGGACGCCAGACCCTGCCGCCGCTTGATGCTGATGATGACATAGGATGAGGCTGTGCGCCGCTCACTTTGCCAGTCGGGGAGTTGATAGTTCGTGACTGTTGCCTTTACCATCTTTTCGCTGTCTCACGCTCTTTCTTTGCGCCTTACCCTTTGTTAGTCTCTTTGACGACGTTGCTTGATATCCGTATCTCTCGTCGCTGCGCGCGCGGGTGTTCGGAAGTTGCACATACGAGTACTACCACGACCGCATCGCTCGGTCACCATATACTAGGCTTGCGCAAGAGCCGAAAGAATAGTCAACAAAGTACCAGAGAAGAGAAGGATATCAAGAAACAATGGCGTTTAATTGCTCCACCGTTCCAGACACGACGAGCACAGATGCGGGAGTTGCGGGTGCGGGCGTAAGTACTTTGTGCTTCAACACCACTGGCTCTTCGCTGTCACGATGCCCAATATATGGCGGCTAACATACAGCCTCGCAGACCCTATTGTCCTTCATCATCACCAACATTCTCTCCATCCTGCTTTCTGCCACCATCATCCTCCTTGGCCTGCGAAAGTCGACCTCAGCACCGATATCACGCAAGCTCCTACAATCATTCTCGGACCAGCAGATCCTCACAGGCATCGGCATCCAGTCTGTAGGCCTTGCTAAGATGAAAACAATGGTACCCTACCACTTCTTCATAATCTGGCTCCTCTCGCTCCTCTCCACGGCCACCAACCTCGCTACACTCCTCGCCCTCGTCAACGACTTCAAGCGCGACTGGGTCCTCCGCTGGATCCGCCAACTCCTCATGCTCGTCAATATGTTCCTCGGCATCCTCTCCGGCGTCTTCATCCTCCAAACTGTCCTGAAAAACATGTCACCTAGACTACCCATTGCCTGCGTGTGGGAAGTCGAAAGCAAAGGCGCCTCGGAAAACGCCGCCCTCAGTATTGCTGGTACAATCGCCGTCATCGCAGGCCAAGTCATTACTTTCGGCTTCGCTACATGGTACCTGCACAACCGGTCAAATCCCAAATGGCTTAAGACGGTGCAAGTCATTGGGCTCTTCGCCTGTCTCGCAATGGGTATAGGCGCAACGATTCGCGTGGTCCTGGAGTCCCAGGCTTTTGGCTCACCGCCTGAAGCTGTGCATCTTGTGGGTCCTAGTGAGGGAAACTGGAGTTTTGGTCAGCTGCTCCCTTTGCTGCTACTTGTGCTGCCTGTCATCAGCACGATTGAGATTGCAAGGGGTGAGGAGCTCAAGCCAAGGAGTAAGGTGGATGACGATACGGAGCCGCTTTTTGCGAGTGGAAGTGATATGGAATTTCAGCCGAATCCGCTCGTGGGCAGTGGAAATTCGTTGTTTAGGAAGTAGAGGATGCTGTTTAGCGTCTTAATATTAGTTAATGAAATTACATGGAACTTGCAAAGCTCGTTTTTATGCTATCGCCTTGTGCATTACCAAATTTTGCCTTGCCCTCTTCTATCCATGTTTCAAATCTAAGAACGCCCGCTTCTACACTGCGAATAGGCGTTACTCTCGCACCACCTAGATCCCCTCCCTCGTCTTTTCTTGTACCAGATTCAAACTCCTCTTCGTCGAACTCGTCCCGGATAGTGGTCTTTCTGCTTGTCTTCTGCAAGCTGGACTGTACGGGTATCCATGGCTGCGGGTGTGCAATTGGCGGATCGACATGGTCCTCGTCTTTGAGCTCCATGCTGATGTTGAAAGAACAATTGGGTGGCAGAGGCGCGAGCATTGAAGTGCGTGACGTCAAGGCTATCAAAGCAGCACGAAATTGCTCAGAGAGATTGACATCCACATCCTCATCCAACGCCTTGGTCTTTCCTCTCTTTGCAGCGCCTCTTTCATCTTCGTTATCAGAGACCTCAGGTGTTGGTCTTTCCCACTCAATCTCCATGTTGCGGTCGGCCTTGTCCACAACCGGAAATGTGCTGACGTCAAACATATATCTCTCCATGATCTTGGCACTCCCTCTCCCGCCTTCTTCGCCGGCATAGCTAAATACTACAATGGCAATCTTGGCAACGCTGCCATTCAAGAGCTCCTCGCGCACAGCGGCGATGGCGTCATTGATCCATTCGCATACAAGCGGATGCCGTGATTGGTAGACGGAGGCATTGTGAAAGCGTGATTGGACAAATGAGGCGCGGGGATAGAGCGAGCGCAGGTAGAGCAGCGTGTGCGTGTAGGCTGTGAGGAAGGTGGTGAAGTGGCTGAGGGTTTCGAGGTAGGTCGGCGCCATGGCGGGCCGGGCGGTGGCAGCAACGCAGTGTAACCGTCACTTAGCAGTATGGCGTTATGCACCCAGTAGTCAAGTATCTGAAACGACGTGTATGATTTCTCGCGAGCAGCCAGGCGGGAGCATGACGCAGACGCGTCTGGTCGCGTGTCGAGCCCGCTAGGCTATCGATAGGCGGCTACCGCTCTTGGTGGTGCTGCAGTGGCTGATCGGTATAGCGACTGTCGTGCGTATGCTGTGTCGAGGGCCCCTGGCATTGTTGAAGGCAGCAGTGTGGGCAGGCAATCCATGTCCTGGGTGAGTGAATTTGCAGACGTCGCGTCTCCTGCTCGCCTGGGAAGAAGCGATGACGGGCCCTCTGCACACGGCAACAGGCGCAGAGTGAAGTAATTGGCTCTGCTGCCCTACACCTCAGCTCTCGCCCATTGCCCCCAGCCTTCCCTTCTCTCTGTCCCACCGTACATACTCAACGCGCGCCCCAGGTCACGGCGGGGGATTATTGCTTCAGCCATCGCAGCCGCTTGGCCACCCACTACTCAGAGATTCACGGAGTTGCCCCGCATCCCCGAGCGCGTTCTTTTTCCTCGAGCGCAGTCGCCCAGCTACACCATCAACAAACGCGTCACCCGTCGAACAGTACCTCTCGCCAACCGAGTTGGGCAACGCTAGACGTGCTGACTAGCTTTGTACGCGCTTGCCCCACGTCAAGATGGAGGACCAACTAGTCCAACTGCTTTCAGCAACCCAAACCGCCCAAGAGGACACCCGCAAACAGGCCGAGCAGCAGCTGCTCTCGCTCTACGGCCACCAGGAGCTCCCGCTCGGCCTCATCGGCATTGCCTGCCATGAAAGCGTGCCCCTCAATATCCGGCAGGCCGCCCTGCTGTACCTGAAGAATCTGGTCTTGGCAGGCTGGAGTGATAGCCTCGAGGGTTGGAAAGGCCAGGTTTTGATCACAGACGAGAACAAGGCCATACTGCGACAACAGCTTCTCGCGCTCGCCACTTCGGACCAGATCGACCGCAAGCTCAAGGCCGCCGCTGGCCTCGTTGTGAGCAAAATTGCCGCCGCCGACTATCCCATCGAATGGCCCGAATTGCTCGACACGCTCCTCAGCCTAATACCCAATGCGAACGATGGCCAACTACACGGCGCCCTTAGGGTTCTCGGCGAGCTGGTGGAGGATTCCTTCAACGAGAACACCTTCTTTGGTGTGGCATCGCAGATGATCAAGATTCTGTACGATGTGGCAACCAATGATCAGAGGAAGCCGACATTGAGAGCGCTGGCTTGCAAGGTTTTCCACAGCTGCTTCGACATACTGGAGATGGTCATGGAGGACCACAAGGCCATGGTCAAGAGTTTTGCCGATGAGGTGCTCAAGGACTGGATGCCCTTCTTCATTAATGTCTTGAATACGAGGTTACCAGACCCACCTTCAATTGAGGAAGAAGAGCAGGATACTCCCAATGCTGCGCTGTACAAGGGACAGATTGCCCTGAAACTCCAGGTCGTCAAGGTAGGCTCTGTTGACAATGCGCTGCGCCCGACTTAATACTAATATTTTACAGGTTCTCATGCGCATACGGTCTGTTTTCCCTGCTATCCTTTCACCACAAAGCATCGTTCTCTTCCAGGCATGCTGGCAAGAACTATCATTACTCGAACCTGCATACTCTCTCATGTACATACAAGAAGACCGCCAAAGTAGGCTAGAAGACGCCGATGGACTGCCGTACACACTGGATTTTCTCATCCTTGAAGAGCTGGACTTTATGCAAGCCTGTCTTCGCGCACCGCCGGTTCGCAGTCAGCTCGAGCAGGAACTCCAGAACCAGAACCCCGAAACTTCTTGGGTCACTCAGGTTATGAAGCTGGCTGTGGCCTATGCGCAAATCACTACCGAAGAGGAGGGACTCTGGGATGTTGATGTGAACATCTTCCTGAGTGAGGAGACAAGTGTTACAGCAAACTACACACCTCGAACGGCTTGCGGAGACCTTGTTATCAAGCTTGGTGAATGGCTCACAGAGCCCACTGTCAATGGCTTGTTGACCTACACAAGGGCGCTCTACTCTGAGTCAAAGGGTTGGAAAGCGGAGGAAGCTGCGCTATACGTCCTCAACCAATTACTGAGCGACTTCCAGGATGTGGAGAAGCAAATCAGTCCCGAGGCCGCGACGGGTTACGTGGATTTCATTCGCTATGCTATGCAGCAGCCTGACGCATTCCTTCGAGCACGAGGTTACCTGGTCGCTGGAAGCTTGACAAGAACATCTGGAGACGCTCTGCAACAGTTGGCTACATCTTTCCTTGAAGCTAACCTGCAGGCAATTCCGTCCGACGACTCCGACGTTGTCCAGGTCTCTTGTATCCGAGCCCTACAACACTACCTTCAGGCACTCCCACACTCGATTACTCAGCCTCTGCAAAACCCCATCATGGCGGCAATTAGCAACTACCTCGCTGCACAGGACATGTCGGAGCTTAACGATGGTGATGATATCATGATCACTTTGGTCGAGACTCTCAGAGATGCCATCTTGATTGATACCCGGATATGCATTACGGACAATGGCCTCGACACGCTGTTCAGAGTGGCCAGCCACCAAGCTTCTAATTTCCAACTGACCATGCTCGTAATTGAGGCGTTTGAGGAGGTGACAGAAAGCATTGCACACATGGGTGGTGATGCATACATCCAGCTATGTACCAGGGTTCTCCCATCACTTACCGGGGCTTTCGATGTTGGCAGTTTGACAGAGGAGAACGCTCTATGCAACTTTGCCGCCGACCTTCTTGCTGTGCTTGCTGAGCATGGACCTGAGCCGCTTCCCGCTGGCTTTGTCGCCACAACCATGCCTAAACTCACACGACTCCTTCTCGGATCTACCGATGAGGAGCTGCTCAAGTCCGCCACGACTGCGGTGAAGAACATTATTTCTCATGATCACCACCAGCTCTTCGAATGGCGAGACGACACCGGCAAGGCAGGTCTAGAGGTGACTCTTATCATTGTTTCTCGTCTGCTATCGTCATGCAGTGACCACGCTGCTGGAGAGGTTGGTGCTCTCGCTGCTGAGGTAGTAGAAAAGGCTGGTCATGAGCGACTTGGTCCCTACCTAGAGCAGCTCCTGCGCAGTGTTGCAGTCCGCCTCGCGCAAGCAAAGCAAGCCAACTTTATCCAAAGCTTGACGCTTGTATTTGCACGCCTGAGCTTGAACCATGCTTCTGAGGTGGTTGACTTCTTGGCTAGCCAAGATATCGAAGGCGAGAATGGGTTGCAAGTCGTGCTTGCGAAGTGGCTGGAGAACTCGATCAATTTCGCTGGCTATGATGAAATCCGGCAAAAGTACGTGAATGCGCAGGAAATCGAACGACTGAGGTCGAATGCTTCTTTCCTGATTATGTCTTGATGATTAGTTGCTGACTTCATGTTTTAGTGTCATTGCTCTTTCGAAACTGTACGATCTGAAAGATCCCAGGGTTGCACAGGTCCAGGTGCAGGGTGATTTGATACCAAACAACGATGGCCGCATCATGACCAGGAGTCGCGCGAAAGCCAGTAAGTCTCTTTTGATACCTATACCTTGTCCCTTGAACGGTGGTAGTTGTCGTGTAGTGGAGAGGTGGTGTACGCTGCTACATTATTCTCACAAGCTCAACACCGCAAGCCCCTTTCAGTTGTCCACACACTGACGGGGAATCAGATCCTGACAAGTATACCATAGTACCCGCACCGCTCAAGATCCTCAAGGTCCTTATCGTCGAGCTTCAGTCTGCCTCTGGTGCACCTCTTGATGCAGCTGCAGCCGCGGAGCTCGCAGACGAGGGTTCAGACGACGGCGAGTGGGAAGACGAACCTAACCCATTCGTTGACCTTGGCAGCGGCTTCACCAAAGAGCAACTCATGGCGTTTGCTGCAGAAGAGCCAGGCAGTAGCGGCCGTCAACGTGACGACGAGACTCAAAACTTCCTTGTTGATTTCTTCAAGCGCGCTGCTACCACACCCGGCTTCGCAGAAGAATTCAACCAGCTCACCGAGGAAGAACGACAACGGTTGCGGGATTGTGCTGCGTAAAGTAAATTTTGCTTTGACTGGCGGAAGAATTCCAAAACGGAGTATATTGTTGGAGTCCCCGAATATGGAAAATGGCATTCATGCGAAATGGAAATTATGGGTGTACATGATTACGCGTCATTGGCTCTCTTTTTGCTGCTGTAGCAGGAAACCAGTATATCTGTCTAGACCGAAAGGTAAATAGAACGTACAGGGAAGGGGGTTGTAGTGATGATGAGGAATTCTTCACTGTATTACAAAAGACAAAAAGAAGAAGTAGGATAGGATAAGTGTAGGGCAGACCCTGTGATGTGATGTGTATTAGCGATTTGGCAATGCAAGAAGAAAGCTTTGTGGCATTTGTTTGGTTTGGTTTTGCTGTGCAACGTATGTGTCCATCCGTTCTTAATGTAACATGTGCTTGTGATAGTGATTTTTCTGGAGTCGTCTTTGAAGTAGTTGTGATTTAATGAATGATTTTCTTGACTATGCGGGTGATGCATGTTCTTTGTCCTTGGGATCTTTTTGAATGTTTTTTATATACGATCTTGATATAAACAGGCTCTTTTACCGATATGTATCTTGCGTAAAAAAGGATATTCAATTGTAATCCTACCATGCATAATTCACCCAACAGCATGGAATTCTTGATATGACACTGTTGCGCAGAGATCTAAGATAGCGATTCTATAGTGTCCCGCTACTCCAAAACCGAGCCTGAATATACAAACATCTTTGCAGGCGTAGTTAAGGAGGATTCTTTTAGGTTTATAAAAAAGAGGAGATTGCATAAAGCTACTTTTATCTTCGCTGTTTTTCGCGCAGCTTTGACGGGTTAGAATGCAGCGGGAGCTATATACTTTAAGCATGTTTTTGCACGTGATTCATTTGTACTTAGAGGAGTTCTAGAAATTAGTGGTGTTGATAGAATTCACGAAAGAAATATATATATAAGTGCATAGTTTATCTAGTATTTTAAGAGACTCTTCTTCTACTTCTTCTTCTTCTTCTACTAAGAAAAAAACCGAGCAGATGGAGATAGTATATAATTTTGTTCAAAAAAACCCTCAATATCACACCTATAATAGCCTCTCCCTCTTTCTACAAGAAATTCACTATTCTCCTATCTTATTAGAAACAATCTAAAAATAAAAGCAGACTGAAAAGAGAGCCTCTCTCCCTTAGAGGTTATGGATTTTTAACCTCTCTATTAGCTATAGTAGGTAACTTACGTGGCATGTATACACGCAGCTGTCTCTAATCTCCTATTCAATTTCACTACCTAAAACTACACTACTATCCTCAAGCTATATATAAACAGAAACTATTAAAACTCTACGCACGTAAGAAAAACGCACTGTAAGAACCACATCAATTCAGCTCCACTCAGCTCAGCTCAGCTCTACACTTTTCCAACACTCCAGTCTAAAATCTTACCTACCTCACCCTACCCATACTCTTGCTCCACAGCCGCACAAACAAAACAGCCAGCCAGGTTCTCCCCAGTCACATGCACATACCTCTAATCAAGAGGCAAATAAATAGAGAAAGGGTTACTACTTATTGCAGAGACGCTAGGATTATCCCGGCTAATGCAAATTCCCAGCGTGATCAATCTTTGTTGAGATGGAAGATGAAAAGCGGTGTACATGCATGGTTCCGAGGTGTTCCGCTACATACTTCTTCTTCTTCTTCCCTCATTACCAACACAGATAACAATGATGTTTTGAATTACCTTACATTGTGTGATACCTTGATGACTTCATAAAACTTCGTATTTGCGTAACTATCTAGGACTAAAAAGTCATGTTAGTTTGCATCAAGATAAAAACTTTCTTTCGCATTCCTACCCATCTCTCAACTAAATTAAACCAAACTAAATGAAAAAAAAAATATCAACGTCACACGCACACAAACATCAACTATCCTACCTAGTCTCCCAAACCAAACCAAACTAAACCAAACCATATATGTTTTTTTTTGAAAACAAGCACACTCCTTGCAAGTCATGTATATCAATACAAGGACCTTCCATGTTTCATCTATTCATCTATCATCTTGACTAACTAAGACTTAGAACATTTCTTTGGGTAACATGTACATGTATGCAAGGATGACTAAAAACCCACCATTATATCACATCACATTACCGCCCCCACTAGTCTCATATCTAGTACTAGTCTTGCTGGATATGCATTATCATGATCATGTATGTAACCATAACCCAGCTTTTCTCTCAGCCCCGGCACGTATGTATGTACTTGTGCTTGGACAGCCCTAGTCGGGGGTGGGCATGTACCCCTCTCTCTTTAGTTCTCTCCAATAACACATGCATTTCTTTAGCTCGGGCGCGTGCGGGTAGTGATGCACGTCAGCCGCAATCTGTATTGCTATCGTGATCATTGATCATGATCATGCGTTTGCCCCTCACTCACTTACCTCACTTACCTCACACACTCACGGGATGTACCTACATATCCACGTACCCGATGAATACTTCTCAGCCCCTCCGTCGGTTTCTTAGCTAGTAATAGAGAGGGGAAAATGGGGGCTAAGATGCAGTTTTGCACCATCACCTCCTTGCATGACCTTTGCTTTGCCAAGACGGACTCCCTTGCTAAAAGCGAGGTAGTGAGGGGCAAATGAGAGAAGATGTACGTACGTACGTCCATTTGTTGGTACAGCCAAGGCAAGGATGGTGGGGTGTTCGCATACACAGTACATGGCGTTCACGCTTATCGCTGTCTACTTCCACGAATAGAAGCACTGCGTTGTTACACAGATAATTGCTTTTTTCTTATACCCCCACCACCACCCACGGTGGCTATGTAGGGCTTGTGAATGGTTGGGTAGAAAGAGTCAGCCTTGTCGATATGAAGAGTGATGCAATGCATGTAATCTATGTATGCATATCCATGTCTATCTTTGTGTGTTGCTCTATTCCCAGCCTGTGCGTGTGAGTGGGCACATGTGTCTAGAAGGAAGCGCCCAAGACGAGACAAGATAAGATGTGATACCAAATGACGACCTTGCATTTGCATTTTGCTTGCATATGACATGCCCATGACATGTGTGATGATGAATAGAACTATAGTAGCAGCTATCAGCGATGGCGCTTATGCGGTGTGATAACAGCGGCAATGGAAGATCGAGAACAAAAGGGTAAGGTAGTAGCGAGCGGGCGGGCGGATGACAAGCACGTGGAAGGCGAGGAAGAGGAAAAGTGTAGAAGCGGGAAGTTCCTTGGCTGAGGCTGTTTGGTCCGGCTTGAGAATGTGGCGTTCATGGCTTCATGGGATGCTGGTGGTTGGAGCTGGAAGGGGTTAGAGCAGGATTCATGCGTGCGTCTGGTGACGTAGATAGGGCTGGAGCTGGAGGTGGGGGGGAACTTGAGACCACGACGACTATGGCGACTAGGTTTGAACGGCATCTTCTTGTTGCAAGCAAGCAAGCATTGAGACATGGTGGTATGCTTGTAGAATGCGTGGCTGCTATGTATCGGAGGACTCCGAAACTTTCCATGTGTTCTAGCCATGCGTGCGCGTGTGATGTGATGAGAGAGTGTTAGTGAGCGAGACGAGGTGGGGAGGCTACGTCGAATGAGGGGCATGCGGTAAACGCTGCGAACCCCCCACCTAGTTACCTCACCCCCCCAAAACTAGACGTCTAGTTTTTTTTTCTTCACTACGGCTGACCTCGGGATATTGACTACTGGTGGGAGAAATGGAGTGCTGCTTTTTGCTTTGGCAAAAATAAGGCCAATAAACGTGTCGCATATGGCGCCTGGGTGCTTGAGTTTGGCAGCCCGAGCACACCCTTCCACCAGCAAACAGCAAACAAGACATGTCCAGCTGACATGGTGAACGGGGCCCTCGATTCGCCAAAGTAAGCGGCAAACATGACGGAGGCCGAACATGCATATTTCGGTGTCCTAACATGATGGCTCTATGATTTTTGTTAACCCCTCCATGCGCCGCGCCGGCATACGCAGGTGCAGGCAGGATGGAGTCGGAACAGGCCGATGGGCAACCCATGCCTGACACGAACGACGGCGCTGCCATCGCGATGCGCGCATAGCATCAACGGGTCTTGCATCGACAGATGACGAAACTGAGGACAGGATGTGATGATCGATGATGTATGGGCGTTTGGCATGTACCAGGGAACCTACCAGCCTCCCGAATAAACCGACAAGTGCCGCGGTTTCAGGACACAATAGGGACCCCGCACAGCGTGCACACGGTGCACTCGGGATACTTGTGTCGAGCAAACGCGGCGACGGGTGCGGAGGAGGAAGAAAAAGTAAGCGTGCGTGCGTGCGTGCGTGAGGTGGTGACATGGCATGGTACGGCTAGTAAGTGTACATAGATGGATAGACGTCGTGGGTAGAGGCGGTTGGCGCGGAGAGCTTGACATGTGGGCTGCGGGGTATGCAGACGTGGGCGCGAGTGGGCCATTGGCCGTCATACGGGTAGGGGAGGCTCGCTTCGGTTGCTGTGCTGGGGAGGCGAGGCGAGGGCAGGAGCAGAGGGCCAAATGGCGCGGGGTCCAAGAGAGCCAGAGCCAGAGCCAGAGCCAGAGCCAGAGCCAGAGCCAGAGCCAGAGCCAGAAGGAGCGACGGCTTCATGCACGCCCAAGAAGCACCGGCCACGCGTTTCGAAACACCAGGGCAGGCCGTCGTCCCATTGCGGATTGGCGACTGGTGCCCCGTGCACACGCGCGCGCGGGGCCTGGGCGCGCTTGCATGAACGGGTGGTAGATTCAACGTTGAAATATGGAGAGTGCTGCTGGTGTTTCCGGTACCCTAGATGAGTTCGCATTGGCCGCGCCTATGGGGCCAACCCAGCCATCAGGTCGACGTGCCGCCCGCCACACTTGTCCTGCCCGTCCTGTCTATCCTGCTCATCTTGCCCATCTTGCCCGTCTTGCCTCCAGGACGGGACGCGTCGTGGCACCCAATAACGCGACCCATGGCCCCAAGAGGCGACCCAGATGCGCCATGCCTTTGCTTGGCCGGCCCGCCCGTCATCTCCAGCGCCCGCGCGCGTTCCGTGGCAGACGGGCCTCATTAGGTAGGTACATACCTGTACAGTAGAGTAGTCGTCGGGCGACATGAGACGTCGAGTTGCCTCTCTGGCGCGTGCGCAAATCACCATGTCGCATTCAGCCGCAGAAAAGCACTGACAAAGAAACCCACGCAGCCCAATCAATCATGCCGAGAGGCCTACCCAACGGGCTCACATCAGCATGTGACACGCGCCATCTCGCACACAAACAAAAAGCCCACTCCACTGTCAAGGCCCAAGCGCGTTCCAGCGAGCGAAGCTGGTGAAACCTCACTAGATAGCCCAAGTCAGTTGCGCTCGCTGTATTTCAGGCACTCCTCTTGACAATCACACACCCCAGTCGTGCCTTGCACCCCAGCAGCAGCGCTGCCCCTCCCACTCTCCACCCCCCCTCGCAATGTGTTCCTGTCGATCCCGAAACGCAAATTATTCCTCTTGCGACACTCCGACATGCTGCTGCCTGGCACCCGGTAAGGGTCACCTTGCATCCAAGATTATGTATCTATGTATGCGTGTGCGTGCAGATGTCCATCTATGTGCCGAGATAGGATTCCCCCCGAGGCAGTAAATGCGGCGCAATTGCCTATCGCAATGGAGTTTGCCGTGTTCCAAGCAAACCCGCTAGTCCGGCGCCTCTTTTTTTTAATCTCGACATATACGGCGTGTGCGCAAGGGAGGTGAGGGTCCAGCAGGTAAGACGGACGACGGGCGGTGGCAAAGAGGCTGAATGGGTGCGCGCGCAAGGGAGTCCGCGCCGCATATGCGGCCGCGACTTAGAATAAAGCTTCTTTATCCTGCCTTGAATGGGCGTGTGGTATATGCATGGATCGAGTGCACCCATGCGAACGGACCCTGGACGATGAGAGCGAGAGGAAAGTTACGAGGCCAAAGGGCGGGCTGGGCATCACCGCCGTCGTTGCGCCTACCGTTTCACTTCTTCCAAGTCCGCTGGGAATATTGTCATGGTTGCATGGCGGCGGGGGTGTGGGCTAGTAACCAAGACACGCGTGAGGTTGTGCGCAGAAAAAAAGTTGAGCGAGGGGGGAGAGAGGGGTGCACGGGTGGGGTGGTGGTGGGAAAGAGAGACACACAGAGAGGCTGGGTCGGCCCCCAAGGGCCCCCCAGGGCTACCTCACCACTTAGATTCACAGGCTATACACACACGCATGCACAAACGCAGGGCAGTCACAAAAAAATAGCAAATCTTGTATCACTGTTACACCAAGCGCTATCGTCCACTACCCTCGTTCTTGCGTCCTTCTTTTTTCCCACACACACTCGCAATCTACCCGAGGGCGTTAAGGAAATAGGCAGCAGCAAAACTTGACTCGTCCGTTGTGTCTACCCGTCTGCCTACTCGGCCTCACCGTTCACACTAGCCTATCACCGTCGCCACACGCACATGCGAATCGCACGTCGCAATCGCACATGTCATTGAGGGGGCTGACGAATCCTTCCCGCCTGCGCGTTACATCACCGCCACGGGAAGGAAGGGAAGGAAGGGGGACGGACGGATGGGACGGCGAGGAACCGGCGGCGGCGACGGTGACGGCGCGGCGAAAGAACGCGTGAAGAGAGAGGCGCAAAAAAGCAAGCATGCATAGTTTCTTCTTTGGCCGAGCCTGCAGCAGGCTTCCATGCACAGCGCTTCTAGGATCCATTGAGGCTGACAAGGCAGGCGAATGGCCCCTCCAGCCACTCAGGACCGTGGTATACGAACTTTTCCCCCTCTGTCTCTCTCTCTCTCCCATAGCGCCCGCTTGACTTTCTCTGCTTTGCGACAGACGCCGCCTCGTCGTCGTGATTCAGTCGCTGATTGTGATAAGGGTTGCGAGTCATCGTAGTGCGACAGCTAATCAGTGGGCAAACCTTGACCGAACGACAAGGTACGCGTTGCCTTGGGGGTCTCCTGTATGTGTGTGAGATTGTGACATTGTTGGAGACGCAAAAAGCATCTGTATGTCGCCGTCGTGCCCTTGCGACACTCCCATAGGTCCGTCGCTGTCTCACATTTGCTGGACGTGCTGCATCCAAGGGGCTTACCCGCGTCCAGTGGATAAGGAAAGAAAGAAGAAGAAGAAAAAGTCATGTTGCCACCCTTTCCCATCCACTACAGATTACCGCCATTACGAGCGAATGCGACAACTGTGGTTTGGATTGGTGTAGCGAAAAGCTATGAGTCACATTGGCACATCAGCCGTGCAGGGGGAGAGGCAAGACGAAACAAGGCAGGCAGCAACAACACTTGACAACGCAACATGATGATTTGATACTACTAAAATGGATACATAGCAATAGAGTGGTATGGTGGGTATACTAGTTTTGACCGTGAGGTACCAATCTTTCGATAGAGATTGTCTGAAGAAGAAATCTCTCAAATCTAGATGACCAACCTAGAAGACAAAATTTCTCGTGGCAATCCCAGTGCCACACCGCGCGCTGATTGAACTGACAAACCAACCAAAAACAACCTGAACACCTTGCATACAAAAAAAACCAAATCCAAGAAAAATATCCAAAGACCCCCATAAAAAGCACTAAAATAACAATAGCTAGCTGAAAGATACATGAAGAAGGGGAGGGGGATATCATAGTAGAAAGCAGACTTTTTCCTGTGATTCGCCCAAATGCGAGAAAGACCCAGTATTGTTGTACAAGTAGAGAAAGGAAAATGATGCCGCAGGATTAACAATTAGTAACAGCAAGAAAGGGTATCTCGCAGTAATGTCAAGTAATGCGCAAAGCAAACGTGGTAATCGAAAGGGTATACCGACACAAAAAACGCCAGCGCAAAAGCGTCCAGGTATAACATAAGGCACAAAGACTCCCTAGGCAGAGGGGTATCGTAGGATGTCTTCGCAGTTGGCGTCAAAGCGCATAGACCAGAGACGCATTCCAGTCATGAGCTTCTCAGTCTTCTCGAGTTCGCGGTCGCGGCCAAAGATGGACTCGACAAACTCCTTGCCGCTGTTCTTGCCCATGGAAACGGGCTTCTCCTTGCCGCTCTCCTTCTTGGCCGCCTTCCACATGTAGTCTTCGCAGACCTTGAGAAGCTTGGCGAAGCGCACCCAGAGACGCTCGCCGCTCTCGAGGAAGTCTTCAACCATTTCGTGATTCTCCTTCTTGCGGATCTTAGGCATGGTCTCGTCGGCCCTCTTGACCTTGCCGGCGAGCTGGATGAGGAGGAGCCAGAGCTCGCCCGCCATCTCGGCCAGAGGGGTGGCGGGACCGTAGTGGAAGACGGTCCAGTCGTAGATCCACTTGCCGAGCGAGTTTGCGTCGAAGACGGATCCGAGGAGCATAATGGGTTCTTCGGTGGGGTCCCAGTTCTTGTACGAGTAGCCGGCGGGAATGCCGGCACGGCGCGCATCCTCTTCGGTGGCCTTGGGGGCCGACTTGGTGGTAGGCGCAGGCTTCTTGGGGGAGGCGGAGGCGGTTGGCTGGCGGGTCGAGGCAGAGGCACGGCGCGGGCGGCTAGACTTTGGTTCTGGGTCATAGATTGGGACCTGATCATAGTAATAGCGATCAGCATCCCCTCGGTACATGTCGTGGCGCGCGTACTGTTCGTACGGCGGCGGTGGATAATCGTGAATGTCGTAGTCGCATTCGTAGTCGTAGCCGTAGCCTCGGTCGTCGTAGACAACTCTGGTGTGGACCTGGCGTGCCGACTGCGACGGTCGACGCTTCCTCTCGCGATGGGTGCGCTTGAGAGGCGGGACGTCTGAGTCGCGGCGATGCCGACTTGGAAGAGTGTAACCGAAATAACTTACATATTCGGGGGTGCCTCGCGGCGTCGCGTACGGGCGCGGAGAAGTGAATTCAGCAGCGCCAGCGTACTGAGGCATGGGTCCTCCACGGGGCGAGGCCGTGTATTGCTGGTATGAAGTCGAGGGCACGGCGTGTGAGGCTCGGCGGGAGTGGCCAGCGACCTTTGGGCTGGCTCGCGGTGTCGCCATTTGGGGAGCGTGTCGGGGCGAGTAGTAGTTGGCACCGGGGCCGGGGGACATGGGCGGCGTGGTGCGGTGGTAGTCGTAGGGCATGTAGCCCGGAGGAGGCGTGGGATACTGTGGTGCGTACATGTTTGTGTGTGGAGGAATCGTCGTCGTCGGGCGGTGCGTGGGCTCTCGACGGCGGGAATGTGGTGGTGGAGGCTACGAATTCGTATGCGGGGTTTGTGCGAGGGGTCGTAGGACCAGGCCGGTGCCTGCTTCACCTAGGAATGTGCAGAGCAAACGAGTCTCTTCGCGCGATGTGGCGGCAGGCGGAGGAGAGGGGAGGTGCAGCGACGGAGGGGAGGAGAGGAGATATCCGGGCCTGTCTACTGCACATTGGGTGTGGGTTGGAGAGGATGCTAGAGTGTGCCAGAAGGATCCAGTATGAAGGGATCCTAATCGATGTGTAGACGAGGTTCGTCTGGTGCTTGGTAATGGGTGATGTACGGGTACGCAAAACAGGAAGCGACGGCGGGCTGCGCCTGCTTTTGAGACCAGAGCCGTCCTCGCTCCTTCCGCGCGCGGACCTCAGCGGGCGCCCATCCACCCTAACGCCGACCCCTGTCGCGCCGTTCACTAGACTAGCGCAGGCCAAGGGCCCCCGGGCTTTGGCACTCCCTCATGTACGGGTCAGATTGACATGCAGTGCCTCGCTGCCGTGTTGCGTTGCCCACGAGTATTCTGGGAAGCTAGCCCCGAACCCTACACGTCGCCCGCTGACTCCCACTCGCCGCCCCCCTCCATCCACGGCCTCCACTGGCCTCCATCCACTGGAGCCTGCCTGCCTGCCTGCTTGCTTGCTTGTGCTGCTGCTGCTGCTGCTGCTGCTGCTGCTGCCGCCGCCCGCCTCTGAACTGCGCTGCTCTGCTGCTGCCTCTGCTTCTGCCTCTGCCTCTCTGGCTGTGCCCCCTTTGCCTGCCAGACGCTCTCGGCGCTCGATGGTTGATGCCTGATCAGAGCGCCGCCGGCATTGCGTTGGGCCTGTTTTGTATTTGTTCTGTTTGGGGGGTGGGCAGGTAATATTGGAAAACTTATGCTGCCCGCACTGCAATATACCCGTAATCCCGGTCGCCATCAGCACCAGCACCAGCACCATCCATCGTCGCCTTGCCCTCGCCCGCTCGCTCAGCCGTCATCCTGCGCAGCTGTGAGTGTGCGTGCGTGCGTGCTCGCATGTGTAGTATTTCTGTGTGTGCGTGCGTGCGCTGATGGGCTAGCTGACTGGAACCGGCGTGCCCTGGGTTCAACACCACCAACAATAACAACAACAAAGGCCCGCGCCCTCTGAACAGCCATGGCAATGCCAGTGCTCTCCGTCGGGCTCGCTGCAGCGATAACACGGGCCCGCACTGCCTGTGCCTTTGTGCAGTGGCGGCCACCGCCTGGCTCCAGCGCCCGTACTCCCACATGGTTGTCGTACGCAGCCAATTTTCTGCACTGACCGACCAGCTCCCAGCCCACTGTCATGTACCCATCCATGGCCGCCCTCATCCATTTCAACCTGCGCCACGCCTGCCATCCGGCCTCTTCAGCTCGCGACAACTTCGGCTTCTGCAGTATATCTGGTACACCCCCTTCGTGCCTAGCACAAACGTTATATCGTGCCCCTCGTCGCGGCCCACGGCTGTCGTCTGGCTCGAGAGCGCCCATCCGAAACAACCGACGGCCCACGACCAATTCAACGTCGTCCCGCGTCGCTTGGGTGCGTGTGTGTGCCTTTGAGTGCTAGGGAGGCCCTGGCGTCGCCTCAGAGCCGCACTCTCTCGCTCGGATCCCTTCTCGAACTTGCCTGCCCACACAGTACCAAGCCTAATTTCCCGCCTGTGAAAATTTTTTTCGCATGTCTCACACAGCTTACCCAAGCTGCTGGCTTTGTGGCGCGCGTTGTTGTTTACCGCTACTTTCGACCGTCTGCACTCTTTTCCAAGGCATATATCATACTCGAGGCCGTGGGCCCACCACGGCTGCATATCGCGCCAGCGGGGCCACGATGATTCGATAGCAATCCGTCAACAACAAAGCAATTGCTCGCGGCAGCATGGTTTGATCTCCCCGCGCACACTCACTACGGCTCGATAAAGCAAGTTCGCAGCCTAAGTACCTCGCAGGCTGCCTGTGACTGGTTAATGCGGAACGCCTATATCCGTGGGGCGCATGAAAGTCAACGCTTTGGTCGCACCTTGTCTCGTTTCTCCCGTCAACATGCTCCTTGCAATTTCTCGGCACACAGTTCTCACGGGCATTTTGACCTCGACGACTCGTCGTTATTGGATCATATCGGCCCTTATCCTGGTGGCTCATCGGGTTGCGTTCCTACCGAGCACGCACACACAGCTTTTTTGCATGCTCAAAATTCCCACTGGCCCTTCCTACCGGCCCACCCTGCTATCAGACGGACAACTCACCGTGCGTATTCCTTCGCACCCACCACCATCATGCGTTGCTATGACTCCTCAGGGCCCGCAAGAACTGTTTACTCCGCTCGCGCAGCTCGCTATCGTCGTCATGGACTCATCTCCAAGTGACGCCGCCCCTCCGGGTGGATCCGCCGTGGGTGGTGCGAAGCGCGGGTGAAAATACACATACCTGTCCTCAAGGCCATACTTCCGGGACCCCTCCAAAACGCCGCGCCCACTAGGCGTAACTGCAATACCCTCATGAATTACACTGTATTAACACCTAGCGCCATGACGCATCGCTCAGGTTTGCGCAGCCCTATCGTCTGCAGACACCGCACAATGGAGGTTGCCTTTTCGTTGGACAACGGCGTTAGCCTGCCACGACACTGCAGGCTGAGTGCAGCTGTCGCCTACATGCGAGCTGTCTAGCTGCATGACGCACCACCCAAAATATCCCATAGTGCCCAACGAATGGCTCGCCTGCTCCGGATTTGATACACTGTTCCGGACACGCGTTCGGACCATGTGGCGGTGCAAACCCTTGGCATGGGCGCCCCGAGTCACATGCTTCCACCAGCCTTCCTAGCTATGATCTACCGAGCAGGGGTGCCACAAGCGAGGAAAAAAATGCCAAATACCTTTTTGCTGTGGCGAAGCTGCGCCTCAGCATCGCGGACGAATTAATCCATGCAATACGCAATACACTTGCACTTGCTCTCTCCCTACTACCCCATCTCCACCGTCAGCACTCTGTCGCAATTGGACTAACGTCCGACGAACCTCGTCATGATCTTGGATCCGCTTTGCCTTGCGCGTCCTCGCTATCGATCGGCCATGTCACCGCCGGCGGCTTTACTGACGTCCGATTTGACCGCTTCGGTCGCACACTCGCAAGCCAGCCTGAAACGCCCAGCACCGCTCGCCACTCAAGAGACGACTCAAATAACCAAAGAAAACCACCGTCGATCACGAGACCATATCAGCTGCACCGTCAAACCTGTGAATGCTGCCTATATTCGCTAGAGCTGTCCTGCAAATGCGCCGCCTTGCAAATCGATAGCCGCCAGTTGAATTTTAAAAAATATACCACCCACTTGAGCGGTGAGTCATGCTATAGGGAACAAGCTGGTCCGTTTAGCGAGCACACGAGCAACAGGCCTTTACCCTGCAGCTCGATACGCATTGACAAGCAGTTTTTGGAGAAATGGACTGTGTTTTCTGCGTCATAGCCGCCGCCCACCGCCGTCTGCCCCTCGCGCAAGGTTGAAGCATGCATCATGCATGAGGCTCTACAGGCTGCCCGTCCAAGATCAACAAAGTCCGTTCGCTGCACTCGTCGTACCGGCAACGAGTAAGAGCTTCGGTTACCGCGCTCTAAACTCGAATCTACAAAGACGGTGAGGAGGTCAAGATCCATGACATCTCGTTCGCTGATACCCGAGGCGGCTGTTCCCACTTCCCTCCCGCGCTACGCTTTTACGCCATAGTCAAGTTTTATTTCTCCAATCATTCCCCAAATTTGAATGAAGCGACACTGCTTCCCGTGACATGGAAGATCGTCTTACCCGCAGACTTGCGCAAAAACGGTCTTTGTTCCTTTTGCGGCAATTGAGCGGCAAGAGAGGGGACAGTGCTCCAGTATGCCGTACTGGCGGACTAGACGCACCTCAACAACCGGCTGCCAATCCCAACTACATTTGCGGGGATGGCGGTAAGTCAGACAAGCCAAAACAAAACGGTCAGTCTAATCGACCGCGAGAGTGTATGAACTGGTTGGCATTGGACGCACGTATCGAATATGGACTACAGGACAAAGTCTAGTTGACGCCAAAAGCAGACATTGATTACGTTTGTGTCCCAACATATATACCAGGCTCACCATGTAGGCCGCCTCACACGAGTCTACGCGTGGATCCACAGATATGGCAAAGAGACAATGCACACGACTGCCTAGTGTGTGCTTCCTATCCCGAAGACAGCATTCGCGCAGAATGCAGGGATTTAATGGTGCTGCATCCGGAATCCATGGCTCGTCAAACTCGCTTTGCGGAGCCGTAAGCTTGACATATCTGCTAAGCAAAATTCCGACCTGCATGGTCTGGTTATCTTCCTTTGTTTGTCCGGCTAACGTACCCCGCTGTTATGCTACCAGACTTTTCTGCTGTGGCACTCCATCCTAGCTAACACGGTCCAGCCTGTTTGTTTTTTTGGCGGCACGGAAAAGCCTGGAACATGTCGTGATGAGATCAGTTTCCAAGTTTCTGCACACATGCCAAGCTGTGGGCAATGGATTACAGATTACTGCCGAAACGCACGATACCTAGGATCCATGGCGAAAATCTTTTTCTTTGTCGCCTCACTTGACGCAAATACCGCCTTTCTCACCTGACATTAGTTGGTGCTGTGGGGTGAAGGGTGGAGACGGCGATTTTGACATGCGTACCTCGCATATCACGCCTCACTACTGCTCTCTTTCTCTCGTGTACCAGTCCGTCGGTCTCACCATGCTCGTATGTACCAAGATATCCACAAAGTTTTCTTGGAATCCTGAGGCACGGTAACTACACCGCCCAATGTATACCCCTCAGCGCCCACTGCGATGATCTCTGCATGGCCGCACATGACCAAAATTTGAGGCGCTTAGCCTGCACGCACCGCCTGGTATGCCAGACAATAGTAGCTGAATTATCTCGACGCTTCACTTTGTGGATACGACTTGCTTAGAAGGCGGACACTACTCCATCGCCAATTGCTGGGCGTGGCGATATAAGCAGCCCGGTGCTTTTCTGTCATCATTTGAAATGCATAAGTTCTTTGCAAGATCCTTCAACAACCATATTGAAAGCCATTGATCTTGTTGCAATACCTTGGGACAAGTGCAAAATTTTCACAGTCTATTAAAGAACTCTTGGCTTGTCAATGCTATGAGAAGACAATATTGGAGTTGTCAGGAACAAGATTTGTGGGGAATTGTAACGGCCTTTTAGGTCCCAAGTTAACTTGGTATGTACCATGTTTTTTGTGTATCTCTAATTTCACGACCAAATTTCCAAGCTAGGCAATTGGTCATGTGTCTGGAAGAATTTTGGACGCATAGGATTGGTATTCAACGGTTGCATTTTCCGTAATGGGATACAGGTAAGTTTGAACACGTAGTACGGGAGCAGTTTTGCAATCGGATGGCTGGAAAGCGAGTGAGGCGGATTTGTTGGCAACTTTTCATCCAATACTTTATTCAGCAAAGGTAAAAGTGCTGTTACTTTCATGACTCACAAGCACGCAGTGCAAAGCCGGTATCCAATGGCTCTACCTGAAGAGAAGGAATGACTCTTTATGTATTGGGAAAGTGGGAATTTCTATCCACCTAGAGTCAACTAGCAGGTCAATAATACGATGGGGTCACGAAATTGTTGACTCGGATTCAATATCTCAAATGTTCAACCCGTTGAGAAATTCCTTACACACATACTTAGGCCTTCAATACTGTAAATCCAGTCTAGGTACTTTAGACACGTGTTCGTGTTATCTATGGCTATGAGGTAGTCTTTCTAGCCTTTCCTGCTACAGCATGAAACGATTACCATCACTTTGGAGTTTAATTCCATAAATATACGTGATACAGACAAAGACTGTAACTGTTGGCGGCTTCTCAGCGCAAGGTTAAAAGCCATTGACTCTCCACGACAATGACTTAACATGCTAGTGATTTAAGCCATGAGCGTATGGTGCATCCTACTTCATTACAGGATCTGATATCTCAGTGTTTGGGCCCGGAAACTTCAAAGGAAAAGGTTGGTGAATAATAATGTGCAGGGTCTAGATAGAGCGAGCGGTGATGAAGCAGTGCTCGAGTAATGTTGTTAGTAGCGATCTCGCTTTATGTCTTTGGAGAATATGAGAGGATAGGGCCGCTGGAGCATTGGATGTGTGGAGAGTTTTGAAGAAGATGGAAATTGGTGTTGGTGAAGATGGGGTTATTGAAAGGCGGGAATGAAGGAAGGCTGAAGGCTTTTGGGCTGGGGGAAGATGGGGTAAAGGTTCTGATATGGCATTTCTACAAGGTATGTTGGGTTTTGTAGTGTAATGTAGTCTCGCGTATGAGTGCTGGGTTTCGCTGTGGCTCTTCTCTTGGTGGCATGTGAGGTGGTATTTCTTAGGATTTGAGGCAAGCATATCCTCCAGGCAAGTTTTAGTATTTGCTAGAGGATATTGCTAGTCTTTCGCCAGCATCCACACTGTAGAATGAGCTTGGTTATTTTGGATCGAGTATTACATCTGAGGTCTCATCACTTTCTTCTGCAATGTACCTTACTTGATTATGAGCCCCGCTATTTTAGCATTAAAATTACTTGGGATAAATCAACACAGTGTTTTGTTACGGTTCACTGATGAAGCTGAATTCTGGCAGAAGTGAAGTTGCAAAGTTGTTTACCAGTTGCACCTACCCTGTAGATATCCACGTTACCTGATTCAGTTAAGCGAACGCACGGAATGAACAAAGTCCTGGAGAAGGCGGGGCAGAGGCTGCTACCAACCTTCCATTGCTGCCTAGACTCCATAAAATATACACTTCAATCTTCTCCCACATCGTTCCATGTCATTTGTATGTGAAAAATCACCATGTCCATTCTCCGTAAAAATGTTGCGTATCAGACTACATTGACAGACCGATTTACTGAGCTTCCAACATCAACACACTCCAATCTGCACGACCGCGAGTTTGAGCATGAACCACTTGGAGATCCTGGTACAGAGCTGCGATATCTATACCTTCTTCCGAGAAGATACAACACCGAAAGAGACGGACAAAAGGTTGTCCGTTGTGAGCTTACCGCGAGTGCTCCTGAGCATGCGCCTTCCTATGCCGCTCTATCATACACATGGGGAGACCCTCAGATAAGACGTCCGGTTGCAGTTGGTGCGGAAATTTTCCACGCTACTGAGAATCTGGCTGTTGCTCTTGAACATCTGCAAGAAGAAGAAAAGACGCTGGTTCTCTGGGTCGATGCCATCTGTATTGACCAGAGAAATACGAATGAGAAGAACATTCAAGTTCAACGCATGGGCGACATCTACGCTTCTGCCTCCATGGTTATCGTCTGGCTTGGGGTATCGGCGGACAACAGTGATATACTCTTGGAGAAAGCAGAGGCAAGCGGCCACATTGCTGACCTCGTTACTACGACAATAAGAAGCGAATTCAACAAAACAATCGAGCAAGTTCTTCCTATCGATGCGCTCAAGGCCTTTTTGGATCGATCCTGGTTTAAGCGTGTATGGGTGGGACAGGAGGCCTCATTGAACAAAGAAGTCATCATGTTATGTGGCTCCCATGGCATTCGCCGAAATGAATTGATCGAAATATATGCACTATTTTCGCAGTCAAGATCATTCACCGGAGGAATTTGGCAAGGTCCACGGATATTTCGATTGATGCACTTGGAGCGTGTAGATTTTCGCGACTTTGTCGACGAAGGCACGATAACCCCCATGAAGCTAGCTTTGTTTGGTAGGCTTGAGTCATCTGATCCCAGGGATTTTGTGTATAGCTTATTTGGGTCGTTTTGTGACCTCAAAAAGTATGGCCTTCGTGTGGACTATTCTTTGTCAGCCGAAGAGGTCTATGTTGAGTTCGCAAAAGCATTCATAAGAGTCAGACGACTCGAAAGTCTAAGCTCCTTATGGTGTCGCTCTTCCAAGTATAGAAACCTTCCATCCTGGGTCCCTGACTGGTCCGGCGCGGTCCCCTGGTATATTTGCACTAGTATGACTGAATGTGGACCCTCGACAGCAGAAGTGTGCGTTACAGAAGGAGGGTGTAAAGCTTTGAAGCTAAAGGCTCGGCTTATCTCTCGGGTTGAACTTGTGCAATTCGAGTTGCCCGAGATTGAACCCGAGATCACTGATATTGGAGTTTCAGCAACTCAATGGTTGTCACAGGAAGAAGAAAGCCAAATACTGTTTTTCTTGGATTCAATTCAACAGACTATGAGTCCGGATAGCAAGGATTGTGACATGCAGAAAGCTGAGAAGCTCGCATACAGAACGTCCATTGGCTTTTCCATGGCAGGAGTCTTTCTAAAAGAAGACACGCCGGCTGGTACAGTCGTATACGATTCTTATCGTGCATTCCGAGGACTTAAGGATGCACCCGAAGGCACTTTTGATGTGCAGAATTGGCGTCGAGAAGCAAGCCGCAGATATCTCGGAGTTCTCAGGACATGCCTTCTCAAGCAAATCTTCACCACATCTACAGGCCATGTAGGTCTGAGCCGTGAGAGAGTGGAGACTGGACAGGGTGTATATCGATTCCGAGACTCCCGTAGAGGTTGTGTTCTCAGGGAAGTAGAAGATGGGGTGTATCGCATAGTCAGCTTAGTGGAAGTGGTCTCCTGGGACAAAGAGTATCATGAGCTGGATGCTTTAGAAGAAGAACTTACCATTATTTAAGTTTTCTTGCTTGATAAACAGCATCCAGGGTCTGTTACATTTTTACCAAGATCAGAGTCAAATACACTTGTATTTTGAGAATTAAGATGCCGAGTAAGCTGATACCTTAGCATGTCTTCATTCCAGTGCGTTTCCAATAAGAATGATAAGATGAGACTTTATGGCATTAGCGCTCATCTCAAATTACCTTCTAATAGACTCGCTGAAGAATCTAAAAAAAGCCCACCACATCATTCCACTTGATGCACATGGGATCGGTTTTCTCACAAAAACAAATATGAAATTCAACAAAAGGAAGGAATCACAACATTAAACTTCTAAGCTTAAAGAAATACGAGAGTGCAAATACCACAACCCTATTCTTACAGCCGTGAGTACCAATTTGCGAGTCGTGCGTGACATTGCAGGCATGTCAGCTGACTCAGACGCTCACGTGCTCGTGTCTGGGGTTGCTATGCCGCCCTCAATGGTGGGGCGATTGTCTTCGCACTTCGGCAACCGCCATCAGGGTTCGATGGTCCGTCACCCTCTTCACATGCGACCGAGCCCCCCACGCCCACGCCTGCCCAATTCGCCATTTGCGTCCGTTCTTGAGACTTATGAGACGGTGGCATCAACAATTCCGAGTCTTTTTCTTGTGCGCGCCCGGGTAAGCGCTGCTCATTTGCCAAAAGCACTCGCGGCGGAGGGGAAGAGCGAGCACGTGCTACAGTTGGAGGCTCCATAGACGTTGACGACGACATGTTCAACCTCAGCATTAGGCCCACTCGTTCCAGAGGGTGCGTCTCTGCGAAAGCTTACAGTGGCTACCATGGCCACGCTTCCTTTGTGACGATCTCATTCGAGGTGTGATGAGCGGCGCCATGTATTGAGCTATCTGGCTGGCCAATCACAGGAGAGCAGACCACCGCGTGGTCCTTCTTCTTGAGCTGCGACACAAAATAGCCCACGCGACACCCCCCGACCGTGAGAATGCACGCCATACATTGTTTTTACCGTCCTCTCGCCCACTCTGAGGTACTTTCTGCGCTTCATCACGAACTCGACGCCTCCTGAAGCCTCTTCTGCGAGCGAGCGCCTCCATCTCACCATGCCTCGCCCAAACCTCCCTCCGACTCCACAGCCCTCGACGGACATTACAGGCAAGAATGCCGCCAATGCCCCTCAATTGGAGACGAACTTCAACCTACCGCCTGCGGCTCTGGGTAGCAGAGGAAGTGTAGCCAGCTCCTCGGGCCCCTCGGAAAATGCCTCAGACTCCTCCTACAGACCGCCGTCGCCAGCGTCCCCGGTAGCGACGTCTAAGTCTGTCCATTCGCGCAAGCGTTCCAGTACCACTGCCCAACAAGGTGTCATTACCAAAGATGACTACTCTCTCCCCCCTCCGCCTACTCGGTCACGGAAAATCATCCAGATGAAGCCGAAGGACACTCAGGAGTCGCCCAAGGCTTTGTCCCAGACACAGAATGCAAAGGCGACAAACGCCGCTGCCAATGGCGGTAAGAAGAAGCAGGCGGGTAGCACCACTGCTGCGGGGCGCAAGATTGCGAGGAAGACGGCGCACAGCCTGATTGAGCGAAGGCGCCGGTCCAAGATGAACGAAGAGTTTGGCGTGTTGAAAGACATGATTCCGGCTTGCAGGGGCCAGGAGATGCACAAGCTTGCCATTCTACAGGTATGCGCTCGTATTTCTAGCCTTAATTTGCATGCGCTAACATCTTCAAGGCGTCAATTGAGTATATGCGCTATCTGGAGCAGTGCGTATCCGATCTCAAGGCCGCAAACTCACGACGCGAATCGCCATCGTCTGCTACCTCTGAGCTTCCACCACCACCGAAAAGACAAATGCGCGACGATGATGAAGATGACGGGGAGCAAGATGAGGAGATGGAGGATGCTGTATCACCGACATATGTGGAGCCAGCCTCGTCCAAATCCAGATTCTCCTTCGCAAACGCCTCTCCTGCCATCTATCCATCCGATCGCAGTGTGTACACACACTCCACAACAACATCCCCAGCAATTATGCCCCACGACCACAACGGGCAGTACTCGGCGAACCCCTCCCCCGCGTTGCGCCCGTCCGACCCACATCATTACTCGCTCGCCCCATCGTCAAGCCGCTCCACAGTGACATCGCCATCAATCCATCCTTCGCCCGCATTCAGTGCTCATACGCCATCAGCGACTTACTTTAGTAATCCATTTCACAACGGTCCTGCCAGCACAGGGCCAGTGGCTGCGCCAGGTTCATCTCACGGATCTGCGCATTTCTCCCTTACATCGCCAGCCCTTAAGCCACAGGCCGACCGCGAAGACCAGGAGGCTACTGAAGCCTTGATGATGCTGAACACAGATCGCCGAAGTTGGAGTGGTGCAAGGGGTATGAGTGTGAAGGACCTTCTTAGCGGATAGCATCCACTTGTTCAGGACAACATGGCCTTTTCATTTTACCGGACTATTAAAAATTTGCAGTATCAGAAAGAACAGCGGGCGGGTTGATTGTTGCTAGTTGGGCGCTGGTGGTTCGTTGTGCTTTTTAGCTCCTCGGAGCGGTGCTTTTCCGTGCATTGTGTTTGTGTCATCCTTGGTGCTGGGCAAGTGTAGGCGAAGAAGGGGAGGGTAATGACTGGGATGTTACGACTAGATATACCAAAAGTTCAATCGAAATTTGAAACACGCACAAACCCCTTTGTGTTGATCTTCTGGACCGCACAAATACCAAACGCGAACGGTGTCGCGGCAAGTCCCCGATGCCTTGCTGGAAATAGAACTGGTTCCCAGTCACTGCCAGAGTTTGTGTATTCCCGCTATCACTTTTCTCCTCAAAGTCTTTCTGCGAACGGTATCGCGGGGCGCGGCGCCGAGCTCAAGAGTAAGAACACTCGATGCCCAGGGATTGACATAATCCATTTTTGATCTCCATGATCACCCGGGGATATGGTCTCCTGCACGGTCCTAGAGTATAAATATCCAAGTAAGCGCTAGTAAGGTATTGCTAGAGCTACTCCATCATGATGCCCGTGTTGTAGTCTACCGAGAAGAAGAAGGTGCATCGCAGGGCTCTCTACGAACAAGGACAGCATGTCCATTTCGTCCAAGGGGGCCTTCTAGACCTGCGATCTATGCAGTGAGCCAAGGATTTCGAAAGGATATGATGATTAGCATGTATCGTCGTATTCAAGGGATTTCCAGGCTTTGGGGGGAATTGTTGATGTGCTATAGTATACAAAGGGGTATAGCATAGCATAAATCAGGATGAAAAGAGACGTGATATCCTAAAGAATTGAGTGGCAACTGCTGCGAAAAGTAGCGATGAAGTACTGTTAGACTAAGTTGAAGGTAGCTTAGATTGATCTGGAACTGCACTAGTATCCAAATCACGTGAGTGTTAGAGTTGTGCTAACATCCTTTAACCAGGGATCAGAAACTCTATCTGGCAAACCCCCTTATCCACCGCAGTGGCTCCGTCACGGACGAACATTCACAGAGCGATTCACGGCTGCTATACAACATCGCATTGAATATATGCAGAACTCGATCGTCAATAGAAGCTACATCTTTGTCGCTATGCAGTTACCCATTCGCCCGTATCCGGAACGAATACGATTGCTTGTCAATAGTAATCATTCACAACGAGTGGCTGCTGACAGCTGCCAAGCAGCACCGCCGCAGATAAAACGGGAAACGCATGAGCACGCTGACATGCAGATGCCAAAGTGTAAAATGTATCGAAAATGTCACCGATCAAGATGTTGATACTCGTGACCATGATTCAGCCTTCAGACGTATCAAGAATACCACAGACCAGTTGTTGATACTTGATGTCTGCACGCGAATGTAACCACGACGAGCTGCCCACGTAACACTCAGATATGATCTCCAAGCTGGATCTGTCTCTTCAGATCGCATCGAATACGGTACCAGATGCAAAAGCAGTGATGGTGAAAATAGCCCTAACATCAGCAGCAGTGACCAAGTCTTCAGCCACTTGTTTTCCCAAGAGAAGGGAACCGAGGCTGAGGCTGACGAGCAAAGCTCAAAAGCACACGCGACATCTAGAATTGGCTTTCGGAAAAGTCCAGGATGTCGTTGTCAGACCACGCGCATCGAACGCCAGTGCAGAGGAAACTTCAGCCCTACGGCCCAATCCCGGTTTCCGGAGGGGGTGAACATGCGGACCCTGTGCAAGGAATAGCCCTTTTCTTAGCAGGATCTGGCCGAGCACGGTTCACTTATTCCCGTGCACCGCCCTCCCATTTTGGGACCACCAACATGCTACGTTTACGGAGCGGCCGAGGTGCTACACTATCGCGACGCATGATACGGGCAAACAACGGCATTCTCCCTCGACTCCCACCGGGAATTGTGAAGAAAGGTTGCATTGGCGGCGACTTTTTGGGGCTTACTCCCGACACTCTGCGTCTCTTTCGCACGGACGAGCCGATGGACGGGGCTTCCAGCAATGAAGCGACATGGTGTTTTCACCCCAGCGGACTTACTGTGTCGCCTCACGATGCATGCTCTTGATCAAACTTCCCAATACAACCTAACCTGGTTTGCTTCATGAACTTGCTCCGTGCTCATTTTGATGCTGAATGCAAGCGTGCTGGCATGCATTGAAGGGATGCTCGGTGCAAGAAAGAGGCCGTTGCGTGAGGATGGGTTCAGTATAAGATGGAGGAGTGCCTTGGTGTAGTACTGCTTGAAGGCATACCATATTTGCATCTCTCTACAATACTAATTGGAGGCTTTTGCTGTCCTACCAAGAACTTTCAAAGATTTATATTGAGATTTTGCCAAAGTACTATACTCAACCATCAAGATGGCTTCTCACAAGGAAGACGTTCGACCTCATTCACCGAGTGGTTCAGACACTCTTTCTTCGGATACATATCTCTCCGATGCGAGTAGCTCGGATACATACATTTCAGACTCAGAGCATCAAGAAGGTGGAGTCAAAGCCAAGGTAAGTACCATCACACTCCACACTAAACATGCAAACATCCATCGATGAAGTTTTGTCACTGCTATACAGCAGTATCAACACTCCGACGCCGATGTACAAATCCCCGTGCCCGTATTACAAAAGATGGCAATCGGCTAAACCCTGCAATGTGGTTGTGTGAGCCAAGCACCATCTTGATCTGATCGCGGTACCTGTCTCTGATGTCAGCCCACGCTAACCCCAACTAGGAATACCAACCAAGCCACAGCGACAGCAGTAGTACCAACGTCAGCGACACAAGCACCGACCTCGAAAAAAGCATTTCACAGGAAACCCTACAAACTGACTCAATCACAACCGAAGAATACCCGCTTTCTGACCTCGACAACAACCTCGTAGGCTGGGACTCGCAAGATGACCCTGCAAATCCACGCAACTTTTCTACACCAAAGAAATGGTTGGTGCTCGGTTTGGCCGCGGCTATTACGACGCTCAGTCCTATTTCCACTTCCATCTTTGCACCAGCGATACCGTTCATCGATGAGGAATTTGGAAGTTCGTCGCAGATGCTCGGATCCCTCACCGTCAGTATCTACGTCCTTGGCTTCTCCATTGGCATCCTGGTTCTCAGCCCGCTATCCGAGATCTACGGCCGCTACTGGGTGCTCAACTGCTCGAGTATCTTTTTCTGCAGCATGACGCTTGGATGCGCGCTCGCTCCTAGCCTGGGAGGTCTCATCGGCATGCGGTTTCTTGCTGGCGTGGGCGGCAGCGCGTGTCTTACAATCGGGACTGGTGTCATTGCGGACGTGTTTGTTCCTGTGCAGCGTGGTCTTGCCGTGTCCATCTTATCACTGGGCATACTTTTTGGTCCGATTATTGGCCCTCTTTGCGGAGGTTTCATCGCACAGCGCTTGGGCTGGCGCTGGGACATGTGGATTGTGTTCATCGCCGGATGTATCCTAACAGCCAGTCTTTTCGCCTTCAGCCAGGAAACATATCACCCTGTTCTGCTCAAGCGCAAGACACTGCGACTTCGTAATGAGCTCAACCGCCCCGAACTCCAAAACATTATGACCTGCAAAAAGGCCAGCGCGAACATGACTCTCGCTCAGACTCTGCCCAGGGAGATCGCGCGCCCGCTGAAGATGCTCGTAAAGTCTCCTGTCGTCCTGCTCTGCGCAGTCTACATCTCCTTCCTCTTCGGTCTTCTCTTCCTCCTCTTCACAAGCATCACCCCCCTCTTCATCAAAACCTACGGCTGGACCCCTGAACTCACCGGCCTCGCATACCTAGGCATCGGCGCCGGCAACGCCATTGGCGCAATCATCATTGCTCGAACCAGCGACGCGACCATTATCCGGCTTACCAAGAAGAACAATGGCGTGTACGAGCCCGAGATGCGCTTACCTTTGTGCGTCTTCTTTGGTCTTTTGATCCCAGTTGCGTTTTTCTTGTAAGTACAACACTCTAACTATTCAATGGATCAGTGCTAATGTGAGATGTAGGCACGGCTGGACAGCTCAATACCACCTCCACTGGATCTTCCCCATCATCTCGCTCATCCCCTTTGGTCTAGGCCTCATGGGCATCTTGGGCGCGCTACAAACTTACATCATCGATTGCTTCCCGCAGTACGCCGCCTCTGCTAATGCGTGTGTCATTTCGCTGCGCTGTCTATTCGGCGCTGTACTACCACTCGCTGGACCACGCATGTACGAGACCCTAGGCTTGGGATGGAGCAACAGCCTCCTGGGCTTTCTTGCCATTGCGTTTATCCCCGTGCCCGTGTTGCTGTCTCGCTACGGAAAGACGCTGAGGCAAAAGTACCCTCTTAACTTTTAATCTTTTTATTCCACATACCGTAAAAAAGAGACGGATGCTCGGCGTAGCAAAAGTAATGATGGATGACTATAGATGGTTGGCATGATAGATTTCTTTTACACATTTTCTTCTTTCTCCTTGGTCCAGGATTTACATAGAGGACAGCGGCTTTTGGCTAGTGTACACATACATTACAGAAAGTCTGCTTGGAGCGACTTTGGAATACGCCAAACACTGCGCTGGCGCAAAAATACAAATTGCAGAATAGTAATTTATATCGGTTCATCCGCCTACAGGAGCGACCTTGTTGTGAGTTGTGAATGAAGTACCGTTTTGATGTGTTAGCAGTTTGGTTTTGTGATATATTTTTTGGCGCAAACATGAGTGAGCTATACTTCTAAAGGGTTATGATTTCATTGTGCGCGAAGAGAAGATAAGTACTGTTAGTAAAGGACCAGTCTACTATTTCTGGGTCATGTGATTTCAACACGTAATTGCAGCGGGTTTTACAACACTATGTAGTACACAATATATGATATCTTTAGGTACTTTTGCCCGTACCTTATACATAATATATAGGTAGTTATATACACAATAAATGTCTGCGAAGAGCAATAGCCTTTAGTAAATACAGTTACTCGTTCATGTAATGATGGAGATTTTGTCCAGCGGCTGGCCGTAGTGATATGGTTCGACCAGTTGCTGACTCCGTGATTACGTCTTTTTGAAGGCAGAAGAGTGCAACCACAGATGTTAGAGACGTGGTTAAGCCTCTCTTGCAATGTTTGAATTGCGCCTTTTTGAGAGTCTCTCAACTCTTCAAACTGGTCGCGTAACTCTTTGATCTCGTTCAGGATCGTAGCAAGTATGGCTGCGATATGTAGGTTAATAGAGGTTCAAAACATGTCTGGCAACATCTTACGTTTGGCTCCTACATCTGGTAGAAGTCTGGTAGGTTTAGTTGCGGCGAGAATGACGTCGGTCGGTAAGGCGACGATCGGAGGCTTACTGGTTACATCGTCGCGACGATACTTGGAGAGATCGTTAATGGAGTTATGGACGAGCTTGGGTAACATTGACGGAGTTGGTTCACCCGGTTGGTGGAAAACGAAGTGCTCCAGAACAACATAATTTTGACTGACGGGTTGCCAGGCAACTCAATCTATGTAGGCTCGTGTCGACATCATAGTAGACACACTCTTCTGCCTGGTCAAAATCAGGATGCCCTCTCCGTAGCTTGTTCATGTCGTTGAGGAAACAGATGCAGTCCCTCCGCTCTCTGGTGTGTGGAGGTGTGTTCAATCTCGCTTGTACTACAGCCTCCAATCCACTAGTTGGATCAATTGTGGCATTTCGGGACCGCATCAAATCGGAGAAAAATGTAGCAAGTACCGAAGAAAGGGTCGAGTCCAGACACGACCAGAGGTAACGGTGACCAGTTCTTCGCTCTGTACCCGTTTTGATGGTCAAGGAGCAAGCTCCGTGATCGCTCAAAGATATTGTTCTTTGTTGGTGACATGTTGATGGAATGTAGGTACTGGTTCAGACCAACGCCGGTTCGTACTTATATCGGTTTTGAAGATAGTCGGGATACTACATGGTTTTTCAAGCGATTCGCAAACAGTCGCTCAAAAACTTTGCCAAAGTGAGAGAGGAATAGGCCATTGTACCGCCGTAGGTTGGCCATACCCCATTCACACCCAAAGCCAATTTGCATGATTTCTTGCTCGCTGGAACAATGTCAATGGCAGTGGCATATTTTCCGTCCGATCCCATGTAGGACTTTGAGTACGTGATGGTACCATTTCTCATCGGGTTATGCATGCGTTGACGAGCAAATTGACTAATGAGTCTGTCTATATTTATACTGAATTGAATAACGCATTAGAGCTGCGAGTAGAATTTTACGACTGATGGCACCGGTTGATTAGATGAACAGCGGACCGTGGGCTCGAAGAGTTGAAGAGTGGACTAGACCGAGACAGTCCAATCATTCCCATGCCTTGAAAGAAAGTGGTGTTGGACAGAATAACCCAATACTCCGTTAAGTCATATTATAAGGTCTATATGGCCATAAGGCTGTGATTGCTTGCGAACACGCTACCTGACCACAGCCAAGGAGTAACTTGGGTATTCCTGAATACTCGAGTTACTGCCTGGCTATAGACAGTTAATGTGCTCACAAGAAGTCACAGAGAAAGCTGTCTTGAAAATTCTTGGTAACCTGTCCGGAGGTAATGCAACTGGACTCAACGCGGTAGACATGGAGGGTAGTGGCAGCGAGCAGCGGTTTCTGTGAGAAGAATTGTCTTCTGAATCGTGGCCAGAAGTGTCTAGTCGAGTGGGGGATGGAGTGGGTAATGTATGGGTGCCTTTGGTTGGAGCCGATTGTACTTGTAGTCAGGGTGGGTGTTACCTGACCAGGCTGGAATCCGTCTAGGAAGAGAGCAACGTCTTCTTCCAAATCTAGAAGAGAAAATCAATTGATAGCTCAGAGAGCAGCTCTATCCTATTTCAGCAAGAGGCTCGCTTTAGAAGAACTGAATACATGCTTGATCAACCTTTATATCTTTGCCAACAAGAAAAGGCAAAATCTGCTTACTCTTGCAGCTTTAGGCCTAAATTTCTTCTTTCAATAACCCTCTCATCTTCTTCAGTTGATAGAATTTGTCTGGATGTGGCTAGGTGCCTCAAGTATTGTGAAGCATGATTGCTGTACGATGATTACTTGACACTGGGAAGCAGCACAACTTGAGGCTGTTTGCCCTCCAGATGACATGACAAACGGCCTCAATGCAATTGTGAAGAATTGTAGCAGACAGGACAGATATGGGCGCGAGATGAAGTAGATGTACGCCTGATCAAGTGTATGAGCTTGTGTAAGTAGTACTGACGTGGCTTACCGAGAGGTGAGGGGAAACTTTCCGCGTGTTGCGGACCCCCGAACAGGGGCCCGTGCGTTGCTAGTGTACTATCTGAGCTCTGGTGGCTTTCTGGTGAAGGCGCATTCTCCACTCGACACTCAACATGGCCGAATACTGGAAGTCAACAGTAAGTTTCACCAGCAACTACTGTGCGCAGGCTGAACTGACCCTGCTATAGCCAAAATATTGGTGCAAATTCTGCTCCACATATGTAAAAGACACCAAGTTTGAGCGCGCGCAACACGAAGCGACCGGCCGCCACCAAGGCAGCATTCAGCGCAGTCTCAAAGGACTGCATCGCGAGCAGGAAAATGAGAAGCGCAACCAAGCACGCGCCCAGGCTGAAGTTGCGCGTCTAAACGGCCTTGTGCCTTCATCTTCATCATCGAGTCCCTCGGTCGCGACTGGCGTAGGCGGCAAGCCCACTTTCGAGAAGCGACCTGAGAAGAAGGCGACACTGGAAGACAGAAAACGACAATGGGAGCAACTAGCAGCTATGGGGGTTGCGCTACCTTCATCAGCCCGTGGCGACCTGGCAATGGCGGGAGAGTGGAAGACTGTTTCGGAGGAGGTAGTTGGAGAAGTCACGGAGGATGGAGAGTTCAAGGCAACGTCTCTGAACAAAGGTGTACGGAAACGACCGCTTGATGAGGATGAGGAGGAGCAGAAGGCTGCTGGAGAGTTGATCACCAAGAAAAAGGGCTGGGGAAACACGTTCAAGAGCTTTCCAGGCAGCAAGGGCGGCGATGACGATATTGAGAGCTTGCTGGGGAAGAAGAAGTCAAGCACAGAGATGCAGCCTGAAGTGAAGAAGGAAGAGAAGGATGATGGTGTGAAAGCGGAAGTGGATGACGACGCTGAAGCAAAAGCACTCAAGGACATTCCTACGGCGGAAGAGGCTGACGCGAAAGCTGCCGAGGTGGCTATCAAGAAGGAGGAAGATGCCCCGGCTGCTCCGGCTGTCGTATTCAAGAAGCGGAAGAAGGCAAAATGAACGACGCTCATTGTCGAATGAAGTTTGACTCTACTGCGGCCAGCACAGACGTATCATTTTGTGTATGGATCTTCTGGTAGCGTCGATGATCAGGACATGAAAGACGCTTTCGTCAGTGACATCTGGCGGCGCGTTGTTGGTCTCCCAGGCCGCTTCGAACGCGCTACGATAGCGGCCCAGTCTGCCTGACAGCATGAATGACACTGGGCCACATGGCTATGATAAACCAGTCAAAGTGATTGTATTGAAGGGAGAAGGAGCGGCGTCTGGCCATGACGTTGGTGGTTGGAATATGTAGACGTGAGGATACGCGATGGCCAATGGGAATTGTGCAAAGCGGGAGCATCAAGGTTGGGCCGAGCCAGGGGACGTCTGGGTACCAAACTTTCAGATAGTGTGTGCTATTGCAGGGCCACAGCGCTAGTACAAATACACAAGGCGTTCACGAAGAGTTGCCTCGTTTTCAGTTCCCCAACCTTGCCGCCGCTCGTTTAATATCCACTTTTCGATCGGCGCATGCACCTAAACCTTAAACCCCTGCCAAAACGTCTGCCAAGTGGTGTCGACTGCGAGTTCGCGTCGCCAGCGCTAGACAACTGTCGCGGTCCACCAAGACGTGCGCCTTGTCTACCATCGCCCAACCACGCCCTCCGTGTCCGAGTCCCGTCTTTTCATGGTCGCGTAAGAGCATGCCAGAGCTGTTAGCGATCTTTACGCGACCATGCATCTCATCAAGCCACAGTGGTTAACACATCCCGGTCGGTCCACCTCCGCACTTGCACTTGTTGTGCACCCAAGTTTCTGTGCCCATCTTGCTGACATTGGCCGCCCCCCGCAGGCGAACAGAAGGACTTTGAAGTATACAGTTGCGACGTTTCGCCCGATGGCACGCGCCTGGCCACGGCCGCCGGAGGTTCGTCGACCCGCTCTTACGAGTGTCGCACGCGGTGCTTCTCCCTAGGACGCAGCTGACGCACATGACACAGACGGATATGTACGCGTATGGTCTACCGATGCCATCCTGAATTCAAATGACCCCACGTATGCGAAGCCTAAGCAGCTCGCTGCTGTAAGCCATCATTCAGGCACCATCCACGCCGTCCGCTTCTCCCCGAACGGCAAATACTTGGCATCTGGCGCAGACGACAAGATAGTATGTGTCTACGCACTGGACAAGAATGCGCCGACACACGCGGCCTTTGGTGCGTACAGGTCGACTCTAGACGAGCAGCAATGGCTGATGGACTTGCAGGATCGAACGAGCCCCCACCCGTCGAGAATTGGCGCGTCATCCGTCGCCTCATCGGACACGACAACGATGTGCAGGACCTGGGCTGGTCGTTTGACTCGTCGATATTGGTTTCCGTAGGCTTGGACTCCAAAGTCGTCGTATGGTCGGGACATTCCTTTGAGAAGCTCAAGACGCTGTCCAACCACCAGAGTCACGTCAAGGGTATCACCTTTGACCCAGCCAACAAGTACTTTGCGACCGCGAGCGACGACCGAACCATCAAAGTCTACCGATTCAATTCCCCGCCGCCGAATGCGTCCCAGCAGGACCAAGTCAACAACTTTGTCTTGGACCACACAATCACCGCGCCCTTTCAAACCTCGCCGCTTACAACATACTTTCGTCGCTGCTCATGGTCGCCAGACGGCGCCCACATTGCTGCCGCAAATGCCACCAATGGGCCAGTTAGCTCCGTCGCTATTCTGTCGCGTGGATCGTGGGATGGCGACATTAGTCTTGTTGGCCATGAGGGGCCTGTTGAAGTCACCTCTTTCTCTCCGAGATTGTTTTACAGGGACCCGCCACGCCCAGAAAAAGATGGGTCCATTTCACAACCGACCGTGACCATAGTCGCATGCGCGGGGCAGGATAAATGTCTGAGTGTGTGGAATACGAGCTTTCCCAGACCTTTTATGATTTCACAAGAGCTAGCAGGAAAGTCCATATCCGACTTGTCATGGTCGCCAGACGGAGAGACCCTGTACGCTACTAGCTTGGACGGCAGCATCATGACCCTCGTATTTGAGTCAGGCGAGTTGGGATATCCTGCAACGCTAGCAGAGAATGAGAAGACACTTGCCAAGTTTGGTGCAGGCAGGAGGGTTGGCATCGTTGAAGGCACAGACGCGCTACTTTTGGAAGAGAGCAGCAAGAGCGGGGAGCTCAAAGGTGTCCAAGGCAGGATGGGTGCACTGATGGGCGACGGCGGTGCAGTTCAGCCGCCGACAATCACGAACGGAACGAATGGTACCACTTCCTCAGCGACTCTGACCAATGGATCTACCACAGCGGCACCAGCACCAGCACAACCCACAGCTCCCGCTGAGCCACCTCCAGATCAGAGAGTGGAGAAGTTGAAGCAAAGGGTGACAGTCACTAAAGATGGCAAGAAGCGAATAGCACCAATGTTGATGTCGTCTTCGTCCGGTGTTGGCGAATCTTCCTTGCCCAAGACGCAGCTCCTCTCCGCCACAACAACGTCTAGTGGCAGGAGTGATAACCCTCACAACATTCTCGATCTTTCAAAACCGTACGATGGGTTTCCGAAAGGCGGCCTTGCTTCAATGCTTGTTGGAAACAAGAGAAAGTTTGCTGAAATTGAGGGTGATGAGGATAGACAGGTGGAGCGAAGATTGGCTGCTTCTGTGAAACCCGGAGGTGCGGCGATAGTACTGAACAGCGAGAATGGCCTCATCCCCCCTGCTGCCGCGCCGCCGAAGAGCACTGAATTGCAAGAACCGCCAAAAGTCCTCAGACCAGCAATTGTCAACCCATCTCTTAGTCTCGCTCAGGTGCGATTGGCGGTGCCAAAAGTCAGGAGCGTCATTGTGCGGACCATGGACGGCAGCGAGCCACCACAAAACGGCGTCGATACCAACACGGGCAAGGCAGATATACCAGACACTGTCATACTGGAAGCACGCAACGCCAGTGGACCATCACGGACAGGACGACCACAAGACCATGATCCAACGCGGCTCACATGCACAAGCAAAGGACAGTCTCTGTGGCAGGACTTTTTACCAAAAGCTGTACTGCTGGTCACGGGTAACACAAACTTTTTTGCTGCAGCATGCGAGGACGGATCAGTGTACGCATGGACACCAGCAGGCCGACGAACACTCAACGCCATGGTTCTTGAGGCTCAGCCCGTCATCATGGACTGCCGCGGCTGGTGGTTGATGTGTATTACAGCAGTTGGCATGTGCTACATCTGGAACCTCAAGACTATGTCGTCGCCTCACCCACCTGTTTCCCTAGCTCCCATTCTCGACATAGCAGCCTATGCTCAGGGACCGCATCTCACCCGATCACCTGGTATTGTGTTTGCGCGCCTGAATTCAGCCGGCCGGATAACAGTAGCCATGTCGAACGGTGAGGGATACGCCTACAACCCTGATATGTACATCTGGCAACGCCTCTCAGAACCATGGTGGGGTGTCACCAGTCAGTACTGGAATTCTACAGATTCCTCGGTCGGCAACATCCGCTCGTCACAGGACAAGGCCGCCGTGAAAGAGAAGGATGACCAGGTATCGCCGGAAAACATTTCAGCAGGCATCATACCCGCTCTCGAGCGCAACACGACAAACCAATCCCTCTTGCAAGGCCGTGCCTTCCACCTCCAGCGACTAATCAAGATATTGGTATCCGCAGAAGGTTACGAGACGTTTGAAAGCAGCGCCAGCGTCGCCCATCTCGAGAACCGCGTCGCTGCAGCCCGCACCCTGGGCGCCAAGGAAGAATACAAAATGTACTTTACCATGTACGTCAAGCGACTCGGTGCCGAGGGCCTCAAGGGCAAGATTGAAGAGCTGCTGCGAAGTCTCATGGGCAATCTCATTGAAGAGGAGGATGGTAGCGATGAAAACAACGAAGAGCAGACAGACATCACCAAGGAACCTGCTGAGATTTGTGGCTGGAAGAGGGAGGAGCTGTTGAAAGAGGCTGTTTTGATTCTCGGTAAGTTTCTGATATGTCGATTGGGAGTAACTTTGATGCTAATATTCGTTTCTTCCAGGTAAACATCGCGATCTCCAGCGCATCACAGTGCCGTATGCGCGCCTCCTCAATATTGTCTCGGAAGGCCAGCGCCAGGACGATCAAGCTATGATTACGGATATGTAGTATATACCCTCCTCCCTTTTGTCTCTCTCTTGCTCTCTTTCTTTAGTCATCCGTCTTTTGTATTCATAGTAGATCCTCCGCTGGGTAAAATCCTTGATTACTACTATTGCTGCTACTGTTGTTGCCCTTGGATCTTGTTTGTATTAGAAGAGTTTGTTTTTAAGAAAAACAGAATCCGTGCACGATTCAGAAAGGGCGTCTGTATTGGAGTTGTATTGTTATTGTGAAACTGCTGGAGAGGCCTTTTTGAGGAGCCACAATATTGTTCATTTGCATAGTAGATGTTTGGAGACATTGGTAAATTCATGTTTCTCTACGTAGAAAATTCCACGAGAGAAGTACACAGTCAGACACAGAAGCAGCATACGCATGTCATAGACGCTGGAGCATTCTCAATGGCTACATCCTCAGACTATGCTCAGGAGGACTGCTCGTCAGCAGTCTTCTTGACGGTATCAACAGTGTCGGCGGTAGAGGCGGGGGTGGTCGTAGGCTCGGGGGCTGGAAGATCTTTGGACTCCTCGCCCGGAGCGGCATCGGTAGTCTTCTGAGTTTAATATTAGCATAGTTACATAATTCAGAGTCGGTTGTGTCGTAATGAGTGTTGAAAAGGAAAGTAGTAAAACTTACTGGTGCTGAAGCGGCGGTCCTAGTGGCGGCGGCTTTGGCGGCGGCTTTTGCGGCAGCCTTTTTGCGTTGAGCGCGACGACGAAGGGTGCTCTTCTAAACTATTGTAAGAACCACATGTCGATACTAGGAGCAGGTGTCTTTCGCTTGGTCTTGAGTGTCCATCAGGATTCTTTTTTCTTCCCTATCCGGGGTAGCGTTTGGGTTAGGAGCACCTACAGATTGGTTAGCATGAATTAACGATAGTCACAACGAGTAGAGTGGTTGCGAACCAAAGGCAGAAAAGACAAGGACATGGAGCAGTGGAAGTTTAACCAAGCCAAAGATGCAGATGGGCAGGGTAGTCGATTTATATAGGAGATGGTCGCCATGGAGTCGGTCCCATCGAAGTAGAAATGGTTGTCCCCTTTGATTCGCCTATGAGTAACCATTTTTGAGTGTTTGTACGCCTACAACATATTAGCCCATCAATCGTTAGAGCTGCCAAACCGAATGACTGAGAATGATGGAAGTAATTATGAAAATGGTATGCAAGAGAATGACTGAGAAGGTGAGAGTGGAAAGGAAGAAGCGATGATATTCGCGAACACAGGACAATTCTCTGAGAGCTTGTACTTACAATTGAGTGAGTGAGTGTTGCGTGCAAAGAGGAAAGATGAGAAGGGAGTTAAGGTGAAAGGCGCTGGGTATATTGTTTGCTTCTTGGCAGTCACGGGACTCGCTGTGCACCAGTTTCCCCCGGAGATCTGCCGTGGTCGAATTAAAGACACCTCTGTGAATACCTTGTGTTAGATACACGTTTGTGTCTCGGGACTTTCCGGTGAGGTGATGGCGAGGGCGTCAAGTCGAGCCCAGCCTGATCCTATGGACAAAAAAAGAAGGCGAGAAAACCAAACGAGTCGGTCCCATGAACTCAGCTACCATGACCTGGGCAGTGATAAAACATAGTCTCTGGTGTCAGCGTTAATAGAAAGTCCTGTACCATGTGCTTTTCATCATTGGGTGGATTGTTCAATTCTGGTGTTTCCGACTATGGCATCAATGCTCTAATTTTAGGTGAAAGTACTGACTAGAGAAGTTCAGCTCAGTCACATGCTAGAAATACATAGAGTATCAAGAAAGCTCGTAACCCGGGCAGCAAACCACTTATCTCCTACCGCCTCTTGCATGATACCTGCGCTGTCGTTCCACCTGAGCCTGGAGCTCGTTAACCTGAGCTTGAAGTTCCAACCGAGCTTGTGCTAACTCTGCCCGTTGCTGTCTAATACGTGCTAGTTCGTTGTCATGTTGTTGACGTAAGCGTATTTCAATATCCTGTAGTCCTGCCTCGAATCCCCTGCGAGGAGCTGCCTGCATAAAAGCAACGTTGTGTGCTTGTTGAGCAGGTTGAGCCAATCCACCGCCGGCTAACAAATTCCACGGAGCATCAAAAGCTCGAGCTCTAACAACGACGGTCAGGCGGGTGATATAAGTAACAGCGTGGACATGGTGCGACGATAAGAGGAAGATGAAAAGCGTGCTGATATGGCTGCTGTTGGGCAACGGCGCCATAGTATATGGGTTGAGCAGGGAAGGTGGGCTGGTAACCGGGAACTGGATGTGCCGGTTGGCCAAACATGGGAACAAATGCTGCTGCGAAAGGGTTTACGTACTGGAGTGCTGGTGGTTCCACAGGCATCGGTGGGAGTGGACCTTGATATCGCGGCGCAGCCATGTGAGCACCTGGCGGAATGCGCCGAACCCGTTCAGCTATCATCTGGCGAGCATGAGCTTGCGCCATCCCGACGCGAGCTTGAAATTGCGCTTCGGCTTCGGCTCCGGGTTCCACGCGATTCCTACGTGCTTCCTCGGCTTGTTTGACCCGGTCAGATACTTTGACCATTAGATCTGCATCCGACAGGCCTGGGTTCTCGGCTCGAACTTTAGCCATGGCTTCGTCGGCGGCCTTTTTCACTTCCTGTTCGTGACGCTCTTCGATATTATCATGCAAAGGACACTTGCCGGCACTTATCTCACCGAAATGACTATAATCCTTCACATTCTTCGAACAAACGTAGCTGGATGAAATTAGTAATAAACCAGAGACTCAGAACTTCAACCTACCACTGCAGATTTCTGCAATGTGTGCACGTCATCTTGTTGCAACCAAATTCCTTGATGAATGGATGCTTGCACTTGTTGCAATGACGTATCAAGGCTGCCGACATGGCCTCTTCAACAGTGTGTCTTAGCCCAATCTGACTGTCTTTTTTGAATTCCTCACAGGTCAGCGGTACGTGTGATTCTTTCTGGCAAAGTCGGCAGCTTGTTTTGCCACACTTTATGCTTTGACAACGAAATTCCTTGTCAATTTTGATCGGTGGGCACTCCATCTTGAAATCGCAGAACGGACATTCTGAAAGAAAATCCAACCCTGCTGCCTTTAAGTCTTCCATTTGTTGCATGTGCTCTAATCTCTCGAAAGTCTTGGCACTCAAGACATCTTGTAGCTGTCCTCGTGAGAAAGTTCCGTTGCAGTCGTCGACCCCAAAGCAGTTTGGCCTGCAACGAGATTGTCCCATTTGCGTCTCTATCTGCTGTCGTACGCAGTTTTTGCAATAGAAGTGTAAAGTGTCGCCATTACAACTAACCATGCGGTTGAGGGGTATATCGTCGAAACAGCAAGCGCAATCGCCCATCTGGTTGTTGATACGCGCTTGATGTAAGTTGGCCTCTTCAGCCTCTTCGGCTTCTAGGGCTTTGAGACGTTTTACTGCAGGTGAATCTTAGCTGACATGCACTTTTCTTGCATTTTGCAAGAGTACCTACCGGCTTCAAGCTCGACCTTTCTCTTCGCTGCGTCCAGCTCCTTTGGTAACTGACTGCCCCTCGCGATCAATTGGGCTTCGATGCCGCGCTTATTCCGAGACTTGTTGATCTTGCTAAATGATCGAGCAACTTTTCCGTAGTCGCGTACTTGTTTCTCGATAACACCGTAGGCTTTGTAGAGAGTTTGTTGTTCGTGAAGAATGTTGCTGATGTGTCGTACAGGCACGCTCGGGAACTCGTCTTTGAATAGTTCCATGCTATTAACATTGTTAGTAGGGTGATGCGTCATAGCAGTGTGCCATCATTGTGTTGCTTGCTTTGGTATTGCTGGCATTGCGCTGTCCCATGGATGGCATACAACGCGTAATTATGAGCTTTCAATGACTGCATGCGTGACAGGAAACGAATTTCCTATCCTTAGGAAAGCACACACAGCTTTTCATGATCACCATATCATACAGTTTGCGTTGTAGACTTCAAGGAGTAGCACTTACGCATCGGACTCATAGCCGTAATTCCCCGGGTCACGCTCGCCGTTTTCATAACTATCCAGCTCATCTTCAGCCTCGCCTTCCCGTTTCCTCTTCTTGTTTTTTGCTTCCTCCGTCTCTTTTGGATACGGCTCGCCTTCTAGGAGTCCGGCAATGAAATTCTCACACCAGACTGTTGTCCGCGTAGCGTCTGTCGTCCTCTCCTGGATCAGCTTAAGCACATAGTCAACTGATATATCGGGTAACACGCTGATAACCATCTGTAGGCATGCAGCCTCAGTAATCATATCAGCTTGTGCATCCCTATCAGTAGCTTGGCCTGGCTGAAGCACATCATCATCCTCTACAGTGATAGGATCTGATGGTGGAACATCAATATCTGGGATGGCAGTCAAGTCGATTGTCTCGCCGTCAATTACTTGCAGATTTTCGGGAAATTCTGCGATGGGTTCATGAACATCGTGGTTGGTTGCACTCCCTGTGGTCGATCGCGCATCAAAAGCCTCTAACTCCTGCCTTGCGAGGCCCTCATCTTCAGTCTCACTCTCAGAGAGGAGATTGACAATTTCTTGATTCTCACGTAGCTCGAATGGAGCCATTTAGCTTTCATATAGGTTCCGAATTGTTTCCTATACGAGTTCTCGAAAAAGATTGTTGTGACTCTGCAGCCTGAGTTGGTGATATTGAATGCGTAATGTGTAGTGCTTGAGATAACCTCTACGTGAACAAAGCGATTGCAACTTCTCGTGGAAGTTCTCAGAACTGGAGCGAGTGATAGACATGAAGTTGTGCCTGTTTAAGCGAGCTGGTGAAGGCGAAAGGGTCTGCGAGGCAAATTGGCGTAGTGTTTACGTGTGTAAGGCTGGCTCAATTCACTTGATGCAGCGTCGTCAGTCACCCCGCCGTACAGCTGGTAACCTGTCTCGACCAATAGGCACTAGAGAAGAAGAAAAAAAGAAAGATATCTGAATGATAAATTCGAGTCGGGTTGCAGGTGGCAGGGATGGGTAGGCAGCAGATGCAAGCTGTTCAGAGTGAGATCAAGGAGGAAAGCTCTCGCGGAATAAACAGCGGAACGGGCAATGTTACCACCGAGCAGTGAGCAGAGGCAGCAACGTGCGACCAAAGCATATGTACATACATCAATGCATGGTCATGGCAGTGCCGCCAACAATCAGCAAACAAGGAGTGTTTCGTCTGCAAGAAGTGCTTTGCCGCTGACGAGGCAGATAGGAGACGGGCGCCTCGCCCAAATGAAGGTGCCGCTCGCCTTGGGCATGGTGCCGCGGGCTAAGTAAGCCGAACTACCGCTGATCACTGGCGTCACGAGCCTTCCGCTCACGTTCCACGACGCCGAGAAGCAGCCTTGGCCATGGCCACCGGATAAGTTACTGCTGCGAATCGATATGCGATGCGTACGGGTACTAAGACGACAACCTTTGTGCTTGGGCGCCTGGCTCCATGCAAGATCTGAGGCTACTCGCGAATCGGACGGCTGCACCTGACCCGTGATGAGCTATGACACGGGCACTCGCTTTCCCACGGCACACGACGGGCCGCCAGCAGCACGAGCATGATGTGGTGTCGGAATATCGCAGTGGGGAATATGGGGTCGTCTATAAGTTTCCACGGAGACCAAAGCGGAGTGAAGTCACGGAAACGCGGGGTGTTCTGGAGTAGACCGACCCACTGACAAAGAGTTTCTCTTCTTGCCTAGTATTCCGTCTGGAGACCGACACAAGAGCCAATCTGTTGCACCTGGGACCCACTGCTTACTCGGTACGGTATCGTCCCTGCTTCGATGCTGCATCGGGACTGGACCGAATACATGCCTGCGACGCCCTACGACATTTGACAAGTATACACCGATACTTTGACAGGTCCAAGTTATAAAGAATCACGCCAGATCGTTGCCCAGTCGTCATACTACGCACTACAGCAATCATGGCTATTACCGATAATCTACCCAAGAGCGACTCGCCCTCTCTGGCACTTGTCCACCCTACCGAGGCAGAGAAGCAGATCCAGTTCACCCTCAACGCGGCAGAATGGCGTGGTGCTCTGAAGTTGCCAGCCTATCTCCGTCGTGAAGCCCACCTCGCTCAGACTGACATGACGCGTAATGGAGGCATCTCATATTGGATCCTTGTTGATACTTCATTGCCCAACAACCCTCTGGATCCACACTCGGGTACAAGGCTACCGTTGGCTAGTTGCGAAACATACCGCAAGAAGGCACTCGTATGGCAGGATGGAGTGCTCAAAGAAGTCATCTGTCACGGCATCGGAAGCGTCTTCTGCGCCCACCACCTGCGGAAGCGAGGGTATGCCCAGAGGATGATGACGGAGCTGGGTGAGATCTTGAAAACGTACCAGACAGAAGACGGATCAGAGTGTCTATTCTCGGTGCTCTATTCCGATATTGGAAAGGTGAGTAGTTCTGGCGACGCGAACCAACGTGTGATCGGACGGCGGCTAACAACGGCAGAAATTCTACAACAGCTTCGGTTGGGAGCCCTTTAGATCATCACATCTCTCCCTTCCTGGTACCGTTTCTAAGAACACAGATGGCTTGCCTACACCGCGGCCACTATACGCATCAGACTTGCCAGACCTGTGCGAGATTGACGTGGCGTCTGTCCGCCGGAACCTAGAGTCGCGGTCAAAGGGTAGCAATACCGCTGTCGCTATAATTCCCAACATTGAGACGATTCGCTGGCACCATGCGCGTGAAGAGTTTGTTGGTAATGAGCTCCATGGCAAGATGCCAGAGATCAAGGGAGGCATCATTGGCACCGAAAAGGGCAAACGTATATGGTGCTACTGGACACGCATGTGGTACAACCAAGACCCCACAGATGCAAAGGGCAACACACTCCACATTCTGCGACTAGTTGTCGAGGATGGTGGTTGGGAGGGCTCATCGAGCCATACAAATGGTGCGCCCCAAGACCACAGCCACGACGCTGCTATCGCGGCCCTAATGGCCATGGCACAGCAACAAGCGGAGGAGTGGAAGATGGAGAATGTAGAGATGTGGGCGCCTACACCAACAACGCTTGCGGCTGCGAAGAGGCTGGACCCAAGCGCCAAAGTTATTGATAGAGACGTTGAGAGCATTGCGAGCCTACGGTGGTTCCCAGAGCACGAAGGCCCAGTGGCCGACAAGATTGATTGGATCGGGAATGAGAAGTACGCGTGGTGCTGAGAAGTGCGCAGCCCACTTTCCGCCTCATCCGCCTTAGGGGTCAACGTTTTCAATTTTCCGTCTTCCAACGCTATATAGATATATCATTCTGTAGCCAGTCTTCTCTAAATCTAATGCGATTTTGATGTTCGATGCTATCTGTAATCCAGCGATCTATAATTTCTAGGTTTTGGTGTTGGTTTCTTCCTCAATCAACTGGGCCAGCCAGAAGAATCAATGAAAAAACAAAAAGCCTGTCAGATTACCACCAACGTCCTGCCTTCTGGAGTGACCGAAGTACACAACCAGTCAGCTAGAGATCATCGCCACGATCGCCGAAGCAATCGTAAATAAGGCCTCACTCTGGGACATCGGGGCTGAAAGTCATCAACCAGGTTGGAGATTCTGTGGCTACTTAGAGTAACTCAGAAGAAGAAGATTACTAATTAACATGATTCCATGGATTGTCTGGTAGCATCGTTAGCAGATGTAAAGGATAGGGGGGGAAGAGGGAAAACGGACAATCGCTTACTGTTCTCAACATGGAGGGCAGAGGGCCTTAAGTATACACGACCTGTGGCCAGTGCAGCTAGCGCATTTGCTGTGTTTTTTGCGACCATGCCGTTTCCTGGGAAAATTTGCTGCCGAATTTTTACCGGCCGGTTGGTGTTATTGATTGGCGCTGAATCATGGGTAGGCTCCGCAACATACTTTGTTTTGGCCGAGGAACCGCTATGCAATTTGGCCAATGATATTTTTGCACACTCACACCGCAATTGTGAACACCAAAACAATTACTGTACTGTGAATACCAACCCGTCAGAGCAAACGCCCCAAAACATTGCCATTAACATCATAATTTCGCAGCATTTTGTTTGTTGCTTTTACTATAGGCCTCTACCTTCCAGCAAATGTGCACGTTACAACGATTTTGGAGAGGCTGCATCCACCCGCTTTCGCCGATACTCATCGCAGTGGGTTATCCGGCCTGTCTGGACTTGGTTGTATCCCCACTTTCAGTGTAACGGGGACTTGTTTGCGCACCGGGCTCTGTGTAACACATAGAAATTTTTCTGCGCTCAAAAAATCTTAGGATTTTTTTCTGCGAAAACTTTTTCTCTGATGGTGGAGCTGCAAACGTGCTGTGTTGGCCCAGTAACACCAGTGAAAGATGGCTGGATGACCTCATCGTTGCCTTTGGCAGTGAATTTGCTGGAGTAGAGAGTGTTTGGATATATCGAGGCTCTGCCTATGTCCTCGTGCAGTTTGGAAATGATGGCATTTTTGGTTACCTCGCGCTCGGAATTGAGCTGTTTGAGGATATTGATGCTGCATGCCGTGACCAACCATGGTACGCTGGTAATTTGATTACGAGTATCACTACCATGGCCGATACACCCATTAATGCGCCAACGGAGATGTATGTATTGCGTATATCCCTTTTCCCATGTGTTGAGATATCGTGTTGTCCTTATTCGTCCCAGAAAAGATGGGATGGAAGGTAGATGATGTATATCCTTGCATCTTTCAACGCAATCACACACAAATTGAGAATGGGACCTACTGTAGTTGGAGAGGTCCATGGCCTTACTATTTATAGACTAGAGCAGAGTCGGTGTATATGCAGCTGTCTACACGATGCCTAATTGAACCCATGATTCTGCATACATGCTGTTATAATGTTATGTGCGTAGTGTGATAGAACTGAGTCTTCTTCGACTGTTCGAATCCCTGGAAATGATAGCTATGTGAATGTTGTACATGTTTTCTGCATATAAAATTGTAGTACTTAATTGCAGTATATGAAGAATATTAGAATTTTTTAAAAACTACAATTAAGTGAATAAACACAAAAAATGTCATAGAATACACTGAAAGTTCAGTAAGCAGTGAATTTTACTTCTTTGTAATTACCAGAGCCGAGAAATTGAATCAGGATATAATTAAATGCATTGAGTGGTGGAATAGCTACATAATAAATTAAATATCGAATATACGTATCTTAATTCAAGGGTTATCAACATACAGCGAGAGATGTTTAATATTATAGGAATGTTATATTTCTTCATAAAATTTATCATTCTGGATTGAAGAGGAAATAATTAACTGTACCAGGAAGTAATGAATTATTTTTCTTCATGAAATATTTTTTCAATTCGACAAATACAGATAATGTGCCTTCAAATTTCACAGGCTCTTACCACACATCAGGCTCACTAAACTATCTTCGTATATGCATAATTAGAGAAATGCGACAAAATCATAGATAATATGAATCCAAGCCACAAATTGGCGCCGACATCGCCGTGAGATGCAGGAACAGTGGCATGGCGGGGTTCATGAACACAAGGCGGGGCAGCGGAATAACTGCGGCTGCCTTTACCAAAACATACAGACAGTCGCTATACTTGATAATTTATCACGAATTCTCAAGGGCTGTGTAGATTTAAACCTATCATGCATTAGACTAGACGCCTCGTGCATGCGATCTAGGATGTGACGGGACAGTTCCGTCGTTGAGTCAAGAGCGATTACGGAGCTACAACATTTTTTCCCCACGGGGACCAACGCTTGACACCATCCTTGAGTCAACACTTTGTTTCCTACTTTTGTAGATCTTCATAATTGCATAGACCAAGAACCATGTCCACACATACAGCATCGCAACGGTACCTGAGTACCCGGGGTGGGTCCTACGACGTGAGTTGCGCGCCAGACGTCGGCGCAATGGCGTGCTAACAAACCGCAGTTCTCCTTTGAAGAAGTCGTCCTCAAGGGCCTCGCAGCAGACGGCGGCCTGTTCATCCCCGAAGAGATCCCCACACTGCCTGAAGACTGGGCGTCCAAGTGGAAAGATCTCTCATTCGCAGACCTCGCCTTCGAGATCTTCTCCCTCTACATCTCACCCTCCGAGATCCCATCCGCCGACCTCAAAGATATCATCCACCGCAGCTACTCGACCTTCCGCGCAAAGAATGTCGTTCCTACCGTTACATTAGATAAGGAGAAGAACATCCACTTGTTGGAGCTGTTCCACGGACCGACATTCGCCTTCAAGGATGTTGCGCTGCAATTTCTGGGCAACCTGTTCGAGTACTTCCTCGTGCGCAAGAACCAGGGCAAGACTGGTCGCGATAGGGAACACCTGACTGTCATTGGCGCAACAAGTGGTGACACTGGTTCAGCGGCCATCTACGGTCTGCGCGGAAAGAAGGATGTGTCTGTCTTCATCATGCACCCGCATGGCAAAGTCAGCCCCATCCAGGAGGCACAGATGACGACAGTCATGGACGCCAATGTACACAATTTGGCTGTAGACGGCACATTTGACGACTGCCAGGTAGGCGCAAGCAGACTGTATACTAGGACACGACTAACAAATCCAGGACTTTGTCAAAGCCCTCTTCGCCGACCCAGAGATCAACAAGACGCACCGCCTCGCGGCCGTAAACTCCATCAACTGGGCCCGTATCCTTGCGCAAATCACCTACTACTTCTACTCCTACTTTGACCTCATCAAGAACCCCTCCTTCCTCCCAGCCTCCACCGTCCGCTTCGTCGTCCCCACGGGTAACTTCGGCGATATTCTGGCTGGCTTCTTCGCGAAGCGCATGGGCCTGCCTGCCGAAAAGCTGGTCATAGCGACAAACGAGAACGATATTCTACACCGTTTCTGGGAAACCGGCAGGTACGAGAAGCACCCTGTACACGGAAAAGAGGCCGAGGGCGGTATTCCAGAAGATGGCGCCAAAGCGCACGAGGGTGGGGTCAAAGAGACCCTGAGCCCAGCCATGGACATTTTGGTCTCGTCAAACTTTGAGCGTCTGCTGTGGTACCTCTCCTACGACGTCTACAGCACAAACTCAGACGCCGTCTCGCAAAGACGGAGCCAAGCCGGTGATCATGTGCGGAACTGGCTCAACGAGCTCAAGACTGCTGGTGGCTTTGCTGTAGACAAGCAGATTCTGGAGGCAGCCAAGGCCGACTTCTCGTCGTACCGTGTCAGCGACGAGGAGACCATCAACACCATCAAGTACGTTTTTGGCGCAGAGTCATCCAAGAACTACGTCCTGGACCCTCACTCTGCCATTGGTATTGCAGCAGCACTCCGCTCAGTAGAAGTTGCCAAGCCCCCTAGTACACACCACATCGCCCTTGCAACTGCGCACCCCGCCAAATTCGCGAACGCAGTGGAGCTCGCGCTGCCCGAGCAGAAGGAATACTTCCAAGAAAAGGTATTGCCGAATGAGTTCAAGGGTCTAGAGGACAAGCCAAGGCGAGTCAGCCACGTCAAGAAGTCGGAAGGCTGGCAAGGCGTACGCAAGGTTGTTATTGCAGAGGTAGAGGCAGAGCGACAAGCTGCCGAGAAGGGCGCGCAGTAGTGGTGTACAGATTAGGAAAATACGGCGTCTTTGATCTTGAAATAGACTAAATCCAAATCTTGCATACAGACAGGGTACCATGGGAATCTCCGCGTGCTGGCATGTCCGACTCCTCCGTGGTAGTTGAAAGCGTGATTGATGTGGTGATGAAGCAATGGATTTTTGCGTCATATTAACGGGAGTGCTGTCGTCTTTTTTTCCCCTTTGCATAACAACCTCACGTACATATCACTATTTTCTTTAAAGACGATAGCACTCCCGTTAATATGACGCAAAAATCCATTGCTTCATCACCACATCAATCACGCTTTCAATTATGAAACTAGACCAGCTCCTCATCCACGATAAATTACCGAATTCATCACATAACCATCACAAACTCATCGCACACCCATCACACACCCTTCTCCTCCTCCAACTTCGCATCCCTCTCCTTCACAGCCTCACTCTCAAACTCCAATCCCGCCCTCTGTCTCACAACCCCGTACACAGCACTACTATCACACTTTCTCCCCTTCTCCTCGCCATACTTCCTGGCCTCCTCCGCAGCCTCAATATACATCTCGCCAATCCCCAACCTCATTCCATGCTCCCTGGCCACCTCCACCCCATGCCCCACATCTTTAATCCCTAATTCAAGCCTCGACGACGGATCCTGCCCCACGGGCGGTAAATACGCTCCACTCGTTAGCCTCTGTGAAACGCCCAACGCGTACGTCCCGAAGTTGTGCTCAATGAGGGATTCTACGGTTGAAGAAGGTAAACCAGCTGTTTCAGCCAGGACGTGAGCTTCGGATAGGAGCGTCATGAGACCTGCTGTGATGAAATTGCTCGTTGTTTTTAGCAGCAGGGCTTGCGATGGTGTGGAGCCGACAGTAAGTACCTGTCGGGCTATTACGCCTTTGATAAAGGATGATACAATGGAGATGGCGGCTGGCGGCCCGGCCATGGCTACCAAGAGTAAGCCTGCTTGAGCGACGGGGGTGGCACCGAAGACGGGAGCCGCGAGGTATCTTGCTTGTGTGGGGGCCAGCGATGCGGAGATGAAGGTTGAGGTTGAGGGGTGAATGGTTGTGGTGTCGACGATGAATTTGTTGGCGATATCACCGCTTTCCTGGATGCTGTTGATGACAGATTTAAGCGCGTCGTCATCGCTGACCTGGTTGTGTTAGTCTTCCCCTCCATATCCCGAAGGCAGTCATAGTCGTACTGAGATGAAGATGACATCGCAGGATTGTGCTAAATCTGCAATCGTCGGACACGCTGTTGCACCCAGCTCTTCCAATGGTTTGCCTCGCTCCAGAGTCCGGTTCCAGTATTTCAGGGCCGGGTATACGCCGTCCAGTTTTATATGTCTTTGAATATTCGTTGCCATCGCCAGACCCATGGATCCCAGGCCTATCCATCCCACTCGTAAGTTTCCAGTGTAAATCATCTTGAGATAGCCAACACTCAAGCTGCTGAGTGCTTCCAAAGATTAGTCGGGATGAACAAAACTCAAGTACCAGGTGACTCGGTTGTATACTACAACCATGCATACACTAGTGTGCATCAGGCAAGTGACGCGGATATCCAAGGATTGCGCGTACATGATCCCAGCACGAACAAATAGTCACAGCTGTAATATCAATCTTGACATAATAGATAGGATGCTGAATAATAATTGTACACCAAATAAACTCCGGGCTATGCTAATATCCAAATTTTGGGCGGATACGGATTAGCGAGCAAAGGATCATATTGGCCTTGGCTCTGCAGGTGGTATAATCAATCCTACTCTTCATCCTCATCATCGTCAACCACACGTCTCCGCTTTGTCCGGCTGACGACAACTTCGTCATCGTCGTCATCGCTTGCAACAGCTCCGCCTCTTGATCTCTTCGGACTAGGAGCAATGCCGTCATCTGGGTCATCGTCGTCCTCGACAATCTCTGGCTCCTCGTCACTGTTGACGATAAAGTCATCCTCCGCGTAGTCGTCTTCAACATGGTTCCTCTGGGGACCACCGTAGTCTTCGTCATCGCTCCAGTCACGCCGTATGCCGCTCTTCTTCTGCTGTCTGCGAGGTGCACGGTCTTCCAATCCATCAATATCAAGACCACCTCCTGATGAGCGACCGCCGCTGCGGCCCATGGAGCGGTTCGCACGCTCAGCCTGGCGGGCTTCGTGCTTCTCGCGGGCGCGCAATTGTCGCTGCTTCTCCTTGAATGTAGCCTCTTCGCGCTGCCGACGGAGCTCGGGATCTTCGTCGACATTGATAAAGGAAATAGCCTGGTCGGCGTCGTCTCGGCCCTTGGAGGCAACCTTTGCGAGATCGTTTTGCAGCTTTTCAAGCGCCGCATCCTTGGTGTTTGCGGCAGGAACAACGTTCAAGGATGCTGTGAGCTTGTTGGTTACACGCATGACGTTGGCCTCCTCGTATGGAGCAACGAGATATGTGTAGCTCTCCTTCTTTGCGCTCGTCTTGGACCCAGTCTTGTCTTCCCTGATTGCTGTTGGCGTGGGAATCTTGGGGTTTATTTGCGGCGGCGCAAGCGTGTTGGCGTCAATGTCAAACTGCACGGTAGGGTCGCTCGCGAGCTGAAGCGTCAGAGAACCGTCTGACCACCTTAAAATGCGAGCGTTGGACTGCAAGACAGCGTTGTTCGAGGGCGAGCGGCGCCACCGGATGGTAGTCATGGCAGTGTGGTAGGCTGAAAAGTGCTCCGACGCGCCAACCTTGGAGTGGTGGTCTGTCGTCGGCGGCTGGAATGTCTTGTGGTCAAAGGCCTTGTCTTCAAACGACAAGAAGCGCGGGACTTTGAGGAGGTAGAGTTCGTTGTCGGTGGGCTCCGGAACAGCATGTCGCACCAGGTCTGCGTCCATGTACGCAAATGTCTGCTGCTCAACCTCTTCCAGCGCCTCGGGCTGCCTGGCGCGATCTGTCCGGCCCTCGTCGTCGCCCGAGTCGAGCTCTTCATCATCGAGCTTGCGCGGCTCCCTGTAACACGTCAATTGAATGTCGCCTACTACAGTCTGCCGCGACGTACGGTTGCGCATCCTCGGCATTTCCATCGTCATCGCCGTCGCCGCCGTCGCCAAACAGGTCATCGTCGTCGTCGTCCAGGCCGTGGTCCTCGACCGTGTTCAGCGGCGAGCCTCCCTCGGCATTCTCAGCAGGCGTGGCATGGCCATTGGCTTCGTCGTCGGACAGGGTAGGGTCGTGGCCCGCGTCAGACATGGTCGCGACGGATCAAGCTGGCTGTGAATTTTCGTAAGTACAAAGACACAGACGTGTCGCGAGCGGGCTGGCGATCGGAAAACACCAGCAGTCCAGGTCGCACACGTGATGGAGATGTCGAGTCGAGCGCGACGTGCGGCGATATAGCAGCAATGCTCAAAGTTCCCCAGCGACGCCAAAGCACCCAGTCCGTGTATCTCACACTAGGCCCAAAGCAGCAATAGCGCCCCGCCCCTTCTCGACGCAGGCCTTAGGAGACGGAGTGGGCCCAAAAAGCGTGCCCGCTTGAGACGTATCACTGTCACCACCACCCTCCCCCTTCAATCCTCTTGCATACTCTTCAAGCCGGTCCTTTCTAGGTGCATTAATAGCCTCCGCCTCGCAGCTTGCCTCCCCTGCCTGCCCGAGCCAGAACCCCCGCAAAGCATGGCTTCTTTCTTCGCAAACGTGTAAGTTGCTTGGCACGTGGTCGCCCTCCGTCGACACCTTACCCTCTCTCCCTCAACCCACTCCTCGGTGTGTTTCAGACAATCTGCTGCATGTCCTCGCACGTCTTTGTTTCGTGACATTCACGTTACTCGGAGACTATCACTTTGTCTTTTTATTCGGCCATCGTCGCTCGAGGGTGCCCAAACTGTTTCGTGTCTAACAACTTCACCGATAGTCGTCAGGGATTGGCTGGACGCTCCAACAAAGGACAGCAACAAGGAGGCAAAGGCGGCTCCTCATCACCAACCACTCCATACTCGGCATCCCCGACTTCTCAACAGCCACCCAGCCAACCGCCTATGCCCAATTCTCCTGCGCTGTCCTCTAACATGTCGTTCGAAAGTCAGCCGCCATCCGAGGGGTCCGTGCCATCTGGCAGCCGCAGACCGCCTTTCTTCTTCCGCGAGGAGTACTCCAACTTGATTGTCAAGGGAAACTTTATGACGCTGGCTGCAAAGCCCAAGCTAGTCGAAGAGGGCGAATGGCTCGCACATCAAGGTATGCTGTCTGTGCGGGGTGTGGGGTGATTCTGATGCTAACGTGACCAGTTGTCGAGCAGTACAGACTGCTCGAGCAGATGATTGAAATCATCAAGGTGGTGGATGACCGGACAGGCAAGCCCATCTGTAACCCAGACGTCTGCCCAACCATGTCAGCCAGTGGCCACACATACACCTGGCTTGACAACAACAAAAAGCCCATCAAGATCCCCGCCATCCAGTACATCAACCTGGTGCAAAAGTGGATTGTGGGCAAGATCAATGACCCAAACATCTTCCCCACAGACACCCAAGCCATCTCCATTGGAACCACAACCTATGCCTCTGGTTCCATGACACCTAACTCAACGCCCCAGCCTCTGGGCCCCACCAGCCTCAACCAGTCTGCATCCCAGCTTGCCGGCCGTGAGTGGCTCGGCAAGTCATCTGGCTTCCCGGAGACATTCGAGGGCGACATCAAGAGCATCTACCGCCAGATGATGCGGTGCTATGCCCACATTTACCACGGTCACTGGCTGGAGCCCTTCTGGAACGTCAGCGCCTACAAGGAGCTCAACACATGCTTTATCCACTTTATCAACGTCGGCAAGCTGTTTGGCCTCATTGGAGACAAGGAGATTGAGCCCATGCAGCCGCTGGTCGACCTCTGGGCTGAAAAGGGCCTGTTGCCTCCTATTACGGCGGCTAAGGAGGCTGGTCCGCCAAAGAGTTCGGGTGGTCAACAGGCTGCGCCTGCATCTTAGCACACGCTCGAGTAACGTTTTTCTTCTTCATCAAAAACAAACAGACAAACTTCAAGGACCATTTGACATGGGTTTTCGCCATTGTAGCAAGCTGTCAACATTTTCCGCATTGTACATGTAGCGCGAGTAGATTCGACGAGGGGAGGAATGAGTGGCGTTATGGCATGTCTTATGAGTTGCGCAACGTGAGGTTTGGAATAGCATCAAGCAATGAGATTTTTGATATGAATGATTTGATTCGTGTACATTCCCTGTTGTTTGTTCTTGCTGTTTACTCCCCCCCCACTGGATCCATTGTTTGACAAAGATTTGACAGCCAGGGATACACCATGTCACCATGTTGCGAGAAGGAAAAAAAAAGTTGTTCTAGGTAAAAGAGGCTCAAATTTGATAGTACCACGTTAAAAAGTAACCACACAACTGATTTCCCCCAACGACCCCCAGAAACGCAATGTCATAGCACTTCACACAAACTCCAATGGTGAAAAGAGAAGAGAAACCAGGAGTCTCCGCTCCACCATCCGATCTGAAAAGTTGACACCAATGCAAAAACATTTCATGGGTCCGTGTTATGGTAAAGAGGCGTCATGGCTGGGCTCGGCCACCACGCCTGGGGACGCGCGTTCATTATGAGATGTCTGGGCATAGCAGACGATTGACATTTTTTCGTGACTCGCTACATTACAGCTCGCCCGCTGCGAACTTACTGGTGACCGGCCTTGCGGAGAGAGTTGCTCAACCACTCGAGACCCTCGTAAAGACCGTCACCAGACGTGGCGCAAGTCGACTGGATGTACTGCAAGGCGTTAGCGGGGCGCGCGCTAGCAAAGTGGGCTAGCCCGGAGAACATACCCAGGCACGTTGTCGGAGGCTGTGGAGACCAAGCTTGTCGGTGATTTCAGCGGCGTTCATGGCGTTCTGTGCAGAGATGGAGTTAGTCATGAGGAGACGTCGCATGGCACGTGGTATGGCTTACGGGCAGATCCTGCTTGTTGGCAAAGACGAGGAGGAGAGCATCCCGGAGTTCGTCCTCGTTGAGCATGCGCTGCAGCTCCTCACGCGCCTCGACCACACGGTCGCGGTCGTTGCTGTCGACGACGAAGATGATACCCTGGGTGTTCTGGAAGTAATGCCTCCACAGAGGACGGATCTTGTCCTGACCGCCGACATCCCACACGGTGAACTGGATGTTCTTGTACTCGACAGTCTCGACGTTGAAACCTGGACAGGGGCAAGTCAGCGCATTGCCGCTTGCAGTGGTGGCGCTGGGCCGCGCAACGTACCAATGGTAGGGATGGTGGTGACGATTTCACCCAGCTTGAGCTTGTAGAGAATGGTCGTCTTTCCGGCGGCGTCAAGACCGACCATGAGAATACGCATCTCCTTCTTTCCCCATAGCTTGTCGAAGAGCTTGGAGAATGTGAGACCCATGGCTGCGGTGGGTGTGTGGAAGTGGTAGTGTGACGAGGGTGGGTGGTTGGCGGTGTATAGACTCTCGAACCTGGTGGCGCTAATTGTTAGGACAGCATTGAGAAAAGAGGCATGGCGTCATGGGGAAAGCGGGTGCTGAGGGCCTCGCCGGGCGACGTGGTGCTGGCGCAGACATCATGTAGGGAGCCTGTCGGGCAACCCGAGGCGCGGCTCGCAGCGAAACCTGGCCACAGAGGCGGCCACGAAGGGCAAAGCAAGTGCAGGAAAAAACAAGGCGACGGCGAGGGACTTACGGGTACGCTCAAGAGAGTCGGTGGTATTCGGGGATGGGGCGGGTGGATGTCGATGTCGTCTAATTGATGCACACAGGAAGGGCTGCGTTGAAGAGATGTGGTGGAAAGCGCGGCGAAGTCTGGGCACTGTTCGTAAGCTGGCAAGTGCCACCACGGCCTGACACGTGACAACTATCAGCGATCGCTTATCTACTTTTGTTGCAGGAGTTGCGGTGAGAGGTCTCCTTTACTGGGAACTGTTTTTATGCCGCCTGCTCCCATCTGGACACGTTTTGGCTCTCTTCGACGCCCAGAGTGGAACCCAGGCAGCCATTGAGGTTCGCGTGGCCGATCGGCTCAGCTGCCCCAGGATTGCGTGAGCTCCAGGACCCACTGCTATCCGCACTATGTATGGGCTTCCGCCCACGCCTCGACGTATGAATACTATGGCGTGTATACATGCGTCGACGCCCAGTGCGTGCTTCTGTTTTTTTGCGCACCCATATGCCATGACAACACACAAGACGATTCCCATCAATATTCCGGCTCCGTCCAGCACCTCGGGTGGCACCACATGAAACGCCTCGGCCGCCATCCAAGACGACCAGCACCTCTAAAAATCTCCAAGCGTATCATCATGTCGCAGCCGCCGGCCTAGGCATCCATTTTCAATAAAGACAGAGTTCATTATCAAGTCAGCACGGCCATTATATCTCCAGGCAGACGCTTTTGGAAACGCCGCTATTCCCGTGTTTCCCTCTCCGCTTCCGTGTAAACACTTGTTCATCCCTTTGCAGCCATAGCCTCAGCCGAACGGATGAAAACACCGAGGCAAACGGAGAGCCTCGCAATCCACAACCCACTACGAATAAGTAGGAGCACCGGAGACGAAGCAATTATGCAAACGAACACGTACAAAGCCCAAGCAACCAAAATCCAGGCAACAAACATGTTGAGCTCCTGTTGTTCCAGCCCAGCCATGTTGCCCGAGATAACCGCACCCATGAACAGCGGGAGATTCTAGGACCATGAACTCCACGGAAAATTGCGCCGAGTCCTAGGCAACACGCACCTGCATTTCATTATCATAGCAATTAAGCACCCTATCGAACGTGCTGAACGCATCCGTTGACATGCGCTGCTGCACCTGCGTCATGTCGGCGGGCGATGTGTTGGTAACGTCACTGGGGGACAGCCTCCCTTGAAACGCAATGATGATGGCCAAGAAACGGGTCAAGAGGCAGACTGCATAACTGACGTTCAGGTTGACAGCTACGTACGGATGTTGTAGCCTGGAATGGCCAGTATCGATACATTGGTGCTGTCGAGGTAGGATCCCATGATGACTGTGTGGTATTGCTCGGTTAGTATTATAGTACGTGAGGCAAGGATGTCGAAGCGGAGCTAAAGAGAAGAGAGGCCAAGTTGTTGCAGGATCTTCATTCATCCACGTCAAATAAGAAATTGAGTCTAGTCTCAAGCGCACCTGCCTGCTGAAAGCAGGTGGTTCGTGCAACAAACATGCTGCGTTCTAGCTTGGGAAACCGCGAGTCTCCTCATATGGGAACCGCTACAGCAACCATCCCATGCACTGTGAGACTACTCTTCCTGACCACCCCATCAAGCCAATTTCTATCACTTCATCAACGCCAAATATCCCAACCTACATCAATTCCTTGGTCCTCTCCTCACTCTCAGCAATCCACTTATCAAGCAGTGCCCTGTTCCTCGGCTTGAACCCCACCTTGAAGTACTTTGGCTCCATGGTCAAACTCGTAGGAATTGCATTTGCTTCCATGCAATCCATAACGGGTGCATCCCTGGGGTCGACCGGCGGCGTGAATTCAAATGCAGAAATCAGGCGAACAAATGCAGTGTACAGCTCGCGGTTCGCCAGGTGCGAGCCAATGCACATACGGGAGCCAGCGCCGTACCCATAGTGCGGTGTACCAGCACCATCAGCCACGTTCATGTAACGCTCAGGGTCGAAAGTGTGTGGGTCCTTGAAGTGTGTCTCTTCGTAGTGGGCGGCGTAGGCGTTCATGTAGAAAGTTGTACCTGCGGGGATGACGGCACCATTCCACTCAATGTCTTTGATTGAGACACGGGGGAGGGAGATGGGGATGACGGTCCAGAAGCGAAGGATTTCTTTGACCAGCGCAGTAATGTATTCGACTTTTTCTTCGTAGAGGCAGCGTTCCCAGGCGTCGTTGTTGGGGTAAACCTTCATGATTTCCTCGTAGGCGCGCTTCTGGATCTTTTTGCCTTCAGGCGTTGCGAGGTAGGCGACGCCCATGATGAGGTTGGCGGGGACAGTGTCGAGACCAGCAGAGACCATGGTCAGGCAGACGGACTTGATTTCGGCTTGGGCTTGTTAGTATGTGGTCAATTCGATGGAATTAACAAAACTGACCTCGGTTCAACTTCGCCTCTGGGTCTTTGATAATGTTACCAGTGATGCATGGTTTGTCAGTGCCATTCTTGATCTTCTCCTCCAGCATGTTCAGTAGTCGATCCATGTATACGTCTCTCCTCTTTCGGAAGCTATCAGCCTCCTTGCTTTGGCTGGGGAACAATCGCAACAGCGGAACGTAGTCTTGCCAGTTGTTGCTGGTCGATCGAAAGTTACCCACGCCTCTCTCCACATCGACAATCTCCTTAAGCAGCGGTGCGTCCTTGTTACCATCAATGCGATATCCATAGGTCAATGTCAAAGACGTGTTCAACGCATATCGTTGCCAGTATGCACGTGGGTCGAGATCGATCTCGCCGCCTTTGCTGTCATTCAAGAGCTCTTTGATCGAGACGGTGGATTCGAGGTCGATAAGCGGCATGTACGACTGTACGGCAGGGCGATTAAGCGATGTCGCAGCAGCTCGGCGGCGATTCTTGCACGACTCGTCCCATGGCGAGGTACCGATTGTGAGACCTTGTGACGAAGAAATGACATTATGGAAGGTATGCATCGTAGGACGCGAGATCAGGGACGACTGGTTCGTAATCCATAGGTCACGGATAGAATCGAATGAATTGGCATACACAATTCTCTGGCCACAGTCTTCAGCCTCTTTGTCCCAAAAGTAATTCGGGCGTCAAAACTAGGTGCTTACCTTGTTTCCCATCCTGACTTGGAAGACAGGGCCATATTTCTTCACCCATCCTTGTGCAACCTTTGCGTGATTTGTGCCGAGTTCATACAAGCTTCCAAAAAGCGGAAGCCCAGGGATCTCCGGTAAGCCCTTGATATGGGGTGTGTCGGTGCCGTACAGCACCTTGTACAGGAAATATCCCAGCACGGCAACGCCGGCTACGTAGACGGGAAACATGATGGTCGCAATCAAACTCAACCCGCAAGGCAGAAAGGAGGTAGGAGGAGAGGAGAGAGGACGTGGATGCCTTCCAAAACCACAGCCAGGCTGGTTCAAATACTTCGCTGGCGATGTACATATCGATCGTTTGGGCTCGGCGATGTCATGCGCATCTCTTGGATCTGCAACTCGGGCTTAGTGCCACAGCGATCGTAGCATAGTCTATGCCCTTCCGACTGGCTACGACTCAGGAACCTGTTCACTAAACGCCTGTTACTGCGGGGTGTTGCATTGGTAGTCTCCATGCACGCGACTGGATGCTGTTCAGAGCGGAATTGCACCGCGCGTGCGAAATAAGGTGCGGATGCGTGCGCTGTAAGGTGATATCATCGACCAATCACCCATCAATCATGTTCAGAATAAGCAAACAAGTCATGTGCTAAAACTTCGAGTCTTTGCCCACTTTGTAGGAAAGTTTCCTCCAACAGGTGGAGTAATTTACCCCAAACATTGGCTATAGGGACAAGAAGTATGATGACGAAGCAAAACAGAAAATAACTCCGAAGTATATAAGCTTGCTGCATAATTGGGCCGACGGCCAATCAGGGGTCGACCATCGTAATACTGCATGTTACATCCTCTGCAGCTCACGCCATTTCGGTATATTTACAAGGCATAACAGTTTTGCTAATAGACTCAGGCAAAGCTCAAGGTCAACGCAGGCTCGATACGCCCAACACATTCTCCAAAGCCAACAAGAGCTTCTTCATCAGTGCCGCATACGCCCCGGATAGTAACCTCGTCGCCGTCCTCCAGGAAACTCCTCTTCTCTCCGTTTTCAATGTGAATAGCTTCCTTGCCGTTTTGGCTCTGCTCCAGGAAACTTCCAAACTCGGATGGTGTATTGCCGCTAATGGTACCCGACCCCAACAAGTCTCCAGGGCTCATGGGGCATCCGGTGCTAGTGTGGTGGGCTAGCATCTGGGGGAAGGACCACAATAAGTGGCGACCGTTCACTTTACTAACAGTAGCCTTGTTGCCAGACGATGCTGATACGGGTTAGCCTTAATCTACAAAGTTCAGGTGAGAGACATACTCTTAATGTCAACTTGGAGATTAATGTCGTACACGGTCTTATCGCTCTTCTCTTTCAGGTAAGGTAATACTTCGTTGTCGTTCTCAATACCCTTTGTCTTGAACGGTTCCAATGCATCTGCATGTACAACCCATGTGCTAATGGTGGTGCCAAAATTCTTTGCGTTAAAAGGTCCTAGGGGCACATACTCCCACGCCTGGACATCTCTTGCTGACCAATCGTTCATGAGTACTATACCGAACAAGTTTTCCTCGGCCTTTTCAATTGGAATTGGTACGCCTTGCTCGTTTGAGCCACACACAAAGGCTCCAAGCTCAAGTTCCATATCGAGCTTCCTGCAAGGTTCAAATGTAGGCACCTTCTTTTCCGCTGTGGGGTTCAATAGAATCTGGCCATTGGGGCGTCGAATTGGTGTTCCCGAAGGCACAACCGAAGACGCTCGGCCATGGTAGCCGACTGGGAGATGCTTGTAGTTTGGCTGTAGAGCATTATCGGGGCCCCTGAATATAACACCACAGTTGTAGGCGTGATTCAGACCAGCAAAGAAGTCGGTGTAGTCACCAATCTTGAACGGAAGGTGAGGTCGAACCTCCTTGAGCGGTAGTAGGACCTGTTTCTGGAGAGCAGAGTTGTTCTTGAGGACATCAGGGTAGGTGGTGTCCTCGGAGAACACGCTCTGGATGTACTTGCGGACAACTGAATGTATAGGACGACCGAGTGCAGCGAATGCATTCAGTGAAGGTTCCGAGAAGACGGTTTGGTGGGGCTGTATTGTGGAAAGGCCGGAAAACCCATTGTTAGCTGCAAAGGCTTCAAGGTCTAGAGCGTAGTCTCCAATGGCAACGGCAACTCTTGGCTTTGTCGATGAAGCAGTCGAGATGATACCAAACGGAATGTTGGCTAATGAAAAATGGGAACCGCGGGGAATGCTAAACCAGGACCGTAGCGAAGCCATGGCAAAATGTGTGCAGTAGAGTGGTGCGGAGAGGTTGTAGAAACGATGCTGACAATGTCACCGTCGATACAAATCTGACTACTTGAGTATCCGAGTATTGCTGGCAGTTCCGCACTGTTTCGAGGGTTCAGCCAGGATGTCTTGCGAGTAGAAACTCCGGATTCCATGCCAAGGGCAGCAAGGACACTCTGCATGCTGGCAGTCACGGGACGTCGGCACCATGGATGTTGTGCTCTGGGTACGCGGCCGGCTTGCGACGGAATTGGGATGGAGGCGGGAGGGCGCGCTCGGAAAGGTTCCGTCGTTTGCCAGCGCAGGGCGGACTGGAGCGGACCGCGATCGTGCTTCCCCCTCCACTTGTGGGGTAAGCCGACGTGAACACCCACGGTCGTCCAGCACGACTCCGCATTGCTTGCAACGCGATACAAAGCGGAATTAAAAGCCGCCCATTACCGCACCGGTCAAGCGAGGCATGACGAGACCGCAGCCTGATTTTATGCTCACTCTGCTGTGGTGGGGCCGGTGACCTACATAGATGCGCGACAGCCACTAGGTTGATGCATAGTGATCTGCTTTGACTGAGAAAAAGTGAGCAATTGAACAGCCACTTGCACTGCCCAAGATGCCATCCACACAATTTTCTTTCAAGGAAAAGTATCGGTACCAGAACGGCTTCGGCTCCTACCATGAGTATGGTTTCCAGCACTGGTCTGATGGATGGATACTAATAGTGTCGTAGAACCGAAGCCGTAGAGGGTGCTCTCCCAATTGGCGCAAACTCCCCACAAAAGCCGCCGTACGGCCTCTACGCTGAGAAGCTCTCCGGCACCGCCTTCACAGCCCCTAGACACGAGAACCAGCAAACATGGCTCTACCGCGTCTTGCCCTCATGCGGTCACAGCAACTTTGAGGCGCGCGAATCCAAGACCTTCAACACAAATCCTGAGAACAAGCCGTGGGAGCGGATACACTACATTCCAAACCAACTGCGATGGGATCCCTTCGATCTCGACGAGACAGTAGACTGGGTGCACTCGCTCCACCTAGTCGCTGGTGCTGGCGACCCTACCATGAAGTCGGGGGTTGGATACTTTATATATGCTGCAGGAAAGGATATGGAGCCGAATGAGGCATTTTACTCTGCCGATGGCGACTTCCTCATCGTCGCTCAGCATGGTGTGCTGGACATCCAGACTGAGTTGGGTCGTCTCATCGTGCGTCCAAACGAGATCTGCGTCATTCCCCGCGGCATTCGATACCGCGTTACGCTTCCTGAAGGTCCTGTGCGAGGCTACATCCTAGAGCTGTATCAGGGTCACTTTACGCTTCCTGAGCTTGGGCCCATTGGCTCCAACTGCCTTGCCAACGCACGAGACTTTCAGGCACCGGTCGCCGACTTTGACGAAGACACGGAAACCGAATGGCAAATCCTTGCAAAGTTTGCCGGACATCTCTACGCGGCGAAGCAGAAGCACACACCGTTTGATGTAGTAGCATGGCACGGCCTGTACTACCCATACAAGTACGATCTCGGGCGCTTCAACACCATTGGCACCATTTCGTTTGATCACCCCGATCCGTCCATTTTCACTGTTCTCACTGCGCCGTCGGACCATGTAGGCACTGCCGTGGCCGACTTTGTCATCTTCCCACCTCGGTGGCTAGTGGCCGAAAATACGTTCCGACCCCCATGGTACCACCGCAACACCATGTCCGAATTCATGGGCCTCATCGGAGGTCAGTACGACGCAAAGACGGGCGGTGGGTTCCAGCCGGCGGGCGCGTCTCTGCACAATGTCATGTCCGGTCACGGCCCCGATGCTGCAACTCACGAGAAGGCGTCTAATGCGGATCTGCAGCCGGCCAAGGTTGGCGAGGGCAGCATGGCATTCATGTTTGAGAGCTCACTGATGATTGGCGTGACAGACTGGGGCCTAAAAACGTGCCAAAAGATCCAGGAAGGGTACAATGCGGAGAGCTGGGAGCCGCTGAAGCCTCACTTCAAAATGCCAGGCAAAAAGATAGACAACCGCGTCTGAGGACTACTAGCGGCAGAATCCGAGGCGGACAAGGCCCCAGGTGGCTCACTACACGTGAACGAGACAAGTGGCTGGTTGTGATTGTAGCGATAAGTTTTAGAGTAATTATGGGTTCCCTACAAAAGTGCATACAGTAGTGTCGGTGCTATTCGGTGCTAACCCAAAGCTTACTGCATTTGTGCTGAGAAGGTGGCGCGTCGCGGGTGCTCAACAAGGTGGGCGCTGTTTCAAGCCCCGCGCAGCAGAAAAGGCCCATATTGAGCTTACCCGTGGGCCTTATGCCCTCCTCGGACTCGATAGGCGAGCATTGCATTGGATAGACGCGACTTATGCACTGACACTATGGAGTTAGAGAAAGTCCCGGCGACTGAGAGGAGAGGGGCCGACGTGTCGCTGGCCAGTCAAACTGCCGATAGCTGTGGTGCAGAATCCAAGGGTCCACTAGCGTCAACAGGTGTTAGAGCGCGGGGCTATATCTCTCCCACTTTTCTTCCCTCCCTCGACGCCTGTCTCTTCAACCCTCCTCCCTCCTCCTCTCTCCCCTTCCATTCTCTCCTTCCCTTTACCCCCCCAAATCACCACATACAACCTTCATCATGTCTGCCCCCGCCCACAAGTTCAAGGTCGCCGACATCTCCCTCGCGGCGTTCGGTCGCCGTGAGATTGAGCTCGCCGAGAATGAGATGCCCGGTCTGATGGAGACCCGCCGCAAGTACGCGGAGGACCAGCCTCTCAAGGGCGCCCGCATTGCTGGATGTCTTCACATGAGTATGTTGCCTCGCGGAATACCAATTCGAGAAGAAATCGCCACTAACGCATCCATCAGCCATCCAGACTGCCGTCCTCATCGAGACCCTCAAGTTCCTCGGTGCTGAGCTCACCTGGACTTCCTGTAACATCTTCTCCACCCAGGACCACGCCGCTGCTGCCATTGCTGCCGCCGGTGTGCCCGTCTTCGCCTGGAAGGGCGAGACCGAGGAGGAATACGAGTGGTGCCTTGAGCAGCAGCTTACTGCTTTCAAGGATGGCAAGAGCCTGAACTTGATCCTCGACGACGGTGGTGACCTCACTGCCCTCGTCCACAAGAAGTACCCTGAGATGCTCAAGGACTGCTACGGTGTCTCCGAGGAGACCACCACCGGTGTCCACCACCTCTACCGCATGCTCAAGAACAAGGGTCTCCTTGTCCCCGCCATCAACGTCAACGACTCCGTCACAAAGTCCAAGTTCGACAACCTGTACGGTTGCCGTGAGTCGCTTGTCGACGGTATCAAGCGTGCCACCGATGTCATGATTGCTGGCAAGGTCGCCGTTGTTGCCGGTTTCGGTGATGTCGGTAAGGGTTGTGCCCAGGCTCTCCACAGCATGGGTGCCCGCGTCATTGTCACCGAGATTGACCCCATCAACGCCCTCCAGGCTGCTGTTTCCGGCTACCAGGTCACCACCATGGAGAAGGCTGCTCCCCAGGGTCAGATTTTCGTCACCACCACTGGTTGCCGTGACATTCTGACTGGCGCTCACTTCGAGGCCATGCCCAACGACGCCATTGTCTGCAACATCGGTCACTTCGATATCGAAATCGATGTTGCCTGGCTCAAGGCCAACGCCCAGTCTGTCACCAGCATCAAGCCCCAGGTCGACCGCTACCTGATGAAGAACGGCCGTCACATCATCCTTCTTGCCGAGGGTCGTCTCGTCAACTTGGGATGTGCTACTGGCCACTCTTCCTTTGTCATGTCCTGCTCTTTCACCAACCAGGTCCTCGCTCAGATCATGCTGTACAAGGCCTCTGACGAGGCTTTCGGCAACAAGTACGTCGAGTTCGGCAAGACCGGCAAGCTCGACGTTGGTGTCTACGTTCTGCCCAAGATCCTCGACGAGCAGGTCGCTCTTCTCCACCTGGCACACGTCAACGTCGAGCTCTCCAAGCTCACCGACGTCCAGGCCGAGTACCTTGGTCTCCCTGTCGAGGGTCCTTTCAAGAGCGACATCTACCGTTACTAGATTTTTTACTGTCCAGCGTTTGGGAAGTTTCAACACGACGTTATGAACTGGGATGATACCACTTCGAAAAAGTTATTTGTCTTCAACGGCATAGCATCGAGCCTGGGGCTCGACGGGGTACGGTTGTTCAAAAGGCGTTGTTTTGCATATCATCTACTTGACCCTTCAACCATGGTCATGATGAGGATGATACCCCCATGTAAGAGTGGAATATGGAGAATATGGACTGCGTTTCTACACGCAGCATGAGATAGTTACAAGGCGGCCAACTAATAGGCATGCTGAAGAATACAGAGTAATGGCGGGTCTCCATGCCCGCCTCTGACCATTTCATGTGTTGTTGCTACGTGATGCGGCCCGCGTAACCTTTAGACAGACACGTGCGCCTGTATGAGATGGTTTGTGACAAGTTGACATGACATGCGTAGTGCCTGTCCAACATGAGGCCTGTCAAATGTTGAACCTAGTCCACAACATGTTGCTTTCCGTCGGAGATGTCCGTTTACGTCAGTGGCAGCCATGTGTCCTCTCACGACATGTCTAGTTTCACCAATAAACGCATGTTTCGCTTCTTTTCGCATCCATCACGCCAACATGTGCACAAAAGAAAACAGCAGAAGAGAGTAGGGATTTTATTTTCTTTCCCATACCTAGACGCATATGCATGCGTACTTGTATGCACGCCACGCTGTAGACTTTCCGCTCTACATATGCAATGCTCTTCTGCATCTCCAAGCACACGCGCAGTCTGTATCTTGATGCATCGGTCCGCTTTTACTTACACATTGCATTGCATTTTCTTTTCGGTCTCTCGTATAACTTGGGTACGTAGACAGACAATTACACAAAGTGCGTAGAATCGAGATGGCGTGTTTCACTAAGTATACCAAGATATACGAGTCACAGACGTCAGAATCACATGATCCAGAACCATAAACGGAGGCCTTTTTTCTTGTCTCTTCTAAAGTTGCAGCAGTAATTTAGTAATCTCTTTGCTTACTCTCACTCCTTTTTTTTTTGTTTTGGTTAATTCCAAGAAAGAAATAGCGTTATCCTATTTCGAATAGCTGGATAGATTAAGGGGTGGGTAGGTAATTACATACAGCTACGTGCCCTTTTTCCCACCTGGAGTCTAGCGATGGAAGAAGCAATTATAGGTACGTCCAGCCCTACGTTAAAAATAAAAGGAAAAAAAGAGGGGGAAGAAGAAAAAGAACATCCCAACGGTTTCATGTAAAATGACGTTGATGTAGCTTCTTCATGCGCCTTTTCTCAAGTTGCTAATTCCGCAAAGTGAAGCGTAGAATCTTTGAGAAGATCGTACTTGACATTCCTCTTCTTGATCTCTTTCTCTCTCTGCGTTTCTCAACACATCCCTAGCTGCATGCACATACGCCACCAAAAAAAGAAAGGCACCGCATATTCTGTTTTCTCTTCCGCTCCCGCTTCCGCGTAACACAGCATACGTATTGTTGCATCACACTAACATGGTAACACGGCATAGTCTCTTACGGCACTGCATTGTATTGCACTGCAATGCAAGAACCTAATAGCCACAAATACAGGATGCAAGGTACAAGAACGGAAGATCCGAATACTAGAGTTATTTCATTATACATTGCTGACATGAGAAGGAAGACGAAGAAAGTTTGTCTATGCTACATAGTTTCTCACACACATAACATTTCACAAGCAAAGAAAATAACGTGGGATATAACTAAATACAAGATAGAGTAGTTATCCTTGCATTAAACAGACTTGTTCCAGCGAGTAAAAAAAAAACAAAGAAGGTATATATAAATACTACTAGCATATTCTCATGCACTACTGTAAAAAACGTGTGGTGAATTATTGGAGAAATATTATTACAATTTTAATTGCGCTCAGCCTTGAAGAAGCAAAAAAAAAGGTTAAGTTTGCGTCAGTTCAGTTCAGTTCAGTTCAGTCAGTCGACTCTCTCTCCACTACTGCAACTACTGCAACAACTACTGCAACAACTACTACAACAACTACTATACAAGGCATATATATGTGTGTGTACGACTTGTTTTCTTTGTTTTCCCTTTTTCATATGGATATATTATTTGCAAGAGAGAAACAATGGAAGCGAATTTAAGTATGTGTGTGTGTGTATGCCAACGCTTGCTATGGAGGAGAAAAAAAAGGTTGGTTGGGGTTTGGGGGGTTTGGTTGGGGGGATGGGTGTCACACCTACACAGACAACAGGTGGAACGGGTAGTGGGGGGTTAAGGGGGTGATCAATGTTAGAGAGAGATAGGTATCAAGAAAAACACACAAGACAAGACACACACTAGGAAAAAACGATGAAAAATAGGCTGGTGTGCTTTTTTTCATCGGCGGTAACGATGCCCGCGTGAGAAACATCAAGGGAAGAAAAGGGAAACGCCGCCAATATTATAGTCGAAACGAACACACTGCCTTTAGCGAAGGCCAATGACGCTCTGATTTTATGTTAGTAAAGTCTAAAAGCTCATGACCAGGGCATACGTACCATTTCAAGAGTCCAGACCCGCCTTATCCACACCTTGAGCTTGCCCTCGACGCCTCGGACGTTTTCAAGCTCAACACCCTCCCACCAGCAGCGACGAGCGGGTTTCCTCCAAAAGAGAAGCAGCTTCTGCGCCATTCCGACAGCGTTGCTGTTGGCGAGGTCATTGCCCTTGATGTCGGTCCTCAAGCGTGCAAGAGCAATACTGCAGATGACAGCCTTGTTGGGTTCACCAGCACGGTGGCCCCATCGATCGTCGTGGTTGAAACCGCTGTGTCTCGTTAGCAATTGAGTAAATTGGCCATGACTATTCGCTTACCCAGCTGTCAACATCTCAATGAGGTGCTGCTCGGTCGTTCCTGGCTCCTCGCTCTTCCTGAGTCCAGAGAAAATGCCGTCTTGCCTCAACAATGCCTCGCCTGCAGCTCGCTTGACCTCAATCATCTCAGGCTGGGTAATGTCTCGGTGCGGCGGAATTGCATAAAAGTCGAGGTCTTCACGGAGGACAATGATACCAGCGCGGTCTTGAAGCATGTCCCTGGCAGAGCCATGCATGGGCTCGATAGGCACAGCTTCGGCGGCATGATCCGAGGCAGTCGTAGGAGAAGGCGTTGCAGGAATGGTCTGGGCTACGGTGCGGAAGAATTCCAGCATGTACTGCAGCGAGTTTGGATCGTACTGTGAATGATATAGATTGTCAGATAAGTATAATGTGGGGTTGGAGAGGTTGTGTACAATCTTGGCTACGGTGGCCAATGGAAGGGAGGGGAGAAAAGAAGAAACAGGGTTACCAACGTCGACTGGGTATACATCTCCTTCGTGGTAGGAGTTCATATGACCATCGGGGAGCAGGCCATTGGGGAAGAGGGAGAGGAGGACGAACTCGGGGAGGGTCAGAAGCTCGTCGCGCGACAGAGTGAATCGCGTGCCCCTGGTACATGGTCAGTTTTCAAGGTACTTTGTATCGCGAGACTAGTGCGCACCTCAGTTCCAGAGTGATGTTCTCATCAGATGCGCCGAGCGTGTTGATTGGCGGTCCAGCGCTGGTTTGCGATACCTGAGTAATGATACTCGCGGGACCTCCTGCAGATGCCATGACGTAGGTAAACGACTCAAGCGGGCTCGATCCTTCGCTGTAGGGTGGCGGAGGTTCTCCGTCGTCGAGGTCCTTGCTGCTAGAGCCGTCCTTGTTGTCGTGTGGAAGCGCAGCCTTGGTAGCAGCTACGGCGGCAGCAGACGACGAGGACTGGGGAAAGTCGGGCGCGGAAGAGAAAGCGGGCGGCGAATCGTCCTCTGGGGATTCCTCGCGCTTGTTGTGTTCCTCAGCGTCCTCGGACGGGAAGAAGAGCGACGAGAAGGGAGGGGGATATGGCGACTCGGCGGCTGTGGTCGATGCAGGGTCACTGTCGGCGGGCGCGGAGACGTTGCAGCGTGAGGGCGACGAGGAGCGATGGCTGGAATCAGAAGGCAAAGGAGTGACTACGGACAAGCCGTCTGTGTTGGGAGCCTGCGTGCGAGACAAGGTGCCGGTAGCTCGAGGTATTGGACGGCACAGACAATGAGGTCGAAGGGGCAAGCGCGCTAACAGGCGCTGTCAATTAAACGGGAGCGCACAGGAGTCCACAGGACAGCTACGCGCATGAGGCAGCGGGACGGTGGGCAGGCTCGGGGGCGTGAAGGGGCGAGATAATGTTTGCTCGGTCGTGCTGTGCTGGCGGGAAACGTGGGTGCGAGTGATGGCCGGCCGTGGGTGATGGACGCGGAGCCCTGGACAGAGAGTCCAGTCGCCCGCCCGTTTCGGCCTAGTGTGCCCAGCTTCGCCCAACGGGCGCATGCCATCTACACAAGCCCATAGGTCAATCACAACACCACCGGGCACATCGTCACATGGTTTGATATTCTAGAGTCGCCCAAGGCGGGAAGTAGGCTCGCAATTCGTTGCATCCGTCCATCGAGTTGCACGTTGCAGCTAACTAAGGACCTCTAATGCTTCTTCACCACACCCGCGTCATTTGCTTGTGCTGTGATGCGCCGCTTGTAGTCCTGAACTGTTCCCTCAAAGTGCTCAATCGTTCCATTGTCGCACACCCACAGGCTTGTGCATACGTTCTGGAGCATAGTCACGTCGTGACTGACCATCAACACTCCTCCCTGGAAGTTCTTTAGTGCGTCGGAGAGCGCGTCCATGGCCTCAATGTCCAGGTGGTTGGACGGCTCGTCCAGCACGAGAATGTGCGGATTCTGCAGGGCCAAGCATGCAAAAGCGACACGCGATTTCTGTCCTCCCGAAAGCAGAGCCATCTTCTGCAGTCCCGTCATGCCCGTGATACCAAAGGCTCCCAAATGGCGACGGTACTCTTCATCCGCCTTGCCGTGGTACTTCTTCGACATGAAGCCCACGGCACTGTCGTTCAGGTCCAACGCGTCGACGTGATGTTGTGCAAAGAAACCCACGCGTAGTCGCGGGTTCTGCGAAATGAGACCAGTCGTCGGCTGTAGCGCGCCAATCAGCAGTTTCAACGCAGTTGTCTTACCCGCACCATTGGGTCCGACAATACCGATACGCGAGTCGAGCTGCACGTCGAGATCTACATTCTTCAACAAAATCTTGTCCTTGGAGTATCCAAACGACACGCCGCTCATTTGGATAATAGGAGGTGACAGCTTCTCCACCTCGGGGAACTTGAAGTGCACAGAGTACTCGGCCTCTGGCGGTGTGAGGACAGGCATTCTCTCCAGTTTCTTGATCCTCGACTGAGCTTCCGAAGATTTGGCAGCATTGTACCTGAACTTGTCGATGAAAGCCTGCAGATGCGCCCGTTCGGCCATTTGCTTCTCGTACTCGCGGGCCGCAGTCTTGCGACGCTCTTCTTTGGTGGCATAAAACGAATCAAAGTTGCCGCCCTTGTAGTAGTCGAGCCGCTCCGAGTGCTGATGAATAATGTCCGTAGCGACTTCGTTGAGAAACGCTCGGTCGTGAGATACGACCAGCACAGTACTTGGGTAGTCCTGCAGATAGTTTGCCAAGAATGTAATGGAGGGGACGTCCAACATGTTGGACGGCTCGTCAAGCAGCAGCAAGTCGGGTTCACAGAAGAGAGCACGTGCCAGTGCCAGTCGCATTCTCCAACCTCCGGAAAAGGTTTTTGTGGCAAACTGTTGTCGCTCCTGAGAGAAACCAAGACCTGCCAGGATACTCGCAGCTCTCGACTCTGCCTTGTCAGACTCCATCTCAGCAAGCTTGGCGTGGATGTCACTGAGGGTAGTATCAAGACCCTCACGCTGTTTGTCTAATCTCTCGGCATCAGCAGAAGTATCCGCCATAGTGGCACGCTCTGCTTCAATGTCGGCAAGTTCCTTGGAGATTTTCTATGGGTCGTTAGCCTGCTTGCTTCTTTCAGCACGTTGGGTCTAGCCACGTACGTCTTGCTCTTTGAGCAGATGCTTCCGCCAGACATCGGCATCCAAGACGGCTTGTAGTGCGGGTGTGTCATCACCAGTAATCTGATCAGAAAGAAAAAAAAAGCATTAGCAAATGATCCCTGAGCTAGTGACTGGCTGGTGCTAACCTCTTGTTCTACGTGGAGAATGGAAATGTGCGTTGGGATGGCCACCTCACGGCGAGCCAATGCTCTCAGCAGCGTGGATTTACCAATACCGTTCTGACCGACCAGACCATATCGTCGGCCGTAGGCGAGGGTCAAAGAACTGTCTGTCAAGATACGGAGACCAGGCATGGACAGATCAAAGCTGTCAATCTTGATGTCTTTGCTCTTGTTGGACGAGTCACCGAGCTGCAGCGGGTTGACGGCCATGTAGAACTCTTCGTAGCTCTGCGTCTCGTTTGGCTCGTTAAGAAGCTTCGAGGCTTCGTATTCAACATTCTTGAACTCCTTGCGGTCCTGCTTGGCACGCAGTTTGCGTTCGGCTTTTTCAAGCTTCTTGCGGTCAACCCTCGACTCGACCTTGCGGGTGTTGGCAGACTCAAGATCAACCACACCACCGGCGAGACCCATGGTGGAGGATATGTTCCTCGAGGAGCCCACGTGGATGGCTTGATCGAGTTTCTTGGCAGAGGGCGCCATCTGACGACGCTCTCCGTCGGTGCCATTGGCCGAGCTCAGACGGGACACGAACTTGTCCACAAGATTCTGGATGCTGGCCTGGTTTTGGGGGGAGAGGTCGCCAGAGGCTGATAAGAGCAGTGCGCTCACAGTGGCCGCCGCTTCATCGAGGGGCGACGGTGCATTGGGGTCGGCATCAGAGGTGAACTGGTTGGCAGCATGATTCAGGTACCCCGCCGAGTACTCGGACAAGACGGGATCGATGTTTGGGATCTGGGTTCTGATCTCGGACTCCATGGTTGCAGGTTGAGTGGGAAGATCCTGGACGGTGCGCTGTCCGACCGTGTCAATGTGGCCGGCAGTCGATCGGGCAGTGGGTGGCGTCTTTGGCGAGGTCGGGGCGTGCGCAGGAACACGTCTGGCAAGCAAAAAGGCTAGCTGCTAGCAGAGGGCCGGCAGAATAGCGGGGCACAACAGGCGGTTTTGGCGGATTGGGTTGGGGTGCTACGGGCACGTTTGTCCAAGGCAGAGAACATATTTTGACGTGGGCAGGCCGTAGTGGATTCGTCGAGTGGTCGAAGGGTTGGGCGGCAGCCAATCAGGGCGAGGGGCGGCGGCCGCCTATCAGAAAGACAGGCCATGACTACATATTACATGGCCGCACCAGGCGGGAGTTGCATGGGCGGGCGGATTCGCAAGAGGCGGATCTGCACCACGGCTCTGGCGGCGCTCTGGCGGTGATGTGCTCCCAGGATCGTTCCGCATCTGTATGTACATGTGTGTATGTGTATGTACGTCTATGTAGGTATGGAGATAAGATTTGGGGTTTGCATGTGTGGGTCGGGAGACGCATCACATGAGCACGGCGCGCCAGTTTGGTAAGATAAACTCTCGTATCCGTGGCGGCGACTACATGTAGAACGAGGGGCACAACGGCGTCGATGGTTTGCACCGCACAGGATAAAGCTTGTGGCTATAGCCATGTTCTGACCTGGACGGGAGCTGGTTGGCTAGCCAGGGTCGGTCCCAGGGCGGCTTGGCCACGACACGCCGTCCATGGTATGTACCAGGTAGCGGTCGTGGTAGTGGTGGTAGAGGTAGAGATGGAAGAGAGCTAGCGGCAGTGGTAGTGTGTACTAGCAGTAGGATTAATAATAGCAGTGGTATGTACATGTAGTGTATAGTAGTGTGGTCGTTGGGCTTCAACATTGTGTGTCTGCCATGGCAGGCAGGCTGGCTGGCTGGCCAACGCATACACGGCGGGCGGCCGCTTGCAAGACAAATTGGTGGCTGCGTCGAGGAGCCGTTTCCAGCATATGGCTCTCTGGACCCATGTTCGCGTGTAGCATGGGCTACTCCGCTCTGGGGCTGACGTGCTCTGTGTTTCGGCTATCAGGGATGCCGCGAGCGAGCAGCTTGCCCAAGAGCGCAATTGGTGCGCGAATTAGCCCGTCCAGCCTAGCCCGCAATGCAATATCCGCGGGTTGCTATGCCCAGTTATGCCCCTCTCTCCCCAGACGACGCAGACGCAGACGCAGACGCAGACGCAGCCGCTTGTCGAGGCCGGCGGAGGCCATGTTCACAGGTTCGCACGGCCGCGGTGGCGCCCCACGGCGAGAGCGTGGCGGCGCGGTCATGGTGTCGTGTGTGGAGGGCGGTACCGTCTCGCTTGGCTACCACGGGCGCCCTCAGCTGCAGCGGCCGGTTGACACTTGGATGGGCGGCGCGATCAGCAAACATCTCCACCGCCGACCGGGCGAGTGCAGGGGTCTCTCCAGGCGGTTCAGCGGGCGGCTGCCAATCATCGTGTGTCGTGACGGGCGCCCGGGATGGCCTCTGGTACGCTATATTTGGGTAGTCGCTCCTCCTGCGCCTGGAGGGGAGAGCATCGAGTGCTAGGCGTTGGCGTCGTGGCCCTGCGAGGGGTAGCTGTACGGTACCTTGAGCCTTTCGTAGCCCATGTCCTGCCTGTCCCTGATTGCTACCTGCCTGCATGTGGTAATATGCCGCGCTGCCTCGCCTGCACAACGTGGTATAGCATCTCTGCTGTCGCAGGATAGGGGTTGGTTGTGGTACCACCACCCCCCGACCGGCCTTCATACCGCCTGACGCACTCGACGGCGGCGCGCTGGTTACATGATTACCTGATTACCTGCGACCTGCGACCTGCGACCTGCTACCTGACCGATTGACGCTCCGCTGCCCGCTGGAGCTATGACGGCGCAAAGTGAGGCATGGGGTCTGTGTGCGCCTCCGTGCTATGTTTCGACATGCCGCTATCAGCCCTCCCATCGGCGGCTTCTCGCTAATCCCAATGTGAACTGGGAAGCCCTGTATGTAGATCCCAGCAGAAGCAACAAGCACTGGATTTCTTCAGTCGTCGTCCGTCCGCTCCTCGTCGTGCTCCACCTCGCTGCCTCAGCCCGCAGTGGTGCTTGTGCCGTCCTTCCTTTGCCTGGTCAAGTCCTTGTCGTGCCACTCTCTTGTCCAACCGCCTGCTCCAGGCGCCCCCCCTCCCCTCTGCCCCATTCCCGCCCGTCTCGTGCACCTCGCGATCCGTGGTCCCCAAGCCTCCTGGACATGCCATAATGCTCGACAAGTCGTCACAGGCGCCTCGACGAGTGAGCTATCCCCGGCGGCCTCGTTCTTTGCGAGAATGAAAACGGTTCCATCGGTAACTACGCCCTGCTTCTCTCTGTTCCGTAGTAAACAAATCCCTCCGCCGCTGCACCCACCTTGTTTTGTTTTGATATATCACAATGTCGATGTTGCTTCGACGTGAGCGCGCTGCTGCAACCACCGCCGCGGCGCCGTTCCCCCCCGTCTCCCACCCCCCTCCACACTACACCACACCAACACCAATTATTTGTACTAGGCGCCATAACTGATGCATCCATGTGATACAGCTTTGTGCCACTGCCACAGTCGTTGGTACATCCGCGGTCGGTTTGTCGTTTGGACGCACCACGCCCACCGACTCATCCCACCCCAACAACAACAAAAAGGCCGCACCAGAACACGCCGCGGCCGCCAACCCCATGCCTGCTGCCGTGCAGACGACTACTATGCCGGCGACCGCGCCCTCCTTTGGCGCTCCCGTCCCTGTCGCGCCGGCTTCGCATGTACCGCTCGCGACTCGGTCCAGTCAAAATGCCCTCTTCCACAGGCGCATCGCAAGGAGAATGACGAGCAGCGACGTGCCCACGCTGCGACTCGGAGGCCTCAGCAACTACGCGCCCAGCGAGCAGTCAACATCCGACGCCGACACGACACGAATGCCCTCCGCACGACGATCTTCGTGGATCAAGCGCCTCTCTACCATCTCGAACTCTTCCAGCCGCAACACCAGCCCAGCGCCTCTCTCCCCGTCTGTCTCGTGTCCCAATGGCTCAATGCCCTTCTCCCCCGATGCCCAAGCCACTGCCATGTTCGGCATGCGCTCCGCATCGCCAGTGCCGCGAAACAAGCTGGTCAAGCGCTCGTCTTCCGTACGCCGGTCTCAGGAGGAATTGGCCCAGGGCGCGCCCTCTGTACGCTCTTCATTTCGCCGCCCGGTCACCAGTCACCAACGTACCACCGCGCTGCATGCCCGCCATAGCCGCAGCCACAGCAACAGCACTAGCATGACGCTCCAGAGACCCGCCGAGGACCTGGCACATAGGGAATGCGTATGTTCGCCGCGCACTGACTGCCAGGCCGAGTATACGCAGTATTTCACGACCAAGATCACCAAGGAGCGGACGTTGACGAGGAAGAGAGGGTCCATGACACTGGGAAGCGGCTTCAAGAGGATTGTACCCGATGCGAAGCACTTGCCCACACTTGTGCTCGCAAAGTCCGTCCGAGAAGGCACGCCCGAACTGGACGACTCGACGAGTGACGACAGTGTCTTCATGGTGAGTAGGCCGGAGACTCCGCTTAGCATGTCCATGTTTGCTACCAGGGAAAACACACAACCTGGTAGCCGACCCTCGACAGAGCAGCCCGACGATGCATCTCGTCCCAAGCGCTCTTCTCTCAGTGACCTCATTTCCTTATCCAAGAAGCACTTGGCAGCAGGTGTATCCAAGTCTTCGCTCCTGCGCCGAGCGACCCAGCGGGTCCGCTCAGCACCTGTTCTTCCTTCCATGAATACACGACCCCACAGTACCTCGTATGGAGAGTCCCGCCATACTGCGCCTGAGTCGGCGCTTGCTGCTAGGCGCGACATCGCCACATCAGCCGGGCCCACCGACATGGGAACGGCACACCATGCATTCCCAGACGGCTCTTCGTCGACGGGCCTGCCTATACCCGCGGCTCATCGTGCGAGCGCTGACACGGTTCCTGTCGAGGGCTTGGCGTTAATGCCACAGGACCTCGAGGGTGCCTCAGCCGCACCAGACGCCAATCAGGCGCCACCATCCCCTACTCTAGCGCAAGCGGGACTTCGGGCCTCGCGTCACTCCATGGCCCCCTCAGAACAAGGCTCAACATTGGTCGGTTCGTCTGATAATGAACTTCGCGGCTTAGGATTCGGCGACGACGACGACGCTGACATCCAGAGCGACACGTGCTTTGATTCGCTGCGCACTGGCGCAACCCGAAGCACCACGGGCGCTGTCCGTGGCTCTCGTATAGAGACCATATTTGACGAGTCACCCCCCTCCAAGGTCAAGGTTACTGCCTTGCGCGACCTGCTCCCGCCAGGCTCCTTTGGGGACCACACCCTCCATGGTGTCGCTGGTCACCACAGTATCGCCGAGGAAGAAGAAGGCAGCCCAACACCAGTGCGGGCAATGCGACCCGACCGTTCGCTGCACGAATCACCCAGCTTTGTCCGCACACGCAGCGCTCCGCTATTCCCCAACACTGTCGCATCGTCTTCTCCGAGCATGCCCAAGCCGCTGTCGCTGGGCACCTTGGAGTGGGATTCAAGGGCAGAGACCGACGACGATAGCAGTAGGTGGTCACTAGACGACACGGACACTGAAGACGCATGGGTTGATTCTCCCACAGTCAGTCATACCATCTCAACCTTGTCGCTGTTACCACAGGGTGCGCGCCGTTACCCATCGGGCGCTTCGTCCAAGCCCACTACGCCACACCTGCTGTCGTCAGAGTTTGGCGACCGAGACACGCGCAGCAGCATCTTCGACTGGTCTGAACAGCAGATTGCCGACAAGACGACAGGCGACTGCACGCCGCCACGTCCTCGGACAGTCCACGGCAAGAAAGACGCAGACCGCAGAGGCAGCCGTTCTGTTGGTCGCCGGATACCCAGCGGGTTACACGCACGCAGCCAGAGTGTCCCCGTCGTCCCAGACCTCCTTGGCAAGCGCAACACGGTTGTCACCAACAAGTTTGGCACCTGGGGTGTGGGAAGCAAAGGCGTCACCGAGGACTGGAACGATGACTTTGACTTTACTGAGATTCACGAGGATCCTCTTGAAGAGGGCGACGCTTCTCCCAGGGTCGACAGCGGCACATCCATGATTGTGCCAAAGAGCATACAAGAGCAACAAAACAATGTTTTGGCCAACATTGGTCTGCTTCGCGAGTGGGGGTTGTTGATTGAAGAACTCAAAGAGCATCGCATACGGGCTGCAGCTCTTGGCATCTTGGACGGACCACACTCCAGCATGTGGGAGGAGGTGGATGCGATGATAGATCTTGCCGATCAAGAAGCTGACAACCAGGGCTTTGCTCATCCCTCGCCGCCTTCATCACCCGACTTTGACGACGATGCTTTTGATGATCCGTCTGCTAGCCCTAGCCATGGCAGAGGAAGGCGCAGTTCCGAAACCCCAGACCAGGAAGTGAGGAAAAGTCCCATGCCATCGCCGCACCCCCGGAAATCGATTCTTCCACCAAACGACGACATTTTCGCCCCCCAACCCTCCACAATACCATCCAACTCCATTTCCGACACCAACCCGGCCATTCAGGACATCAAGGCCATTATCACGCGGCCTCGCAAAGACTCGGAAGCCAAAGCGCGTTCCGTGATTGAAGCGCTGCAAAAGAGGAGGAGCGTACACGACCCAATACCGGATGTACCGCCCACACCTTCTTCCACAAGGAAGGTTCCGTTTGACACTGCCACACTACGAAGGATCGTGCCATACGTTAGCTCCTTGACGCGCAAAGTCAAAGACACCATCAGGGATGCCGAGGGCTTGTACTCAAGCCCATCCGCAAGCCCACTGCACGAAGAGCCACAACGCGACAAAGTCTTTCAGCAAGACGCAGATGTTGCGGCTCAAATGAAACTCATGACAGTCATGTAGGCTCATGAAGACGACCCCCATGAACGGGGCTGCTACGAGCATAGTTTAAAAGAGAAGGACATGAGAGATATGATTCATTCGGTGCTGGCCACACTTGTCATGGCAAAAAGTTTAAACAGAGGAACAAAAAGTTTCGTCTGGAATATTTGCATTTGGATCGTCAGAGCGTTCGAGCGAAGATTGAGCCCCGCTGGCTCAATCAACTGTTAGCCTGTACTAATTTCGCCATTGTCGACTATCACGTCAGGCCGAGAACTGGACTGGAAGCGACACGGCATTTGCGACTTTATTTTTGCATAATTTGCAGCATATCCACAGCCAGGATTCGCACGGAGTAAGAAGAGGCACTGGCAACGAAGAGCAACCACGCAGTATGCTCGCTTTTGTTTTGTTTAATCGAGAACCATGGCGCGTAAGGGACATGGTGTTTCCTTTGGGTCGCTGAGCATATAATAATCTCTTGGCAGGAAAGCCATGCCGCGCAGTTTGCGAGCGACTTTCTTCCGGGATTTGCATCATGTATAAAAAGCGGGATGGTCTTTTCCTTTGTTTTTTTTCTTTTGCAGCGTTCTCGATCTTTGGCATCTTGAACCACATGAGGAGTTGTCAAAAACCATGGCATTGACACATGACAGCTACAAGCAAACCGTCCCTAGAGACGTGAATACACAGCATTGTAAACATGACTAACGAAACGGTCCTCTTGCGATAGTGATGTCGTTGTTGTGGTGGTGATTGTTGTGTATGTAATCAGTCTAAGCTAACTGACTCGCACTATTACATACTATAGTTTGGACCGGTGTGTCGTGCCTGATAAGCTCGGAACCCGCCGCTTGCAGACAGCCGTATTTGTTTTTTTGTGCACGACGGTTGTTGTCGGTGCAGCACGCTCAACGCGCGTTGAACTTACGGTCCCGATGGCCTTGTTAGCAACTTTTACCATAGCTTCCGAACCGTTGCTAGGCAAAAAGCAACTAACGCAGACGCACAACCGAATCACACGCTACTGTTGCCATCCCCACGCCTGCAGTTTTGACGAGCAAGGTACGCAGGTACCGCAACGAGGCGCCGTGTTCTTGGATCGTAAGATTTTCATCGCTTCTGCGTTTCATATGTACTCGTCGGCGGGTCTGATCTTCGTACCGAATCGTGCCGCTCGCCCTCACATCCGATGGCCATTCTTGGCCGAGAACCAGGCCCTCACACAACGCACGCACCTCCGCTAGGTTTTTCCCGTCTCACTCATTTCCACAAGGACAATAATTCGACGTTGGCTATAGCAACAAGGCGGGCAACAAAACACGCCGATGCCGCATTCTGGTCATAAAGCCGGCGCGGCGGCAAATCCGGCAATGAATCTGCATCCCCCCAGCCTGCATAGGGCCGTCTGGCTGCAGATTCCGGTTTTCAAACAGGCTTGACGGTTGACTTTCAAGAAAAACAACCCTCGGAGCTATCCTCCGCTCCCATTGCTTGTCCATCTCTGGGTCCTCGCCCCGCAAGCGAGTATGCATATGCACATAGCTGTAGCTGACCCCAGTGCGCCGCCGGCTTATGCACGCAATGGAGACATGTTGGGTCTAGGGCATACCGAATTGCCGATTGCGCAATGCCCTATTTGAGTTTGCAGTGGATGGGCCGTGTTCGAATCCAACGACCCCGCGCTTATGTATGTTCGTCCGATGGGCAATCAATGACGTTGAACCAGGCTTGGACGCCGCCATACGCCAAGAGAGACGACCGAGTACGAGCCAAGACGAAGACATTGAGAATATGGTACACTATGTAGTGCACCAGCAAGTGGCAACCTGAGCTGTGGTAAGAGCTGTAATATGTAAATGGTCGTCTGCACCTTGTGAATTGCCACCCTACTTGAGCACTCACCAAAGAAGAGTTGCCGTGATTGCAATACACGCACGCCTCGTCCTCACTGATCTAGCCCATCTCCCGTATTGCACTGTCGTCTCAGCCCGCCAACCGCCGCTGACGCACAGCCGTCTTACACGAGCAAACGACTGGAGACCAATCGATCTACGAGCACTTCTCACGTCATCGAAACTATTCAACAATGCCACTGAGACATTTAGTAACTGCTGCCCTGAGCGCCTCCGCACTCGTAGGCACGGTCAGAGCGCAAGCCTCAACATGCCCAAAGCCTAATGCCCCACCAGACTCTGCTCCTTCGGTCGCCCCGGGATTCCGGATCGAGGTTGTGGCTAGAGGATTGCGGAAGCCCCGTGGCATTATATTTGATCGGGAAGGCGGGCTTCTAGTGGTGGAGCGGAATCGTGGCATTAGCAGGCTAACCTTGACAGGCGATGGGGCGTGTGTCCAAGCTGACGGAAATGTGCAGAGCGTAGTCGAAGACAAGACTGTGAGTATTTCCGTAGTCCGGGCTGATGACTGAAGTCTGACTAACAACGTCAGTTGGAACACGGCATTGCTTTCTCCGAGGATGGCAACACCCTTTATGCCTCATCCTACAGTACTGCCTACGCTTGGGACTATGATGCTTCTCAGGGCCGGACTACGTCTGATCCTCGGGTTATCGTCCAGGGAATGGGCCCCTATGAAAATCACACAACGCGTACGCTGCTCATGTCCAAGGCTGCCCCAGGAATGCTCGTCGTCTCCCGCGGCAGTGTAGGCAACATCGACCCTCTAGCCCTGGACAAAACCAGTGGCAGGGCTACCATAAAGGCATTCAACGTGACCAATATGACCGGCTCAGCCTATGAATATGCCTCAAGCGGCTTGCTTCTTGGCTGGGGCCTTAGAAACTCCGCAGGCGTAGCCGAAGATCCCGCGTCCGGCGCCATTTACTCTGTAGAAAACAGTGTCGATGACATTGAGCGCAATGGCCAGCTCATCAACAACGACAACCCAGGTGAGGAGCTAAACTTTCACGGGTATCTCAACGGACGCAAAAGTGATGTGCAGGGTGGCAACTACGGATACCCTTATTGCTATGCAGCGTGGAACCCTTCGCAAATACCAGGTTACAAGGGTGTGGTTGGCGAACAATTCGCCATTGGAGACCAGAATGACACTGCCAACGATGAGATTTGCAAGAAGAAGTACATTGCACCCCGGCTTGCGCTACAAGCCCACACGGCTCCTTTGGATATCAAATTCAACCCCAGCGGCACAGCTGCGTGGGTAACTATGCACGGATCCTGGTAATACTAACAAGCCTCCAAACCCTCTTGACGAGCACTAACACTCTTTCCCACAGGAACCGTGAAGAACCCGCTGGCTACAAACTCCTCTTCATCCCCTTTGACGGCAAGGGCTCCCCCAAAGCACCTTCAACCAGCACCACAGCCGGCACAGACATCATCTTCGACACCGAGCTATCCGAATGTCCTAAATCGACTTCTTGCTTCCGCCCTGTAGGTCTGGCGTGGGACTCAAAGGGTAGACTGTTTGTGAGCGGCGACCAGGCGGGCGAGATTTACGTTGTTACCAAGGAAGATGGGAGCGGTGTTGCGGATGTGAGTGATGCGGGCAAGGTGAAGGATGGGGGGTATGAGGGAGGGAAACCGGCGCAGATGGAGGCTGGACCTGACGCTAGGGAGTCTACGGGTTCGTCGGATAGATATGGGGTGTTGGAGAGTGTGGTATATTGGGTTTTGGGAGCTTTGGTTGTAAGTATTTTTGTGTAGATATATAGCTGAGAAGCTCTTTGAGAGTACAAAAGTACCAAAGATTGGTTTTGAGAATATGTAATGTAGTTAGTAATTATCAAGAAACATTCATAGTATTTTCACGCGCCTTCTTCTGAATTGATGTGAGAATGGAGCGCGCAGGTGGCAGATCTGATGTGTAAATCCTGCATCACTGGTTGCTCGCGCCTTCCTGAGTAAAAGCCTACCCAACGTGGGGAAGAAGCTAGCAAACGCGACTGACTGCCATCAAGCCATTACTCCTTCTTTCCTCTTTCCACAGTTTTCTCTTATTTTCTGTGCCAAACAAACAACAACAACGCCAGTCTCAGCATATGACGCCATCACTGAAATGGGATTTGCACATGTCGCATTTGGAGACCGAGGTATCTTCGTCTTGACGTTACTCGCGACAGCAAACAGTTTCTCCAGCCGTGCCTCTGGGATCTGCAGCCTTCACTTACTGTCGCACAGTAGCAGCGCGCCTTGAGTAACGGCTAGTTGGGGCACTCACCCTTCCCTATATCGGCTTTTTACAAGAAAAGAAGGCGCCTCTCCTTCCGCCGGACATCGGCGCCCGCTCACTTTCTCAAACACTTCAACCGTTCAACACTTGACTTCCTACTGCTTCTGGTAATCTCACAGGCACCAAGATGTCTCAGTCACTGGCTCCATCTGGTACTACAGCATTCAACTTGCTTCCCATCTAAGTATGTACTTCCCTTACAAGTCTGTTGCGTATCCTGACACTGACTCTTTGATAGATCAACCAGGCCATTGCCCACAACCTTAATGACGACAAAGACATCACAGTGTATCGCTTAATCTGCCAAGCCACGAACAATACCGTCAATGCTGATAACATGTCCTTTTGGCGCAAAAGGTTCCGCGAGAAGTACGACTTCGTGGACGGGCCATCCAGCAATCAGCTGCGGCGCATGTATCAAGACCGCTCCAAGATGCTTCGATGTGGTACGCAGTACGAGTTTTTCCGCGGTCATGGCGGTGATGAGGCTCATACTATAAGGATTTTGAGGGATTTGATCGTTGGTAAGAACACGTCAGCCCAGGCCAGAATATGTAATAATGAACGCAGAATCTTTTCACGGGACTAGCGAGGCTGATGAACATGGACGCCTCCGTTGCAAGAACCATGCCCACATTATCGACTTCATTCTCAAATCCCGTATCATCAACAATGACCGACCCCTGCCTGAACCTCTAGAAGATGAGCCTGCACACATGGACCAGACGCTGGCTGCTGTAAAGCTCATGAGCTCTCACTTCATCTTAAATCTCCCAGATCTAGAACACAAGATTTTTGCCTTTCACAAATCGCAGTTCGCAGTCTATCAATCTGCTATTGCAGCTCCAATATTCTCTACTGACCACCGATCAGTGAACCTGGAATGGGTTCTTCACTGCATGAACTTTTTCCGCCACCACATAATGAACAAAGAAGACCCTTGGACGCTCTACGATTGCACAGGTGTCAATCTACTCTCAGCTTGGCAAGGTCCTCTCATACAGGGTGCACAGCCGTTGACTGAGTGCTGGATGGGCACTTATGCATATCTCAGTCCCTGTGACATCGTACAGCTGCGAAACCAAGGACCGGACGCACAGAAGGTGTACACTGACAGGATCATTGAGGAAGGCATGGCTCAGGTAAGACAAGTAGCTATGAACATACACATAGTCTTTACTAACAGGTAAAGTATATGGATCTCTCTTTTCCACAGGACGGTCGGCTCGCAAATGGCCGCAAACTCAAGTGGCCACGCTTTTACGAACAACAACTACGCTCTATTTGCAATGACGATAGCAAGAAGCTGATCAAAACAGAAGGCGGGTATTTGGTCAAGTCCACAGAGAGCATACAGTTTGGAGGTGAAGGCACATTTCTCGGCAGTGGCTGCGACGTACTTGGCTGGATTAATACCCTCCCTCCTCAAGGTGGTATCCCTGGCTGGCAGCGTATCACCTTCGCGAAGCAGTTCCTCCATGACCAAGCCTTTGGAAACGATAAATTCTACGCGCATGAGGGTGTAGTACTTCCTGGTGGACGCATCATGTTGGGCCGGTGGTGGTTGGTTTCGGGCGACGCCCACAATGTACTAGTAAGTTTTTTGTTTTTGGTTCGTTTGGCTTTTTACAGCACCTAGACTAAAAAGCTATAGGGAGATTGTAAGGGACCATTTATGCTATGGGCATATGATAGACCTGTGGTTGATTCAGAAGAGAGTTACGATGGCAGCACGAACGATGAGTAGATGACGATTTGCCTAGCCCTGTGCTTTCTGCACCCATTACAGCCCGAAATATTGTGCTGGCTGGCTGGGAATGTGTTCTCGGGATAGTTGACTCGTGTCTTCACTTTTCACATACCCATTGGCGTTCGCGTGTAGGCATTTGTAGACCTCATACCTATGACGGCTGTACCTCCTGCAAAGGCACAGAATCCAATTGCAATCTCACCTGCTTCTTTTCTTTTTCTCACTTTGTTTGTTTTCTGGGAGCATTCACGAGCCACACATGTCATTACCCCTTTTGCCTTTTAGTGCGTTCATAGTTCAACTAAGAAGATAAAGAACATTACTTTCAATAACTAGAGTGCTCGAGCCATCTTGAACGTGAGTGGACGTTTTTAGATCTAAGTAATGATATCCTAACAAAACAACACGATCAAAGTTCAAAAGACCGATGGCAAGAAGTGAAAAGAAAAACAAGATATCATTTTGCATAGTCATATCTATCTAGTCGTCATTCAGTCGTGAATTCATGATCGTGTAAACACGGGGAGAAAGTGTCCATTATCCATCATCCATCCGTAAGTAATTCCCACTGCCAATAACCTCATGATTCGTGAAAACCGAAATCCAAGCTACAAGAACCAAATCCTGTCGGAGAAAGAAAGAAAGTGGTTATGCAGAAGCATAAAACCAGCAGGAGCAGAAGAGAAGAAAACATGAGTGTTCATAAAATTCCTCTTATCTTTCCCCTCCTTTCTCTTCCCATCCAAACACCAGAAGAAATAACGAAAAAAAAGTATGTAACAAGTCGATAGCCAATTATGCCGGCGTATTAAACAGCCACTAACAAAGGAGATCTGACTGTGGAGAGGGACGAAGGAAAGAGGCGCCTAGTACCTCGCACCCATGGGTGGCGGAGGCACCGAACTACCGTAACCGTTAGGGTCCGCATATGACGAAGGAGGGTAGGGCTGGTTGGCAGCTACAGGATATGCGTACGGATTAGCGCCTGGACCATTCATATTGCCGAGAGCATTCATGCGGGCCTCCTTCTCTCGTCGTTCCCTCATCTTTCTCCTCTTGCGGCGGCGGGCTTCGAGCTCTTTGACGCTGTGACGTTGTTCGTTCATTTCTTTCCATTCAGAGTAGGCTGACTTGATACCAAGGGCAGCGATACCCACGGCAGCAGCGTCTTGGAGCATGTTTTTGGATTTGCGTTTGCGTGCTTCTTCAGGCGACATTTCGCCTTCGCTAACCATCTTGCGGCGGTTTTCCGAGGCCACCATGGAAGAGTAGACTCCGTGTGCGGCATGAATTGTGGCGACCGTAGCCAGACCCGCAGTGAGAAGTTCCTTACCTCGAAGCTTCTTGCGCTTTTCCTCCATGTCGGTGGACGACTCGGAATCGCTGCTAGGATTCCATCGACCCCGTTCTCCTCCTCCACTTTGTGCTGCTAGAGCACCTGCGCCAGCCCCGGCGGGAGCGGCTAGTCTGCGATCTGGGTTAGTCCTGGAAGAGGCTTCGGAATACTGGTCGTCCATACCGCGGCCTCGGCTGTACGAGCGGCGGTTGCCCCTGCGTGATGGCACATAACTGTCGGAGCTGGAAGAGCGGGATCGCTCGCGTCGAGAGCGAGACTTGGAGCGCACACGATCATAGAGGGCCTTTCCTGCGGCGAGCACGGCACCGGTACCTGCAACCTTGGCGAGACCATTGCCGTTTCCGTCGTCGCTGTCGCGAGAGCGAGAACGTCCACGGGAACGAGAGCGTCCGAAGATGGACCTAGAGCGAGCGCGAGAGCGAGATCGAGAAGGAGACCTGGAACCGTCGCGGCCACGAGCACGAGATCGGGAGCGAGAGCCGTTTGCTAGGCGTGAAGTGACGAGACCACCGAGGGCGGATTCAGCAATGTGCCTCTTCTCGTGCTTTCCGTCTCGGTCAATCAGACCATCGATACCAGCGGCACCGATGGCAGCCGTGGCAATACGCTGGCCCTTGGCACCAGTCCATGGACCAGGTTCTTTGCGGCTGCGGAAGGCTTCGACGGCACCGGCAACGAGAGCAGCTTTGGCGGCCTGCTCCCACTTCTCCTTGGTTGCTCGGCTGCGGCTACGTGAGCGGGAGCGGGATCCGTAGCGGCTTCGGCTTCGACGGTCATATCCGTATCTGTCGCTATCATATCCACGGTCGTCTCGTCGGTAGCGAGAACGGGAACGCTCACGAGAGCGTGAACGAGAGCGGTCGCGGCCAGTGACGGCGCCGATGATGCCTCCCAGGCCTGCCGCCTCGCCGATGTTCTTGACTTGGTCGACGATAGACTTGCGGCGGGAAGGCTTGGGGCGCTCCGAGTACTCGGAGTAGTCATCGTAGTCGCGGTCACGTTCACGGTCACGGCGACGAGGGCGGTCATAGTAGTCGTCGTCATAACCGCGGTTCACGGAACGGGTGCGACGAGGGGGCGCATACTCCTCACGGTACTTGGTCTGTCTGAACTCGGCGCCAGGAGGGAAGTCGCGAGGAATCTCTTCGATGCTGTCCTCGCGGGCTGCGGGGCGGTAGACGAGATCACGCACTGCCCCGCCTCGGCCGCCGCGCTCAATGTAGGTCGTCTCGGTCACATACTCTGGCTCCCGGTTGCGGTGCCGAGGTGGTGCATAACTGTACTCGGACATGGTGCTACTCTATACCCGCGATGGGCAAAGGCTCTTTGTTTGGGTGTGTCTCACTCAAGGGTCTCGCGGTGCGAGGTGTCGTATTGGATCCGGTCGGCTGCGCATGGCGTGTTAGTGGGCGCACGAGGGGAGCAAGAGGGTCGGCGCAGCAAGACGTACCAAAGAGCAAGGTGCTCAGTACCAGCTCACTTGGCTCTCAGCGCAAGTCTATGTGTGTTGGGGAGGCGGTTGCAAGGAAGAATGAAGGGTGCCTGCGAAGTGACGTGACAAGGTGGGTAGGGGGAGGTGTGTCGGGTCGCAGGGCACTGGCAGGCGGGCGTATTTAAGAGGATCAGGGCGACAGGCGCAAGCAATGATGATGACTGTTGAAAAAAGTCTTGGGTCCCAAGGGTCTGTCTGGGTGCGCAGGTGGGGTGGCGTAGAGATTACCGTTTGCTTGAGGGTGCAGCGTGGTGGGCAGTGTCTTTAGGGCCCTGGCCTTGCTATGACGTAAGGACAGGCTGCCTGTTGTTGGGCTGATGCCTGCTGCGCCCAACGAGGACAGACGTTTGGCGCGCCCATGACCGTCGCATGATTTGCTGCCCGTTTCTTCTGCTTCTTTCTGCCCGGATGCTGCTTCCGGAACCGACGCTCCCGTCTCTCCCACATTCGCAGCGCGCATTCTACACCTAGTAATACATACATACACAGCCCCTCCTCGGCCACCTCCGCCGACCCTTGACCGGTGCCTTTTCTGGCCCTACGACAGTCATGCCGTCCTTCTCTCTCACCTGCATGTCTGCGCTGCTTCATTCTGTCAAGCCCCATGACTTTCGGTGGCTTCGCAGCCACAGTTCCAAGTTTCGCGGGCTGCACGCTGCCAACTCAGCCGGCCAGACTTGATGACGAAGCCTAGAGCCGACAGGTGTAGGGGTCTTAGGCAATGACTAACACGTGACCCGCTTCCTATTGGCTCGTGGCTGGGACAGGCCGCGAACGACAGCGAACATGCGAGGATAGTCCTGCTACAAGCGTGGGCTGACATGTGTCGACAATGGCCCTGGACCATGCCCGCCAGACGCTGCCTGATGAAAACACACCATGGTAGTGCTGCCCAAAAAGGCCCTTTGATTCCTTGTTTCTAACTGCTGTCGGCGGGCATCCCTTGGTTGCTTCTTCGCTCAAACTGCCAGGAACGAGCCCTCTAGCCAAAAAATACACTTTATTGGCGCCAGCGGGTAGCTGCCGTTGGACGTCATGCACTGCTCAGGAACACACGAATCGTAGCTTTTGCACCCAACACAGTAGTAATCGGGCAGAACCATGTCGTCGCCTCACTCTACTCGAGCCAGCGACATCCTCGCTCTGATTCAATGTCCTATTTCCATGCGTCCGATGACACCATAATGTACAGGGATCCTATCTTCAGCCCATGCGATCGCCTCGCTAAATGCACATCATTCCACCGTCGTAGTCCCGTCACCCTATCAATGCCGAGCCACGTCCGGACCCTCTACCTGCGTCTCTTACTGTCTCGACGAGCCCTGTCGGCTTCCTCGCTGCCTGTCTCTTCCCTCTCACCAAACCGCCTCTTCTCCTTTGTACCCTGCATAGTCGCCATATCTCCCATCTGCCGCTCCAGATTCATTGAGAACTCTTACAGTGCAGGCGTGATGGTATAGTTTGCCCTACTGCTCTCCGATACTATCTTCCACTTTTGCTGTGCAGCTTCCGTATACACAATTGCTCGGATCACAACGTGCTCACTTCGGCGCTCACGGCGACGCGGAGAAGACGTATGGATAGCAACATCACGGTCAATTGGGTGACGGCAGATGAGCAGTGCGAAGCCGTGGTGGTTCGGATGATGTGCGCTGTATAGGATACCTAGGTATTCTTGTCTTTGTTAGAGTAATTTATTCTCTACCAAGAGACATCAGGCAGTGCTGGAGACCACTCACCCAGAATAATCTTCTTGAGCTCCTGCTGTAGAAGTAATTCTTCCAGGCGGTTCAGCTCCATTTCGTTCTGTTTTTCCGACCTCGTATGCTCTGGCGAATGCCGTCAATTTGTTTTGTAGGTCGGCGAGAAGAAACAGGGCTTGTGGTCACACTAACGTTGGGGAGAGGGCAGTGGGCTTGAAAGCAGCAGGCGCATCGCGTGGTGAGGCCCTGCGTTCATCCTTCACCACTCATTCTTGGAAGTAGACTGGCATCTGTCTGAGCAGTTCCTGCTACCTTCTCTACGTGCAAAGAAGCTCTGGTTTGCTTCTTTTCAACACTGCGTCATAACTACCATTGTTGATGAACACTGAGACTCCATTACCGGTTCGGAACTGGAGAACCTGTATGTCTTAGGGGGACGCGCAGCACTTGTCGCAGAGCGTAATTCAGCAACATGGCCATTCTTCCTTATTTCATGACCCCATGCCCCGATAAATATGGTACAAGCATATATACATAGCGCTCAATTGAATCATGCCTTGATCGCATAGTGCTTGCGGTTGTCGCTTTCCACCACCTTCCCTGTCCTCTCCCTTTCCCACAGCTTCACTCTTGACATGCGCTGCAGCATCCTTTCTTCCCTTGCCTTTTGCGCCTCCATTTCTTCTGTGCTTGCCTCATCAGACAGTCCCTGGCTCTCAGCAGCCTGACCTGACCGCGCTACATCTTTGTATAGTAGCTTCTTAACCTGCTCCCGCAGTTTCATAGCGTCATCACGCGTCACTTGGCCATCTTCAAACTGGTTTCTCTTTGTTGCTTGATCAAGCTCAGCAGCCTTATCTTTTTGACCCCACAGCTCTAGGTCAGGCACTTCGGGCCACACAAACGGCTGCTCCATCTCGACAGTCATGTATTTCTTTGATTCTGGGCGGAACCAATGCCGTGGCTGTTCGTTCGTATCCCGTACCGGCATTTGCTTTACGTATGATCGGATGTTGAAACACTTGACGTTGTAGGCATGGTACAGGTAGTCGCGGAGGTCATATTTTGAAAAGTCGAGCGGGACGAGGAAGCGGGCGTGGTATGGCGACAACTTGGGTGTCCGGACAAGTGCGACTGTGAATTTAGGGCTATAGTCGATTAGCTCAGACATCTAGTATGCATGTAAGGCGGCATACAGATAGATCTTCTTGGTGCCAAAGGCGATCACCTTCTTCGAAATGGGTACAGCGTCCATGGCGAAGGGTTGCGATCCAATGTGGGGTATTTCAGAAAGTAAACGGGGTCTCAAGAAGACTGGACACCACTGCGAAGCAGTACACCGTCTTGGGGGAGGGCAATGCGCGTTAATGACGCCTCGTGTGGTGCCCTCTAGTGGCTTTGGGTGAGGCTCAGAAAATGGATCGGAGGTCGACCGAACACCTCCGCGTCCGTGCACGCTCACTTCACCTTCCACAATAATGGCTCTGATGCATCCATGAAGACGCGCTATTCTGGCAACGTTATGTTCGCTTCATCAAAGTTCCAGATCCAAGTCGATTGGAAGCAAACACCACTAAAACACTATAATTTTTAATCCGCCGCCTTGCCAGACTAACAATGCAGCCCAACTGATTATACCAAACCTTCACCATGAATCTCAGCAGAATGGGAGTTTCTTACTCTTTTCGTTATAAACTGCCTACAATATAACCTCACTTGTTGTATATATTCAGTGAGATTTACAGGCGGCGTCATGTCCACAACCAGCCACCTCAAAGGCTGCCTCTCGTTTCTTCCATTGTGCCGCCAAAGCATGCACAAAATAACGCGTTTCCTACTATCTAATGTGAGAAAGAAACCTGCTTGCACCAATGGCACATGACTGCAGCGCGCTTGCTGGCTCTGAAGCGCTACTGCCTGTTTGCGCTTTCCACTTTGCGGTCACCTCACCTCACCTTCACAACACTGCCTCGCCATTCCTCCCCCATCCCAGTCTCCCAACGCACACAATATCTCTCTTTATCATCAAGGGGACGCCGCACATCAACACCAGATCCAGTCGCAAACTCATCAAGTGTTACGTCTGCCATGTCGACAATTGACCAGAACGCGTTGAAGGGCAGGAAGCCTAACAAGATCATACCTGTCCCTCCCGAATTCCGCCGCCCCTCTCGTGCCAGAGAGCGAGATTTGATCAAGAACGAAATCAAGGTAAATACAGACTGTGACGTCCTACCGCAGTGGGACAAAGGTATCATATATCAGTTTGATATTTTCGGAGGCGGGATTGGTCTAGAAAAGGCTATCCGATACATCAATCGGTGGATATCGAATACGCATACAAAATCCAAGGACTCCTCGGCATGGGGAAAGACGCCTGCTTTTGACGCCAATACATGGTATTATGAGCAGATTGAGAGTCTAGAGCTTGAGCGCAAGAAAATCTTCAAGGGCCCAGCCCCGGAAGTTGCTGAGGGTGAGACGCCTTTATTAAAAGTTAGTAAAACCAACATCCTACCGTATTCTTTAGTGGTTCTGACCAAAGCAGGCAATTGTACACTGGCCAGCTGAGCTCAACGAACAAGAAATCTCGCCTCGAGACGTATTCAACAACAAGCTAGAAGCTTTAGACCCTGTCCGAATGCAAGCCGAAGTGTACATCGATTGTTCACGAACCAGGAGCGGTGAATGGCAAGTCGAGATACAAGCACATGAGACTACGAACATTGAAGCTGCTCAAGGGCAACTTCAAGTCATGATCGACAAAGTCAAGACCGAGGTAACGGGTCTACAGAACACGGTAAACGTAATTCTAGATGATCTGGAGGGAGTGGAGGTCATTCTTGAACGAGCTGAGTCGTGGTGGCCCAATCAAGAAGACCGATTCGTTCCTCGTCTCCTCTCTAGTGGTATGATGGAGCCGCCTGGCAGTTTCCGTGGAGAATACCTGAACTTCACACAGTTATCAAGGATTCAAAATTCTTTTCAATTGGCACTCGAAGCTGTGAGACACAGGAAAGGGGCTTACGACCTATTCATCCGTCTAGGCTGTCTAGCAATCCGCTCAAAACAGATCAATGACAAAGACTTTGGGAAACGATACCAGAAGGAAGACTTCTTGAAATCTATCGACAGCTCACTTGGACTAGATGTCAAAAAGTGGCTGGTCGACGACGCGTCGGGTCATCAGATACTGAAGTCACTCTACGCAGCAAGTGAATTCCTCGAGCCTATAAAATCCGCCGGCTATCTAGGCTCTAAGCCCGAAACACTCGACAAGACCCGTCCAATTCTCCGAGGAACTTGGGTTTTTCGTGATCCAAGCAATGCCGTAGCAACACCAGCACTTGGTCTCGTCGTAGTCCAGGTTGATTGGATTGACGACGATGAAGGGTTCTATGAGAAGAATCCACCTAGGTTCTACCGGCTTGAGCAAGGCGCTAAAGGCCCCAAGAAGCATATGGACATCAACCTACTGGAACTGGGAGAGAGCCGAGGTTGGTACTTCGCGCTTGAATCTCTGACCCTCGTACCTTCCAAAATGGTGTCTCCTGTTCTGACCAGCTTTGCCAAAGGAGTGAGGTTGATGCATGACCTTCGGTCTAAGAGGTTTGCTGATTGGGATGCCACGCCTACTATTAGGAAACATCTAGAGAGTGGGCGCTTAGATGCTATATACTCCTTTGGGATTAGAGACACATGTTACAAAGTTGAGCTGACGCGCATGTCATATCCTCCTAACAAGCCACCAGTCTGGGGTCTCGTTGTCCGCCACACAGAATGGGCAACCTATCTTACGGAGCTAGAGCGTCTTCCAATCGGCCGCAAAGCTGACTGGGGTAACACAATCACCACTTTCTTACCGGATCATGGGCAATCTTCGTACACTACGAATGGCGAAGATTGGGACTTGCAAATCGGCAATCTCAGTCTCAGTCCTGATACCGAAGCAATGCCGCGCAAAGGCATCCGTATCCTCATGGAAAAGCTGCTCCAGCTCTCGGCTATCGTCAACCCTATATCAGGCACTGCAGGAGGTGTCGCCATATGAGCAGTTGCTGTGGTATGCTGTTGTACTGGAGCTCCATACGAATAGGTGTATTAGGTACTCTTGCATTTTGTCTTCGGATATAGCAACCTGAAGAAAGAAGGTGGCTCTAGAGTAGGCAATATACACCTTTTCCTTGTTCTACAGACTCATGTCATATTCTGAAGACCTATTTATGGTCTCATATTTCATGTCCTGGTCTGGCTTTCACAGAAGCGATTGTCTTTCCTTCCGGTGTCCATGTTCGAACTTGCTGTCTGCTGGCCATTGTTCGTGTCCATCCCCAATACTATTTCCTTGATATTTCGTAACTCTTCAACTTCCCTGGTCTTCACCCTTGCTTTCCTGGGCATTCAGCACCTTCAAGCGAATCACTTCTTCAACCATCCTGACATTCTGCGCCTTGCCCTGCACGACGGCCTCCAAGTCCTTCAGGCTCTCACCCAAATCCTTGACCTTGCGCTCGTAAAAATCCTTCGCCCCAGCAATGTCTTTCTCGACAAAGAAACCCGTTCCTACATCCACCAGCACATGTTCGTGGTCCGTGAGCTTTCCGGGAACGTATAGCGAGGACGTCAAAGGAACCAGAAGCGGCTTGCTGGTGGTCGAGGCCGTAAGACCAGTAGAGATGGAAGTCAGGCAATCCTTGAATTTGGATTGTGCGGTACGCAGCGACTGGAACGAGTTGGAGAGATGTGTGAGTTCGGCGTCGAGCTGCGTCTTGAGTTCTTGGAGACGAGGGACGGGCAGCGCCGTAATCTCGACTGCGCATTGTTGTTAGCCCGGTTCCTGCGAACCACAGCGTGGGAAGAAGGGAAAGCTTACTCTGGCCGGGCTGTCCGCCCTGCGCTTGGCCTTGTTTCGAGGCCATTGTGTGAGTGTTTGCGTGTGCGCGGAGCTTCGGGGATGTTGCGAGGACGGACGTAAAGTTTACAATGGGCAGGTTTTGGCGGGGCGTGCCTCGTGTGGGGTAACGTGAGAGCGTGTCAAGCTCGATGTCTGTCTAGCCCAGGAACACGATGCCGTCACTCTTGATATCGAATTCCCCATGTTTCGGTTTTCTCGACCGCCGCTTTTCACAAAGCTATCTGCACGATTGTATTCGTCGGAAAAGGAGCGCTTCAGAGCGATTGAAGCTTTAGAGTACTTGGATAATACCAGGAAACTCAGCATACCGCATTTCGACGCCAATAAACCGGCCGTATTCAAATCTGCCTTCCAAGATTACCCGGCTATCAAAAAGTGGTTTACATCAAATAATAATTCTCCCGGATACCCTCAACAGCTAAACGTAGCATACTTGGAAAAATATGGCGACGCATTCGTACCACTAGAAGTAACGCGACGAAGCCCCAACCGTGCACAAAACACCACATTCGATCGCATAGAAGCGCCTTTCTCCCTCCTTCTAGCGCACATGAGCGCAACCGAGGAACAAGACGTCCGATTATACCTCGCTCAGCATTTACTCGAAGACCTGCCAAAGCAAATGAAACAAGATCTACCCACACCCGTAGATTTCCTCGCAGAATTGAAATCCCGTGGCGACATTTACGCCTCGAGTCTGTGGATGGGAAAACCTCCGACTCGCACCCCGTTACATCGCGACCCCAATTCAAACTTGTTCGTGCAGTTGGCGGGAAAGAAGATGGTGAGGATGATGAGGCCTGAAGTGGGTAGAGGGGTATTTGAGAAGGTGAGGCAAAGGGTAAGAGGGGGTGGTGGTGGCGCGAATATACGGGGAGAAGAAATGATGCAGGGGGGTGAGATGGAAGGCCTGGAGACAGCGGTTTGGGGAGATCAGGAGGATGTTTTGGAGGGAATAGAAGGATGGGAGGTCACTGTGACGAGTGGAGATGCGCTGTATGTTCCTTTGGGATGGTGGCATGCTGTTAGAGGTGTTGGAGAAGGCGCAAATGCTTCTGTGAGTTTTACTAAACGGTTGCTTAAGCTGTGTGCTAACTATGTGTACTAGGTTAACTGGTGGTTCCGCTGAAGAAGAGCCTTTACAGTACAGAAGTAGCGAACTCAGAGTTCTTCCTGCCAAACCTCTACTCTGACAGTAGCTTCGGTGCCATCAATCCATGTCCCAATCGACCGTGTACCGGGTACAATTTCCACCTCCCGCATCACGCGCTCCATGCCCATCTCCGCTTCACTGTCCTCTGAATCCCAGTCGTCATCTACGATATCCGTAGCCGACTTTCGCACTGACATGAAGTCGCCGGTTTCCCAGACCAATTTGCATTGGATGGGCTTGATGCGGAAGTGTTTCCCCACGACACCGAGGGCCGTGTATGCGGTACTTCCCATTGGGATCTCCGTCTCAAAGACGTCAGATGGAGAAGTCGCGAGGTAAAACTTGATGCGAAGCAGGCGGGCAGCAAGAGAATTCGGATTGACTTTGTTTGCGGAATGCTGGATATCGGGTTCTCCATATTCTTCGCACAACCACTCGTAGCGCGGATGGCTTTTCAAGATTTGGTCTCGCTGGTTCTCGGGCGCAAATTGCACTTCCTTCGCTATCATGGAGAGATAATACGACTCTGCGTTCAACCGCTCTTTTTCGGTAATAGGGCTGTGGTTGAGTGTTTTGAGTTGGCCCAGTCGCGCAAGCGTAAGCATGTATCCGTCGTCGGCAGTCAGGGTACGGCCATCTGGTGCTTGGAGTGAGTTGTACAGGGGGTTGTGCGAGACACGGAGACTCTGGAGACCAGGGAAGACGTGGACGAGTTGTTCGATGAAACTCCATGTCGTGATTTCGTTGAATGATAGATCGACTTCTCGGACTGTCGTTGGAAACAGTGGTGCAGATGCATCGGCGCTAGCTATTTCTGCGACTTTGTTCGATTTGAGAATGAGTCGTTGGAGATTTGGTAGTTTAGAGAGGCATTCGATGGAAGAAAGGGACGTGATGAGGTTATCTTCTAGTGTAAGGTCGACAATCTTTGGGTTGGGTGTATGCGGCGTGAGTGCTGTGTAGAGGTTGCTGGAGGCGGAGAATGTCGTGAGGGAAGGGAAGAGATGAGTAAGTCGTGCAAGGTCAGCCCAGGGCAGCAAATTATCTTCTAGCCTCAAAGACGTGATTCCCGTGAAAGCCTTTTTACATCTTTCTTGCTCGGCGTCTGTGAGGCTTACATCTCGGAGTCGTATACCACTGTCCCCCTTTTAGCAAATTCTGCAAGCCACGTGTATAACAATAAGATACTTACTCCACTCTCAAGCTCCTCAAGTCTGGCAGTTGCTCACAAATTGCTGCGATTTCTCTCCAATCTTCGAAAAGATTTCGGCTTAAATCCAATTCGATGGCTTTAGGGCATGCGTCCTTCACGTCACTCTTCTCACCCTCTTTCATCCACTTCGTCCCCCGTGCCTCTGGACGATGCATACACAGACCATCCAAGATGATAATCTTCAACTCGGACAACTGAGCCAACTGTTTCCTAATCTTATCGAATCCGATTTCCTCCGCCGGCTTGCCATTGAACAGCACCGGCTTTCTTTCTTGTTCGAGTTTTGGTGCCTGAAGGTTAAATACAACCCTTACATATGGATTCTGGGCGCCTTCTTCTTCGTCTTCCTCTTCTTCAGACGCATATTTTGCTTTGAGTGCTTTGACAAAGGACCGCGGTGGGTCGGGCTTGCGGGCTGGCCGGATGAAGGACGCAGAGGTTGGGGAGGGGTTGAGACATGTAAAGTATTGGGTGCCTTGGTGAGAGCCTGAATGCTTCCCGCGTGTGGGATCGTCCCATTCTACTCCTAGCCAAGTACCAGTAGTTCCTTCGACGGGGCCCTGGTAACGGACGGTGCAAAGGTGAGAGGAGTAGGAGAGCCGTTTCCCCGGGTAAATATCTGTTGTCATGACTGATCCTTTTGTATAAGAGTTGACACCGACTTGGCAACTGAGGTTTGAGTGTGATTTTGATATTATTTCCAGCTCTTTTTTTCTCTCTATTTCACTCACGGGTGTGTGAGATTAATATCCACAGTTCTTTGCAAGCTTGTGTTTCGCTCAGTTTCAATACAGCTCAGCCATTGCGGACATCAAGTTGGGTGTTGCAAGATAGAGGTGTCAAGGCAGCCGTGCACGTGACGTTGCAAGTGGACTCGCAAAGCGTTAGCGCGGTACCTGATCGCCGCCTCCAGAAGTTCTGGCTCTTGCACATACATCACCGACGCGCCTCACAGCACGCCTCTCTGTACCCAACAAACACAAGTCGCGTAAGAGTAAAGTATTCAAAGTATCTAAAAGTCCTTTGAATTGACGTAAAAGGCTCTAAGAGTGATTGAAAATGGATTACCAGGTACGTTTCTAGCCACCCAGAAAAAGTTGAAAGCAACTGCTGACTCTCACAGAATCGCGCAGGTTCCAAATTCGGTGGCGGAGGTGTCGCCTCACAGTCCGCAACAAATGCCGACCGAAGAGAGCGTCTCCGAAAGCTCGCGCTCGAGACGATCGACCTTGACAAGGACCCGTACTTCTTCAAGAACCACGTCGGTAGCTTCGAGTGTCGTCTCTGTTTGACAGTCCATCAAAACGATGGCTCATATCTCGCGCATACACAAGGAAGGAAGCATCAAACAAACTTGGCGCGCCGTGCCGCAAAGGAGCAAAGAGAAGGCAAGAGGGACGATGTTGGCCAGCAAGGACTGCTTGCTGGAGTCGTGCCCAAGAAGAACGTCATCAAGATTGGACGTCCTGGATACCGCATCACAAAAGTACGCGACCCGAACACGCGCCAAAACGGGTTGCTATTCCAGTTCCAGTTTCCAGATCTTACGCCCGGCGTAACCCCCAAGGTCCGTATCATGAGCGCATACGAGCAGAGGGTGGAAGAGCCCGATCCAAACTACCAGTACCTTATTGTTGCTGGAGAGCCTTATGAGACTGTCGCCGTCAAGCTACAGTCCCGCGATATCGACAGGAGAGAGGGTAAATTCTGGTACTGGTACGATGAAGATGCCAAGGAATTCTGGTGCCAGATCCTTTTCAAGACTGAGCGTGATGAGCGCTTTAGTGCTGTTCCTGGACTTGCGCCTGGCCGAAAGTAAATTTTACTCTAAGTTTTAGTGTCTGCTTTGGGCCCGGTTTAACGGCTTCCTGGCGCAATATAATTTACAGTTTAGGGCGAGTGAGCCATGACCCGGTTCATGCGATACCAGCAATTAAAGCATTTGGGTTTTGATGGCGTTTTTATGGCGTTTCACAGCAAGAACAGCGGGCTAGACGGGACCTAGTTGGTGTAGGTAGTCCCTTGGCAATTAGACGATGAATGTAAATCTGACATGGAAAAGTTGTGGTCGAGCATTTTCAAGTCTTGGAAGTTGGACTAAGTGAATAAGGGTTATTGCAGCAGTTGCTCTCGTACGTGCACACCAACCATCTGGTGTCTGGTAAGGACTGATACGTTTTGCACTCATACCAAATAGTCACGTGACATTTGAAAGTCACTTGAGGTACGTACTGGCGTGCTGTCGGCGCATTGCAGGTAGCTTTTCTGGGTATTGTCCATTCTACAGACTCATTCTCATCTAAACATGCTTGCTCAATATCGAGATGCTCAGCTGACCGCTTCGGTCCGTGTGCCTTCTCTTCACGACATTGGCCTCCTCAACGGTCCGCTTCACCGGCCGCGCTTTCCTCTCACCGTCTTTCTTCGCTTCCAGTCTCTTACCGGTTTCACGTATCCATTCATCTATCGACAACTCATCAAAATTCACATGTATGCCATCTCATCCAAAGACACCGACATATCCGTTGTCATCTGTTGTCATCAGATACTGATACTGATATTCTTGGCACTTGTATTGTTTTGCCTATCGAATGACGCGTAACTTCTCTGCTGCCCAGACCTGTCATGCACAGCTAGGTCATGGCCGCAGGGAACAGGCCGCAGTAGCATGCAAACACCGATGTCCGTGTCTCACTTGTCGCCCGACCCATGAGGATATTTCTTATGAAGGCAGGTGCAGCTCCGCGGCAATATTATCAGCGTGGGTGCTCTTGTCCTGCAGCTTGTCGCTTCAAGAAAGACTTGCAGAGAATCGTTACATAAGACATGCTGATCAAAACTAGACTTGACTGTCTTTCTTTTTCTTTTCCCAGAGACTCAGCCCTAGCAGTACTTTTGACTGGCCAGGACTTGACATGATACAGACCGATGATGACTTGTCAAAAAAAGACATTGGCGGCAAAAGAGATTGTGTCGGAGATGAGTCGATCTAGAGTAGAGTCGCAACGCATGATCCGACCCTGGTCCCTACTGGCGGCACAAAGCTGACTGTTTCCCTGTCTGTACACGCGATCAGAACCAAATTTCAATGATTTGACTTGACTTGGTGTAGGCAAAGGTGGTAAGCAAACTCACATTTCTTTCTGTCATCTGCGAAAGCGTAACACGGCTCCACCTATAGTGAGTGGGGACGATAACCCCAGCGATGTCCTAGACCTCGTACTCTACCCGCAAGGGCTAATGCACGAATGACTCTCGTCTAGGCCCTATGGATTCCAGGGTGACTCCCTGGACTGAACCACAGCTCAGATGCATGAGTACTACGCTGGACACGACCAACCTCAACAGCCATGGCGCTCTTTGACGAACACCTTGACGGGCGTTTGGTATGATCATCTGATGCTCATAAATGGGTAAATACGATAACGGCCCCGGTATTCTCAAGCCCTCACGCAAGAAGAGGCACCTGACCACTGCTCGATTGAGAAAACCGTTGATCTAGTCTGGTGATTGGCTGCAACTACTTCACTGGTTGATGCAGCCTCGTCGCGCTTCTCCACTTTGGAGTGGATCGCGGCACTACTCGATGATAGTTGACGTCTAGCTTGCTACCTGCTCCGACAAGGATAGAGTCAGGTTGCAGGCCTAGGTCGAGGGAACGAGGAGAGGCAGGGCTACTCCTCGAGCATTGTGCATGCGCAGCCACTATCTCGCGACTCCCCTCGGAACGATACCGAGAGCACTAGTCTGTGCTGTCTGTGTGGTTTCAAGAGGCAGCATTGATAATTTTGGAAGTCTAGACAGCATGGCAGCAAAAAGCATGTATAGCGAAATGACGATGACGATGAGCAAGAGGAAGAGCCGGAAGCGACATTACTACGCGATGGGCTAGGTCTAAAAGCAGAAGACTTGCATAGACCACTGGTGAGTCTAGGAGCCGTTTCTTTTTGTTTCGGTGTTCTAAGAGCCGAAGAAGAAGAGACGTGCCTCACCGCTAGAGCTGTACGACCCCGCTGCAGGCGGCTCCCATAGCGAAAGCCAAACGAAAGCCAAACCTATGTTTGGCTTATGGGGATCCATTCCTTGGTTGGGAGAACGGGCACTGATGCAATGGATGATCATGTCCATGGCATTCCAATGAGCCGGGACTATGAAACGAGGAGTCGAAAACAAATGGATTGCACGGGACGCACAACGGTTGCAGCCGTCCGCTGCAAGTCTCCAGTGCAGAGGCAACGTGGGCCCATGATGGTGTCTGGTTTCCCTTGACGTTGCGATCCAAGAGAGTGGATACAGCTGTCATATGATGATCAAGCAGCAGTCCTAGCTCAACCGCAGCGCCGCGCCAAGCAGTCGATTGAGCCTATGACTTTGATTCGCATTGGAATGTTTCAACGATCCTTGCAATACGCGCGCTACAGATGTCATGACAGCGGTGTGCGGGTTTAGTAGCATGGTAGTCGAATGTCTTGGGCTCGTTCAACATCAAGGGGCGTGGCGGATGGGCAACCAAGGCTGTAGGGCGTAGTCGCCCTCGGGCCCCCCCAAGAACACGTATTTGCAGATGGATGGTAGATGAGGAGAATAACAAAAGGAGCATACACACACGCGCACACGCACACACACACACACACACACACACACACACACACACACACACACACACACACACACACACACACACACACACACATACACACATACCCTGTTCCGCTCGTATGGTAGTCCCGATTGACTCAAGGGAGCGGATATAAGCGACGACGCATGGTGTGGGATGTTGTCAGTCGAGCGGCGGCCGTGAGGAGGACCGAGGTCGGCTGCAAGCACGCATCAACAGACAAAGAATGGTAACACTTCCAAATTAGTGGCTCGACCCTGCAGGGAGAGAGAAAAGGCAGATGACAAAGTTTGGCCTCAGGGTCTAAGACAAGGACTATTGTGGCACAGCCTCTCCGGAAACGCGTCAAAGAAGACAGGAAACGCGACCCGATGCGTGCTGGCCTGGCCGGCCCAAGATGCCGAAGCGCCTGCCGGCATGCTCCATGTCTATGAATGCACTGCACGGTTGAGATCTTCTGTCTCGTTGTGATTGTTACTTCGCGCAGTTTCAGGCCATGTGGACGTCAGGAAGCACAGACCGCATTAGTTTGGCAGCAGAGAGAGACATGGTGGAGAAGGACAGGCAGGCCGACCGGCAGGCAAGGCAGGCAAGCAGACATGGCGTTATGCTGCCCCCCGCTAGGCAGGTAAGATACGGACCAGGTATCACGGCGGGCATCGGGAGCAGCACGGGCAACAAGCCAAGGGGAATTATTTCACAGAGTGCCCTTGTTCGGCGGGAGAGCGGGTCGCTTTGTCGAACAGATCGTCAAGGCAAAGAGGGAGTGCTCTTTTGTTTTTCTGTCCATGCAGAATGGGGAATGCCATTTAGGACGAGTCCCAGCGTTTGGAAGTGGGGTGCTTGGGCCGAACGGCAAGAAAGAAACCCGGAGTCATGGAATCGCTTGGGTCACTCAGCTCCAGGGAAGCTCATAGGCCAAGACGTTGCCCCCAGCAGAGGCCGAAGGCGCTACGCGTAGACGACGCCGCGGGCTAGGGGACTAGTAGAGGAAAATGCAATGCGCATCGATGCTCGGCGATCAGCGGCGTAGCGTTTTGGGGCAGGATAGAGGAGGAGGAGGTGGGCTGGGGTCGCGGGAATACGACCAACGGACAGGCAGGCAGCAGCATTGGAAGGGCTGGGGGGCGAGGAGGCTTCTACCGCAGTACTACGGGGCGCGAACCGATCGACCGCAATCAAGGTGGGCTTCCTCATTCGGCTGTTGCGGCAAACGAGAGCGGCTTGACGAGTTCCCTCGTACGGGGGCCTTGCAAGTCAGACGATACGGATTGATTGATAGAAAGAGAAAGGTAAGATGCATGACTGCGGCCGCCAATGCACGTCCCCCAGGGTAGTTTGGTCTTGGGAGGAGGCGCTGCAGGCCCATGGGTTGCTTGCAAATCAATGATTCGACGGACATGGCTGCTGACAAGTCGTCGCGTTTCTTGCTGGGACGAGCAAGACTATCAGCAGATGGACCAGGTAGGAGGCAGGCTCAGCGGTGGACATGGGGGGGCGAACTGGTGGACGCAGGCGTCGGCAACCAAAAGGGCCATGATAGGCACGGTTGGGGGGGTTTAGGAGGGGGGATTGAGCGCAAGCTGAAAAGCCGCCCGGGGCGCTCGGGTGCTTGGCCAAGGTGTGGAGACGGAATATCGAGAAAAGAGATCCAAGCTAGCGGTCGCTATCTCGCAGCATGATGCGAGTAATCCTGTTCCGCTCCGTTGAAGAAGAAGCAGCAAGCGCATGGAGCGTAGCGTCCATGGCGTAGCGTAGCGGCGGCGGCATGGGCGCGTCGTCGCCCAGCGAGCAGAAAAAGCCACCGGCTGGAGCCACTTTTTTATCACACTGCAGCGTGTTTAATGCCTGAAGCTTGTCGCCGTCGTCATTGCGTACTATTTGCTCACTAGACGACGTCCTGCTCCGCCGTGCGGGCCGTCAGCTGCTGGGGTACAAGGGCATATCAGATTGGGCCTCGCCCATATTTCGTAATTGACCATAGCAGCAGCCAGCAGCCAGCAGCCAGCAGCCAGCAGCGTCCGTCCCGAGAGTTTGCAGCCAGCGCGCGAGCGACCAAGCGAGAGCGAAAAAGAGAGAGCCACCGACCGACTGATTGACGGACTGACGGACTGCGCGCGCAAGCTTCCCTGCGGTGTTCGCAGCCTCTCTGCCCGTCGCCGGCCATAATAGCCGCGCCCTCGACGCCCGCTGCTAGTCCAATCGCCCATACATATTCCTCGCGCGGGTCTGCTCACATCACACACACCCACACCCGCTCCCGCACCACACACAGACAGACGGCGGACAGATAGACAGACATCACCGCCGCCGCTGGTTAGACAGCCTCCTCCTGCCTGTCAGCCCATCCAAGGTTCGTTCTCCCTCTCCCGCCCACCACCACCACTGCTACCCCCCTTCCTCGCCCACCCCTCCCTCGTCCCCTTCCAACGGTTGGCCTGCGAGCGAACGAGCGAGCGCGCGCGCGCCCTGCCTGCTTCGGTCCTTGCCTTGCCTTGCCTTGCCCTGCCTTGTCGCTCCCGCTCCAGCCCCAGCCCCAGCATCCCGCCCTAGCGAGAGCCAGAGTGCGTGTGTGCGCTGCCAGTGTGTGTATGTGCGCGCGCGCACGCTCGAGAGCTGCAAGTCACCCTTACAGCGGCTGCTCGCAGACACACACACACACACACACACACACACACACACACACAGCGCATCTCTCACGTGGCGTCTTGCTCCACCGTCCGGCCGCCGGCTCCTGGCCGGGGGGCACTGATCGCGCTCCGCGACCTTGCGCGCGCGCACTTTTGTTCTGCGCCAGCACCTGAAACTCAAACTTAACGCCTTCTTAGTGTCTATCGATCAACACGCGCGGACCGTCGCCGTCACCAGCCCGTGTGTCTTTTACATATTCCTCCGCACACCCTGGACTGCACCACCACTACACACCCACACCCACACCCACTACTCTTACACGCCCGCTTGTGCATCTCTCGACGACACGACTATCCATTGTCGTTGCGCGCTCTGCACGTTGCCGCGCCTCTTCAGCGCCCCATCCGCGCCCCCCCCTCCCCTCCCCTCCTTCCACCATCACTGCTGCCATTAGCACTACCATCACTCCCACTCACACTCCCACTACTACTACTATTGCCACTGCTGCCTCGTTGCCTGCCGTCGCTCCCGCTATTGTTGCTTGAAGGAGCCGCGAGCGGTTTTTACTAGCCAACACGAGCGCGCGTGCCCTTGCTCGAGCCTTGGCCCCACCTGCCTGCACGCAACCCGCCCGACCAACCTCAACCTTGGTTCGACCGCATCGCATCGACACTCCGTTCCCCCATCCCCCATCAGCACATGACTGCCTGCGACAGCCGCGACTCTTCGTGCGCCTAGCCATACTAACCTCGCCGCCCCGATTGAGCCGCCGCTCCCCTCCCTGAGCTTCACGACGCTCGACGGAAGCTTCCCTCGAGCTCGGTCGCTCCTGCGCCGCCTGGATGTACTCAGTGCATGTGCAACAGCCCATACAAATCATGTCAAATGGTGGCATTGGAAACGGCATCATGGATTCGTCCGGTACCATTGACCCGTCGCGTAAGTAGTCGCGCCCACTGCCCGTCGCCCCCCTTCCCACTCACTGGCTTGCGCGTCTGTTACATCCGACGCAGCCTCCCGCGAGCTCTTTGTTGACCACGATGCTTAGACGTCTTCTCAGGCCCGCCACCTTCCGCTGCACAGCAACAGCAGCAATCGCGCGGCTTGAAGCGCAGTCGCTCGCCCGAAAACAGCTACGAGCCCCAGGGTGATGACACGCCAAACAACAAGCGCAGTCGCGGTCGTCCATCAAAGGGGACCACGACCGCCAGACCCCCGTATTCCGGCGGCTCACCTAATCGCGGCTCCCAACCTCCGCAGACTCCCTCGCAACACCCAGGCACCGCGCCGCCTGTGCAGACCCCCCAGCTGCCGACGACGGCGCTGCCCAAGGCCTCTCCACCCCAAGCGTCGCCACCCGGAAAGGCCACACCCACCAAGCCCACGGTCATCAAGGCCCTGCCCACGGTGCGCGACCACACGACTGACCAGCTCAACGCTGAAGGCGACGAATACATACCCCGCGAAATCGACGAGGCCGGCGAGCGCAAGGTTACGCAAACCGGCCACCCGCTTGATGGTCGCGAATACCGCTGCCGCACCTTTTTCGTGCCTAACCGTGCTGACAAGCTCTTCATGCTCGCCACCGAGTGCGCGCGTGTTCTAGGATACCGAGACTCGTATCTGCTCTTCAACAAGAACCGATCTCTCTACAAGATCATTGCCACCCAGGCTGAAAAGGACGATCTCATTCACCAGGAAATCCTGCCTTACTCATATCGATCCAGGCAAATCGCCATCGTCACGGCGCGCTCCATGTTCAGACAGTTTGGCAGCAGGCTGATTGTCAACGGACGACGTGTGCGCGACGACTACTGGGAGAGCAAGGCCAGGAAACAAGGCTTTACCGAAGAAGACGCTGCGGGGGAAAAGAGACCCGGCGCCGCAAAAGCAAGAGAAGCAGCCGCCGCCGAAGCTAACCACGCCAATGCCATGGCTTACGCTACTCACCCCGGAGCGTACGCAGGTAACAACCAGGACTACCTAGGCGCTGGCATCAACCCTCTGCAGCCATTTGGTGGTCTCAACCCCGCCCCTGGCAGCATGCCGACCACTAGCCCGGATGCCTACAGCCAGCGGCCCACGGCTGACCTCCAGCCTCGCGATTACAGTGGCGTTCAGCGTCCACGACACGAAATGCAGGGCGCGCCGTACCAAGACATGACGAGGCCAAGCCCTTCTGGAGAAATCCTCAACGCAGCTGCGCAGACAGCCGAGGTTAACAAGCAGCTGGAGCAGCAGCGCAAGGCTCGAAAGGACTACCTGAACGAGGTCTGGACACGGCCACATGAGCCACCGGTTCAGCCAAACCGCCCAGGCACAGCTGAAGGGGAGCATGCTCCTCAAGTCACACAAGCTGTCCAGTCTCCACGCATGGCTTCGACAGCTTCGAGCATGCCAGGAAGCCAGTATGGTATGTCTGCACAGACGCCACAGAGACCAGGCCAGCCCATGGGTGCTCAGGCCTACCGCCCGCCAACTATGCCTCAGAACAACATGGTTCCATCGCCCATGGCTCAGCAGCACACGCCACTCCGTCCCGAACAGATGCACCGTCGGCCGCCGAGCATCGGCATGCCTCAGGGTATGAACGCTTCCAACATGGGACCTGGAGGTATGCTCCCGAGTGTTCAGCAGAACGCGGGCCATGGATATCCTCCATCGCACATGTGGCAAGGGCCATCTCAGCCCTCTCCGCTCTCCCAGCAGCACAACATGCCGCAATACGGCCAACGCCCTCCCCAGCAGTCGCCACTGCCGCAGCAATCCCAGGTGCACGCCTCGCCACAGTTGCACCATGCCCAGAGCAGCGGCTCAATGCATGGTACTCCGGTGCAGCAATACCAAACCATGGGTGCCATGGGCGGCTCCTTGCCTGGCGGAGACCCTGGGTACCAGTCAATGGGCCAAAATCCGTATCAGCCTAGCCCGAGCCCTCACCAGTTCATGCAGCACCAGAGTGCGGCAGCACAGCAGCCCGGCATGCCCGGATGGGCTCCACCGCCGCAGGCCCCACAACAGGGAGGATGGTCATCTTACTAGAAGCAGCTAATGACCAGGCTAGCCATCTCAAGTACAGTGCAGTGCAGGACTGGGATGTCTTTGAATCAGTATGATTCTCACAAGCCCCCGGGCGTTTACAGATCAGATTAACGCCAAGAGGCAGCGGCTTTGCGATTTGGCCCTACTGTTTGCTTTTCGTCTCGTCTTGCACACTACGCCTATTGGATTGTGTGCCCCACTTGGCTCTCCAACTCATCGGCAACAATGACATTACGACATACGAGCTGGTCACGAGTACGCTAAGCAACGAAGATGACACGAAAGCATGATGGAACCGGGCAGTATGGGGAGCCATATTTTTTTTCTTACTCGGAGCTCGGCTCCAGTTTCTTCTCTTTGCAACTTCGACACGCACATTTTATTCCCCGACGATATTCCACCGTCCGTTGGTGCCACTATGTCTGGCACTGAGCGGACATCCCCCCAGTTGTTTGCGGCTTGATAGTAATTGCATGGGTTTGCGGGCAGGACAGACAATCGGATCCTCTCCAAGGAGTTTTCTTTGTTTGCATGGCTGGTGGCGCCGCTCTGGGTCAGATTGTCACATGTTGGTTGCAATTTCTTGCGAGAACTTCCACCGCCCTCCTTCCCGTTTTCCGTTGTATCTGTTTCATTAGTGGTGGTTTAGTTATAGCTTTGCACAAGATTCCCCTCAGATTCCCCGCACATTGTTTCGTGTTTTTTTTTGTTATCTATTTATTTGCACCGCTTTTGCAGCTGTTTAGGCATCTTTGTATATTGGAGGAGAGCACACAGACTATGCTTTGGCATGTAAGGAGGGGTGTTGGGGTAGGGAATGTTCTAGGAACGTGTAGATAGGCGCTGGTTGGGACTCGAAACGCATAGCTGGAGGCCTTCTGCATCCTTCCCCTAATAATAATACGACCCCATTTGCGGAACTTGGATGTACGCTGTGCAAGGTTGATGACGGACATGTGCCTATCTGCGCCTAGCCACGCAGCAGCTACTGGGGGGGTTTACCAGGCAGGGTCGCAGGGTCGCAGGACGGCAAGTGGCGGTCCAGACGATGACCCCGTCCGTCTCACAGTGTGCTGCACCCCAGAATATGTCGGCGGGCTGGCCGCAAATGCACCTTGTATTTGCTTTGTCGATCTACACAAAATGACAACATGTCATGAACATAAGCGAAGTGCCACGACAGAGCATCTCCGCAATCGGGTCCAAGGCCCAAGCCAAGATGTGCTCCCTTTGCCGCAACAGACGACGACCAAGCGTGTGCATGGTACATGGGTTCTGCAACAGATCGTGGAACAGGTTCGGATGCGGGAGCGGACGGCAACGCCGCTCAGACCACGCCAGATGCTCCATGCATCATGGACTTGCGCAATAATGCAAATCGGCTATTCGACCTTTGCTGCAAGCTTTCGCCCATTTTTTTTCCTTTCAGCCCTTTCCCTGCTCTCGCCGCCCTCGATCCACGAATAACAAAAAAACCTTAACAGACGCCTCTGCCCCCCCCCCCCCCCCTTGTCCCGCGCGATCCAAAACGTGCGTTATGTGTGTCATGCTTATTTTTTATTTTATTTTCTTGTTAACCGTAGTAGGTACCAGTACTTTGGTTGAGAGTATAGTAAAAGAGAGAGAGAGTTAGTTGGGGTTGTGGGCTGTTGGGGCCTCGGGGCTGGGTTCCAAAAGAAAACAAATGGGCTAAAACGAGAGGAGAGGGCTTTTCCTTCTTGCCCTTTCTCCTCCTCTCCCGCTGCGCGCGCGCGCCCCAACAGGGCGATATCTGAGTCTTTTACTTTACATTCCACCTGTCGGATCTACTCCGGTCCTTCTTTTTTTTCTTCTCTTTAAACTACTGCTGTGTGACTGTGGCCGGCCGGTCGTCCGTCCGTCTACCTGTCAGTCTATCTATCTATCTATCTAGGCTTTTTTTTCTCTGGCCATGGACGATGGGCCGGCGTACATGCGCGTGGCTGGGCCACACCCCCTCGCATGCGGCTCAACGTATGTACTCGCGCTCTCTCAGGTTACCTCGAACCCGTCCAGTCTGTACTTGCTTTTGCGCCCCAGACAAATGAGCATCGGACGAATCATCACTTGGCCAGCATCTGAATCCCTCATTCCCTCTCTGTCCCCTGCTATATACCCGACCGTTGCCAATGGGTGGCCCCCCCTGCGGTTGAAGGGGCCTTCCTTACCATGATTCGTGCGCGCACGCGCGCCTCGGCTGTTTGCCTTGTCGAAGAGTTGTTTATCGGTTCTTTTCTTTTTCTTTACCATCATTTCCTCTCTGTCTGTCTGTCTGTCTGTCTGTCTGTCTGTCTGTCTGTCTGTCTGTCTGTCTGTCTGTCTGTCTTAAGAGTTTCTCTAGTTAGGGCTTCCAAGCAGCGCGTTTGTCTGGCTTGCTTTTGGCGGTGCTGGGGGGCCTACAACACGTAGCGAGGGCAGCCCCGGCTTACGTAGCCCTGTCTGGACTGGTCGGTGTAAGCAAAGCGCAGTGACGGAGTCGAGTCGAATCAGCCATCTTGCTTTTTTCTTTTCTTTCTAAACGACCCAGAGTTTGACACCTTGTTTGCTGTCATGTGTGTTACACAAGGCTTCTCTAGTCTATCTTATACAAGCAGTCTAGTGTGTGTGTTGGTCTTGGGCAAAGCGCCGCATCGCCCTGGCTTCAATCAATCAATCCATCGGGTGAATACGGCACGTTTGTAGATTGCAATGCTCCGAGAAGAGAATATACCATGCTGCTCGATTGAGCAGTGTCAGCTTTCTAAAAACAGCAGCTTGTTTAAACTGCCCGCTCAAAATGGGCTACGTTCAATATCTGCTGCTTACTTTCATAAAACCCGACCCCAGGCCCGGGGGCTCAACCACTCGCACAATTGCTAATGTCGATTTTCCATATTACGTACGTGATCTGCACAAAGAGGTGGCTGAACCCTTTTTTTCCTTTCCAACATTCGCTCCTTTAGCCCCATCTTACCTGGTATGCATCGGCAGCAGCAGCATGGGAAGACATGGCAAACATACGCTTTCCCACTCAGGCTCGCTGGGCAATGGCCCGAGAGTCGTGTATGGCTGGCACGCCATCCCGTAACGCCTTTTCTCCAACACGACCCGCATTACAAATCCTGGTCGCGGACGCGAGACTTTATCCGCCACTGCCCGCGTACAAGGGGTCGCGGGCGGAGAAGGGTGACGGTTATGGCATTTTGTGGCAGATGATGATGATGGCGATGGCGACCTTGTCGCGGATAAGACAGGGTTGGTTGCGTAACGTGGGCGTATGTACCGTACCCGGGGCAAGTGAGTCACCCCAACGCCACTTTTCTGGCTACGATGGGCTTAGACTGTAGGAAGGGGAAGGATATGGCTTCTTCTTTTTTCCTTCTTTTCCGTGTTGGTTCCAATCGCGTGCTGTACCATCGTTGGACCGGCACGATGTGCCGTCACAATGTCTTTTTTTGCATGACAAGTGGTTCGCGGCCTAGTACGAACGGTGAAATGGACAATCAATGGGTTAAAGTGTTACCGCCAGAAAAACGCCATGTTGAGACTTCGCCTGCGCCTGTGGTGGCATTTCATTCGGCCAACTATGGTTTTGGGGGAGATTAGTTTCGCCGTCATCGGTGAGGGAAATAGGTTTAGTGGCCCCCCTTTGGAGGAATGCTGACTATGCAGTTAGCTACCTCCACCATGCAGCTGTGACATGCTCGATCTTACCCTTTCCTAATCTAATTCCACATGGGAAACCTGCCCGAGATGCGATATGCGAATACGCGTCGGCGCGATGTTCCTACTACGATGGTAATACGATGCCGTTCTGCGTTTCTTATTTTCCATCAGTTGTATCACAGGCCTTCGTTTCCAGTGCACGTGTTTGTTTTCCCGCGGTTCGCACCGTATGTGGTGGCCATTTTGAGCTTCGCCTGGTCTGTGTATTAGGAGATTCATGTCGCACGACTTGGGGCAGATCAGACCAGGTGTTTGCACCATGGTAACACGGACTGCGCTCATGCCCCCCAGCCAGACACTGACTCGGCAGCCGGTGCTGGAGAGGGTACATGCACGTCCGTCTTTCTTTTTAGATGCCCTCTGTCTTCCCATTTCCAGGTAGCTAACGTACCCGTAATGGCTGGTCTCGGGCCGCATAGGGGGTTGGCCTCCCTCCCTGCTATGGATAAGCCACCCCGTACCGCCACATGGCGCCCGCCACAAGTCTGCTTCGGGCTCCTAACTTTGCCAATCGCAGCCGCCGCGCGAATTACCCAATTTAACTCAAGTCTAACTTCCATGATTGCGACCATCGCGTATAGCATCACGACGTACCCGAATGTAAACTTTTCCATCTGCCCAATCTGGATGCGGGAAAACAAAGTCATAGTTTTGCCAAGCCCATGGTTCACACAACCGGTTGCTTGTAGCACTCGAGGTGATTTGGTGGTTGCAAACTCGTAACCTGGTATCTGGGTACGATCTGGTACCTGCATATACGAAGGATGACGATGATGGTGGTTTTCACGTTGGTAGCTGAAACGTAGTAAGCCAGTCATTGTGACGCAAGATGAAGTCATACAAACTAGGCAAGCGCCTGATGAAAATGAGGCTGGTAGCCATGGAAGCCTCAACAAAGACGACAGCATGTACACCGATTGAACAGTGAAGATTTGCATTGACGCCCATAATGACGGCCTTCGGCACGTCAGCCCGAGAGTCCTGTCAGGTCGATGCTGCATGTACTTTCTTCTCAGTGACATGGTTGAAGCTAAATCTGTGGTACACATGTAGGGCTAAACCCTGAAACAGCCCTATGAATGATAAGACTGGGTTAGTTTTACTACGCAGCGCCGATCAATTTCTGGAAATGCTCGGTCGAGATGCATGATCCAGATTGAGATGACCCCTAGCAGTGCGTCCAACATGACAAGGAGGGCACATGATAGTGTGAAGCAGGTAATATTACCAAACGGTGATTGATGTGGAAATTGAAGATTTGATCTCCAGATCTCCCAAGCCACGCCCGAAAAGCCAGAGACGAAAAGCCTTCCCGAGGTTTGCCAAGGTCACACAAGAACAACAAATTATAAGCGCGACGAGGCTGACATGGCCTCGTGACATGCTTTGACGCTTCTTTTCATGAGAATGCATCCCCTTTTTTGTTTTGCTTAACCCAGTGCAAAGGCTCAGCCCCGTTAATTGGCTGCCCTGGTCCCCAGTGTTAATAATTGGCGTAATATGCCGTACATGGGAACGCACAAATTAGCAAGGTGAGAAGGGGGGAAACGAAAGGGGAAAAAAGGAAACAAGAAGATTGATCGGTACATGTGCTTGAGACTACTGACCAAGTATGTGCGTATATGTCATCGGTGTTTGAATCGGGAAACTCACAAACACCGGCTGGTCTATCACTTCTAGACTTTGCTCTAACCTGTTGTAGTGGAATATACCCAGCAACCTGGTAAATAATCCTTTTCTCTTTCTCTTTTGTTCTCGCTCATGATTGATCGATGCTTTGTTTTGTTTTGGAAATGTCCTCGCCCACCCACCACCCTATCTTGCAAAGGGAAAGGAGGGGTGGAAGAAAGCCGGTCTGGCGACAACCGAAGGGGACAGATAGAGTTCTACGCTAATGTGACAGTCACAAGCTGGACATGCAAGGAACGTGGAAGGGCTACTTGCTACTGCAACTCGGCTTTACTTTTGTTCTTTTGGATCCGGCCCGGATGCTTTCGGGTCGTTTATGCGAACATATCCGAGTACAGGCGAATTCTTTTCGGCCCGTCGATTAGGCGAAGACCGGTGTATGAAGGATCGTAGTGGCGAGGATGCAGATGCGAGATTGGAACGTAGAACGGTGAGTGGTATCGGTGTATCTGTGCGGTTATGGCTTTGGGCTCCGAGGAGGGTGTGTGAAGGGAAGGGGTCAACTGGGAGGGCGAGGATTGGGCCATATTGGAAGGGCAGTTGGACAGTATGATTAGGATGACACAATGTGATGTTAGTAGCCTTTCTGACCTATTTGATGAGATTTAGAGCATAGTTTTAGATAATACAGCATGTGAGTGGGTACTGTCAAACTGTCACAGCGTTTCACATCAAGACTCACCCACACCATTGTGTCGATTTTTAGTGTGCCCACCACCACACGGAAGGATTAAAATTTCCGGCTGCAGCACTCTAATGCACTGTGTTTAGCTGTTCATTGAAATTGCGTGATATAAACGTGACTGAGTGTTACCATGCTTAGAGACTATTGCGAAGGAACTATGCCTACCTGATTCTATATCCTACTTCATCAGTACAATCACAATAACATTTCTTTGGATAGTTGTTAACGTTGATAGGAATTTCCACAGCACAACTATACGTTTTAGGGCTCAAGAATCTATGTTTCTTCAAGGCTATGGTTTGACTGGTTAAGTGTCGAGATACATCAGAGATACGTGGGGCGGAAAGCCAGTCCAACCATCAAATCCACTAGAACACAGGTTTGCGCAAAAATTTTGGACTTATTATTTCAGGAAGCTCTAAAGGTAGTAGAAGATTGAGTGTAATCTTACTAGTAATACTTGTCCCTACTTTAGCGGCAGAAAGCGGTCTATCTACGGGAAAACACCCAAACTGCAGCATGGGCTTAACATTGACAATCAGTGCAACAATTAGTGTTCTGTCCTACTTGTGAATGACGCATACTACATTCATTTATTTTTGGCGAAAATAGTGCTTCCTAAGCTGTATTAAAAATGTATTAAAGTGTTTCGTCCTTTGCATAAAAAGCTTGATATTTCAGGTCGCCCATATCTTCACCCTTGCCAAATTTGGATGCTCAACCCAACCAAATAGCATTGCGGCGCGACCCTCCCATTCTAGCAGAACGAGATTCCACAAGCACAGGTAACAAGTTTAAAATGTGAAAACTACTGTAGCTAATGCAGTTGCAAAATATTAATTTTTATACCGTCTGAATGTAATGTCCTAAAAGCATTCGACTAGGTGAAAGCATAAAGCCTATATACCCAGCCGCTGCTTAGCACTTCCTTCTACAACACTCTGCATTCAAAAGGCTGACCCATTGATAGGCTTATGCTGTTGATATCTGCAAAAAAAAACGCAAAAATACAAAAACATACAACAGCGGGGATTCGCTAGTGGTCACCCACCTAACTACTAATCCGCCGGTAAACTGTTTAACGAAAGAAGAGCAGACGGGTTTCAGTGTTCTCAATTTCCGATGGTCGTATGTACTAGATATTGTATTTCAAAACAATATATCGTCGATAATAAGGAGTTGGGTGAGCAAACCACATCGGGGCACTTGGTAGCTTCCTCTCAGTCGACTGAAATACCCGGATATAGCCACCACCACATTATATCTAGCGCGTAATAGGGTCAAGTAGGTAGTAATATTAAGCATATAGTTATATTTAGGAAGTAGTAACATTTCAATGGTAGTAGCATTTTAAGGGTAGTAGCATTTAGATAGTAACTAGTAGTTTTAGGGAGTAGTAGTATTACAGATGTAGCTAATCGCAAGCAGCAGCAGCAGTGTCTTAGCAGGGTGGTTCTATCCCACTATTTCGGTTGACCAAGAGGCTTCCACCCATTCCCTTGAACTTGATGGCAATTATGCACAGCCTAAAATCCCCGCATCAAATCTTGATTTAAGATTCTCTCGACATTATCTTATATTCTTTGTGACCTTCAAGTTATAGCAAGGTGGTGTAAGACATTGTCATTATATGCTGGGGGAATTGCTTCCAAGGCTTTGCGCTCACAAACTAGAAGCACTTCATTCTCTTGTAACCTCTCAGGAGAGTTCCGCGTTATTCATGTAGCTATCTCACTTTAACGGCACTACTAGCTATAGGTTAAGTAAAGGCTACTGCACTTTGTCAGCGCGGGTATCATATATTACTACCTATGTATCACATGAAGCACTAGTTATAGCACCTGACTGCTATATTTTGTCGCTGACTCTATCGTATTGTTAAATCCGCCGCTTCAGCATGCCATAGTCACTTATAGAAACAATTAGCTGCTCTCTAACATCTCGGATACTTGGTAGAATTTGAAGTAGAGGGTTAGGTACTGCTAATTTTATTCTCTTAGGTCGTCCGAGTATCTTCATATTGTAGAACATAGAGGCTAGTCAGGAAACCAACAAACTACTATCCTATGCGCATGTCCAGGAGTTGACATTGCGACATGGCCTTGGACTACAAACTCTAAATGTACTGCCTATCTTTCCGGACTGCCACAAAACCTGGGGCATCGCTCAGGGCGATTCTTCCAACCACCTCGTCAGGCTGGACATCTTGCACCATGACACGTTTATCTCGCAGTAGCCTTGACCTATCCGCCCAGTGCAAAGTGCTGCCCGGCGATATAATGTCAATGTAATTCGAGTCTCTTGTCAGAGCTGAGACGCTCCCCAAAAAGTCTGGTATATAAATGATCGTCCGGAGGATAATGTTTGCCAATGCGCATATGGCTAGGACAATGGCCGAGATCAGGTAGAGCAGGAACCAAACCTCATCCAAGTGATACTTCGGAATGGTGTACTCGGTCCATGTACCGTTCGTCTGTGCCCATGACTGATCTTTAGATTTCAGGGCCGTTCCATCGCTTCCGACGATAGAGCTCATCTGCAGGGATGCACGGAGATGAGTGTTCAACACCATTGCAAATCGATCTGCAAATACCCCAAGCGAGACGTTCTTGTACCAAAATTTGCCGTTGCCCAGGCCTAGAAAATCGCTAGTATTGAAAGCTGTAGGAGGGTCTTTCAACCACTTTTCCAAGATGCTTGCTTCGTTTGCATGGCTGCTTGCAAAAGTGTAGGGGATATAATCAAGTATGGCATAATTCCGACCAATATCAAGCGCTGTGAGATTTCCAGAACCTGTGAAGTTCGGATTGTGCCGCATCTTCTCGACAAAACAAGCAAGATCAGCACCATCGGCCGCCCTGGAGCAACGGATATGAGCTTGGACATATTCCGTACTGACTTCGCAAATCGTCGAGTTCCAGACGGTCCCTATCAAGATGCGCAATTTGGCTGAAGGCTCGACTTTGTCGCTCGCAAAACTCACGTTAGGATTCCGTTTTGGATCTTGGATCATTTTGAGTCTCAGATTCGGTAAGCCTTGAGCGCCAAATACCTGAGTTGTCAAGTTGAGCAAGGAACTATTGTAGACTTTCATGACATCCTGCGTGGCCGCCCAAGGTGTATTACACTGTGATCAATTAGAAAATTCCAGGATGTTTTCAGGACAGAGCTTACCATCACAGTCTGGTAACTGGTCTCGATGATGGAAGATGCGTTCCCACTTCTAAGAGGAGGAAACCCTCTTATTGGAACGCCGATTAGGGACGAATAGTTCGGTACTGTGTTTTTCTGTACAGAGATCCATTCATCCTGTTTCGCGGTATATCCAGGGAGTGAATGAATGAATGGAATTCGAACATTGCGCCAGAGATCTCTCTGGGTAATTCTCACAGCTTCTGGAAGACCCCCAGCTTGCTCCACTACAGCAGGAAAATTATTGCTTGACCCATTTGCATGATGCAGTCCTAGATCTTGAGCTGCGAACACGGCCGATACTGGTGCTTCGTATTGGTTGATCATAGACGCACCACCGGATGCACCAGAGTTGAAAGGCCCACCTGCATAGGCTTGGAGATTACTGAATGGGTAACTGGAAAGGTTATAGTCGGTCGTCATGACATCTGCGCTAAGTGTTGCAGCTCTCAATGCTCCCTGTCCACCAATTGGACTAAGAGACCAGACGAGCACGAGAATCACAGGCCACAAGCTGACGATCCGGAGCGTGAAACATCCGCGTAGCGTGCTCACAAGAGTTTGGCTGGAATTCAGAATTTCGAGAACCTTTTCAATGCGTCAATCGCCAAGCTAGACTTGTAAGGGAATGGATGAATTTACCCCAAGGGTAGTGCCTCTTTGTGCACTGTAAAGTAAGATACCTTTGACCAAGGGGCCCAATACAGCTGCGAATAGAATGGGCCAAATAGTTGCACTGACAGCCAATGCTTGAAGAATAGCGTTGCCTGAAGTAGACTCATCTTTTCCGTCCAGTCGCGCAACTCCAATCGCAAGGCCTGCAATCTGATCAGATCGAATTTCCTTATTCATCGCCACGAACCGTGTTGGCTATCGTAGGGAGACCTACCAATAAAGCCCACAGGTAACAACAACAGTAAGACATGTGGTGAGAAGTCAAGTAACCATAGAAACACTGATTTTTGGAGACTTTTCGGATGTCGGGGCCATCCCTCTACTGATTTTTCGTTCTCGATGGTAGTTGTAATGTATGTTGCTGAATCTGACTGTGACGCTTAGCTCCTAAACCAGCAAGCTGAAAGCTTTCCAAACCTTGGAATCCCGCCTTTAAAGGGTCATATCGTGATGCATGTGTAGTCGCCATATTTGGAGATACTATATCGTCCAACATTGGAATAGTGTAGTCAAGAAACAAAGTAAACGAGAGTGTATCCGGGGTAGTACCCTATGTGTTTGGGTGGCTCTCGTATTTTTCAGAACCTCATGCGGCTGAAGAGACATTTGCGTCAAGATTAGCATTCTTATTCAGGATGGCAAATGGGTCAACGACTCATTAGCAAGTGCTTTTCGTGGGGGCCGGGCGTAACAGTGGATGCCTAGGTGGTACATTTCGCCCTGTGGTTTTGGATCTTGTTAGTTTATTGGCCAGATTACCGTAAGCGAACATTGATGAGCATAAACCCCCGAGCTCTCTAGCATGGGCAGTGCTGCGGGTTGAGAAGCCGACAGCTCACAAGCGCCCTAGCATACCTAGAAACTTTGGCTGCCGAGCTCACCTCAATCATACCAAAGTTTCCTTGCAGAAAATGTGACCTGGAAGACCATAGATCAAAATTATGACATCTGTATCTCACTAGAGACTTTGCCGCCGTCCTACCGTCTCGGCCTTGACTTCTATTACCTATATAGTGAAAATGTTACGGCTTCTTGTCAAGCCTACGAGATGGTCGAGCCTGCTCGGCCCGGATATATTGAATTGCTGTTATTTCCAGCCAAGGAAGTGTCGAGTAAGTGTGTGGTGTCGCGTCATGAGACATACCAGGGCATCACACGTAAGCACTGCCCTTGCTGTCACCGCCACCAAGCTTGGCAATAGTACGCCTGATTTTCAGCCCTCGTGAGGTGGATCTTCTTAACCAAAAATGCTCTGCTTACACCGTATGTTGAGGCCTCTCTTTTCCATAATACCATGCCTCCCTGGTAGCGTAAGCTTCTCTTTGGCTGCACCAAATATTGGCTCCTGTCTAAGGTGAATTGTTTTAATGCTCTAAAGTATATCTTGGTATGTATATACTCTTATTAAGCATATCCCTGTTGATAGGCCAACCCAACCTAGCCTTGTCGTGTGCAGATGCAGGTCAAGTAATTAGTTCGATGGTAAGTCATAAAATGACAGTCTCTATTACGCTATTACCCAACTCGTCGCTAGGAATTTAGACAGACTCCTACCAATTAGGCATGATTTGAGTACTGGGTAGCCTGTAAACCATTGAAGGAGCACGATATAGTGATCGAGAATCTTAATTGATTTTCATCCAACAGACCTGCTTTCAACAAAGCACATCTCCTACTACGTCAAACTACGTATACCAAAAGCTACACAAGTCCAACATTGGTACGCGATACACGCACTGATGAAAGAGACACAAATGTATAGTTTGAAAGATAAACTTTTGATGTCCGATGACAAAATCTATGAAAAAGAAATGTCTATGAAAAGAGAAAAGAGCATCTTGGGTCCTATCATAAAGGTAGCCGCGCTTGGCTAACATCCCATTGAAATGGGTCGCTGCTGAGAGAATTCTTCGTGGTACTTCAATACCGCCGAGGTCACTGCAGACTCCAAAAGCGGTACATGTCCCCTCTCCACGCCGACAGATATGCGAAGGAAAGGATCAGTATTCTCCGCCATCGACGAGCTTGCCGAAATCCTCGATGTCGAAAAACCAAAACTGACGCCTTTGGTTATCGGCAGCGAAAGTTGCTTCGACTTGGAAATAACCAGCTCAATGCATGCATCGAGACCTTCGCGACTGTTCAAGCCTTTTTCATAAAACTCAATAGTGACGATGGAGCCACCATGCCGCCATCCAAGCTCTGGCCAGACCTTCGGAAAGTCCACGTCGGCTATACTACTAAGTGATTGCGCAAGAGCAGAGCAGAGTGTCTCAGCATTCTGAGTAAGCATGGCCAGCCGAGCCTGGTAGATGGTGAAGTCGAGTGGTGCAAAGAGCGATAGCCCACGGTAGTACATGACAGAGCCCAGATCCCGTCGTATTTTGCGCATGTCCTCGTCTAGGTTGCTGGGATACACGACAAAGCCAGCCATTTGAACATCCAACCCATATTGAGGGTATTTGCTTGCACTCTCAGAGTACAGCGCCAAGGGTGCGTATGGCCCGACAAACCAGTCATAGATGGGAAGACCTCCAGAAACCATGGTTCCATCAATGATAACGGTACGGTTTTCCCACCCAGGTCGATGAGATACTTTTTGCGCAAAGTGGCGAATATCAGTGGTAGGCAGACCGGCCATGTTGGCGATGGGATCAATGAAAACGACACGGGCGTTGCATTCCTCAGCCGTGGAAATTAGGCTATCAGCGTCAAAGCTTTCAGCTTGGTGCAGTTCGAAGAAACCAGTCTTTGAAAAGCTCTTAATCTGCTCGGATGCTTCAAAGTAGATGTAAGGAGGAAGAAGTACATGATCGCCTGGACGGATGCGGTGCATAAAGTAATGCAGTAAAATCTGAAAAGCAGCCATGCCACTGGAGGCAAGTAGTAGACTCACAGAGGTCTTTCCATGGTCAGTAGGTCGTAGGGCCTGTAGGAGCATGAGCTCCGTGCTGCGAAGATTGATTGCGCCATATCGATCGTAGTTGACCATGTTTGAGTTTTGTGAGGCAGTGTCGCTAAACCACTGCGTGACAGCCTGATCATATGAAGGACTCGCGCGTTCAAACATACACGAAGCAGCCGAAAGTAGCTGAAGGAGGACGCGATAGCGTTCTTCAATAACCCAAAAAGGGACCTCATGACCTGCCACATCATCGCAAAACTCAACAGTGAGTTTACGGACATGGCTGAAAAGAGCCTCAACGACAGAGTGCGACCAGGGGTCAACTCGTAATTGCAGTCGGTCACATAGAAGGCGGCTTTGGTCTGACTTGTGCTTCATGGCATCGATCGATTGCAGTAACCGCAGACCGAGAACGATAAAGATGTCGCGGGGCTCGCGGAACTTTTGAACGGCTTTAGAAATGCTGGAGGTGCTGGTCGTGCCATTGCTGGTACCACCCGTAAGGTCATTCAGAGCACCGTAACGCTCGGCAGGATTGACAATGTTACGAAGGCCCATGGACCGGCGGTCTTCATCATCGGAAACATGCGTGACGAGAGCCCGAGCGACGACATTGGCGGCGATGTTGCTGCCGGTCAGCAGCAGCAGAACGCGGCTCGGGCTTGCGGTGGATGTTTGTAGTTGGGGTACAGCAGCAATGGCCGCCGCGGCCGAACCCTCGAGAAGCAGGGATTGGCTGCGCATCGCCTGGGCAATGCCAACCGCAACTTCATCCTCGTTCACCTGCACAACATCTCTGATGAGCGAGTCCAGAATATTGCCTAGCGGGGTTTCCTGAACCAGCTGCACAGCTAAACCATCGCAGTAACTGGCTTCTGCTGGCCTCCACAGTTCAGACGATATACGCGTCTGAGTGCCAAAGGTGCGCCCAAAAACGCGTGGATGTACGCATATCACGCGTGTATTTTCCGTATACTCTGAACACCAGGCCGCTACGGCAGAAGCAAGGCCTCCTCCGCCCAGTGGTACGACCACTTGATCAAATGGCCCTGCATGCTCGAAGGCCTCGACTACACATGTCCCTGCCCCGGCCGCCACCAATGGATCCGCATATGGCGAAATGTAATGGGCACTAGGCTTGTCCTTGGCATAATCAATCGCCTCTCGGGTTGCTTCTCCAAGGTCGTTTCCAAAGAAGCTCATGCGTGTGGCGCTGGACAAGATTCGTTTGGCCTTGATTTCCGAGACTCCCACTGGAGCAATGATAAAGGACTTCTTTTCCAAAGCCTGCGCAGCTGCACATACAGCCAGGGCATGATTTCCCGCCGAAGCTGTAACAATCGTTTCCGCTGGAGTTTGTATAATGGCATTGAGAGCGCCCCGGTACTTGAACGAACCCGTATGTTGTTGGCAATCAAGCTTGGCCCATACCTCAAGGCCTGGTCGGTCAAGCCATGGCAGCCGAATGGTGGGAGTGCGAACGACACGTCCACTAAGTCTCTCTGATGATTGTTGAACCTGGTGTGCCAGCCATTTGGCTTCGACCTGTTGTTTGTTCTTTGTTAAGTGGTTGCCATTGAGGAGGTTTGCCCCATCTCCGTTTTGGTGAGGAGCAGTTTGGTTCACCAATGTAGCCGCTGGTGCCACAGTAATCATGGTCGGTGATAACGAAATAGCAAAACTGAGAAATGGCTTAAGCGGCTGTTGAGTATAACAAAGAGAAATAAATGCGATATAAATGAAGAAAGCGCAATCGAAGGGGTCAACAAAGCCTGGTTCGATACGACTCAGTTACGAATGCGAATAGTGCCGATACAGTACAAGTAGGTAAGCCGCGACTACACTCAAGTTCGAAAAACGCCGACACACTGATCAAGCTGCATATTCTACGCTGTTTCTGAAAAAGGCCCGACCCGTCTTTCGGTTGAACCCACTAGAATATACCCACGACACTCAATGGCCTAGGCAGTCGTTAGCTCTAACACAATATTCTCAGATCGCATGCAACCGTATCAGATACATCACCCTATAAACTCTGGCTTCCTCCAAGCCCAAGCTCATCACTCCTAACACTACAGGCCTTACTTGCCCTCCTATACATATTCTCCAATTCACAATCTTTGGAATTTCCTGGCCTTCGCAACCTGAACGATGAAAGCAACTATCCCAACTATTGCCGCTTTCTCCACCGCTTTTTCCAGTACATTTGGAAGCTCGATCGCCGTCGGTGCTCAGGATGTCATTACTACCAAGTTTGGCATTGCTCCATCCAAAGGAACATTAATAGTGTCTTTGTACCTGGTCGGCTGTGCCATGGGTCCGTTTTTCTACGCACCTATGGGTGAGATATTCGGCCGGAAGATTGCATTGGGTACGGGCGTCACTCTCATGTTGGTCTTCGCCGCTGCCTCTGCCGCTGCGCCCAACTGGAGCTCTTTGCTGGCTTTCCGATTTTTGGCAGGCTTGGGCGCTTCAGCTCCGATGATCGTCTCGGCTGGCATTTTGGCCGACATATTTAAGGATTCAGCCATTCGTGGTTACATTATCACCTGTCTGATGGCTGTCACCACTCTTGGCTCTCTCGTTTCATCAATAACATCCCTGCAGATCATGGCACAATGGCCCGAATCTTGGTCACTGTGCTTTTGGACTCACACTGCCATCTCAGGGTTGTCCTGGTTGATCGTCCTCATCATGCCCGAGACAAACACCGTCTCAAAGACGCCACATGATGTCCATAATGGTCACTCAGCTCCAGCATTGCTTCAAAGGATTTTCCTTCCAACTAGAATGGCTCTTTTTGAGCCTATAGTGCTGGCAACATGCATGTTTCTCAGCCTTCAATATTCGATATTCTACCTCTTCTTCCAGTTGATCCCCCCTCTATTTGAAAGAGCTGAATACGTCAGCGTGGGAAATTCGGGCGTGTTATTCGTTCCCTTCGCCGTCGGAACGATAATCGCTTCCCTAGTCTACATATTCTTTGATCCAGTACTAGGGTCTGCTGCAGCCAAGAGACCCAAGGGTCGTGCCTATCCAGAGAGCCGTCGACTTCCTCCGGCATACCTTGGAGGTTTCATGATCGTTCTCGCCTTGTTTTTTATGGGGTACTGTATAGGCCGCAGAGTTCATTTTGGTTACCCTCTCTTCCTGGAGGGGATGTTTGGATGTGGTTTTCTCTTGATCTTCATTAGCCTTACAAACTACGTAGTGGATGCTTACCAGGTGTGTCATTTTTTCCTTCATTATTCCTTCCAATATGACCAAGAGCTAACCCCAGTACAATCACAGGCTCTTGCGTCTTCTGCACTCGCCTCATCTTTCGTCGTCCGGAACATCATGGGGGCTGCCTTACCGTTGGTATCGGGGCCAATGCAGCGCAATCTGGAGGACAGATGGTCGTTCTATCTGCTTGGATTCCTCAGCCTTCCCCTCGCATGCGTTGTATGTGGGTTCCAGTTCTATGGACCCCACTTGAGATTTCGAAGCCCTTTGTGCAAGGGCTTGGCGGAGAGGGAAAGAGAGGGCTCTAGTGAAGTCTCTGATATCTGAGTCGAGTTAGTACAAGTCTGGGGTCACACCAAACGACTAGTAAGCAGGCACGGCTGAAGTGGCCCACAATCCTAGGGCTCAGATCACACCATATCGTACAAATTTGCGGCTGACTAAGGTTAGGGCTTATTGTTGCGGTATCGCATGCATGCTGTAGGAGTCTATTCGCGCATTGTTGCGATCGGAAAGGAAACCTTCTAGACTAGTTCTGTAGATCCGGGGTTATTTGAAAGAAGACCAGCTTGTGTATGGATAGAACATGCACTAGAATTTTCTAGTTGCATTCAAACAACTTGAAACTTCATAATTCGCTCAATAGTATAGGAACTACACTCATGCGAGGTAGCCAGGGGCGGCTCGATAGGCTACTAAATCATACTACGCGAAGTTGGATAAATCAACACGCTCATGTCATGGGTGCACTAGCAACAGTTGTCCTTGCATATGAGTACGCTAGCTTATCTATAGTGCACCTAAATTCTGAACGTAGCATTAATCGTTTGCTTATAATGAGACCTCAATCTTTCGTAGTAGAGCGACAAGCTCACCGCCTGACATAAGGAAATTCTTTTCAACAACAATGCGACAATTTTAGCTTTTTGTCTACTAAGTGGCTGCTGGTTGGGTATAACTGGTGAAAAAATCTATCTGACCATGATTCGAACGAAAACGAAGTTGGTCAGTACGCTCGGCGGTTCGGTTGCCAAGAAGCCGAGTTCTCGTACTGATCATTCGAGACGCGTAAACACATACTTAAACGAGTATATGCGAGCTTGAAAGGTAGGTAGTACAAAATTTTGGAATTTTAAGATAGGTATGGCCAGTGAGTGATGTCTGGCATTTCCTCTGTTTCGTGTACAGAGAACACGAAAACGAAGAGGACTTCAAAAATTGTTGCATATAAGAGGATCTTGATTTCAACACGATCCATTCATATGAAATTAAAGTATCTAAACCATATCATGCAGCGCTCGTGGTATGACTTTACAGCCGGTGATGCAGTTTCTTCGCATCTGGTCTTGGACTGTACTTGATGATCGGTACCTCAACCTCTTCCAATCTGATTGGCTTTGTCGCATCATTCTCCAGAGTGCTGTCTGGAACAGCATGCGCCAAATCATCAGGGAGACGAACAGTCCTGGCCTTGAGCTTGACACTTCCGATGAGCTCGAACCCAGTTTTCAAATAGAGAGAAATGCCCTTTTTCGAAGCATCTGCAAACATGGGAACTTGCTCGGTGTTAACGCGGTCGTAGGCCCATGCGAGCAGCTTGTGTCCGAGACCTTTTCGCTGAAATTCCGGGAGAATAGCAAGTGTTCGGCCGTCAATTCTTTCCGGTACATCGCCGATCAAGTCCATCTCTGCCTTGTAGAATTCTTCCACGACTTCTGGCGTCGCGCTACGGTCTGGGCATCGAGATTGTTCAATGTCGAGGAGCTTGCGTTGGAGGCCTTAGGTTATGGTCAGCTGTAGATCCAAGTCGACGAGTAAATCGAATCCTGTGGTGCTTTCTGCGCAAATTTCCTTTCTAAATGCCGGGGATTTGAATGGATGGATTTAGAAAATGAAGTTGCTTACGTTTTTCTTCGGTATCCGGATTCCACGCTGCAACCGCCTTCTCATTGCCGTACCTTACTAGTGTGAGATAGGCAACTATCTTTTTCCCTTGAGGCGAGGCCCCTGCGCTGTTTTCTCCTTCTCTCGTATACTCACTCTCAGCGAGCTCCGCACCATCTAACTCCAGCACGATAATCATTGCTCCTGGAGTTGCCATAAGCCGACGCAGAGTATTAAAAATGGAATCATAGAAGTCTTGTGGGAAGACATTTCGGAAGGGATTAAAGTGCCCATATATGGCATCAGGAGCGAACGCTGCGGCTCCTATAGCAGCGAGCCGAGGTAGGTCGGTCTGTTGAGCTGGTCGAAGATGCATTCTGGTTGAAAGAATGTTCTCAAGAATACACACAGGAAGTTTTGGATTCATGCTTTCTCATCGAACATAAATAGTCATGACTTGTATGTTTCGATTGGCTTTAGCCCAGGTCAGGGATGCAATGTTCAGCTTATTGTTCCTGCCTAATTCTGAACTGTAGCTACGGCAGGTAGAGCGCTGACTTCTGTATAACATTTTAGTGCGTCATTATAATCATTCACTTAACAAACGAATTTCTTGGCGTTAGCATTGTGCCATTATGACTGCCAGATGGACCGAATGCGGGCCGAAGAATTAGTACACGGGAAGCAGGCTAGTCGTGAGGTATTTTACGAAAGGCTTAGCTTCGGTCTTGTTTTAGGCGACCGACATGACATTTTAATCCATATACATCGCTATCGTGATGCCCATCGAATTTGCAGCCATGGCGCACCGTTTTTCAAGTGACAGAACTTGTATTTGTAGGCAAACTTAGGTATTGAGAATAAGAACGAAAATGCGATACACATATGAAAACATGGAAATCAGCCGTATGTGTTGTTACTGAAAAAGTGTGCTCAATCTTGATTGCATTTCCTTACTCTTCATACTAGCTTTCAGTTGGCTGATAGTCTGGCGTACAACTTCTCCGCGTGGAATTTTCATGCAAACCTCTGCCAGTCCCATGCCGCACCAAAATTGGTTTACCATTCGAATCATTCTTTCCAGTCGCTGAAGTATACCTCCGACTTGACCATCGTTTGCTGGACAGCCATGGGTCAGATCGCCCAGAGTTTAGCCGGCGTTTTCTTAACTCTGTCGCAATGTTGTTTGGCCCATCCGCCCTCTCTTCATCCATGCTGTGCTCGTCTCGATTTCGAAGGAACTGTTGATCTCTGAGAGCAGCCCGTTTCATCACAATGTCATCCTTGAGCTTGTGAACACCATTTACGATAGCGTCATGTCCGTATGCTGCCACCAAGGATATTGCACCAATGGCCGCTGTTACAGGAAGTGCTATCGACCAAAAGAGCCTCTGGCTGCTGTTCATATCCCTTATGTCAGTCGTATTCATGCCGAAAACTGACGCAATAAAGGAAAGAGGCAAGAAAATAATAGTGACAAGCGTGAAAATGAGGATTGCTTTGGAGTTGCCTTCTTCCAAGATCTCAATGTTATGTCGAAGCGCTTTAGTGGCTCTGTCCAGGTCTTTGCGAAACTGTGAGAACATATCTTCTATGCTTTCTTCTCGATCCTACATGCACAGCTTGGGTTAATGTTGTTTCAAAATATCTTAGGCTCAACGTACTTTGAACACAAGTCTGATTTCATCAGTGCTCAGGACTTTACAAAGGACCTGCTCTGCCCTATACTGCTGCATGTATACAGACTCAATCACTTCAATCTCTTCATCTAAGAGATATAGCTCGCGTAAAACTCGCTTAGAAGGCTTACGACTGGCTTCGAAGCGCTATCATACTCAGAACATGTTGGGTGGAATAGTTTGTGATCTGATGGCTTACCAAGGCAGATAGATGATCCATATATAGCTCCATGACTGGCAAGTCCCACATTAGAGGTCTTTTCACTAGATCCAAAAGGCCCAGGTAAATCGTGAATTGCGGCGAAGCTTTGAAATGGGACATTGACCTTCCATTATCACCGGTTTGAGTCATCAACAGGAGGTCGTCTCTTGCTCTTGACATCGCGAGCTCGGCGAGAGTAGCAAACACTTCAGCACCGGATTCGTCATTGCAATGCTCTGGAGATGAAGCGAGAAGTTCAGGGCCTGCTAGTACAGTGCCTTTTTCGCGAAGAGTACTGAAACTGTGCGCTGAGAAATACAAAAACTGGAAGAGTTTTTCTGCAGCTGTTACCAATGTTGAGCGCAGAAGATACCCTTCGTCCAACTCCTGTGAGCCGTTAGCCACACTCTGACGCATTTCGATTGACCTTGACAGCAGCTTGTTCACACGTCGGGTTAGAGTTTCAAGCAGCTTGATCAGACGTTCCGTTGAGCTTTCCATTTCTGCATCCGTAGTTGATGTAATCCAATGCTTGAGCAATTCCACAGACTGCTCACTTTTGGTGCCTTGCACAGAGATGTGTGTTGATCGAAGGTGATTGATCGCATTCTCAAAACTGTTGTAACGATGTTTGCTGTTACAAGAGTCGCAGGATGAGATTGAAACGTTGAAGTCCTCTAGTAAGTGCATCTCTATATAGCCATCCTTTGGCAGGTGCCTTACTATATATGTCGAGGGACTACGGCTGATGCTATCTTTGGCTTGATGTCGGTAGAGCTCTTTTGATGATTTGAGGATAGTCTATGGTCCTTAGCGATGGTATCAAAACCTTGTAAAATCCAATTTACCTGATCTATGATCGAAACTGAACCCCAGCACCGATCTATGAGAGGATGTTCATAATATTTCGGTACAAATTGACTAACTAAGGCTTTCACACCATTGACGAACGCATTTCTGAGTACGAACATTCGTGCAATTTGCCAAAGAAGTACGCGTCGTCTGGGATCCTTGTGCCTAAAGGAAACATCTTCTACTAGGCTCGTTGGCGGAAGAGGCTGTTGCTCTACCACCCCCTCGCTGTCTATCTTGGGGTACTGTATCATGTCTTTCAGACGAGCAGAGGAATTAGGTAGAGTATTAGAGTCAAACTTGAGGTCGAGATCAGTAACCTTGTTTCTAGGAATGGATTTGGCAGGAATAGTTATTTGTTGTTTGCCCTTCTGCCACAGGACAAGAGATGCGGCATGGAAGTCTGCTTTCAATCCCTGGTAGACTTGGTAGATCCGCTTGTCAATGATGCGCAGGGTGATTTGTACCTGTACACCACCAAGATCCATTCGAGATGCAACTTGGTTATGTGGCTGGGTGCCCACTCCGCTTCTTTCATGGTCGCGTGTGGTAGGCCACGCTAGAAATGGTGGTACACGGAGCTCTGAGTCGATTAGCTGGTAAGGTTGAGTCAATCCAACTTCTTGTGCCTCCTGGTATGGCGCTGAAAGGATGGACTCAGATCCGTCCACGGCGGCCCTGTTTGCCTTCGTTTTTAGCTGGCTACGGTCGCTGCAAGCACTACCGCTCCGGAAATCAGGGTCTCGCGAAGATGGATTATGTCTTTGGGATCCCAAGCCAGAACCTTTTTGTTCGCAGTCTGCTATGTCAGCTTCGGGCTTCGATGGTGCCTCCTTTTGACGAAGGCGCCGGGTATGTTCGAAAAGAACTCTGCATTCGTAGTTGTTCATTTCCCAGAGTATGAGAAAGTAATTTGGATCCAAATCGTTCTGATACATTATACCATAATACATCAAAGTACGAACGTCGAGATGGTCGCTATGTACTTTAGGATATGTAGGTATTCGCCGCGCATCTGAACTTGAATTAGCTGGTGGTTCCCGGTTCTTCGCATTCTCCGGATCGATCATCGCGTCAATCTGACTGGGCGTGAACCCAAAGGCCATGAGACGCTCTCTGTATTCGCTCTCAAGGAGATCTTGAAACGCCTTTTCTCGCGCCTTCGCAACACTAGCTATCTCTTCCCTAGTTGGAGGTTTTGATTGATCCTGCAGGTCTGGTGTGGCTTCATCTTCCATATTGATTCGTTCCTTGCTCGTATCATCCTTTATTGTCTCAAGTGATTCGTCCTGTGGCCCAAGACTTTCATTTGTCAATAGTTTCGTCGCGTTACGAAGGCTCATTCGTACTGAAATGAACACAGATTTCCTCTTCTGCACAACGTTTGGCCAACGTGATGCATCCAGTTCCACATTGTCATCTGATGTGTGCAAGACACAATCATCGATGTGATATTCTGTGTGCTGAAGACAATCTGTTTGAATCATGACCTTGAGTGCGAGGAACGTCTGACAAGACTCCAAGGGTAGATAGAAGACAGCCTTTTTGACAAAGTCTGCCGAGACTTGTACCAGGCTGGCTGAACCAAGAAGAAGTGTTTCTTGCGTTACAAACTCGATGCTGTCGTGAAATGTTGATGCTAGCGTGGAAGGCCCACAAGTAATCAATGTAGTTGAGCCCAGTATCAAGACCCATAGCTGAGGTACACGTAACGAATGTCGTGATGTTTTGCCAGCTTGTTTGAACTTGGCGAAGGACTGTTGGCGATCCCGATCTTGAGCGAATTCCCGGGGATAATGTTGCTGAAAGAGACCCCTCGAAAGATGCAAGGAGTCATCGTCTGGCGGGTTTGGCCAACTTCCGTCACTGACATCGAAATATGGGAAAGAGATGAAGGTGGCTGACACGTTACTCGTCTTTGGATGTTTCCTGTCTTTGCCATCACATCTCAAGACTGTTCCCGGCTTTATATAGCTGCCGTAAGCAGAGGTTGTTTCGAAGTCATCCTCAACACGTTGAAGCAGATATATAAGGACCGTAATGGCATCGACGTGGTGGCGCAGTGCAAAATTAAGTGCTGCTTTCTAGTTGCAATCAATCAGTTTGTGAAGTCATGTCAGCTCATGCTCATCTAGCTGCTACTCACTCGGAATGTCTGAAATGATAAACATTGAGTTGTCAAATGTCTTGTTTGTAAATGTAAGCACCAATCATATTTGTAGAATTAATGACTAACAACCAGTGTTGCGTGGCTTCCAATTCGGCCTGCCGACCCTGCTCATTCGGAGAAGTTGTCACGATTCTTACTGAATATCTAGTTGTCTTATCTGGAATATCGGATGCGACTGAGGCTGTGATGCATAGCTCTTCATAATCTTCCCGTAAAGCTTCTTGGAAATCGGAAGTCGTGGATTGTCTGGCAATCAAGTTTTGAGCAAGTTTCGCGCTGTTTAAATCGATGGTAATGATATGATCATCATGAGTATCATCACTATGTTGGCTTGTATTGTCCAAGCTCGATACTATTGAAATGGAGGAGCGACGTGTTCTTGGCATTGTGCCAAGCTTTTCTGGCTAAGAGACAGATGGAAAGGTGCTGAGAGATTGGTGGTCGCACTTGTTCAAATATACCTAAGAAATTGATTTCAGCCCCCACACGGCAACTTTTGGTCATCAAGTTAGGCAGAGCCGCTAGGCTGACCAATCACATCTCTTCAATCATGCCCTTCGCTGAACAGGCTAGCGCGAACGCGTTATACTTTGCTGAAACTCCTGCACTATGACATGGCACCTATCAGTATACCGACTGAAGATATTGTCAGCATCACTAAAAGTGATGTGATTCTGTAGATGTAGGAATGGAAAACATGCTAAATTCTCAGTGTACACAGCTTCAGCTCTATCTTGTGCAGCATCGAATCCATGATTTATCGCACATAATAGTACCATCTACCAACTGTTGATTTATCTATAAAGAAATAGAGGTGATATGGTCACAAGGGATAAGAGTACTTACGCAGCCACCACCATGGCAGATAGGGGAAATGAATCGTAGGCATTCACAATATGATCGAAGTGACCAAAAACACCAAAGCATTCCTGTTGCATTTTTTAGCTTCTGTATTACCATCTCAAGGTATTACATATACCGCCCTAACAAGTTGGAACATATTTGCAACCTCCAAGTCATTTCGGAAGCGCACTACAAGATGTAAAGAATGATAGTGCTAGTTATACTTTGAGTCTCATTGTAGATCCAAGAGTTAGTAGTTGGTAGGTAATGGGGTATCTACCGTTTTGATACAATTAAAGTGAGATAGAATAGTTGAAATTAACTAAAGAGAAAGAAAGGAGGCTACAGAGAGGAAGGTGCTTGGTGTGTATGTACTGCAACAGAGTTAGTACACGTAATCATGAGTAGCATCTGGTGACTTCCAGTATCAAACTTTCATTAGTAAACTCTGTTACAGTACCGAGATTGATGCTTTCAATCCGTAAAGATTTACAAGAATATTTCAAAGCTACTCTCTAGCCCAGAACCGATCTGCTGTTAGCATGCAGGAGCTTTTTTTGTAATCATCTCGATAGCTCTCAAAATCTGCAGTAGACAAATCGTATACTATGTTCGCCCCTGACACTGACCAACCCGTTTTCAACAGTTTCCTCAGACCAGCACGATTCGGCCCTTCGTTGCCGTGTCACTTATTGCATCCTCACATCAGCACCACGCGTCTTTATTCTGACCTAAGACTTAATTTGGTTCACAATTGGACATGCATGTGCATACAAATGTCAATTGAAAGTCTGAAGATCAAGCTTTGACGAACAGTAAGTGTCAACAGCGCCCCGGTTTGGTTTTTAGCACTACGAACGTTAGCCCGAATAGTTCCACAACTCCACTTAAGCAATGGTAGTTTATCATCGCAGACCATTCAAGCGCTACAGAGGCCTATTAGCGACTCATACTATGTAAAACAGAAGTCTGTGTTACACCTTCTGTATATGTAGTTAGACAAGAACAAGGTTTCCGAGTAGCCTCATGCGCTAACACAGTAACATCACCAAAATTGGACATACATATTAGAATTTGTCTCGCCATCTTTCTACTATAACAGCAATACCCCATGACAAACATCGGGCCGTTGAGCGACAATCTATACTTCTCACCCCTGGTAAGCAGAACATAGACCACGTAGGTCAGCATATAACAACTGAAACTCACCTAACCTGAATTCCCCCAAAGACACAGCCAAGCCACCGATAACACATATTGGCTCTTTAACTCAAAATGAAGGTCACTACTACGATGTTTACAGGGTTGGCTCTACTTGCCTCAACCGTCTTCGCGGATTGTCTGTACATCGGCCTGGGCACGGGTGATCACTGTAACAAAATGGTGAGAGCATCTTACATGTGGGCCGCCTCCCTAAAGCATAACTAACAATCGCTCTTAGGAAGAGATTTGGGCAGTTAGTAGTAGCCTGCTAGCTTTCCATTGGTATTGCTAAAATAATAATTTACTAGTGTCCTCCTCCTAACCTCCCGGATACCGAAAGAGGACCCTGTCGTACGTACAAAGGAACCAGTACGGTTTTAGAATTGGTAACTAATAGGGCTGTGCAATTAGGGAAAATGTATCCCAACTTTGATGCGTGGTGCTGTAGCATTATTTCCTGATGACGGCTGGGATTACAGCGGCTACATGGCTACATAGGTTATAGGATCCTATTGCTAGGAATGTGCAAGCGTGGCTGCTGTCACGAATGGAATTTGAATCCGTTTACAACAAGTCTCTGTATGTCATGCAACCACAGTAAGAATTCCAACGAAGGGCCAATGCAATCCACATGCGAAAGGAATCTGGTCCTTAAACATATGTTCGAAGAGAGATACTCTTCATCTTAGAGACACGCATATTTGCTGTACAAACCAGACAAACTACATTGCGTTCTTTTTAAAATTTCCCTAACTAATAATCCATGAATATTACTGTTATAGTTTTCCAATACTTTACTTGTTCACAGAGAAGACGTCATAGACTAGGCGGGGCGAGAAAGTAAGACAAAGTAAACGACCCGTACAAAATGGTAAGCTTATGTCGAGGTGGCAAGCGAACCCTTGTGACCCTGCTAATATTCCAGTCTGGTGACATGGTTGCATCATCACACGACGCCAAGAGAGGGGTAGATTGGAACAATATTGGTGAGATATGCTAGCTACTGGTATACTGAGGCAAGAGACGTCGAAACGGCAGTGCGCAAACATCTGCCCGAGCAGTTTCTCATAGCCCTCGTCTGACAAGAGATGTACATGGGGAAGCGCTGGTACACGCCTCTTGCTGCCTAAAAAAACACTTCTACTGCTTGGGTTTGTTACCTGACTGGCAACTCGGTCTTGGACTCGAAGCTGTACCGAAGCCACTCGCCAACAGCTCTCAAACTCTCCCACCGTACGCTCTCGTCTGCCTCTTGCATCAATTCCATGACTCTGCCCTTCAGGCCCAGCTTCTCAAGCTGTTGTCGCTTTTCTGGTACTTCTTTGACTAAGCATGCAACATCGTTGCATCCAATTGCCAAGACCTGCTTGTCGTTTTCCCAGTTCTTGGAAAGAATCTCAGCAAGCTTGCGAGGCAGCTCGCCCTTGTTTTCCTCCAAAATGCGACGTGCGTTGTCTCGCCAGAAAGTAGGATTACGGTGGGGTGGAGACCAGCGGAGGTGACCAGAGTTAAGCTCGGCGGCGTATTCGTCAAAGGTTGTTTGCGTCTTGGTGTACTCGTCGAGCAGCTCGTTCAGTGCCTGCAGGTCCTCGAGCGCATCCTCGTCGGTCAAGTGGCGTGACTTCAAGGTTGTAAGGAGCGCAGGCAGACGGGCAAGGACTGCGGTGGGAAGTAGAGTTTGGCGGTTCGTGGTCAAGAGGTTCAACAGTGTAGAAAGGAGGAGACGGGTAGTCTTTTCCTTGGGAGAGACCTTCAAAAGCTGCGTGTAGAGGATGACAATGTCATGTTCACTGTGACTGTTAGCGGGGTGCAGAGATAAGTGGGGGTTAAGACATACTCTTGTAGACCCTCTCCAACAAGCTCGCCCTCAAAGCTCAGCTGCCAGATGACAAGAAGTACGTGGTAGAGAAGTTGGAGCCCAACACCACCCGAGATGGCGCCATCTGCTGTGCTGCGAATACTGGCACCACCGCTGTAGAGGGTCGAGTCTGTCTCCTTGGCAGATCCAGCTGCGGCGCGCAAAATGTCAAAGAGAGGGTTCAGCGTCTCCTTCCTTTGCTTCCAGAAAATGTGCCTCGAGCGCTTGCTGCGCAACACGGCAGAGTACTCGCGCACGGCAATGTCCTGCAGGCCGGCGTCGGAGGCCTTTGCCAGGGTGGAGAGGTAGGTGAAGAGCTGCGACAGAGCTTCGTCGAGCTGGGGGCTACTCTTGGAGTTCTGGGTGACGGCGTGCGACAGCAGGCCAGACAGCACCGAGGATGTGAGGAGCGGGACGGGGTCTTCGTTGTTGGACGAAGCCTTGAGGAGCGGCAGGAATGGCTTGTAAGGCGCCGGGTGCTGGACCAGGGCGGAGGTGAGTGCGGGAATATCTGTCGCCATGAGCTTCACGTGGGAGGCAGTGAGGTGGCAGCATTCGTACCATCAATCATGTCGCCCAGCAGGACCAGCATGTAGTGGATGATATCCTGGCGCTTGGCCGCCGCCTCGAAGATGCTCTGGGAGCCATTTCCGCCGAGCAGCAGGGCCACGAAGCCGTCGAGGTCCGACTCAATCGTCTGCTTGCGCTGCTCCTTGCGCACCTTGTCGATGGACTTGATCTTCTTGAGGTCGGTATCTGTAATGGTCTTGGCCCGCACGGCGCCCTCCCACGAGATGGGGCGGGCGCGGATGTTGTTCTGGATCGAGGTGAGATACGTGGGCGGGTCCAGCGAAGACATGGCGGGCGTCCTGATGCAGCGGCAGAAGGGCGATGCGGGAGGGGCTCTGGGTGCCTGGCGTCGCGGTGCTGGAGCTCTGAAGTTGGGGAGCTGTTGCTACGAGGGCCCACCAAGCTCCGTCATCTGGCGTGGAGCTAGCCCGAGCTGGGCCCACCTCTGCAGTCTTGGCATCAATCTTTCCCAACTGCAACCGCAAACACTCGCCTCTGCTCTGCCCTGCCGCCACGCGCCCTCATCTGCGCGAACATGGAATACTTCAGTCTCAAGCGGTCCACGGCCGCCGGCCACGGCCAGTCGAACCTCTCTAGCAAAGTCTACGTGCGGTCGACCAAGAGCGGCAAGGTCCAAAAAATCGTGAGAGAGCTGTATTTGCGACAGGACATTCCGTGCTCGTCGAACCTCTGCAGAGCCTGTCTGGACATCGCGCCGACAGATTACTCCAACAAAGGTTCGACATCCATGACCTTTTTCACGTGCACGTGCAAGGCTAACCGGTTTCAGCATCACCTTTTGTCCTGTCCGACACACCCGCAGGATCAAGGCATTTCCCCAATGGCCAGTACCTCGTCCCAGACACCAATGCCTTTCTCACTGGAATGGACCTGTTCGAAGTTGAAACCGCCTTCCATGATGTCATTGTTCTTCAAACAGTGCTCGAGGAGGTCAAGAATCGGTCACTGCCGCTCTACCATCGTTTGATCTCTCTCACCAAAAACGAGGGAAAGCGCTTCTATGTCTTTTTCAACGAGTTTAGGCAAGAGACTTACGTGCCGCGAGAGACTGGAGAGACCATCAATGACCGCAACGACCGAGCTGTGCGTAAGGCTGTGCAATGGTACAACCAACATATCACCGAGGCCGTTGCCGCACGAAGCAAGAAGCAGACCCGCATCCCCACCGTCGTCATGATTACTGACGATAGGGATAATCTGCGCAAAGCCAAGGATGAAGATGTCCCCGGCATGACACGTGAGTTTCTGGCGAAAATGTGATGGAATATTATTAACCTCCAAGTTAGTGTCTGACTTTGTTTCCGGTCTCGAGAACTCTGATGAACTTCTTGACATGATCAGCGCTGCCCAAGAACAGCGAGAGGTCAGGTCAAAGAAGGCGGAAATTTTCTACCCGGAGCATTACACGGTTTCAAAGATGATGACTGGAGTAAAAGCGGGTACTTTACATCAGGGCATCTTCAACGTATCACCGTACAACTATCTCGAAGGTTCTGTCCACGTTCCCGCTTTTGATAAGTCACTTCTCATCCTGGGGCGCGAAAACAGCAATCGAGCAGTCTCTGGCGATGTCGTGGTCGTAGAAGTATTGCCTCAAGACCAATGGAAAGCGCCTTCTACAAAGATTATCGAAGAGGAGACGGTAAACAGGAACGACAATGCTGAGGCAGAAGATGGCGAAAATGTCATTACTGAAAGGGAGCGACGAGCATTGCAAGAGGAGGTGAAGCGGGTGCACGGTCAGACCGCAGAAGGGCGGCCGCAGCCGACTGCAAGAGTTGTGGGTATTATCAAGCGCAACTGGCGACAATACGTAGGCCACATCGACCGCGACTCGGTACGCTCTTCATCAAAGTCAAGTAGACAGCAGCAAACAGTCTTCCTCGTTCCAATGGATAAACGCATACCTAAGATCCGAATACGGACACGACAGGCCGGAGAGCTCCTCGGTCAACGTGTTCTGGCGACCATTGATTCCTGGGAGAAGGATTCGCGATATCCGGTTGGTCACTTTGTTCGATCATTGGGTGAACTCGAATCCAAGGGTGCCGAAACTGAAGCTTTACTGTTGGAATGGGACGTGCAATACAAGCCCTTCCCAAAGACGGTCCTAGATTGTTTACCCGCCGAAGGCCACGACTGGAAAGTCCCTGCCGACATGAACGATCCGGGCTGGAAAGGACGCAAGGACCTCCGCGATCTCCTTGTCTGCTCTATCGATCCTGTCGGATGTGTTGACATTGATGATGCTCTCCACGCTCACAGGTTACCAAATGGCAACTACCAAGTTGGTGTCCACATCGCCGATGTGTCACACTTTGTCAAACCAAACAACGCCATGGACAAGGAAGCCAGTCAGCGTGGTACAACTGTTTACCTTGTCGACAAGCGCATAGACATGTTGCCCATGCTTCTTGGAACAGATCTTTGCTCGCTGAAGCCATACGTTGAGCGATACGCCTTCTCTGTACTCTGGGAAATTACCGAAGATGCTGACATTGTTGCTTCTCATTTCACAAAGTCTGTCATTCGCTCAAGGGAAGCTTTCAGCTACGAACAAGCCCAGATCCGAATAGACGACAAGTCCCAGAATGACGACCTGACAAACGGCATGCGGACGCTGCTTATGCTCTCCAAGAAGCTGAAGCAAAAACGCATGGACGCAGGAGCTCTAAACCTTTCCTCACCAGAAGTCAAGGTCCGAACCGAATCCGAGACGTCAGACCCAGCAGATGTTCAGACAAAGAAGCACCTCGATACCAATTCGCTTGTCGAGGAATTCATGTTGCTCGCCAACACCAGTGTCGCTGCGAAGAACTACGAAGCTTTCCCACAAACAGCCTTGTTGCGTCGTCACGCAGCCCCGCCCAAGACAAATTTCGAGGAGCTTGACAACCAACTCAGAGTCAAGAAGGGAATGGAGCTTAAGACTGATAGCTCTAAGGCTCTTGCAGACTCACTTGACAAGTGTGTCGACCCCAACGACCCTTTTTTCAACACTCTGGTCCGAATTATGGCCACCCGCTGTATGATGTCCGCAGAGTACTTTTGCGCGGGTACCCAAGCATACCCAGAGTTCAGGCACTATGGTCTTGCCAGCGAGATTTACACGCACTTTACCTCTCCTATCCGTCGCTATGCCGATCTTGAAGCACATCGTCAGCTTGCCGCTGCAATTGAGTACGAGCAGCTGGACGCAAGCCTGCAGTCAAAAGCCAAACTCGAAGCTGTATGCAAAAACATCAACGTCCGTCATCGCAATGCACAAATGGCTGGTCGAGCCTCGATCGAATACTACGTCGGTCAAGCGCTCAAGGGCAAGGATATTAATGAAGAAGGTTTCATTATGAAGATTTTCTCCAACGGCTTCGTTGTGTTTGTGCCACGCTTTGGTATCGAGAGTCTTATTCGCCTTAGGGATCTTGCAACCCCAGAACCTGAAGCGGACTTTGATGCGGAGAACTATGTCTTGAACATCAAGGGAGACGTTAAGAGGAGCGTTGAATTGTTTGAAAAAGTTACAGTTCGAATCACAGATGAGCTAGAGGAAAGCACTGGCAAGAGGAAGGTCAAATTGAGTCTGGTATAAGGGAAAAGTCATGGTTTGTCCTGTAAGCATCATCAAAGATGCAAATGGCGTTTTCAGCCTTGTACTATACATCAAAAGATGCATGAATCGAGGGCTTCGTGTCCTACTGGAGTTTTGTTCGTTTGATTTTCCCATTCCCACAATTCTTGCCTCAGTTGCCATGCTAACGGCAGATTACCAATCCACCAGTCCTCCTGGCTCAGCTGAGGCCAGCCACTCACACGAGCAGAAGCGCAGAACGGCTACTCATGCCTTCGCATGCATGCATGCCCCAGGTCAACGTCAAACGCCAGCCGACGCCCACGTTCATCGCATAACGTGGCACCGGAAATCAGCCACAGGCTTACCTGCAGGGCAAGTCCCTACTATCCGGTCTCGGATTCAGTCTCGGATACAGTCATGGTTATCGGATGCAGTCTGCCTCTGCCACAAGGCAACCCAAGCCAAGACGACGATGCATGACATGCACGACAGTCGACGGCTGAGAGAGAGACCTAGACTCTATATCCACACTGCTGAGGAAGAGGTGAGCTCGTTCCAGACCACCTGTCATTTCCATGCCGAGTCGGCAGCCGCCCACAGCGAGATTCAGCAAGGCCACGGCAAACCAACGACTCAGCGTTCAAGGCGCGCTGCCCGACGACGGCCGGACACGCCGACAAACTTTAACTACCAACGGCGTCTAGGGTCCACTCTCGAGTCAAGCGCAGCACTGCTGCGCTTCTCGCTCCTCAATACCGTATTGCGGCGCCATCGTCACATACGCATGCGGTACCGACACGCGCGCCGTAACGATGGGTACCGGAAAAGGCGGGGACTGTGGCGCTCTATTACCCCATATTTCCCTTTACTCTCTCTCTCTCTTTTGACATTACGTACGTGCCCTAAACTTTCGTTGCAAGCGAGCATTCCAGCAAGCTCCCATTGCAGTATAGTGGCATCATAATCGAAAGAGCAGAGGTCGAATTGTGATCACCCCGGTGACGGACCGAGCCCTGTTCCTCGCCGCAATGGTCCCATATGGGATCGGCAGTGCTCGACTACCCGACTGACGTTGTGTGCGTAGCTGGGGTATTCGTTTACTATATGCAAGGTCATTATTCAATTGGCGAGCTTTTTTCTTGTATATTGTGGTGTCATATAGTCAGGTGGATGTATGGAGATCACATCTATTTTTACACATCAATGGGCACAGATGTGATCATGCGGGTGGTGATTGAGTGAGCGAATGTGTGTGTGTGTGTGTGTGTGTGTGCCTGGCTAGAAGATCACAGACTCTGGTTGACCACCTTCGCTTCCAGACACAGTTACCCAGAAGAAGCACTCGAGACGAAAAAAGAGAAAAAGAAAGGAAAACGCGAAACGAATTCAGACATGGAATTCTGGTTCGCAATCAGGTAACTGCGGTAATCGATAAGAAAAGCAAAGAGGGACACAAAGGGACAAGGGGGAGACAAGGCCATCATCCATCCGCCACTGGAAGCGAAAAAGACCCAAAACTTGGTTGACGCCCGCACACTACACGATAAGCGTTCCTGTCTCTCCATCGGAGAAAAAGAAAATAAAAAGGGCCATGACGCTAGGGATGTGGGGGAGCAAAGACGACAAGGCGGGACAACCAAGGGAAAAGCAAAGAAAAAGAAAGGGGAAAGGGAGGGATTGTCAACGGGCACCCGGGGTGCTCGGGCTCCGGGATTAAGCACAAAACCACGGGTCTGGCTTTGTTCAGGCGAACTGCTAAGCAGGTGTAGTACATTAGAGTTTAGCGTTTGAACATACGTAGGGAGGAGAAATACGGGGAGACCTGATAAACCGGAGTAGGCTCCGTCGTTCGACTTGCGATAACGGACGATGAGCGTTTATGACGGTACTATCACGCAAGGGAGAATAATCGGGAAATCGAAAGAAAATGTGGAAAAAGAAAGGTGGAGGTATCTAAGTTGTGGTGGCTTGCGGGCGCTCGGATAGGGTCTATGCGTACGGACGTACGGTTTTTGCTGGTCGCTCGTTTGTTACTGCCTATTTGGTAAGTTTAGTACACCAGGATGATGGAATGGCGTGTGGAGAGAGGGCCTGATTGACAGACTGATTGACAGACACACAAAGAGAGTGTCTGTGTGTCTGTGATGTCTGTACATATCATTTCTAAACATGTATACATGCTGTACATCCCAATTCAACAATTGAGTTTATGATATGCGTGATGAATGCGGAAAGTGGAGGCCATTACTCGAGCATCTTCCCAATCCATCCAGTCGTTAAACTCTGTATACCTACCTTGTTCATTTCTCAGGCAAAGACATATTTTTCTGCTCTCATGATCGAGAAAAACGAAAAAAAAAAAAATCACAGTCGGGCGTTGACGGGTGGAGAAACTGCGATCTGGTTAGAAATGTGCGATCCAGGTGCGCGGGTAGCGCGAAGTTTAACGCCTTGCGTTTTTCCGTTTGCGAGGTCACTCGATGATGCCTGGTGGGCGGGTGGCTGAAAAATGACAAATGTCTGGTACGCCTTGTTTGAGATGCGCGGCTATCTCGTGTTAGTTGGGGGCGAAGGGGAGAAGAGGGCGGGAGGGCGGCAGATGAGATGCGTTAGGGAAGATGGGGGAGATTAGGACAAGCGCAGAAGACATGTGAAGGGGGAAAAAGCTGGGGTGGTGACTGGCCAAGGGACCGGGAATAAAGGGGTCCCTGGCCATCAATGATAGTGGCTCGTTCCGTGAAACAAGAACCATGACGAATGGCGGTTCGAACTGCAGGCACGAGCGATCACCCCACTCTAGGCATAGAGAAGAAGACATGAACGACTGGTATCTGGTCGCTACACGATCGTCATGAAGAAAGGGTGTGCATGTCAAAGTCTATATTGCTAGCTAGCATTGCCAAGTCATGCGACGGCACGTTTGCGGTTCAAGGTCACCAGCACGCTACGCATTCTCTACAGCCCAGTGGACGTAGCATACTATCCCACGCTAATCGCCTGGCAAGGCCAAGAGGGTTACGCGTACCGACCAGATGATTGTATCTGCAGTCTTATTACACGGGTTCTGCTTCCGTCTTGTAGAAGCAACGTTGCATCCATCTATATTTGTTCCATGCAGGCGTCACGGAGCGCGTATGTATGCGCAAGATAGAGTGGATTCAATATGCCGCACGCAATATTGGCCGGCAGTGCCCCCACGAGACGAGGGCTGCTGGCGGTTCGCGGCGTGGAATGCCTAACAAGGTACCTCCTCCAATATATGCCGCGTCACGAGTAAAGGTATCGTTTGATGGGTTGTACACTTTTTCCGTCGAGCAGGTAAGCAAAGCGAGGTATGACGATGAGAGAATACCTACTCTCTGACTCGCACATGGCAGGTGAGCTGCTGCGACTCATACTGAATCTAATTTGACAGGGCGTAGGGTGCGTGCAGCGTGAACGACTCCAACAAGCCAATGATGAACAACACCTGGGAGTAAGCATGACCGTTCGTGATATGCGAACGACATATGGGCGACTTCGTACATGATACACGTGCACGATGTATAGTGCCGAGAGTTCCGGTATCATGACTTTTTGCAACAAGGGTTTGGGAGAGATTTGGCCGCCATGGGAAAAGTGACATGATCGATAACACGGCGGCTAGATAGAGGGGTATCGGGGCCCAGATCCCGTATGGCCATGGATGCGGCTGCTATATGCAAGATAGTCCGGATGCGATACGTGCCGGCGCAGATTCCAGGGAGGAGCTACCTTACAGGTACACGATGACTTCAAGAAGAGAGGGTCTGCAATGTGTGGTAGAGGTAGCCGGATATCTCGCATCGGGGTTGGTTCTTGTTTAAGCAACGATGCGTTCATCATCATGTCCTTGCGTCATGGCGGATGTACCGCCAGGCGAGTCTCGGCAGCAAGGCGGATAGCAGTATAGGACAAAGAGGGCGAGAAGACTTTTTATTACTGTAATGACCGTGAGTCAAGTCGATGACGGTGATGGAGTTGAGGGTATGTGTGTGGTGTGTATGTGCGTGAGGGCCATGCGTTGGTGAAGGAGGAACGATTGGGTCGGTGCGTTTGATTGGCTGACGCGAAAACCTGTTCGACGCAGGTTCTTCAAGCAGCCGCGTTTCTTGGCACCTGCTGCTTTGGGGCGACCCATGGCCATATGGGGGCTAGCCCGTTGTTCTCCACAGCAGATCAGGCACAGCACAAAAAGCAAGCATATCTGGCGGTCTTGCACCGCGCAGCGCAGGCCGCAACCGTCTCACGGCGAATTGCTCGCAGCGCCTCTGTTCGTATTCGCTCTTCAGACGCACCCTTTTCGCCCTGAACTGACACAATGTGTCTGGGGGTCTGACGTTGTGGCGGCGATCCAAGTCCACGTGCAAAGTGGCACTTTAGCCGGCAGAGCGACAGCGCTATCGTATCTGGTACATTTGGACCCGTCGAGCTCGGCATGAGCGGCAGCGGCGCTTGAACGAAAGCGGCACTGGCCAGGCACCCTTGGCCCAAGTGTGCGGTGGCTGCGTTCCTGTCTCGCAGCCGAACTGGCTTCGGTGCTCTCTTCCGCACGCATAGCACATGTTGGTGGACAATGAGGGTATGTATAGCCACTTCTTAATAAGCCCTGACCTGAATGCCGGTTTGGACGCCATGCCGCTTCGGCTACAGCCTGCAGAGAACCACAGTCCCTCATCTCGGTTGTGGGACAAGTGCGAAGATCATGATGACGGCCAGTCGAGAGTCGGTCCGTTTTCTCGCGAACGTTGTGAGGCTCTGGAGTAATCTGCTCTCGATCCGAGGGGTTTGAGATACACGACCGCACGCTCCTGAAGCCAGATTGGCACGGCACCCAGCGCCCTCAGCTCAGCTCAGCTCAGCCCCTAGGGTCACGCAAGATGCCACTGTCGGCACCAGCTGTTTGCCTGTGGTCGTGGACCGATGAGTTTCGGAGATTTTTTCGACGCATGCAGCTAGTGCTATCGACAAGTCGCATCGGGCAGTCCAGATGACACGCTACCTGGCATACACTACAACTAGCTGGTGGCGGTAGTGTAGCAGAGTGCAGGCGGAATCCCAACGTCCAAGTCGTCGTCGCAGGGTGCCGGAGCAGATTTGACGTGTTTCACGCAGCGTCCGGTGAGGCCTCTGGAGCGCCATTGGCGGTGCAGGAAATGGGTGCTGCCGTCCAAGCCTCAGGATCAATAAGCAATCTCTGACCTGGCAAGCTGGCGTCCAAGCGACCGTTCGTGCCATGGAACATGTCGGTGCGCGCCCTGCGCTAGAGCCTGTGTAATACCTAGGGCTCGGTGGGCGACCGCCAGGAACACTTGGCTCCTAGCCTATAGCCCATGGACGATATGGATGCGCCTGCTGCAGGCTGCCCGTCTTGCGCATGCATCTGCGCCTCAACCTGTTTGTTTTTTCTTTTTGTTGGCCGCCTCTGCTGCCGGGGCACGCAGACGGGCAGAATCTGGATTGCGCTCCGCCCCGCTGCTGAGCAGCTCCGACAAAGAACGCTGGGGCCCTGAAGGGAAGCTATTGCGGGACGCACCTAAACTCCGTTACGGGATTGGCCAGTGCCTGCGGGTAGCGCCATGCCGCAACCGGTTGGTCTGGTTGGACGGATCGACGACGTCGCTGTCAGTCCCATGTGTCTCCCACACACCCCTCCGCCCCCCCCCCCTCTCCTCGTCGCGCTGCAAGCCACCCTCGGCGCAGACCTGTCGCCTGTCGCCCTGATGCTCCACTCTCGCCGGCCATGCAAGGGGAATCTCCCAAAAGCAAACTGCTGCCGCTTTGCTGTCGCTTACGCCATCAAAGCCCCGCGTGTCAGTCCGTCGAGGCTGAAGGCATCCTCTGCCCCTGGATTCGTTGCCCGGCTCCAATGCGTTGGCAATGGGCCTCAGGATGCTGACCTTGACGACGCCACGCTTGCCCGTTCCATGGCTCTGATAGACCGTGTACTGGTCGGGAGCAGCGAGGCCCCTTGCAGTAGGCACGGTGCAATTGCCTAACCCGGCACTTGCACCATCGTTAACAGCGGGACGAAATTCCAAGGTTGTCGAGATTAGCCCCTCATGGATGGCCTCTTAGTGCACTGCTCACCGATATTTTCATGAGTCTCTGCCCTACTAACAAACTTCGTTGCCCACCACTAGCCGCGCTCTTGTACCTGCATGTTGCCTTAAGCCAAGCCTGTCCGGTCGCTATAACCCGCAACACTCCTCTCCCTCGGAGCGCCGTCCTAGCACTGGCACCTGCGAGAAAGACCGTTCTTTGTTTTTCCTTGTTCGTCCCGCTAGTGCCATCCCATTCTTCTTTGCCACGGTGCTGTGGAGCGAGCTTAGACGCATGACCTACGTCTCCACTCGCTGACCCCCCTCCACCTGTCCCGCACTACTTTACCCGTGTCTCCCTTGCGGGTTCATATCAAACCAGAGTGGGCTTACTTCTACCACTACCGTTTCGTCGACTGCTTTCGTCAAGACTGTAACCGCATCAACCGCAGGCAGCATGATCCTCATCCGATAGACGCCATTCCTTCATACATTCAACCCAGGACTCTCTTTCAGCAACCCACCAACAGGCCTGCCGTCTTCAAAGACTGTTCATCGGCTTCGTCATCAGTCGTTGACCACCCTCCAGGATTACCTTTGTTGACCATTGGCACTTGAACACCCCACCATGGAGCAAGAAACCAAGATTTACATTATTCTCAGTGTCGTCGCCGGCACACTTGTCTTGTGCGCTGTCACTGTTGTCATCCTCTTTTTCTGGGCAAGAACTCGAAAGAGGACGCGAGGCTTCACACTCCGATCCGTCACACCACTGGACGACGCTGAATTCGAATCATGGCGACGACCCAGCCAGCACGCGGATAAGTATGGCATCCGACCAACACCAGTCGTGCTACGAGAACGCGTATCCCCCAGGACTCCGTCCATGTTCGAGAAGGAGCTCAGCACATATGAATTCCCTCCACGGACACCATCCTTGACAGATGCGGCTTCACTCAAGTCGCCTACCAGTTCGATCCGAAGGCCAGAACGGGCACGAAGAAAGTCCAGTGTTGCTTCATCTCTCGCTGACCGGCCTCCAACCCCGTACTCTCCCTCATCTCCCAGCGGTGAATTCAACCGTGCATCAATCTCCTCCCGTCGGTCGCAGCCTTTGATTCACTATCCTTCGGTATCTGAGACTTCCGCATTCCGCTTCAACTTTGAGTCCGAACAGAAGCGCAAGGGAAGCTGGATATAACACTCATACCTTGGCTCGGCATTCAATCCATTCATCTTCCAACCCAATTTCTAATCGACCTCTACAACTGGTCATCGACATGAGCTGTCATCACCCGCATGCACTCAAACCGAGCGATACATTAGCTGGACAGCTACATGCACTACCATGCAGTGTTATACTGCACAACCATCGGACCTGTCACCAACCAGGACACGATACCATTCACTTTCACGACCTTCGCTTCGCATATATATATTTTTACGACCACACAATGATTTTACCCTTTGGAGTTTGGCGGCGCCTTTTATTCTATGATACCAGACCTTTGCGTCATCCACACAGGCCACAAGCCTCTTTTTCTTTGTTCAGCGAGAGATAGGTGACTATTGCTGAGGAAGGCATAGGACACGGGGAGGATGGGGGGAATGTAGGATAGGTAAACATGTACCTTGGTATCAGGTATGCAGTTGTTGCACTGCGAGAGACCAATTGCTCTCAACATCAGATAGTCACAAGAATCCACACGTACACACCACACTCGCATTCGCTTTTGATTGTCTTCATTTTGCCCCCACGTCATTCGATTGCGTGACACTTGCAAGGTACCTTGGCCGGCCCCTGCGATACCCGACAGACGGAAAAAATATCTCGGCTCCAGCCGCGCTGACATGGAACCCTTCACCAGCCAAAGCACGCAACCCCTCGACTAACCCAACAGACACAGTATTGCGCAAAGCAAAGGACGATTTCTACACCGCCAGTTTGCCACATGTTCGCATTACCACGATGATCCCCAGAAAATCCTGACACGAATAGCCCAGGTACGAAACTCGTAGCCACCAGTGACCCGCTTTTGCCCTTCTCATCTCTTTCCATGCTCCACCACCCTGTCCTGTCAACCTGTTTCTCCACAGACGCTATCGAAAAAAAGACCCGGTGTGGCCGGCCCGCGATTCACGCACTCACATACAAGTGGCGCGGGAAGCGCAAAACGGGAAGGGAAAGGGAAAGGGTAAGGGAAGAGGCGGCTACATGGGATCATTTAATTTGGCCAAGTCGGTATGTAGTATGATTTTTCTTCTTTCTGTTACGATATACGACCGGCCGTGTGGAACCTGACCGGGAGCTATGAAGCCAGGTGTATCCCCGCGCGGGCGAACACACAAAGCACGGAATTGTGCAGCATGATGTGCAAGATCTCTCTGTGTCTGTGGTCTCTCATTTGCCCTGCGTTCAAATGCAAGACGCAGGGTGAGTGGGTACCCGGCATTGGTGTGTGTGTATAGTCAGTCACGTGTGAAGTAGGGATCGTCTTTCTTTTTCATTGCCTGTTCTTGCTTTTCGCAGCTCGCGTCGCGTCGCGTAGGAAGATCGCGGTCAACGACGGACAAGCATGACTATGCAAGCCTAGCTGTCTGTCACTCCCTCTCGATGACTTGTTCGTCGTTTGTGGGTAAAGGCCATGCAAGCGATCAACGGCTGCATGCCATACTGGAGCGGAGTATGACGTGCAGCGCGCATCAGTGCGGCTTTTGCGATGGCTAGTTTGAGATGTAGTATGTAGATGTGAGCGTTAGAGGATTCTGGCTCGTTGCGGCAAAGATGGACATGTGTGAGGGAAAAGGCGGGTTAGTGGGGGAGGCGAGCATGTGAAACTAGACCGCACGGGGTCGAGAAACAACGTGGACAAGCTTTGTGGTCACCGCAACTTGACATGTCGCAAAACACCCAAACACCCAACTTTTGCAGATCCTAAGCTTTTGCCGGTTCCTTTCTTTTTCCGTTAGTTTGGCCCCATATCGCGCGTTCTTCCACCCCCAATTCTTGACGCTTTTGTTATAGCGCTCGCTTGCTGGTGATCCCACGGGTGATCTAGTGGCAGGCAGGAACAGCAGTAGCAGGAAGTTCTTCTTCTAGAAGCTCAAGTGTTCGCTCGCTCGCACGCACGCGCGCGCTGTTTCTTCTCTTTGTTGCATCTCACTCCACTTTTCGGGTTTTCGTCTCCCCGCAAATAAATAACACGTAACGCGTCTCCGCCGCTACTCCACCGTCGCGCCGAAACACACAACCTCATTTTTTTTTCTGGAATCGTTAACGCTGAGCGCATATCGCCCAAAATGGAGTTCGTACAAGGTAAGTAAGGGAAAATTCTGGTCTGCGTACGCAAATAGCGCTTTGTTGCGCCACTGCTGTCGCTACAACTACAACGATAACAATAACGACGAAGATAGCAACCATGCTGACCACAAATCAACAGACTACGCCGCTCTCCTCCCGCGCCTCCTCCCTCCCTCCCTCGCAAACCCCCTTCTCCACGTCGTCACAACTTTCTTCGGCATCTCGCGCACCCTCTCGACACACCTCGCCCCGCTTTTCAACAAACTCATCACACAGCCCGATGTCGCCTCCATCGTCGCCCTCGTCTTCATCTTCTTCATCTCCCTCAAGATCCTCGACATGATGTACCGCGCCGTCCTCTTCTGGATCAATCTCGCAATCCGCCTCGTCTTCTGGGGCGGCATCCTCGTTGTTGGCCTATGGATCTGGAATCGCGGGCCCGACGGCTTTGTCGAGGATGTGAGCGGGCTGATTGAGTATTGGATGTCAGAGTATGAGCGGTACAGCGGGGAGATTCGCGAGTTTCAGATGCAGAAGGAGCAGCAGATTCGGTTTCAGGCGGGGCAACAGCAGCAGCAAAAGAAGAGGGGTTGGCGGTGAAGAAAAAGATATGGAAGGATGAATTTCGGGGGAAGAGAAGTATGTTGTTATGATTGGGTTTTATCGATATAGCCATCTTGGATAGGAGGCTTCTGTTCCGAGGGCGCAAAGATTGTGCGAGGATATGCACAATGGGGGGTTATGGTATATGCAAAAGCATGGATGTGATGATGCGACTTTTGGGCTTCGTATACACGGCCTGGTTGGATGAACATAACGAATAATGATATCTGTACCTATCGGTATTTCTGACATGACCTGCTTTGCTCATGCTCAATATTTGATGAGTGAATCTTTTATGAGTTTATTCCGTGCAAAGAGAAGACGTGTAATACTAATCTGCAAATATGATGAACACTTACCAGCCATCAGGATCCCAAATTGGATGAGTGCATTTTTTATGATTTTGTTCCTAGCGCGAAGAGAAGTTGGGTATCACTGGTCAAAAATCCATCTATAAATGTCATAAACCCCTACCACCTATCGAGAGTGCATCTTTTATATACATCCGTTGTCACATTCCACTTGGGAGAGGGAAACAGATACGCTTGATCATTGAATAGGCAAAGAAGAACACGAGTGGAGATGCACTGATATTGCAAATGTAGTCTGAGCAACTAACTCAACACATCTATAGTTCAGGATAGTCACATGTACCGCGTCACATCACCTCGATATCCAATATGACACTTCCATTTCATTTCACACAAACTGACAGATTAAGACCGAGATACCCATCCACATAGATGACATTAATGTAATGCACCAGAGGTCTAGGCTACCGCTTTCATTTTCACGCTTGTTTGCCATCTTGCACGTGCTGCTCTAGTCGTGCTTTCCCTTTTTGTCAGAGTGGAGCTTGAGCTTTCACTCTCACTTTCACTCTCGTAAGCGAAAACTGGCATATATAGCTGCACACACCTTCGGTTTTACTGGGCTTTCTGCCGTCTCTGCAAATTTCTGTCAAACTACTTTGATCGGTTCTGCGACCTACGGTATCAACGGATAGCACATCAGACAAACCACCAGACAACATGCCAGCCGACGCAAATGACAACAGTGCCACTACACACCCAAATATGCCACACCTCCCGCCTGAGATTCTACAGATGATTTTCTGCAACTTAGACCTCTTCGATCGTAAGTGCAAGCGAGTGAGCCTCGAGAGATGGCATGTTTATGTACTGATCTCACTTCTAGTCTTGCGTTGTCAGCGAGTCTGCAAGATATGGCGCGCATACCTTCCCGGAGACGACTCGAAGCTTCGCAACAAACTGTTCATGAAAGATACCAGGGTCCAATCAGTCAACAATGATAAAGTCTGTCGGAATGGAGACGAATCACCTCAATGCACTGCCGCGGTCAATGATGAGAATGACCATTACGAACATGATCCCGAAGAACTCCCTATGCCCACTCTCTATGTCACTCTGCATGCGAACTGTTTCCATGAAGAAAGTCCATACCCAGGTCTTCCTGATTGGGATTCTGTACCAATGGAGGTCGGAACCCAAGTTGATGAATTCCCCGACGATACCGAGTTAAATCCTATGATTGAGGATCTTGACGAATGGATGCAAATTATCGACGACCAATTCTACCAATGTCCCGATGGGGGTTTGATGGATCCCTGGAATCATGATATCACGAAAAGCGGCAACTCGCTTAAGATGCATATCGACGAGGAGAGGTTAGTACAAAAGGACGGACCTTGGAAGGATATGCTATTATGCCTTCCACCACTTCAATCCGTCTTCGTCATAATTACATGTAATTTTTTCCATAACTCGGAGCGAGGCTATATGCTCAAGGCGGAGGATGGTGTTACTGTGGGCGACTTCGTCAGAGCCTTTCGCGAAGCGGTGAACAGATGGTAGTAGGACTGCAAGAATTACTGTCGACCTACGATTTCCTATCACAGAGTCTATGGATCGGAATATCCTGGATGCTGAGAGAAGTATTGTATGGAACTAGTAAGAACCGGAGAAGAAAGAGGTGTGTTGACTGAGAACGATGAGGCCATCACGCAACCTATGTCTGGGAAAAAAGGTCAAGTTTTGATTACTACAGAGTGAAGGATGAACAAGGCTAAGCATTCAGCAGTAAAGATGGAACATACGAGCTCAGTGTGGGCAATCGCTGTACCTGTCTGAATTACTATGACTGCCAGATTCATAGCAATACAAATGCAAGTCAGCATTAAATACAATAGACACTAAGAGTTTACGAAGTCCTAATCTCTGTGGCTAGCCAACAATGCATATCTCTACATTAGGTAGGTGTTGTAGAAACTAGGCGTAGAGGTTGACCAAAAGATAGCTTTATTCCCCACAGCCAAGGGAACCAATGACGTCGCAAAGTCCCCGCAAACCTCCACCCGCACTCCCGCTGCGTCGCGCTCCCAACCCAACTTCACGCGCAATCGCCAGTCGCCCAATTCAACAAAACACTGTCGATCATCCTCCAGCTCCAACCATGGCAGCCACATCCTCGTACCCAGCGTCCGCACCCCCACCGGGCTCGTCCAGCACATCAGCCAACTCGTCCTTCGCCTTCCCACCCCACTACTCGTTCCCCCCCTTCTTCACGCTACAACCCGTCGCCAGCACCCGCAGCTCGCAGCTCGCCTCATGGTCCTCGCTCATCCAATCCTACTGCCGCCACAACCGCATCTTCAGCCTCTCGCTCATCGACGCGCTCAACACACCCTTATTCAACAACACGAGTCTGCACCGCAGTCTCTCCCTCCGCGACGCAAAAGCCATAATCAGCTACATGGCGTCCCCCGAAGGCGGCAACCGCGCAGAATTCATAACAACGAGTGCGTCCAAGAAGAGCGGGAAAGGTGCTGCGGAGGAAGGGGAAGGAGGCAAAGCTTGGATCTACTGGCGGAGACCGGAGGAATGGGCTGCTGTGCTGGAGGAGTGGGTGGAGAGGACGGCGCAGAAGGGGACGGTGCTGACGCTGTATGAGATTGTCGAGGGGGATGCGTCGACAAAAGAGGAGTTTTATGGTATGGATGCTGAGTTGTTGCAGAAGAGTCTGGCGGTTTGTGTCAAGAGGGGGAGGGCACAGGTGTTTGGGAGTGGAGGGGAGGGCGAGGGTGTGAAGTTTTTCTGAGGGAGGAAAGTGTTTGTGTAGATGTTTGGTAGGAGCGAGGTGTGGGGAAGAGAGAAAAAGGAATGTAATGATACCCTGAGAATAAAAGATTTCTTGATAGATATGTACATGTCAAGCTAGATTATCTTTCTTCGCTGCGAGTCCATCAAGTATGACAGTCTCAAGACTTTTCTTACGTCACCGCAAACCAGCGTCCAAAGCTTCTTGCACAGTCTCTTCTTTTTTTCTTTTTTTCACTCACCTACCACACGGCACAGACGCAACTGTATGTCTGTGTCAATCTACGAACCATCAAGATGGCTATTGCTCAGATCTCAAACCCCCGCCCAAAAATAAAATTTCCACCAAAAAACCAGGTTTCCCCAGTCTCTCATGACGGCTAAAAAACTAATTTAGTCTGCCCGCTTCAATCTGCATCGCATACTAAAATTCCCACTATGAATTGCATATATGCATCACACACCTGACCTCTGACTAAACCACCAGCGTATCCACCTGATCACGTAACCGCCTTTATCCCTGCTCTCCATCGCCATTACAAAAGCGATAGAGAGAGAAGACAAAAGACAAGTCTAGACGCTACAGCGCGCTAAGGCGCGGCAAAGCATCCGGCACGTATGCATCAATGCATTGGAATGTGCCGACACGTCAGGGTCCATAGGCCGAAGAGGGGGGATGCTTGGCCATATCGGGAATTTTGCTGTCAGTGAGACGTAAAGATCGGGGTTGGGTGGGGTAAAAAACACGACGTTAGTCAGATACGGGTTTACGATGGTAACAAAGAATGGTGTGCTTTTTGGGGTTGCATTGACGGCATCCCAGTGTAGAGATGGAGGGGGCTCAAACGAGCAGCGTCGGAGGTTGGACCGACGGTGAGTTGTTAGTTGGTGGAAAAGATAGTGTCGAGGGATTACAAATAAACGTCCGATAGTGTAGAGGGCCAAGACGGGAGGATACAGAGGTTGAAACGCGGGTTTTCTCTCTCTTACTAGTGGAAGATATCGGGTTGTTAAATGCGATTGGTGGTGGGTGGATGGATAGTCTAAACAGTGCGTGTTCACGGCTTGGCACCTCGGAGGTCTCGCCTATCCGCCGTGGGAAGCGAGTGAGTGTGTCTTCCGAAGACTAGTACTCTCACGATTGTCTTGGAGAGGGGGTCTGCGACATAGTTGACACTAGCCATAGCATTCGGCCTACTAGAGGCCAAGGGGGCGTGGCATGATGGTGCAGCAGCAGCGTAGTGATGGTCGTGGAGCTGGTAGACGTATCTTGGACAGCACAATGCACATTTGCGAGTGGGGGCTGTCTCGCTTCTGTAGTGGATTGGTAGCCTTGGGGGATAGATGAGCTTGGGACTGTAGATCAGAGTTAAAAAGATCGTCATGGCCGCAACAAGCAGTGGTGGAGGGAGCGGGCCGTCGCTAGTCAGCAGAGGGTAAATACCCGAGACCTAGGGAGCACGAGTCACGGGTTAGCGCAACCTGTCTGTTTGCATGTCTATTCTTGCATGAAGCAATCTGGTTCGCGAGCTAGTGTCGTCGTGTTCGTGGCGGTGTTTATGACGAGGTGCATGGATGCTGAGCAGGACCGGAGCGCCAGGAGAAGGGTGAGGGCGAATAGAGCAGATGAATGTCAGGCAGTTGCAGGGCTGCATAAACTACCCTATATGGCATCAGCGGCCATGAGGGCGCTAATGACAAGGTTTGGGGGGCCCGCAAGCTCCACCACGTGGAGGACGCAGCGAGCAAGTGCGGGGACTGCTTTGCGACCCAGTAGTCGTGGTAGTGTTGTTGCTGCAGCAGCGTCTCAGGAGGAGACAGGATGGGGGTTTGGAGTCGACGAGTGGCGGAGCGAGACCCGCTAACAGTGGTTCGTATGGGTGTAGTTGCTGCCGTCTGGATAGGTGGCTGATGACGGTAGTCATGGTTGAAGCGGCACCATGCCGGAAGCGGCGAGGTGCAGATTGGTGCAGGACAACACAGCAAAGGCCAGCACTGCAGGAACGCGGTGAAAAAAAGAGGCTGCAGCGTAGCGAGGCCCCACGGTGGGTCGGCGAGGCCTGGGCGGCGCGAGGGGGATTAATGACAATGGCATAGCAACATGCGCAGAGGGCAGCGGTGGTATATGAGGTCGAGAAGGTGAGACACACAACGGCATGGGCAGGCTTATTTTGGGCCAGGAACCTCATTTCCCACGGCAGGGGCGGCCCAATCACGCCGGAGCGCAACGGCGCCTCACACGGCCCCGGCGCCGGCGCTGGGGGCTAGCAGGCGCTCCCAGGCGCTCCTGCGCCCCAGGGCTCTTCCTTCGCGCGTGTCGCAGCTTCCCCCAATCGATCGTGCCTTCCTTCTTCTCTTGTACTACTACGTGTGCGGCCCTCGCAGCTTCCCTACCCACTACGCTCTTTTTTGCATGTTGCGAGCGCGCCTGCCGTTTTCCTTCTTAGGCCGCCGCTCCACCCAGCCCCCAAGGCCTCTCTTTTCCGCCCGTCTTCGTCTTCACTGCGCTGCAAACAAACAAACCCGGACGGCTCCCGCAATCTCCATGCCGCGAATGGCCTCGTGAAGCTGCGCGTCCCCCACGTCCATTCCTCTGCTCAACCACGGCCCCGTCCTCGCTCGCCCTCCACCGCCCGCCTCGACTGCTGGTGCGCGCCTCTTGCCTCTCCCTCAGCATGCCCCCATGTCTGCCCTGCCACGATGCTCGCCATCCTGCGTCTTCCGGAGATTGCTGTCGATCAACTAGGCCAGCCCGTCGCCAGAAGCAAGCACGCATAGCCACAAAACCCGCCGCCGCTGTCGCCTTCGCTGTCCTTGCTGCATCGCTGCCCGCGACTATGGCACAGCAGAGCTGCGTATCCCTCAGAGGTTCCACTGCCTGTCCGGCCTTTAGCTCCGCTGCCATCGACACCAACCAGACGGGGAACTTGTACGTCAAGCACGATGCATTCTGTCGTGCCCAAAACTCCACTAACCGCAAGCAGTCCATTTCTCAAGTTTGTATCAAATACCCAGTCATTTGACCAAGGCCTGCGAAATTACATCCAGACTGGCTACGCACAGAGACAGTCAGTCCGCCCCAGCCAAACCGTGCACCAGTCATAGCTCTGCACGACTAACACTGCTCCAGATACGAAGACATATTAGGCTGTTCACGCGTCAACCTGACAAACACTACCAACCTCTATGCTCGCTACACAACAACAGTCCTATGCAACGCCATTATCCAGGCCTCCAAGCAAGCATGTGGCCTCAGTGACCAAGCCGCAACGCCGCTCTGCGCCGGCGCCTGCGTATGTAGATTGAAATCCGACCTGAAACCCGGTGCTGACGTATCCCTAGGCCGACTTTGCCATCAGTGAACAGGTCATAGTATCAAGCCCAGACCTATGCGGCAAACCAGGCGACAATGCAGTACCTCAAATCCGCTCCGACTTTGCCCGTTGTTCTAACCCTGCAAACGCTCTCAGTAGCAACTGCATTGAAGCCGTCAAAAACGAGCCTGACGAATGTGGATATCAAAACAACGTCGAAGGACTGTGTCTTTTCTGTGCCACGAGCACCACCAACTCGACTGATTCCTGCTGTGTCAATGCAAATGTCGAAGCCCGTTGCAAAGGTGTCAACCTCCCTACCACTATATCTATGCCTCCCGTTTTCCCATCGAGTACCGCATCTGCTGCACCGACTTCTACGGCCGGAGGATCCTCTGGCGGACGCAATTCCAAGGGCGGACTCTCCAGTGGTGCCATTGCCGGCATTGTTATCGGATCCCTTATCGGCGCTGGCCTCGTGATTGCTGCTGTCATTTTCTGTTGCATGCAAATGCGTAGAAAGAAGTACAGCCAAGCCGGCAGCGTTTTCAACACCCCCTCACCATCACGACGCCATACTCCCAGAGGCAATGTTATGCCACCACCCATGTCTTTTGGTGGTGAGGGCAATGAGCCAGCTACCATTCTCCCAGGCGCCCGAGTTCAACGTATGTCAGCCTTGGAAGAATCGCCTTCGGCCAACAACAGCGAAAGGGGCGGTCGTCTGACTGCTTACGATGGCTCTCACCTCGGACCTTATGATTCACCAGAATCGATACGAGGTGCTTTGGCCGGAGGACTCCCAAAGCGCCAAGGCTCACTGTCCAGCCACTCGATGCTGGGAACAAATTCGTCACCCCTTTCCGGTTCCGACCAGGCTCGCAACTTGTCCAGCCCCGACGGCGTCGCTTCCGGCCAGTCCGAACAGTTACAATTCTTCAAGGACTACTATTCCCAAGATGATATCCACCCCAACGACACTGTTGCCACCCTTTGGGCTTATCAGCCACGTGCCGGAGATGAATTCGAGCTAGAAAGAGGCGACATGCTTAAAGTTGTGGGCATCTGGGATGATGGCTGGGCCACAGGTGTCAGGCTTTCTGAGACAGCGGAGCAGTGGGAGGCACGAAAAGCCGAACAGCGCGACTCTGGAGTGAGCAACGCAAGTAGACATCATTCACCAGTCGAATCCGACAGCGAGATCAAGGCCTTCCCCTTGGTTTGCGTATGCTTGCCGCAGCACTGGCGAAAGACAATTGAGGGCGACAGTACCGGTCTTGGAGGACAACGCAGTCGAGGTGACCGAGGGCCTCCAAGCCCTTAGTGGAACCTCCTGTGTCCGGTCTGCTAACCTTACCTAGTCTCGTCTACTCCATGGCAGTCCCCACCTTACATACGACCTGTCAAGGGCGAGAGCCGTGTCGCATCCGCACCGCCATATTTGGTGACACGACCGCTACTCGCGAGGACACCGGATTTTCACTCCCTAGGCTCCAGCACGCTTATTGACCTTGTCCACAAACCGTAATGCCGCCACGATAACGTTTTCTCACGCGCTGTTTCTGTTCCGCTTTTCAACTCATGATCATATGGTCATTAGTCCTCTTCATCCCGCCGGGCTCCTCTCTCTCGGCTTGCCTTTGGCGTCCCTGACCTTCTGGACCCATCAAGGCATTGTCCCGTCACGGCTATACCTTTCCATTTCCTTTTTTATTCTGATGATCTTGATCAAGAGATAGAGAGACTGTCTTTGCGTCTAGTGTCTAATCCGCTCGTTAATACCCAACCTGCCGTCTGACGTGGCCGCATCACCACCGCCGATTCCCGTAAATCACACCATCCACTACCCATGGCTATCTCTCAATTGATTTACATTTCTCCCTCCGTTCTATACCCCACCGCATGTCTACATGCGATGAACCCTTTTTTCTGCTTCTCACCGGTTGTCGAAGAGAGTACCAGTGCTAGAAGCAAAGCCATTGTACATAGGACTTTTTTGCCAATAGCAGCTGCACTCGAGGAAAAAAGGTTTAATGCGTTGTTGCTGTTGTTGTTGTCTCGATATATTTGTATGAAATATCCCACTTGTCTGGATACTTGGGGTCGAAAGATTGTTGTTTGCTGAAGCAGTTGGCTTTTTTGTCTGTTGAGGTGGAGGAGGGCAGTTTATTTTCTTTGTTGGTGTGAAGAAAGAAAGAAGAGTGAGGAACAGTGTGCGTGTGAGAGAGAGGTCGAGGGGAGAGCATGCGTGTGTAGAGAATGTTGATTGTAGAATTGCGTCTTTTGGATAGTCGGAGGCGTGCTGGGGCAATGGAAACACTTGGACATCTTGAAACCTTTTTTTCCATTCTTCTGTTCTTGGTTCTGGTGACGTTATTCCCGCTGCTAAACTTTACATACGAGGTGGTGCATCATGTCAAAATCTCTTGGCAAGTTAAAAACGATGCTCCCGCTTTGGACATGCGCTGCCAAGAGATGCGTGCGCACTTTAACATTTTAGCTCTCTCATCGACCGTGCTTCTCTATACTAGGAATAATTAACAAAATGGACATGGAAACGCAGAAGAACGCATTTCATAACTTATTCTATTTAATCTTTTTTTTGTGATCGTCTGTCCATTGATTTATTGATTTCATCATTGCTATGGTATCGTCGTTTAGATATTCATCCTCGTTTTCTAGCGCGTCCCCATTAACTTTAAACTTTAAATAAAAAAAAAACTTCAAATCTACCAGAACAATCCCGTATATCTAACGAAAAAGAATCACCTCGTAGCAGCACCACGACCCCCATCACTGCATCTTTCATCTACGACCTTGCTTTTCAGGCGGGTAGGAAGTTCTTATCCAATGCCTCCCGCCGCCACCTCCCATATCCTTGCTTGAATGAATACTTCTTTACATCTCTGCACAGCACATGACTAATCAAGAGGAGATTATCTGTGTATGCATGCATGTGCACATGGTGTCTGTCTACCTAGCCGCACCACGGCCGCCCTTTCTCCTGCCGGCGCGGCCCAGCCCGCCATCCTCGTTCCTCTTGTGCCAGTCATCGATTTCGCGACGCACGCTCTCGCGGTACAGCTTATACTCGTCGCTTGTCTCGACAAGGAGCTGCGGACAGTGACCTGAGCGGCGGAGATGGCGCTTGAGGTTCTCCCAGCGGCAGTCGGGTTTGAAGGTGCAGTTGGGCTGAGGGCAGCGGTAAGGACGGAGAGTCTGTGTATTTGAAGTGTCTTGTTAGCTTGTCTGTTTTTCCTGTCTGGAGTATGTTGCCATATGTCATAAGGGGCAATGCGAGGGGATTAACTTACCTGGTGCGTTCTCTCGTGTTTACTCAAGTTACTTGAATCCGCACAGGTGAACTCGCAAAAGCGGCATTTGTGTGGTTTCTTGCCCTCGTGAAGAGCGCTAATATGTGTTTGCAACTGCGTATGAGTTGTTGTTGTGTATCCACAGCGATCACATACATAGGGTCGTTCACCTGTGTGCGTCCTCTCATGGTTATCCTTGGCTTGGTTCGTGGCAAAGGTCTTGTCGCAGCCTTCGTAACTGCAGGCGTAGGGGCGGTAACCGGCGTGGCCAAGGAGATGACGCGAAAGCTTAGAGCGCTGCTTGAAGTCTTTGGTGGAGGCCTCGCAGCCTTCCCATTGACAGAAGCAGTGGGCGCAGTTGTCCACGTGAGCGGTCTTGATGTGCTTGTGCAGAGCCTCAGGAGTCTCGAACGTTGCGAGGCATAGAAGCCCCGGGCCATGTTGCCTAGGGTGGTGTTAGTATGTATGTAGTGTTGTTGGAGTACATTTTCAGGGGGCTTGGAGGCACTTGTAAGACAGGTTGAATGCTATATCACAATACAACAACTCCATAGTTATTTCAGGTTCACTCACCACTTGCAGACACAGGATGTTGCACCTCCAGAACCACTTGGTAGAGCACTTGAACTAGAAGAGCTTGTGGCGTTTGGGTGCAATAAATCATTCTGAACGGCAGAAGCCAGATAGTTGAGCTTGTTGGCACTACTAAAGGGGCTTGCCGGTTGATAGACATTAGGGAACGCAGACTCCGTCAGCATCCACGAGTGGTCATGAAAGCCCATCATAGGGTCTTCAAGGCTGAAGGGATTCGTTGAATGTATTGTGTTGCGGTCGGCTGAGATAGGGCTGGTGGGTAGACTTGGGTTGAACCCAAAGTTCATAAAGGTGTTGGCTAGCCCATTTCCCTGTGCTATTGAAGAGTCCCACATGTCCAACTGCTGTTGTGTTGCAGAGGGGGCGTCGCCACACGCTCGGCGGGACCCGTGACAGCAAGAGTTGTCAATGTGACAGTGGTCGCCAGCGACATTCAGGAAACAGTGTGGCGGATAGGCTATTTTGCCAGGAGCCGGTGATTGTTCGCTTGTGAATGCGCTTTCTAGTGATGTGTAGTTGCTGTGTGACAGTGCTGGTGTGGGAGCGCTCGAGGCAATCGTCGTTACGTCGTCGGCTTGGTGGTACCCGTGGGTCTGGGAGAAGCAAGGATAGGTCTCAAAGGATGAGAGGTTGCCTTGGTGTCGATGAAGTCCTTCTTGGAAGTGACACGGTGCATCGTCGTAACAGTATATTGTACCGGCCGGTGTGGGGGCGGAATGGGCAAAGTGACATTCGCTGTTGGGGTCACCCATGGAGCAAGGTTGAGCGTTGCACTTTTGGCAGAAGCATGGCTGTCCAGGAGAGGCAGTCTTGGTACACTCGGGGTCTACGCAGTTGTCGGTACAATGTGCGTTCTTCTGGGTGCATCGAGGGTCAAAGCAAGCGTCGTCTTGAGCGCAGTCGTTGGCAGGACAAGGGACTGAACAGTCTGCGTGGGAAGATGGCTCCAAATTACACTCCTGACAGAACTTCTCGAAAGAGTCATCTGGGAAGGGACAGTCTGGTTCGGGGCCTTGGTGAGACTCTGTGGTAGGATGGTGGAATTCGCCAACCTTGTCGGCCGAAGCCTTCCGTTTAGTTGGGCGCACATCGTATGCCTCAGGGCAGTTTTCAGGGCACCTATTGCAACACAGCTGGGGATCAAGAAGGTACTCTTCCGAGCTCGGGCCCGTCGATTGGGTAGATTTTTGAGCGTCATCTCGCAGCTCATCGGCATCCCGCTTTGTGCCTGCGACGACTGGAGTGGGGAACATGGATTCTGTAGCCCGGAGGTAGTCGTCGTCGCCAAAGGCCGAGTCGCGATCGCAATCTACACAGGTGTTAGCCATCTTGAAAGTGTTCCGGTTCCTCTGGTGGAGGGGCAGAGTCGCCAGCCCGTCAGTCGGCATTATGGAAGTGTTCCAGGACTGTCCATCTAGGTGCTCAAGTCGGACAATCGACTTTGCATGGTTGGGGCGGTGGACAAGTGAAGGAGAGATTTCGTTTACGTACGTACGCGCGATCCCGTCATTCAGCAAGTCTCCCACGACTTGTATGTTTAATTTGTGAAGTTGGAAAACTTCAGATGGAAGCATAGCGTTCGAGGAAGGCGGAATGAAAGCGTACTAGCGTCTCGCGAGAAGCCCACCTATCACGTGTGGGCGATGAGCTTAGTTGTGCCTGTCGTCATTGGCCGCACCCTCCAAAACCAAAACATCGCATCTGCCTTGCGCCTGCGCCGCGCAGCGTCACCTGGCTCTTTCTACTACACGCAATGAGATCGAGATACGTCGACTCGGCGAGTGGCCGAGTGATCTTTCTAGGCGTGTGCAACGCCGTCTGCGTACCCGTGCCCTCTGCGCTGGGCCAAACAGCGTCTTCCTCGTTGCGGCGGCTGGGCACTCCATGTTAGCTTGCACTACGCCTTAGTGTACCCACTCACGTGCAATATCTCAGTTTTGCTGCCGTTGTTGTGCCATCACCCACGCCCGTGGCAGGCGGTGACAAGAAGACGAATGGATTGGCAGTAGAGAACCGACGTGCTCACTGGCGTAGACGCCAGCAGGCCTGAAAGGGGACTGGCAAGGCCGGGATCCGAGAAACAGGTACTTGGCATCCAATCCCGCGCGCCGTAACTGATTAATGCACCTTGCCCCCGCGCTCGCGAGGCTGACATCTCCGCAACCTTCCCTGGACCCTCTTCTGCCAGCACAGCCACAGCCACACCCGATACACGACTGCTGCCGTTGACAACCTAGGCTTCCTTAGCTGCCCACTACCTGCCACCTGCCGTTCAACTTCACCTCCGCAGTTCCACCTCCTGCATTACACATGGGCAACCTCTGTGGGAAGCAGTCCAAAGACAACTTTGAAGGACAAGGGCGCACCCTCGGATCTGCGCCTGAGCCCGCAACAAGGGCATCTGTACCCGGCAATGCCACAGCACCCAAGCCAAAGGTCGGAGGGCCACCGCGCACGCTAGGCGACAGTAATAGGATAGACGACCCAAAGGCCGCTGCGGCCGCTGCAGCCGAGGTACGTTAAACCGCATCTCATGATCCAATGCGAGAAAAAGCAACCAAAGACGCGCGCATTCACCGTCGCGAGTGTGGATGGTATGCTTGATGCTCGGATAGACCTTCTAGACCAGACAGAACGGTTTCATACACGTATACACGTCAACCCAGCACACAGCTGACATGCTCTACCAGGCCCGCGCAAACAAGTCCTCCTCCGGTGACCTCCAGAAGAAGCTCGACGCGCAGAAACGCCAAACAAACAATCAGACCCTCCAACAAGCTGCCAACGAGAACCGCCTAGCCCGCGAAGCAGACCAAGCGACTGAGACGAGGAACTACAACTAGACTGTTGAAAGACCATATGCGCGAGAGGAAGACGCGAGCAGGACATGGACTGAGTGAATCGAGACATGAAAGCAAAGAGGTGGTTAATATAAGGAAGTCAGAAAGAGGAGGCAGCAGCAGCAGCAGCGCACAGATGTATATACAGGCATTGGAACCCCCACATTTTGACGAGCGATGATTCTGGGTATTGATTTGTTTATTCCCTTATTTCGAATGGCCAATCGAGGGGCCGGTTGGGATTGAAGCATCTATTGTTGTTCGCATGAGCTGGGCGTTTTTTGGGAGATAAGAAGAGAGGCAGGGACAGGGAAGCGACGGGATGAGCATGAGCATTCAAGCATTGCTTTCTTATACCTTTCTCGTTAGCTCTGAAGTGCATCTAGCAAAGCCTCTTTTTTTCCACCGCAAGAGACAAAGTGTCATGCATGAAGACTGTTATTACATTTTTATTTTTCTATTGCGTTCTTACACGTATCATGCTTGTCATGGCATCGATCCGTGCCACAACTATCTACCTGTAACAAACAACAAACAACCAGCCACTATTCTCACATCCAAAGACAAATACAGAGAGAGGAGATGGTATAAATCCAGGGTATTGTTACAGTCAGACTTGAAATAAACGACCGTGCAGATGCAATGCCAATAGCCACCAGAGTAAACACCACCAACCAACCCTAACCACCGACCCAAATCCCCACCACACATCAATCCATCGTCATCGTCCATTATGGATACAGACACAAACATACATACGCGAACGCCAGAAAAACCCAACCCAACCGACCCATCAGCTCCAAAATCTTTTGCTGATTAGTGGGGATATCGTTCTTCGCATTCGCAAGAGAGAGAAAAAAAGGGACAAAATCGACAATATGACCGAAAATCGAGACACCCTGGATATGGAACAACGCCGTCGCTAGGGGAAATGTAGAAAAACTCTAGAAGCGACATTTGAGAAGAAGAAAGAAAAAACCACCCCCAAACAGTCGCTGGGGGGTGCCCAGCCACGCTACAGAAGCCAAAAAATCATAAGACTGTAGCAGCGCGGGGGCTATGTGTTGAAAAAGTTCCTTTTCCCTTTTTCTTTCGTTCTTCTTGTTTGGTTCGGCCGTCCAAGGAAATAAAAAAAAGAGTAAAAAGTGTATATGATTGAAGCGCCTGGAAGGCGATAAATCAAAGAAGTGAATATGATGGCAAGGTTGTTTAGGCAACAACCTCAGGGACAGCGGCGCGACCACCACCGACAAGCTCGAGGATCTTGCCGGCAACGGCAGCAGGGTAGCCGCGAGACAGGCCCTCGTTGACGACAGTCATGGCGGCTGAACGGTCCTCAACGGCCATGTAAGCACGAGTCATGGCCTCGTACGTGCTTGGCTCACGCTTGCTCTCGGGCACAGAGTCGTAGATGGCTTTCGCCTTCTCGATGTCATGTGCGAGTGCCCAACCGTGAATCAGGGAGTTGGCAATGTAGGGAGTCATCTCGACACCACGGGTGCGCATGTCAACGAGAACAGACTCGGTGTCAGCAATCTGGTGGTTGGCGACCATGGCTTCGAACAGCGCCTGGTAGAGGCATGCCTGGGGACGCATGCGGTTGTCGGCGAGAACAGTATCGAAGAGTTGACGAGCACCTTCCATGTCGTGTATTACGCAGCCCTTGGCGTGGATTAATGACGAGTAGTGGACGGCTTCGGGAACAGCGCCAGCAGTGCGAACCTGCTCGAGCACCTTCTCCGCAGCTTCCATGTCGACCGGCTCAAGAGTAGCGTAAGTGTCGATCAGAAGCTTGTAGGTGTGCGTAGTAGGCTCGATGCGCTTAGCACGCATGCGCTCGTAGTAGCTGAGAACCTTGCTGCGGTCGCGCTTGGTTGTCAGGAAAAACTGCATCATGCTGTGGTAGGGAGCAGGGCGAGGCTTGTAGTTGGGCATGCTCTCCATCTCCTCGAACAGCTCTTCGGCGAACTTCTCGTCACTGACACGGCAAAGAGCATTGACAATAGTGCCGTAGGTAACGGAAGTAGGACGGATACCAAGGTTGCGCATCTCAGAGAAGTAGAAGAGACAGTCATCAATACGACGAGCCTTTCCAAGCTTGCCGATGAGAGCGTTGTAGAGGAAAGAAGAAGGCTCAACACCCTCAGCCTTGGCACGAAAGAAGATCTTAACAGCCTCGGTGGCCTCGTCAAAGGTCTTGGTAGACTCCTTGAGGGTGGTGATGTATAGACCGAAAGTGTTGGCAGTAGGAGCGGCACCCATCTCAAGGAGGTCCTGGTGATACCTTCCGGCAAGATCACGCTGGTTGCAGGTGAGGCAAGCAGCAACCATTGCGTCCAGGATGGTGACCCAGCCGTAGCGAACGATGCGGTACTGAGGCAGGAGAGGAACATCCTGCTTAGCGAGGTTCAGGATGTCGTGAGCTAGGTTCAGACGGTCTTCCTTTGCAGCGGCAGTGATAAGCTTGGCATAGGTAAAGAATCGAGGGTGGCGACCAGCCCGACGCATGTTCCTAAACTTCATCAACGCCTCGTTGAGGTGGGTAGATGAGCGTCCATGAGTCTTCTCGAGCAACTCGGTGATGGCAACAGATCCCTTGTTGTCAGTCGACGCAGCATATGGGTCGTACTGGTCTTCAAAGGTAGGGGCTGCGGGAGTGGTGGGTGCTTGGACAGGGTAGGCGGCGAACGGAGCAGGAGAGTACAAGGACTCTGGAGCTGGGTGCTTGTAGGCATACCAGCGGTGCTGAAGATCACCCCTGTCGAGCTTGGTAAGAACCTGCTCGACAAGACCAGATGTCGTCTTGTTGACGGGAGTGCCGCTTGCAGTGATGACCTCGAGAAGATGGGCGAACCGTGCAGCGTGAGCAACATCAACTTCGGCCTCCTGAAGGAGGATGCCGGATTGGACCTGCATCAGGAGCGTGATGTCGTCGAAGTTGAGTTGAACAACGGCCTCAGGTCCCATTCCAGCAAGTAGGTGGTGAGCAACTGGGGTGACTAGGCCGCCGTTTTCAATCATCGTCCACATCAGTTCCATGCTAGCCCGCGGCGGAAGGAAGATGCCACGCTTCATCATGAACTGTCCCATAACCTCGATAGCTTCATCAACTTGCTCTACGATCTCCATCTTGGCTTGAGTAGAGCCAGACTGAGAGTCCCGTATGCGAGCAAACATCTGACGACCCTGACGAAGACCCCGTTCCGCGTGCCCACTGCCAATCAGCGCAATGCTGTGCATGGCAGTAGGCTCAATGAAATCGGGCTTCGTGGGCGATAGCTCGAGCATTCTCCAAAAGACCTCGGCTGCTTCAATGTTTCCGGTGCGAATGTGCATGGCTCCCATGGCCATAGCCGGTCGAGAGAGGTCAACCTCGGCCGGCAGGTCATCGAAAGCCTGAGTAGCAACCTCAACGGCGTCGCGGTCAGCAGCCTTGATGCAAATAGCAGCCATGGCGATTTGGCGAGCCTGTGGGCTGAGGTACTCAGTGGCATGCACGTATGCTTCTTCGAAAGAACCATTCTTCAGCCACTCCGGAAGGAAGGCCTTGAGGCCTACAATATCGCGAACCGAAGTGATATCTTCAGGTGCAGTGAGTCCGCTCTCAATCTTTGACACAAACTTCTGAGCGCCCTCTAGACGATCGCAAACTGTGTACGCCTTGACAAGGGCGGCGTACACGTCGTTGTCTTTCCTGGCAAGTTCAATCTCGCCATTGTCGTTTGAGATCGCAAGAGTCTTGTATTCGTCGTAGCACTCAACCGCGCTTCTCAAGTCGCCAGACTTGCCGAAAGCGTGGATCATGGGAACGAACATGTCAGCAGCCGGGGTAACGCCTCGAGATTCCATGTGCGAGTAGATTCGCACCATGTCCTCTACGCGGTCGCCCTCCGCACAAGCAGTGACAAGCAATCGGTAGGTCTTCTCAGAGAAAGTGCGGCTAACCTCGGTGCTAACGGCAGCATCGAAAAGCTTCACGGCGACAGACAGTGATCCATCTTCGGCCAGGATCGCGTAGTCAGTCTCGTGAGATTGGAGCATAAATCTTCCCTCCTCTTCCATTCCGCCATATCGTAGTCGCCTGTCCTCAAAGCTTTGCTTCAAAGACACAACTTCCAAGGATCTGATGGAAAGGAGCTCGAGGAGCGTGGTGTAGGTGGCAGTGTCGGGAGTGACCCGTCGACGAAGCATATCCGAGTAAACATCCAGGGCCTTGGGAACCACCTGGTGCTGAGCGCGGGGAAGATGGATCGCTGCGGACAGGAGAGCGTTGTACGCAGTGGCCGATGGCTTGACATCTGAACGGAGCATAGCCTCGAAAACGGCTGGAACTTCGGCATAGTTGCGGTTGATGACCAGCTTCTGGAGCTGTACCGTGTACTCATCGTGTGCTTCAATCGGGCTAGTGGCGACCGTGGAATCCGAATGGCTGAAGGTTGTTGAATCCACAAGAGTGTCCGAGACAGTGGCGGGTGATTCTGATCGGGCCTCTTGGATGGAAGAAACCTCCTCATCGGCGGCTTGCACAGACTCGGCATCAGCCTTGTGCTTTGCCACCTCTTGTGCGATTGCCTCGTCTACTTGTGCCAATGCAATCTTCTCCGCCTCTTCACTACCGACAGCCTTTTTGAAGTCTTCTACCTGGCTGGTACTGTAGGCGCGATTGACCGAGCTACGAGGAGCAGGAGCCGGAACCGGGTCTGCCGTCTCTTCAATCGCAACGCTACTTTCCTTGATCTCAGCCGCATTCTTGGCGCTGGCCGGGTCCCATTCGATGAGCTTGCGGAACTGGAACTGCGACCATTCCTTGTCGTCGGTTCGCTGGTGCTTTTGCCAAGCAGTGTAGTATGCAGCTAAACCTGAGTCTTGATGATCTGGTTGTCCAACAGCGAGTGCCTTGAGGGCACTCGTTGTGGACGAAGTCGAAGCAAAAGCATGTTGGTTTTTGAGACCTTTGCGGAAGCGGTCGTGCTGGAGCGAGGCAAGAGGATTGTTCTGGCTAACACCAGCAACTACTGACTGAGCATAACCGTGAGTGAAGCCTTTGGCAAGACTCTGGCGCGCGAGGTGGAAGCTCTTAAAGACCATTTAGGAATTTGAGGAGCCCTTCAGATGGGAAGGGTGAGACTGAAGATGGTCAGCACAAGACGTGGGATGTGTGTGCGTCTTGATAATGAAGTTGGCTCGGACACAGACTCGGAGTTAGGCCGGCGCGTCTCAAGATGGATTTTTTTTTGTGTTTAGGCAGCAGAATTATGACTCTGGTGCCGCGACCCGTGGCGATTGCCGTTGCCGTGCAACAACGATGAACAAGAATTACGTACTATTCTCGAGATCCCTACGCGACGGTGCAGGTTCATTTGACGATGACCGTCAAACAAACGCGCTTTTCGGGTGTAAGGAGTACGTGCGTTGGTTGTGGGGAAAAGCGAAGGTTTTGGTAAACCCTATGCGCGCACTGTGTTTTCGGGTGCAGTTGCACTGCAATATAAAGATGCGAGGGGGGGTTGGAAGAAAAAAAAAAAGATACGGCGCGCTGTGGCCTGGAGGAAGATATCACCAGCCACGAAGGCAACTTTGCTAGCGGAATTCAGAAGGAAGCTTCGAGCGCAAACAAGTTCGTAGTCGTCATGAAAAGAATTAGGACCGATGGGATGGACGCTAACTTTGCCGAAAAATTATCGCATGTCGCGCTCAGCCGCGTTTAGTGTAGCTCCTGCTCATGCCCAGCCCGGACGACGTGTCCTTCCGGGGAGAGAAATATGTTTCCGGCCCAATGGGAGCGCTTCGCCTGCGTCGCGCTGGGAGCAGGACGTCGGCGCCGGGCAGCTTCTGGCACCGCCGCCTATGGGCTTTTTGGATGACTCAAGCCGAACGACGAGAACAAGACGGCGGCTGCACCCCACAGGATGCGATATGCAGGTCATGAGCTTCAGTGCGCAGCCTCCGATCTCAGAGCCCGCGTCCAAGGGGGGCAAATCGTGTGGCCACTGCGCCTGCGCCAGCATCAGATGGATGCACGCACGTGATCAACGCCGAGCACCATGGTGACAACGGCGAATACTAGCCGCATCCAGAGAGCAGGCGTTGCAAAAAAATTATTACGGTACACTACGTGTGTGTCTGCAAGAGTTGGTGGCATTGGACATGAGCGACCCACTGCGCGTGCATTTTGCTTTGCTGTTTGCATTCATCCAGCACACCCCGCCAGCTCGTCCGGCAGGCCAGTCAGCCAGTCAGCTAGCGTAGCCAGCCTCAGGCCCTCTGAACACTGCGCGAATATCTTTGCCGCAGCCCGACCCTCTTGCGAACCCGACTAATCTACTTTGCCGCTCCTCCCCTACCACACCCAGCCGCTCCACTGTGCAACCATGTCTTCGTCAGACGCACCGTTAACCCCGACTGCCGTTTCTTGTCCGGCCAAAGTGCTAGTAGCCGGTGGCTACCTCGTGCTCGACCGGGACTACACAGGTCTGGTATTCGGCCTAGACGCGAGAATCCACACCGTCGTTGCGCCCATCAAGACCCGATCTGGCGTCTCCATCAATGGAATCCTCGTGACGAGCCCGCAGTTCCGTGAGGCCATCTGGGAGTATGGCTACAGGCTGCAGGAGAAGGATGGCGGCATGGCCGTCACGCAGCTGAGCATGTAAGTATTGCCCGTTTGCTTTTTCCAATCAATTCTTCCTCGTGTTCAATTTTGCCCTGCGTTGGTATTGATTGTGTGTGTGTGTGTGTGTGTGTGTGTGTTTTCTTTTTGGCATTGCATCTCACCCCCAAGCCTCATGTCATATCTCTACTCAATCGGGTAATGCACTTACCAAAGTTACCCAATCACGTACTGCATCAGAGGCTGTCGGAGGGGGCGGTGAACGTCTTCAGGGTATACCTGCAGGATTACACAACCTTCTCGTCTCAACAAGGTCCCTTCTAGGCCTCTGTTGAGGTTCCGTCATTACCCTATCTTGAAACCTACTGCCTACGGTCACATGACCAGTGGTGCTTGGTCAGATCCATGGGTACCATGATCGTCATGCTCGCCGTCGTTGTCACTTTGTAGCCTGGAACGGCCTTCGAAAAACCCACTATACATCCGTGTCTGTTCAGCTTGAGGACAACATGACTAACACTACCCAGCGGCCACGAGCAATCCATCGCCCAATCACGCAATCCCTTTATAGAAACCGCACTTACCTATGCTTTGACCTACATCCAAACTCTCCTCCCTAACACTCTCATCCAACCCTCCAGCATCCGCATTCTGGCCGACCAAGCCTACTACTCTAACCCCGGCACTCCTCGCAGCTCAGAGTCGCACAAGACCTCGCGTTTCCAGGACTTCAATGTCACTCTCAAGGAAGCGCACAAGACGGGTTTGGGAAGCAGTGCTGCACTTGTAACCAGCTTCACAGCCGCAGTGCTAGAATTTTACCTCCCCAAGAACTTTTTCGACATGAGCACCGAAAAGGGCCAGATGATTCTGCACAATCTCGCTCAAGCAAGCCACTCGTATGCTCAGGGCAAGGTCGGCTCAGGCTTCGATATTGCCAGTGCTGTGTTTGGGTCTTGCCTCTACAAGCGCTTCTCCCCTTCGCTCCTCAGCAGCCTCCCGCAGCCCGGCAGCCCTGGTTTCGCAGCTCAACTGAAGTCCCTGATCGAGGGTCCAGCATGGGATACTGAGATTAAGAAGGCGGCCATCAAGATGCCCAAGGGCCTCCGCCTCGTCATGTGCGATGTCGACTGCGGAAGCGAGACACCTGGCATGGTTAAAAAGGTTCTCGCATGGAGAGCAGACAAGCCCGACGAAGCAAACAAAATCTGGAAGGATTTGCAAGCTGGAAACGAGGCGTTGGCTGCGGAGCTTACTCGTCTCGCGACCGACGAACAAGGCGATGACTTCTCCAAGTACGACACCTTGCGACAGATTATTTCTCAGAATCGCGCTTTGATTCGTTCCATGGGTGAAAAGTCTGGTGTACCAATTGAGCCGCCCCAGCAAACCCGTCTGCTTGACTACTGCTCAAACCTCAAGGGCGTGGTTGGGGGCGTAGTACCCGGTGCTGGTGGCTTTGATGCCATTGTTTTACTTGTGCAAGACAAGGAAGAGGTTGTCGAAGCACTCAAGACATCCCTATCACAGTACAAGGATCCAGAGGCGACCGGCAAGGTGGGTGTCATTGGTGTCAGAGAAGAGATGGTAGGCGTCAAAGCCGAAGATCTTAGTCTGTACAAGGAGTGGGAGGAGTTGAGTTAAAACTTTGTAACGGCAAATATGCACCAAGACTTGCAAGCCCTGATTCAACATTAGCGCAAAACCCTGCTCGTATAGCAATGCTAGTCAATCCTTGCAAATGCGGTCCCGCTATCTTTTCGCGTACGCGAAGCTCATTCTCAAAGCTCTGTCGTCACTGCAATCCTGCGGCAGCCTTACTTCAAGACACATGGATGCGGAGGCGCAAGATTCTATGAGAAATGGTGAAACTCCTTTCACAAATCATGAGGTATCATTTCCGTGCTTGTCTGAACTTTTTATTCATAGATCTTGACATGGACGCCAACCCATTTCCGTTAAAGATCGCCATGTCCGTCCACTCCCATCTGCTACGCCACCTTCCTCGCTCCTCTGGAGTATGGTACTACGAGTACACGGGTGAGTCGCTAGCTGGAAAAGCCCCGGCAATGCAATGCTTCATGAGACAAAGGAAGAAAAGAGAAACACCTTGGCAAAAGCACGCTTATGCCTTGACGGCGTACTTTCGCTGGGGGAAGTGTGTTTGCTTCTTCTTTGTCTTCTCGGTGACGAGAGAAGCCTCGTGCTTGGTGAGTCTTCGGCGGATGGCGCGGGTCTGCTTGGGGCGGAGGTCAAGAGGAGTGTACCTAAGCAGTGTTAGCTACGCGCTTTGACACCCATTTTTTCTTTGCTGGCCTAAACGCACTTCTTGCCCTTGTAGAAAAGCCTAAGCTGAGCCCTCTGGTTGGCGTTGATGACGGTGAGAACCTTGGCGATACCCTTGCGGACGTCATGAATGCGGGTGAGCTTGGTGTTGGAACCTCCGGTGACCTTGGCGGTCCTGAGCTGGATCAACTCCCTTTACTTCTTGTCAGCATTCCAATTCGCCTTTGCGTGCTCGGTTCTCGGGCGACGTACGACTTGAGGTCGGCGAGCTGGCCGGCGAGCTCATCCTTGGACTTGTTCCACAGCTGGGCGGTCTTCTGTAGCGGGGGTAAGTACGAGGCTGGGGGCAGCGATTTGCGCGAGCGAGGGTTTACGTACGACCTTGGGGGCAGACTGCAAGCACTCAGTTAGCATTTGTTCCCATCATCATGCAATCTTCAATCTTTGCGCAGGCACCACTAGCAGAGGCTGCAACTGCCCAGCCCCTCCAACGTGGGCGCTCCCCGCGATGCGCAGCGCAATCCTCCTCCCAGAAAAACAACATTGAGATCGTAGACGTACCATTTTGACTGTGTGTTAGTAGGACCGGGTGATGTGGATAGGGTCTCGCGTGTCGTCTGCGATGAACTTTTGGTGTTGTTCGAAATCGAGTGTGTCGGCCGGAGCCTCGCTAAACATTTCGCCGATCACTAACAGGGACTAGCGCCTTGGCCGTGCATTGCGTAGCCCGCGCCGGCCCAGGTGCGACGCTCATGTTGCCAGAACTCCAAGACCTGATTGCTGCTGCCTGTTTTACCTGGTGAGAGGAGAGAGAACATACCATTCGACATGTCCTCTACCGGAGGAGGATGGGCGCAACTACGCCAGCAAGCGCGCACTCTGGAACAACAAGTAGGCTTCACTGACTGCTGTGGTGGACTTGGTTGGCTTGCATAAGTACTAATGAGCATGGCAGACAGAGACGCTATTCCACACATATTCACAGTTTGGCTCGACGCCAAACATTCCTGCGAAACCGTCAGAGGAAGAGCTGCGAGTAGAAAGTAGGCTGCATGATATCCTGGAACAGCGGGAAGCGCTGGTCGCTCAGCTATCGCGGCTACTCGACTCTGAATCCACACATGGCTCCTCGGCTGTGAAGCAAAACAATCTTGCTAGGCATCGTGAGGTGCTTTCGGATCACCGGCGCGAACTTGCGCGTCTCAAATCTTCTCTGAACGACTCTCGCAACCGAGCCAACCTCCTCTCGAACGTACGATCGGACATTGACGCCTATCGTTCAGCCAACCAAGCCGAGGCCGACTACATGCTTGATGAGCGAAACCGCATCGAAAACTCGCACAACGTAGCCGACTCTGTTCTCAGCCAAGCATACGCCGTACAAGAGAACTTTGCTCTGCAGAGGGAAACACTCGCAAACATCAACCGGAGAATAGTGGGTGCTGCAAGTCAAGTACCAGGAATCAACAGCTTGATGGGGAGGATCGGGTCCAAGAAGAGAAGAGATGGTATCATACTGGCAAGCTTCATTGCGTTTTGCTTTTTGATGCTGTTATGGTTCAGGTAATGATTTGGGTTCTAACATGTTCATATACGGCGTTTGAGCGGGTGGGATATCCTCATGACCTTCTTTGGGTCTGTTGCATACAAGGCGACTATGCCGTCATGATGTACAAGTATGTTACAATGCTTTTTCAGTGGAAGCGTTATTGCGCCTCGGCAACCATTTTGGCGAACCCTCTGTTCATGTCCTCCATCTCGGTGCCCTCTGCGTTTCCACTCCCTGCCCACCGAATCTTGCAGTCTTGGTCCACAAGGTAGACGTACCCAACCCTGCCATTCAGCAAGCCAATTGTCTCACGTATCCTCTCACTGACGCCTTTCCTGACAATGAAGTACTTGCCCCAGTCCTCTTTTGGCTTGGAGGCCCTCAACCGCCACTGGAAGAGCGCAATGATCCATGCCTTCATGCTGTTCTCCTCGATGTTGATATCCACCATCTGCGCTACCCCGGAATGCTTCGAGAGAATGTTGTGTAGCTCGGTATTGGTTTTCTTGCCAGTGAATGTCTCCACTTGACCTAGACCCCACTGCGAGCTATACACATTCACCACACTGACCTTGCCCGCCAAGACATTGGTAGTGTCTTTGCCTTTGCCCTCCAGCGTGTCCCCGTGAAGATTTGGAAAGTACAGCGCTGCGTCTTTCTTGAAAATCCTAGGGTTTGCCATAAATGTCTTGCCTGACCTGTATTTGCGGATATTCTTGAAATCGCGGAAGTAATTTGTACCCCACTTTTCCACTAGATCCTTGCGCTTTTCCAGGTTTCGCTGTGACATTGTCATGCCAGAGTAATCTTTCTTGGTCTTGGGTATGCTGGCATTTTCGCCTGGTTGCGGGGCCGATCTGAAGCCGATAGGCCGACCGAGGGGCTTCGGAATAAATACATCCTCATCCTTGGGGTCGGGTGTAGGTGTAGACTCGGTAGTCTTTGGATCTATTTCAGGTCGGCGGAGAGTTTGAGCAGAGGTGAAGGTCCGAGCAAACGATTGCTGTGCAATTGGTCCAATTACAAAGTGTGGCTGGCACTGCAAACATATCGAGGGCTTGTAAAACAATGTGCGCCTCAGCGGCGTGGCTATCCGTGGTTGTAACATTGTGAATGTGGAGTAGTCCAATGTCCCGCCAGACTCGAGAAATGATGAAAGCGAGCTCTGATCTAGTGCGAAAACGGAAAGAGTGACACGTGCTTTCGCGTCAGCCAACAACCCTGCACGCGCGACGGCTGCCTTGGTGATGCTCCACAACACCTTCACCCGTGCACCTTCAACATTCCCCTTCACCAGCAGTCCCTGCACAGTATATAACTATGAAGTTCCTGAGCTCACAGTGCTCAAAGTGCAACTTATTGAACATTCTACACTCACAACCCATCAACGATTGAGACATAATTTTGGGGGTTTTTTGGTACTGGGCTCAACATAACTTCAGTATCTTTGGAGGCAACAACTTTGACTTACGTTTACTCCAATGTTGGATTAACCATTTGGCCTACAATGTCGGATCCCGAGCTCGAAGCCAAAGAAGCCTACTTCCAGGCACAGAACTTATTGGATCTCTCGGATGATGAATCGGTTACTCCAAATGAAAGCGTACTCAATCTTGAACGTGCGCTACAAGATTCGAAGCCTAAGTCAGCACCCCCGTTGTTGAGGCAGACCAGCAGTTTTCTCGGACCAACTCCTAAAGAAAGGCAAATACAATTTGAGGAACACACAAAGAAACGTCGCGTTTCCGAGCGACAACTGACTCAAAAGGCGACTCGATCATTTACAGCACCTGAACCAGAGCGTTCCGCGAGCCTCCAAACAACCAAATCACAAACTGGTGCAGTTCCAAGGACAAACAGCAGCAAAAGTAGATTGAAGAGAACTATATCTTTGCCTCAGCTACTGGAAAAGGAGGATATACCATTTTACAAGCGAATGGGCGCCATTCCTCGTGAGCTCAAAAATGGGAAGAACGTGAAGCCAGCAAACAACATCAAGCTCGAGCCTGAACACAAGCAGTTGCTCAAGGGCAAGATCGTCTACTTCTATCCAAATGACGATATTTCCATGGCCCGACGACAACGTATACATAAAGTAATACAGCTTGGTGCGGCATGGGCAAATGTATGGAGCGACAGTATCACGCATATCATGTTGGATGACGATACGTACACATATGCCCAGTTGATGCGCCATTTGAAAAGGCCGATACCTGCAGTATGTGGATTTCTAGTTTCGTGTGCTAATAAGCTAACCATCATCTAGAATGTTGTTTTGGTCAAGTTTGATCCATACATACCACAATGTATCAATCGCGGAATGCTCTTGGATCCTAACGCTTCGTACTTCGTGGTGAAAGATTCCAACAGAGTAAATGGGCTTGAACAGACGCCAGAGCCTTCTCTCACGTCAACTTCATTGCAGAGTTCACCACAAATAAAACCCTCGGAGAGACAAATAGCCACATGGGACCCACTAAAGAACGATTCATATCCTGCAGAAGAAAGCATACCTTCTACTCATCCCGCAATAGATGCAGTGCCTTCCAGTCCCATTGGGGATATTGTAGAGGATAGCTTCATCATGCCTTCTCCAGCAGCCGGTAGAATTCCGGAAACGCAAACTACAGATCGATTCGGTGATGCTCTCTCTCAGGCCATCCAAGAGACTAGGGCTCTCGCGCATCTACCTCTCGACGACGAAGATGCAGAATCAACCGAATCGAGTGATGTAGACAGCGTAGAAGACGTAGACACAGTCGAGGAATCGTTGATAATGGATCCTAAACTGATCCCGAGGCACAACATTGTCTCGAAAGCATCAGCTCTACGTGGCAAGAGAACCATCAACATGAACGCATTCCAGTGCATGAAACCAAGCGTCAGTGGCGATGCTTCACGGAATCCGAATGCCCGAACCATCCAGATCTTAGACGAGATGTGCAAGCATTACGATCGAATGCAGGATCAATGGCGAACCATAAGCTACCGGAAATGCATTGCCACATTGAAGAAACAAACGGTCAAGATTACCACTGCAAAGCAAGCTGCAGAGCTACCTTGTATTGGCCCACGTCTCGCTGCTAAGATTGAGGAGATCGTCCTTACAGACCATCTTCGCAGACTTGAGAGTACACACAATGACCCTCTAGATATGGTTCTCCATCTCTTCCTAGGCGTCTACGGCGCAGGACTCGTTCAAGCCAACAAGTGGATCCAAGCCGGCTACCGCACACTCGAAGAACTCAAGAACAAAGCGAAGCTCACCGAAAGCCAAAAAGTTGGTATTGAGCACTACGATGATTTCAACTCGCGCATTCCACGCGCCGAAGTCGAAGCACACGGTGCTATTGTCATCGAGGCACTCAAAAAGATTGATCCAAAATTCAGCGCCACCATAATGGGTAGCTATCGCCGCGGAGCCGCAGACTCTGGTGACATTGACTTGATCTTGAGTCGGCCCAATACCTCTCTCGCCGCTATGCGCACTACCATTTTTGAAGTCCTTATCCCACACCTTTACAAGATTGACTTTCTCAAAGCTTCTCTAGCTACATCACGTGCTCACGACTCGAACGGCTCAAAATGGCTCGGCGCCTCGTGTCTCCCTTCCTCGACTGTCTGGCGTAGAATAGACTTCTTGCTTGTTCCAGAGGAGGAGATGGGCGCTGCGTTGCTGTATTTCACTGGCAATGACATTTTCAACAGGAGCATGAGGTTGCTAGCAAGGAAGAAGGGTATGAGACTCAACCAGAGGGGGCTGTACAAGGATGTGCAGAGAGGACGACGGGGCGAGAGGCTGAATGATGGCGTATTGGTAGAGGGCAAGAGCGAAAAGCGTATCTTTGAGATGTTGGGTGTGCCATGGAGGGAGCCGCACGAGCGTGTCTGCTAGACGGGGTGATTGTGTTTGGTAAGGATGGTAGGAGATAGCGTAGATGGAAGGACTAGGCAGATCTCAGGGGTGGTGATCCTTAACTTCTTGGGCTGACAATTGGATGACGATCTTTGGATTACACCTTTCCCAGCTCGAACAGCAACGAAGCCAAGAACAGGCGATGCTTATTGACTGTAGCCATACAGACTGAAAGAAGGAGTGCGAAAAGATTCAACATGAGTGAAGAGCGAAACAAAATTCTATATATAGTCTAATACACCTATTTCACAAGAGTCTCTATCTTCAAACCCTCATCTCACCTTCCACACGCTCCGTTCTCTCCACCTCTTCCCGTTCTAAATCTACGTCTAATGCCATTTTACTTTCTCCTATGCTGCCCGTAAACAACGCCATCAAATACACGCCATACATGACTTTTCCTTTTTGCTCCTCCCTCTCTAATTTCCCCTCAGAACTCCTCTTCTCCCCCTTCCCAATCCACACATTACCCAGAAACAAGGACGCGAGGATCGAAAGACCCATAAAAGGCAATACGGAAACCAATGCCCACATGATTGCCTTCGCCGCCGCATCCTGGACCTGGTTTTTAACTGAAGGAGGTAGACTATCGAGGAGTCCGACGGTAGGCGGTCCAGTCGTAGAGAAGGGTATACCGTGTGTAGAGCGGCTGATGTGAGACAGAAACACAGAAAGCTTGTTGGAGAAGACACTTCCCATCATGGATATACCGACCGTTTCTCCCAAAGGAAGCATAAAAGCAAGCAAAGACTGCATACTCGGTACGCGCGTCGACCACGTCCCCGCCGCATGCAGCGCACACGGCATAAACCTCAGTCCAGTTCCCGCACCGGCAACAGCGAGAAAAACTTTAACGAGCGTTACGTCCCTGATGGAAATCGAGTATGTGAGAAGTGCGAGCCCAACACCTTCAACGATGGAACCGAGGAGTAGTGGGAAAAACGTTTGGCGAGGCCAGTAATTGCAGAATGCGAGTGCCGAGTAGACGCCTACACCTAGACCTGGTGTGTAGTACAAAAGTTGCAGTCCGGCTTTGCTGGGAGAATAGCCCTCTGCGAGCTGCCAGTAGTAGGAAATGAAGTAGAATGCAGCAACTAAGCTGATTCCAGCGGAGAAATTGATGATCATGAGTAAGGCCGTGTCTTTTTTGCGGAAAAGCGTCGATGGTATCATGGGGATTTGGCGGGGGAAGAAGCGTGCTACGGCGCGCCCTGGTCCAAGTAGGTATTCGTAGATGAAGAAGAGGATGCATAGGATGCCGCCGATTGTGAAGGGCGCAACGACGGCAGGAGAAGACCACGAGTAAGTGTTTCCGCCCCATTGCATGGCGAGGATGATGCAGCCGACGCCGAGGATGAACATGGTTATGCCGGGCCAGTCGATGATGGCGAGACCAGATATGTAGCCTAGGCGGCGGGAGGAAGATTGGTGTTCGGTGGATCTGGCGCGGCCTTGAACGAGTTCTTTGCGCATGAGTAGGGCGATTACGAGCATGGCTAGGACAGAGACGCCGATGGGAAGTACGAAAATGTAGCGCCAGCCTGCGTCTGCGAGGAAGCCGCCGATGACGGGGCCTACGGCGTAACTATTTGAATTAGCCCCAAGTCACTAAATACTGGGGGACGAGGGAATGCATACCTGCACCCGCTAATCAGCGATAAAACGGAGTTACTACTCGAGTTTTTCGCTAGTGACGTCCCATCAGATAGGATGATTCTACTCAAACTCATGATGCCCGCGGCACCCAGGCCCTGCAGTGCGCGGCCTACAAGCAGCATAGCCCAGGACTGAGCCGACGCACAGAGTATACTGCCGACCATGATCCAGAACATTTCGAACTGAAGAGCAAAGTGTCGGCCGTAGATATCTGCGAGTTGGCCCGAGACGGGGATGAAGGTTGTAAAGGTTAGGGTGTAGGCGGCTACGATCCAGTTGAAGCTTCCTGAGAGGCGGTCTGGAGACACACATATGGATTAGTTGTTTGGGTTTTTGAAGGGTAGTTTGAAGGGTGTCATACCGAAATGAGATGATATGAGTGGGATAGCTGGAGCAACGATGGTAACATCCATTGCGGCCAGGAAGTTTGGTAGAACAAGCCCCAGCATCAGCTTCCAGTGTCGAATATTGTTTCGCCTTGCCTCAGCCTTTTGCTGTGCCGCTTCTTCAGGAGTGAGATGGTTGACATGGCTTCCTGTTGATTCTCGAAGAGACTTGAGACTGTGCTCGTTCAAGCCATCTTCTTGTGTTGTGTGCTCAGGCACCAGATGGGAGTCGTCAGTGGTGGGAATAGCCTTTTGTGCCTCGCGTTCCTTGCGCTTTTTCTGGAGATACCTGAATAAGAGTATCGCCATGGCGAAATTTCTGTGAGAGAGAATCAAAGTAGATGGTGGTTATGGTGGTGGCTGATGTCTTCGGATGCCACAATGTTTAATACTGTACGCTGAACTTGCGGCTTTCCCAAATAGGGAGCGGCGCTTAGACGATATCATTGTGGCTGTGATGCACGCATTTCGCATTCGCAAGGCTCAAATGCCCAATCTAAAATGCATGCCTCAGTCCATGCTGGAGATTCGCAGACCACAGCCTTGCTCCCTAGTCGTCGTTGGATGCCTTATCTGATCCAGCCATGCCTATTTGAGCGAGCTGGGCGAGCCAATCGCATCCATCGCTTGTGTTGGCTTCTCACCGGTTCAGAAATGTCTAGTTGCGATTGGTGAAGTTCACAGCCACATTGACGTGGATGAGACGCCTCGGACTTTACCTTGAATGTTGTTCCAATTAGTGTACTCTCTAAGAGGGGCTGAAGCATGTCGAAGCATGATCAAGCAATACCAAGCTCTTTCTGACGTTGCGCGGCTTCAAAGCGCCCAATTGACTTCCATCATGTGGCTTTGGTGCGAGGAATTCTTAACCGGCCAGAGTATTGAGGCTAGGCTATCCACACGTCATCCTGTGGTGGCGATGCGTTCATTACGCAAAACTAATAGCGCTGAATCTGAAGATGTTTGAGCGTGAATCAAGGGATACACCTTTCTGCACATATCTAACAAGTCTATCCTCTCAAAGGCAAGTGGTTGTATTCAAGCCAGTTGCCGGGCTAGTCCAGTCCACAGGTTGTTGATTGGATCCTAGACTAGTACTCACGCAATGAAGACGGTCGACTTGTCCGCACGAACCAGGACGTTTCCCAAGGTGCAGGTGAAATGCAATATTGTTCATCAGTAGATCGGATAAAGATGCGCGAGTCCAGGTAAAGTTTGGAAAGGTTCAGCACATTTCACCATGGCATGTTGAGCTGAGAAAGGCGATCGAGGATGGCGAGACATCATTCTGAAAATTTGTTTGTTTTTACTGAGTAAGCTGTCTGTGTTGTATGATTTTGATAAAATGTCATGGGCGACTGTAAGGTCAAAGTCGAAGCTCTCGACGGTACTGCCAAGCCTGGGATGCCTGGCTTACACATGACGCAACCCACTTTGAAGCTCATGATCTTCGAGCCACATCTCTGCGCCGCATCCAAGGATATCTGATACGCTAATCATGAAACCTATAATAGCCATTCCCGCAATCGCCGCACTGGTGTACCGGGCATACTCGCGCAAGTCACTGACCCCTGTTGGCATTGCCGCGGCGTTCGGGACGGCCGTGGTGCATGCCTTGCATCCATGGAGCGTTTGTTTCGCACTGCTAGCAGTCTTCTTTTTAGCGGGAACCGCCGTAACAAAAGTAGGCTAAATATTTGTTGTATTGATAACGACTAACATGAAGCAGGTCAAGCATGATGTCAAAGCAAAGCTTACCCAGTCTGCAACAGGCGCTTCCGGGGGAGAAGGGTCGCGCAACCATGTCCAGGTGTTTGCCAACTCCGGCATAGCTTCGGTGTTAATAATGATACACCTCTGGCAATTGAGGAATGATGGACGCTACGACGATGAGAATCTTTGCTGGAGTGGAAGAAACGACGTGGTGGTGATTGGTATTGTTGCGTACGTCATCCAGCTCATACAAGCTGCATTGTACTGACCCACACTAGCAACTATGCCGCAGTTGCTGCAGACACCTTCTCGTCTGAACTTGGAATTCTGTCAAAAACAAAGCCGCGTCTTATCACCGCTCCATGGCGGGTGGTTCCGCCTGGTACCAACGGAGGGGTGACAGCTACAGGTCTCGGTGCGGGGCTACTCGGCGCATTCATACTCTCAATTACTTCAACACTGCTCTTGCCATTTTGCCAGGACTGGAGCTTTACTGACAAGGTTACCTATACCCTCGGAATGACAGCAGCTGGTTTCAGCGGAACACTTCTCGATTCTCTTCTCGGTGCCCTCTTCCAGGCCAGTGTAGTGGACGTTCACTCAGGCAAGATTGTAGAAGGCGAGGGAGGTAGGAAGGTCATCGTTCACAGCAGCCACGCACTTCACCTTTCCAAGGATGGCCAGAATCAAACTGCCAAGACTAGCGGTGCAGATGTTGCAGCATCAATCAAGGCTTCTGAGACGATGATGAAGGCCGGAGCAAGTGGAACTGCGGTGGTCGATACGCAGCATGAGAGCAGGAAGATTGAGGTTGGTAGTGATTTGCTGGACAACAATGCTGTCAACATCTTGATGGCGGGTCTGGTGAGCGTGGGTGCTATGTTGGCTGCTAGAGCTGTGTGAGGCATGTGTTTAGTAGAGGGCGATTATATATGCGTGTGCATGGGTTAATGACATTCAAGTATATGCAACGCCTCTAGCGTTCTCATACAAACCTGAGTAGCAGGGAAGTTTGGAGCTTCTGGTGATATTGCCAAGGCGCTAGTGCGGCGCGTCACTCATGTAGCCTAGAGCTCCGTCTATAGCAACTGCTCAACATCCCGCCTCCGAACATCACCACCGCATTCTCCACCGCCCGTCGACTCAATCAATTAAACGATAGGAGTTTGAAGTGCCAATCAAGTACAAGTCACTTAATAAATCTCAAGCGCCACTTGATTCAAAATGGTAGGCTTACACGGGACGACACAATACGTGCACAGATGAGTACTTACACACATCCAGTCTCTCCGCTTCGTCCCCAGCAAGGCGCACCCTGCGCAGACCAGCCTTGAGACCTCTGCACCTTCAGCTCCCGGTGTCCACGATACCCTGCGGTCTCGCCTTGGCCAAACCAGCACAGCACCCACCGCTGTATCGTCATCGACAAAGCCAGTTGCTCTGCAGTCTGCTCACCCGCTCGAGGCCCGCCTTGTGCAGTGGCGCGACACACAAGATCGTCTGAAGATGGAGATGCTGAGGCGGCAGTTTGGCATCGCCGAGCCGGTGCGTAGGGGTATGGAGCTCAAGATTGCCGAAGCGGGCGAGTGGAGGCCGTTGGCGCTCGGTGGAAGCAGCGGTGTTCACAAGGATATTCTACAGGGACGGGACTGTGAGATTGGCTGGGAAGATGTCTTCACGGGCAACGAGCTGCGCCAGGTGCCCGACTTCCACACGGAGATGGAGCACAAGATGAAGATGAACTGGTAGAGCAGGGAGCAGTAAGCTGAGTGCACCGACTGCAACCATGGATGATGGCTGGCTCGATGTGGTCATTGCATGCGAAGGGCCTGATATTACATGGATAGAGTGGCTAGTTCGGGCCCAGATCAAGAAATGAATTGATGAAGCATCACGTCTGTCCCTGCACAAAAGTGGTCGAGAATCGTGCTCTGGGTGTGCTCATCGAGGCTCACATGAAGATGTGGTGAGGAAGCGGTGGCCGGGTACACGTGCCCCTCGGCCACTGGCCTGGGCTGCACAGGCAAAAAGTGACCATCTCATCTACGGCCAGGATGCTGCCAAGGATGACGGCGTGCTCTCTCGCCGCCACGCAGCCCGACATTCAGCCAAGTGCGGGCCGACTTGGGCCTGGTTGTGTAGATGTGGCGCAGAGTGAATACGACGGCACGATAGCACGATAACGCCATGAGGGCGCAGTGCAGGCGGCCAATCACGTGCGGGCAGCCAGCATGCAGGGGGACGCATATGCTGTGAGGATGCGCCCAAACATGGCAGGTTGCGGGCCTGGCAGTGGGCGGCAGGGACGGTACTGCTAGTGACAGGAGAACCAGCGTTCGCAGCGGTGGGCAGAGGCGGTCCCAGTCCAGGGGCATGGGCGTGGGCATACACGAGCGCGCCGAGGCATCGACGTACGCATGTAGACATGTAGGCGTGTACTATATTGGATGTGCATACGACTGGGACTAGATACGAGAGGCATTGAGGCGGTGTTCTCGGCTCAGTAGCGGGCTGTTAGTGGAGACGGCGGGTCGCTCTTGCCGCGTTTGCGGATTGCGGAGAAGGGAGAACAGGGCGGCGACGGCGACTTCCCAGTCGCGCACGGCCGGCCGACCTTCCATCACCCACGCATCAGACCCCGACACATCTCAACACCAAGCTATTTTTTGCCCTCGCTTTCTCTCGCTGCGACGCCGCGGCTGGTTTGCGAAGCGCCCCAGCCCACACGCCCGTCGTCCGCTCGCTCTCGTTGCTTGCAATCGCCCCTGTCGCTGCTCCCCAGCGCGAGTGAAGGCCGCCTCCCAACCATGGCGTCTCCAGCCGATCACGCCTCCACGGCACCGCAGACTACTCCACACCAGGCCGGCTCGGCGTCGCGCCCACACAGCAGCAGCGAGGCCCTCGCCACCAGCCCCGTCGAGATGAGGACCCTCGACGCCTCGCCCCAGGCCCCTGCCGCCGCTCCTGCAGACACGACCGCGCAGACGACAGCTGCTCCTGCTCCAGCTGCGATAGCGACACCCGCGACCCAGACGGCCGAGTCGAGCGCCCCAGAAGATGCGCACGCTGCCCCTTCGTCGCCTGCAAAGGCCGCGCCGCCTGCCGACTTAAATCGCGCAGATACCGAGGCCATCGGGCCCTCGACAGACACGCCCGCAGCCAATCCAGACAACACCAACGGGCCGGTGCTCGTCATAATGCTGCTCCTCACGAGCGGGGCCAGGCACCCCTACAAAATTGACGAAAAGTACCTCAAGAAGCGAAATGTCAAGGTGGACAACATGGATCCCTACAACATCAGCGTCTACACGCTCAAGGAGCTGATATGGCGAGACTGGAGGGAAGGTACGCATGCTCATCATCTCCTTGCTTCATGCGCAACAGGCGGGACGAGCTTGGGCGTCTTGCGCAAGCTGGCCGTCTGTTGTCGCGCGCCCATGTGCCCGCTATTTTTGGGCATGTCGATATCCCTGATCTTTTCCAAACAATGCTGGGAAGAAAAACGCGATTCATGGTCATCGTTTCCAAATCGTATCAGACGGCTAACCTGACCGAACAGAATGGGAGGCTCGACCTACCTCGCCAAGCTCGATAAGACTGATTCATTTTGGTCGCATGCTCGACGACAAGTCGCCACTCAAAGGTAAGCCTGTCATTTCTAAATCATGTCAATGTCTTCGGCAACTAGTGCAAATGCTTGGCTTCCTTGGCCCGTTGGCGCACCTTGCATGTGATTGACGCCGTCCTGCAAGCATGTATTAACACAGTGCAGAATGCCGTTTTCAAACAGATACCCCCAATGTTGTTCACATGACCGTCAAGCCGCAGGAGGTGGTTGATGAAGAAGAAAATGCCAAGACTGGCAAGTCCGGAAGCCGAAGAGATAATGATGAAGAGCCCACTGCCACCTGTCGTTGTGTCATCTTATAAAAGCAGCCGTGTTGTTACGAGTCTTGTGGTCAGACCATCGCCTTATGATGACGCCTTACGCGACCCCCAAAAGTACATACGGGAAGCTGGAGCGGCGGAAAAAGAAAGACCTGTGCGACCATTGGAACAAAGGCCCTTGGACCCTCTGTTCTGGCTATGTAGTTGGCCGTTGCGAACGGTGTAGACCGTGGCGTTCCAGGGGAAAGTTGGGTTCCTTTTTTCTTCTCCTTCATCGTATTCTTGTTTCTTTTTCCACATTGTGCATATGGTGGTGCCATAATAACCCGGCTGGTCCTGTAGCTGGTTTGATTTATTGTAGTGTATAAGTACGCACCTTTTCGCGGAGAGCATTGTTATTGAGCCCATAAGGCTCCTGGAGAGAATAGATTACACTCGAGTAATCCGAATTGCCTTGTCTGTGCAGCAATAGCATTGCGTCGTCAAGGTCGCCCTTGTCGTAGTGGATTGCATCATGTGGAGGGGAGGCGCATTGGACCCTGGTGATCCCCAGAGTGTTCGATGCCGTCATCGGTCAAGCTTCCCTCAAGCTCCGATCCCTCTCGTGGTACCACGCAGCTTCCTTTACCCCAACATCACGACTCGGTTACGCGTAGCCCGCTATGGTGCTCCAAGATCCCAGCAACAATGCCTCTGAAGGCTTTACAGACGACTCGTACCCGTCCTCGAATGATCCATACGCATCCTCGCCGGCCCCATTGCCCAATGGTGCTCGCTTCGACTCGAGCACTCTACCGCGCCCACTGCCTGTCATAGGCACTTTTATGGGTTTTTCTGAACGCGCCGTCCGCTTCAAAACCGAAACAACTCTCAAGTTTGCCGAGCGCAAGGTCGGTCGCCAGCTTAACCCAGAAGAAGCGCAAGCCCTTGCCTTCCACATCTACAAACTTGAGCAAACAAAGAGTTACTTCGCTGCTACGGGCGCCGCGGCTGGCACCTGGCAATGGTGGCGCACATGGGACAAGATGAAGTATCCCTTCTACCAGCCCAAGGTCGAGGATATCGACGTGAACAAATTCGGACCGGTCCGTGGGCCAATGGCGCAATATGCCCGACACGCATGGCGATTCTCTTTATATGTGGTTGTGGCAGGACAAATGGGTAGCATAATTGGCCAGCTCATCGCACAGCCCCTCGCAGCAGTCAACACGGCCAATGACCCTAAGCTGGAGCACTTTGGAACTGAGCTGAAAGCCTCGTCGCATGCTGAAGGCCAGAGGACTGCACAGCAGGGACGTGAGATTGAGGACAGACGACGAGAGTTTCAAGAGCAGGTGAGAAATCGTTCAGGCGGGGGGCCATCACCGCAGGCCAGGTGGGGCAGACAGCCTGCAGCACAGAAAGACGATACAGCCGACGACATGAGCCCAACTGCTGGTAACGAAACATGGGGCACCGAGTCCACCAGTGCAGGAAGCTGGGAGTCCTTTTCGAATGAATCATCACAACCGACCCCGCAAAGACAGCAAAGTCCGCCGTCTACAGGCCCTTGGAATCGCCAGCCTCCACCCCAGCGCCAGTCTAACCGATCGTCTCTTCCATTCGATGATGATGACGCCTCCCCCACAGGTGGACTTTTCCAAGACGAAGTAGCAAATTCTCAATCGCAAGCTCAAGGACAAGGACGGCCAGGTGAATCTTCTTGGGACCGTATTAGGCGCGGTGATCAGCCTGTACCACTCCAGAGGCCACAACGGCAACGAAGGGCAGAGCCAGAACGCAGAGAGCAAAAGGAGGGTTCAACCCTGGGTGATTCGTATACGTTTGTAGGGGATGATGAAGAGAGGAACAGGGAGCGGGAGCGTGCACAGCAAGAGTTTGATGCCAGGATAGAGCGAGAGAGGCAAGGACGAGACTTTACTGATGATGGAAAGAGGTGGTAAGACCACAAGCTGGATCAATAGCAGCAGCATTATATAATAAAAGAACCCAACTTCTCAGGTGCCCCTTTGTTTCGGCACAGGTCCATGACATGAAATATATGGTTACTATCAGTGACCATCCTTGCCATGTTGGTTGCGGGACGATGAGCAACAGGGCCCTAGTGCAACGGGCGCATCGGAACTAAGTTGTGCTCCGCATGCAATGCGCGTGGCGGAAAGGGAAACCGCCAATCTGACTTGCAGGCCAACTCCCTGCTCACCCCCCAATCTCGGGCAAATCGTATTTCTTATTACCCCATACGCCACGGGGTGGTCGTTGCTATGACGCGCAACGCCCCAGGAGAAACGATGGACCGATGTGTGGTGTTGTGGTTTGAAACCTTGTTTGACGGTTGCACCGCTTTGTTGGGAGGGGAGGCTGACGGGCTGAGAGGTCTCACCCACTCTCTCTTCCCGTACGTACATACACCGGTTCTAGACTGCAGGAGTTGAGGATTTATCATGGCTTGTAAGCGTTCATCTTGTGTTTCTCTCGCTGTCGCGTTTACAGGAAACTCATGCGTCTCGTATAGTACCCGTAGTCGCTGGCGCCGCCGCCGGCACCACAGCCCTCGCCGCGTACCTCAACGCCAAATACCACATAGCCCACGATGTCAAGAGCATGTTTAATGGACTGTCGCAGATGCGCGAGTGCATGCGCTTCATGGACGACCGCGCAAAACACAAGCGCGTGCTTACATACCACGTTTTTGAGGATCAGGTGTACAAGCAGCCGGACCGCGCTTTTCTCATTTTCGAAGGCAAGACATGGTCGTATAAGGAGTTTTTCGATGCTTTTGTTAAAGTCGCGAATTGGCTTGTGGAAGAGTTGGGTGTCGAGGTGGGAGAAGTAGTGGCGATTGATGGGGGGAATAGTCCAGAGTACTTGATGCTGTGGTTTGCGCTGGATGCGATTGGTGCGGTGACGAGCTTTATAAATTGGCATTTGACAGGGAAGGGGCTGGTGCATTGTACAAAGGTTTGTATTTGGTCTTACTGTGACTGTGTATGTTGTTGTTGTTGGCTAACGAAATGGGTCTAGTTGTGCAAGGCGAGATATCTTATTGTCGACACTGATATCAAGGACAATGTTGAGCCGAGCCGTGCTAAGCTCGAAAAAGCAGATATCAAGATTCACTACTACAATCCGATGTTTTTCGCTTCCATGTCGGATACTAAGCCTATTCCGAGGAGTCGCCATGAGGGCATTACAATGGAGTCTGCGCGATGCCTCATATACACGTCAGGAACCACTGGACTACCCAAAGGCGTATTTATAAGTACCGGTCGGGAACTGCTAACTGGTTACGTACTCGTAAAGCAGCTAGACCTCAAACCCGGAGATGTCATGTACACATGCATGCCGCTCTACCACACCTCTGCCCACGGTCTCTGTATCACGCCCACGATTCACGCTGGCAGCACCATAGCTTTAGGCCGGAAGTTCTCACACAAGACGTTTTGGCCTGAAGTAGTGGGCTCAAGGGCGAAAATCATACAGTATGTTGGGGAGCTAGGCCGGTATCTGGTCAACTCGCCAAAGCATCCGTTGGAAAGGGCACACAAGGTGAAAATGGCGTGGGGAAATGGCATGCGCGCAGATGTATGGGAACCTTTTCGCGAGCGCTTCAACATTCCAGTTATCCAAGAGGGATATGGTGCCACGGATGGGATTGGTCCGATGATTAATCGCAACACTGGATCCTTTACAGCTGGTTGCGTTGGTCTCCGAGGCGCAATCTGGACGTGGGCGTTTAGGAATCGCGAAGTCCTCGTGAAGATGGACGTTGATACTGAGGAGATTATGAGAGATAAGAATGGCTTTGCGATACGATGTGGGGTCAATGAACCGGGACAAGTCCTGCATCGTCTTACGCCTGAGGTGCTGGCTAATGCGCCGAGCTACTACAATAACGACGCTGCTACACACAGCAGGCGGATTAGGGATGTTTTTGAAAAGGGGGACTTGTGAGTTTTCTTCCCACGAAGTTGGTTTCAAGAGATGCTAACGAGAACAGATGGTTCAAATCCGGCGACATGCTCCGACAAGACGCAGACGGCCGCATTTACTTCGTCGACCGCCTAGGCGACACATTCCGCTGGAAATCCGAGAATGTATCTACGACCGAAGTGGCCGACGCCATTGGAAAATTCCCACAGATAGCCGAGACCAACGTATACGGAGTTTTTGTTCCACATCACGATGGTCGGGCTGGTGCAGCTTCCATCGTCATGGCAGACGGCGTGACTGAATCGACCTTTGATTTTGCGGGTTTGGCGAAACATGCAAAGGAGATATTGCCTAAGTTTGCGGTCCCGGTTTTCCTGAGAGTGACACGTGCGTTGGACTATACGGGAACGATGAAGATGCAGAAAGGGAGGCTGAAGAAGGAGGGGGTGGATCCTGAAAAGATTACTGGGGGCGATAAGTTGTATTGGTTGGAGCCGGGTAGTGAGAGGTATGTGCCGTTTGGGAAGGAGGAGTGGCAAAAGATTTGGAACCAGAGGGTGCGCCTGACATAGGCGGTAATATAATACACAGCTGTTCAGTGGCTCAAGTTTGTAGATGGACTGTGATGTTCTACGGTACTACTTGCAACGACCATTCGGCCAATAGGCGCGTGCATGATGAACCCTGGATCCGCCGCTTACTAGCGCGCCGGGGGTGGCGATCTTAGTCAGTCAGCCCTACAACTTTCGCAACCCGCAATCCGACTCTTTCTCTCCATCACGACACTTTACTCCACGCCGCCCGTCACTACAACACCCGTCCAAACACTCTCTTCGCAGTCGCCACATCTCCACTGTACCAACACATACCTCAAATCACACACCATGGGCAAGGCAGAGGCCGGAAGCACGAAATGGGTCGCAAACAAGATGAAGTCAAAGGGGCTGCAGCGGCTGCGCTGGTGGTGCGAGCCCTGCCAGAAGCAATGCCGCGACGCCAACGGATTCAAGTGCCATGTGCAGAGCGAAAGCCACGTCCGCAACCTGCAGATTGTCGGCGAGGACCCCAAGAAGTTCATCAACAATTTCAGTAATGATTTCCAGCGGGATTTTATCAACCTGCTGAGAACGTCACACAATGAGAAGTGGATCTCCGCGAACAAGTTCTACAACGAATACATCAGAGACAAGGAGCACGTTCACATGAACGCTACAAAGTGGAGTTCGCTTACGGAATTCACCAAACATCTTGGACGCGAGGGCATTTGCCATGTCAAGGAGGACGAAAAGGATGGGTTGATGATTGCATGGCGAGACACGAGCGCTGCAGCAGTCGCCAGGCGCAACGAAATTGCAGAACTCGAAGCCGCTGAAGCGCGGAGTGGAGCCGGTGAAGACAAGATGCTGAAGAAGATGGCGAAGCGTGCTCAGGAAGAAGCTGAAGCCAAGAAAGCCATTGAAGCAAAGCGAGCCGCAGCTCAGGCAGCGATACAACAGCAAGTCACACCTCCAGCTGAAGAATCATCGTCATCAGCAGACGACAAGAAAGTCGAGTCGCAGTCTGAGGACCAGAAGCCAGCAGAGGAAAAGAAAGAAGGAGAAGAACCAAAGGCTAATGCAGCACCCGTCAAACTCAGCTTCGGCCTCAAAGCAAAGGCTGCGCCGCCAAACAAGGCTGGTCTGGGCCAAATGAAGAGTCAAAGCATTTTCAAGCGCAAGAAGGACGATGCGTCTGAGCAGAAGCCTGTGAAGAAGGTTAAATTGTAGAGACGACGAGCTTGTTACATATGTGGAGTTTTTTAATATGCATAGCGTGGCGTTTGGGACATCATGGCATGATTTATGTACCCGGGTTTGGTACCACGATTACAGCAATAGTATGGGTTATGTTTGCTCAACAGCGAGAATTTATACATCTATTTCTAGTACAGAAATGAATCTGAGTTTGATTGGCAAAGCAAAGCAAAGCGCAGTCTAATCTTCCATTATTCACTATGCTACATCCAGTCTAGCGCGACACCACCCTCGACGCGTCTACATCATCGCAAAACGCGTCTCCCCTCGTTTCCGTTTCGCGTTCGCGAGTACCACGTTTCTCTTCTTCCACACACACACCCAATTCCTCCTATTCCGACTTTCGTTAACTCCTCACTTACTACAATTCCACTTCAAACCTTTTTTTTCTTACACATACACGCACACACTTATTCTCGATCTCACATCGTCGCGAATAATCACAATACTATCGTCATCACCTACAAGAAACAACGACAAGAAAGAGGAGAAAGAAAGAGAAGAGGAAGAAAATATGTCTATTGCCACCAGTCTCCCGGATCCAATCCTCCACCTCATCAGCATGTATTTCGCGTCCTTGCGCCACGACAGCACCAATAAAGAGGGTGCGCAGACACACGCGCTCCGCTGCGTTTCTTCCACAACCAAACCCATGGACTTCACGCAAGCGCTACTAAACTGGATTTTCCTGCTGCAGCAGGGCGTGCGTACTCCCAAACTACTCGAGAACAGCAGCATTGAGCAACGAGAAAAGTACAACGATGGTGGTGCTGGAACGCAAATGCAGATGCAGATGCAGATGCTGAAAGCACTACGGAAATGTGAATTTCTTATCTCAGCGCCACCACAATCATCGAGTATCCCACGGGGTATTCTTCCTTCTGCGGATATGGCACTGTGCAAGACAATGAGTGTTTTGCAAATCGAGGATCGGGGTCGTGGTGTAGAGAAAGTAGAGGAGGAGGGACAAGCAGAGAGTTTAACGGAAGAAAACAAGGAGGTTGAAGAAGAAGAAGAAGTGGGGTGCGTTGATGAAGTTGAAGAGGAAGAATGTGAGGAAGAAGACAGCGACGAGTGGAGCGACGAAGACTACGAGTACGAGAGCGAAGATAGCGATTGGGATTCTGAAGATGATAGTGATTATGAGGATGATTGGGAGGCGGAATATGGTTTCAGCATACCTAATGCTGCTCCTCAGGCTGCTGCAGCAGCAAAACGAGTTTCCTCCGCGCCGGTCGTGGGGTTGCCTGCTCCAGGGAAGAGTTTGCTTGATTTTTGATGATTCGGAAGGGAAGTCTGCATGACGGTTTTTTTTTCTTCCTTATTTGGGATAGAAGCGGGGAGTTTAGTAAATGTATTAGTATTTGTAGTTGTAGTTTTAGTTACCGTTTTTTTTTAATGCCTAGACAAAGGAAGAATCTGTTCGCTTGTAATTCTCCATCACCACGTTTCTCATGATCCTACGTACATTTATGCAGTAGACATTATGTATCCCCTTCCCCATCCCTCACTACCACCGCACGCTCCTCAAGTCGCCCTAACAAACCTCACCATCACCTTGGGTGCTCCAGCAGTAAAATGATCCTTGATACCCTCCCAATACTTCCCCACATCCAGCCCCTCCTCAATCAACATATCAAATTCCGCCACCACTCTCCCAATCACACTCCTTAGTTCCATTAGCGCAAGTGCCTTGCCCGCACAACTATACGAGCCCGTTGAGAACGGTATGAAGGCAGTTTTATTCAGAATAAGTTCTGGTCTCGTACTCCACCTTTCAGGAATGAATTCTTCTGGAGCAACGAAGTTCCTTGGGTCGCGGAGCAAAGGAAAGATTGGGATTTGTAAGATCATGTTACCTGGGATGTAGTGTCCATTGATAGTGAGACCCTGTGGAGGAGTCACGCGCTGGGATCCGAAGAAAACAGAGGGCCACATGCGCATGGATTCGTTGATTATGGACTCAAGGATGGGGAGGGGACGCTGGCAGTCGTAGGTAGAGGCGTTTTCTAGGAACTCTTTGCGCACAGCGGAGAGGTAATGGGGTCTTGTGGCGAGTTGCATGAGGATGAAGGTTAGAGCTGTGGATGTGGTTTCACTGCCTGCAGAGATGATGAGACGGGATTCGCCGTAGAGGAGTTCCCGGCCTTGGGTTGTTTTGGGAGTTGCGGATATTAGATGGGATATGAGGTCTGGTTTTGCATTTTGGACCTGTGCATTGTTAGTACAAATCACCTTGTCTTAGTTCAGTTTTGTTAGGTTAGTCTGTACCTTCATTCTGGCTCGCATTTGGTTGACGCTCCAATCTCGCCATTCCTTCATGGGACCGGCAAAAGAAGTAAGAGCCCCAATCGTGTTCATCAGCCATGGCATGTGATACATGTACCCCACTACCTGCACGCTGCCAGTGAAGGTGGCGAGGAGGCTTGCTGCTACGTCGCTCTGGTCACCCTTGATAAAGCCCATGGGTTGGCCAAATGCTAGTGCGGCCATGACATCGTAGCTGTAGTACGTCGTGTATTCGATTAGCGGGATAAGCTGGCCTTCCTCACGGCGGAGTCGTTCGAGCAGCTGGTCTGTAAAGTGCTCAACTTGTGGAGCAAACGCGGACAGTGACGTCTTAAACGCATTATCCCAGGTTCGGCGGCGCTGACGGTGAAAAGCCTTGTCGCGATTGAGGTGCAAGGATCGTTCCATGACATCGAAGAAAGGACCTTTGGTGGTTTTCGACTGAGCTCCCAGAATGGGTGGGATTGCTTCGGCATCGAAGACAGTGAGTTCACGTGGCCCTGCACTCATTAGTATTCTATCTAGAAGGATGCACAATCACACTGACCTGTCCTAACGTAATCGCCATACTGGGCCTGTAATCGCTGTAGTACCCTGTGGTAGTGCAGATCGCTGTCCCACGTTTGCTTGAGCGCCCACCATCGTGAAAGCTTTGCTCCCCAGGGTCCTGGGTAGTTCCTCAGAGGGTGAAAGAAGGCGCGATAGGCTCCGATGTACAACCAAAGAGGTATCCAGAAGGAGCTCGCTACCAGTGTCGCCGTAATGAAGCTCGTGTAATATACGAGCATGCCATAAGTCGCAATCGCCGAACCAATGATTGGTAGAGCCAAATGGTCAACTTCCACTCGCCTCAGGACAGACTCGTGCAGAACTACCGCCGCTAACGGACCGAGCACAAGGGTAATGCTGGGAATTGAATCCATGGTTGTATGTGGAAAAAGCTCCGGTTGTGCACGACGCTGGTGGTAGGAGGCAAAGTCAATGTTGCAGCCGCCGATGAACAAAGCGATAGGCAAAACAGCGTGCCTTCCGTATCCAGCTGATGAGACCAGTCACTTCACTTTGATTTGATTAGCTTCTGTCAAACTTGCGAAGACAAAGAAAATATACCAGTGAAAGAATCAAAACACATTGCTTGGTGGATCCAGCAGCCCAGGCTTCGTCGTACAAAACGTGGAAGAAGAGTGAGTGTAACGTTTATGTCGGGAAGCTACATTCGCACGTGGAGCAAACTTGTATATCGGCAGCTGCGATGGACGAACCAGGGTGGGACCAGTCTTGCTAAGCAGTTCTACCTTTAGAATTCACTTTTTGCGTTTGGTTTCCACAACAGGAATCTTGCCGTATAGCTGGGGGCTGACTGCAGAGGACGATCACAATGTTACGCTGCTGCATTTTATCGTACACCATCGCACACCGCCCGCTAGTGGCTTGGAGCCAGGTCATGTTTGGAGAAGTCTTCAGCTGGTCGATAATCGTGGAATTCTCTAGCGGGCCCGCCTTGTCTAGTTTTCTGCAAAAGGAAGGAGAGTTGTGCTACGTCAGGTCTCCGAGATGGGCTTTATTGGATGGCATGGTGCGAGTGGAGCTGCTGCTAACGAGCTGCGACCCATGACATGATGTGTAATCTCGGCAAGTAGAATAGTAGGTGGAGCGCTTAGCTGCTCTGGGAACAAGTGTAGGCATCCACTGAGTAGGGTCGCGAGGGGCGGTAATGGATAAGTAGGTGGGCGGGAATAACTTAGACTAAAGTCAAACACATCTTATAACCCCACCAAGTCCCAGCCTCATCAAATTTCCCCGTTTCCGCAAAGAAGCTGTATTGAAAGATGCATGCCCACAAGCGCTTTGCAAGTTGTGCATCTTATGGTTCCACGGTTGAACATCCAAGGTCGCACCAGAGGCGGTCTCTTGTGTGTCCTCGTGTCAAGATCGCTGATATGGTAACTCAAGCTCCCCGCAATGATAAGTTGCAGCAGATCTGGGAAGACCATCTAGCTCATGCTTGTTTCTGCTTCCAATATTCTATCTCTCGTGGTATTCCGGGATCTTTCTGGCGTGATGATCTTGAACCCGACCCAAAAAGGTGTCTTGCCTACACCTAACGATGCTGACCATGACGTTGACGGCAAGAGGACGGACCTCCAAAATAGGATAGTTGTGGTATACATCGTCATGACGATTCTTTCCACAATGGTGCTTGGTTTGCGACTGTATACTCGCATCTTTATTCGCCGTACAACTGGGCTAGACGACATTTTGGTAATCCTCAGCTGGCTAGGATGTGTAGCATGGCTGGTGGTAGGCTTCGAAGGCAAGTTTATGGCAAGCCTGGCAAACTTAGACTGATGGGTCTACAGCGTTCCAATACGGCTTCGGCCAACATCTGTGGAATGTGACGGCGCAGCAACTGGCAGGCTACACAAAGATGCTGGTCGGCATAATGGTCGTGTACGTTTGGACACCCGCACTTGCAAAACTCTCCTTGCTGGCACTCTACTACCGTCTCAACCCGGATTACAAAGTTCGAGCCTGCATCTATGCGTTAGCAACTCTCGTGGCTGGGTACTCCCTCGCCATCACCATTGTTGCTGCCGGTCCCTGCAACCCCCAGGTTCATACTGATCAGAAATGCCTCACTGACCTTAATCTCTTCATGGCTTGCGTCAACATCATCACGGACTTTTTGATTCTGTGCTTGCCGATACCGATGCTACGTGCTTTGCAACTGCCGATGAAACAAAAGGTCTTGCTAGGACTGGTCTTCGCGCTTGGCTCTGGGTAAGCATCTGCACATCTGCTATGATCAATGCTAACACGGCCAGCGTCGTCGTCATCTCCATCGTCCGCATCATCTACGTCTACAGTATGATCAGTAACCCCGACTCAACCTACAACGTTGCCAAAGCATGCATCTTCTCGACAGTTGAACTCAACGGCGGCGTCATTTGCGCATGTGCAGCGCTCCTCAAGCCCTTCATACAACAGCACCTGCCATGGATCTTGTCTCTTTCGAGTAGAAACGGAAGCGGAAATCGTTCCAGGGTCCGCAAGTTCAAGATGCATCGTAAGCGCAGCAACGAGAAGGATTACGAGTTGCGCTGTGTAGAAACAGACCGGGATGCACGCCGACAAGCCAGAATCAAGGCGAACCATCAAATTGCAGTAACCAGATCGTACAGTGTCCAAGACTCGAAGACGGGGAAGAGCAATGGCGACAGCATGGACGATCTGTTTTCACCAAGCGCCGGTTGGAACGGTGGCCGGTAGTCAGTCACTGAAACCCATTTATCATGGCATGCGGCAAAAGCTGTAGGATTGCCCAAATTGCAAGAAGGCTAAAGGTGATGTTGAGAGGAAATGTGTAGAGTGAGACTTTTCATAATATTGTTTGACAAAGGCCGTTCGACTGATAGAGCATCATGACAAGGCCGAGAGGACGTCAAGTGGCTCACAGAAAGTTGAGCGTCAGATGACGGTTGAGATCTTGGCGTACCATACATGAAAAGGGTTTGGGGACCAATGCGTGTCCATGGGTTGGTGTAACCAGCGTGAATTTACATGCGTCTTTGTTTGTGACTTCAACCAACAGATAGCTACGTTTTCAATCTTAGAGCAGTAGTTGGGAGAGACATCATCATATTCTCGGAACTACAACGAAAACGCGTTTCTCACATGCTAGCATAAACGACAGTGCTTTAAACTTACTCTATTGCAACATTAGAACCAGCCCAGGGTATCAATTTACTATCTGTTCGCGACCAAGACAATGCAAAAACCTCTGACACTCAAGCCTAAGCATCTACTTCTGCCCTCAAGTTTGAACGTCCACGAGCAATAGCATCGCCCAAATCCATGTTTGACGCCTGTCCGCGGATACTGGAGATGAAGCGTTGCCCGCCATCCTTGCTCTGTTTGAGCTTGGCATCTTCCTCTGCATCTTTGATTTCTTGTTGTCGGACTCGTTCAGCACGCTGCTCTTCCAATGATGTTGCCTCGGCTTGCATGGCAGCAAGACGATCGGCTGCACTTTGGCGGGCCTCAGCATCATCTGCTTGCTTTCTAGGAGGTGAACGATCACGTCGTCGGTAGCTGTCGCGTTCCCGGAAGTCTTTGCGGTCGTCCCTTCTGGGTGGTGAGCGCGTGCGATCTCTCCGGCTACTGTGCTTGTGATACGGTGACCGTGATCGCGACCTTGATCGTCTCCTATGGCTATGATGTTCGCGACGGTGTCCGCGATCTTCACTCCTGCGTGGTGATCGTGATCGCGAACGGTGGTGGTGCCGGCTGCGATGCTTGTATTCTCGGTCCCTACTCCTGTCCCTCTCCCTGTGTCGATCCCTACTCCCATCTCTATCCCTATGCCTATCCCTACTTCCGTCTCTGTCCCTGTGTCGATGTCTCCTCTCACGTTCTTTTTCCTTTTCCCGCTTTTCAGCGTACTTGGCTTCTTTCTGAGCGTCCTTCATGGCCTTCATCTGCATCTCCATCTTCTGCTTCTGAATCATGAGCAGTGGATCTTGGAGGACCTTTTTCTGCGTATCGCGAGCGTTGTTCAAAGTCGCGCTGGGATCACCGCCGGCGCCGATTCCAACTGCTGCGCCTTTCTGCAGATTCTGTGTATCGTTCGATTTGAGGAGATTGTCGATCCTGCGCTTGCCAAGGAGGTAGCCTTCGCGCTCTTCGGTGACGCCAGCATCGCCGCTGGGCCCAGCATACATCCAGTCGACCCTGCGCTGAACGACTTTGCCTCCAGATTCTGCCTGTAGTTTCTGTAGTTCTTCAACTGCGGCTTCTTCCTCGCGCTCTCGGCGGAGCTTGTCGATCAACTTGCGCTCCTCGAGGGCTGCCTTTTCCTCCTTCCATACTCGTTCCTGGTTCTTGCGCAAATGGGGATGCCATGACTTCTTCAAGTTGAGATCGCCACCCATTTTGGTAATAGACGCTCGATGCGCGCGTGGATAGGTGGGCTGGGTTGGGTGGAGGTGGTTGCAGGAGAAATGTTGATGGAAGGCTGGCACATCAATGCTGGGTTGCGCCACAGGCTGCCAAGAGGCACTAAGCAGGCCCCACCCAAAAGTTCACCTCCGCGACTTCTCCGCAAAAGTTTCGAGTGAACAACTGCGCAAACGATTGCGCTCGAAATAGACTGCGAAATCTCGACACAGCAAATACCTCCCGAAACCAGGGAATTATCGCACTTGTTCAGCCACCTAAGACTTTTGGATTCTGAAATCCCACGGCAATGGCGACGCGCAAACGAAACGAGTACCTCGACGTAGAGGAGAGCGAAGACGAAGAGAGGGGCTATGATTCCGAAGAAGAGAGCAGATCGCGCATGCTTCCAGCATCAAAGCGCCAAAAAGTAGACCATGACTCAGAAGTAGAGGAAGATCAGGAGCCTGAGGGCAGCGACGAAGAGGACCAAGAATCTGAAGGCGATGATGCAGGAGACGACAAAGATGACCTCGCCTCCAAGAGCGCCGAACTAGCTCACCTCGAGAAACTCGCTGCAGCGCTCCCTGCGGAATTGCGCCTTCAGCAGTCCACAAAAGCAGGGAAACCACTCCCAAAAGCTCCACTCAAAAAAGACAAATCCGGCGTAATCTACCTCTCGCGCGTCCCACCCTTCATGAAGCCCGCCGTCGTCCGCTCCCTCATGCAACCCTACGGCGCAGTCGGCCGCATCTTCCTCACCCCCGAATCCTCGACTTCGCGCGCGCAGCGCCTGCGCAACGGCGGCACCCGCCGCAAGCTGTTTCTCGACGGCTGGGTCGAATTCCTACACAAGCGCGACGCCAAGTTTGTTGCAGAGAACCTTAATGCGCAGACTATGGGCGGAAAGAAGAGGGGCAGGTGGCATGACGAAGTATGGAATATCAGGTACCTAAAAGGCATCAAATGGGATCATCTTGTCGAGGAGATTCAGAGGGAGAATGCCGAGCGCACGGCACGACTTAGGACGGAGATTGCGCAGGCCAAGAAGGAGAATAAGGCGTTTTTGGAGAATATCGAGCGGGGCAAGGTGGCGAGTGGTATTCAGGCTACACGGCGGAAGAGAGGAGAGGATGTGGATGCTGGAAATGAGGATGATGCTGGTGATTATGCGGAGACAGGCGATGCTGCGCAGGAAGCTGCTGATAAGCCCAAGAAAAGAAAGGGCAAGTTGGCTTTCTCGCAGCACACGGCTACAAATAAAGCGATGAAGAAGCCTGAGCCCGGCCAGGACGTCAACAGGGTGCTGAGTAGTATGATGTAAAAAAAAAAAAAGGGAATATGGTTTTTATATGATATCCAGGAATAGTTGAGCAAATTAATCCGCATACTTGGATTTTCAAGTCTTATTTCACGAGGATATTTTCATCTTTATCCCACACCATTCCGCACAGAAACATGCGCCAAATTTTCCTGATGCCGCCCATAACGCCAGCTCTTGAAAAAGTAGATGAAATATGCTAGGGTATAACCAACTACCACCACCACCACCACCTTCTTCTTTCCTTCCCTCCCCTATTTTCATTTATATCGCCGTTCCTCGCTCAAAGCTATCCCTTATCTCGCTCGTATACTTGTTATAGAACCGCGCGAGCTTATCGTTAAACTGCTTATTCTTCTGATTGATGTACGTAACGTCGCCCATATCCTGTTCGTCGCGGATGCCTCTCGCCGCCCTAGCCTTCAGTCTCGCGCGCTCGCTCTTCTCGAGATCCTCGACAAGGCGATCCACGGCTTCTTTGCTTGGCTTGTGGTCATGGCTGTATGCTTCTTCGACAGGGGTATTGATACGGCCTTGGTTGTCGACCGTGTAAATCTCCCCAGAGTCCGTTTCCACGAGCTGGAGTAGCCCAGCCGAGACTTGCGACTGCAATTTCCGTGCTTTTTCTTCTGCATACGCCTCCATGTCTACTTTGTTCATCTGCCCAATCTGGCGCTTGTACACCTTGTTGGCTTCATTCCTGTAGTCGGCAAACGCGACGCCCTCGCGATTCTTGGCCTTCTTCTTCAGCCGCTTGTCCCAGCTCTCGCTTTCTTCAACCGTGTAGTCCCAGTTTCGCTTGCGCTCAAAGTCTGGGTCTTCGGATTTAAGCAGCTTGTAGGACGCCTTGTCGTGCGCGGCACTGAGCTTGGAGAGCTGCGCGAGGCGCGCGCTGCGGTCTTCGGCGTCGCGGACTTCACGCTCCGTGGCTTTGCGGCCGCTGGCTTTTTGCGCCTGGAGGGCTTTGAAGCGAGCCATTCGTGCGGCAAGAGCGGCTTTGGGATCAGAGGGTGTTGCGGACGCTGGGGCTGCATCGTCTTTTGAGGCGGATTCTTCTTGTACGGGGGCGTTTTCCGCTGATGTTTCGTTTGTTTCCATGGTAGTCGATGGCGCTTCGTCTGCTTTTGGTTGCGCTAGTTCGGTGGTGGAAGATGAACCCTCGTCCTTGTTTGTGGGTACGGTAGAGGGAGGCGCCTCTTCGTCTGTTTTGGGTGTGTTCGCCATGTTGAGTTGGTGTTGCTATGAGAGTGTAGCAGCTCTGTCCGCGAAATGTTGGATTGACGACTGCCAAGACTCTAGCGCGACTTCTACTGTAAACTCTATAGTATCGTAAGTGTAAGCCATGCATGCCCACAATGAGATCGTATAATGGAGATAAAAAGGAGTTAGACAGAAATACAGTCATTGAAATAGTCTCGATCTTATGCTATTTGCTATTGCGAGCTTTATCCTATGCACACCATTACTCTGTGTAAAGTTAAGATATATCCAAGATATCCATAATTAGCTGTTTCTCACAAAATCTCAATATGATAGCCAATCATTTCAATGTCTTCATCTGGTACCACCAGTTCCGTTAATATAATTTAGAGAATAGAAACTTCCGCTATCGACCAGTAAAGTTTTTTTTTGTTAGAATTTGCCAAGGGACTTCGTACAGAAATCAAATGCCTCCAGTTATTTTGGATAAATATCCAAAAACTTGGCAACATACCCCCATCATTGTCCCCCATATTCCGCTGTGTAGAGAGTCATGTTGGTGCAAACACTCAGGTCTCAAGTTTGAGTGCTCGGATGGTTGAGGTATGATAGATTATATATACCAGAAATTTTCCTGTATCTGTTCTAACTGGCTAAATCTAGATTGGCTCATCCCTAGGCTCAACAAGCACCTCGTTGACACTGACATGCTCCGGCTGCTTGAGCGCATAAACGATGCTCTCAGCCACGTTCTCCGGATCAAGAACCTTGGCTCCGCTCGGCTCGCCATACTTCTTCAGCGCCTCGGGGTCAGTGCTCATACCCAGCAGGTCAGTCGCTACGTTACCTGGTTGGATAGACGTAACCTTTAGTCCTGTACCAGCAGTCTCAAGTCTAAGACTCTGCAGCGTAGCTTCGACGAAGAACTTGGAAGCAGAGTAGACTCCCAGACCGGGGAAGACCTTTCGTCCGGCGTCAGACGAGATGGCGAGGAGGTGGCCTTTTCCACGCTTGAGCATCGAGGGGACGATGGAGGAAATGACATTAAGGAGACCTTTGCAGTTTACGTCGACGGTTTGGTTCCACTGATCAGTGTACGAGTTGGCCATCATGGTAAAGTACATGACTCCCGAGACATTGACAAAGATGTCGACAGGTCCAAGTTGCTTTTCGGCTGCAGCGACAAGCGCTTCGACTTGGCTCTTGTCGGTGACATCGGTTTTCTGGGTGATGATCTTGCCCTCGCGCACCACGATACGCTTCTTGAGGTCTTCGAGGGCTTCGAGGCGTCGTGCGGCAAGCGCAACATGGCAACCTTCTCGTGCAAGAGCTGTTGCGGTAGCGGCACCAATACCAGACGAAGCGCCCATGACAACAACGACCTTGCCAAATAGTGGGCCTCTTCGAGGGAGACGAGCTGAGCCGCCTGCAGCATCTTGATGGATCGGTGGCTTTGGAAGCCAACCTCGAGCATACCAGTGACGTGTGTACGTCTCCAGAAGTACTCGGTCGACCTTGGGGCGCTCCACAGTAAGGCGGAGGGGTCGTGTCTTTGCGTTGTCGAGCACGACGACATCCCTCAGGAACTCAATGCTGGGCATACCACTGCGGAGGATATCGACTGTGAAAGCACCATCACCTCCCTTGGCAGAACCTCGCTTGTCGTCCCAGAGCTGAATCCACTTTTCAAACTCCATGGGCTTGGTGGGGTAGCCTAGTACGCTGAGCTCCTCGAAGACCTGGCTAACATCTACTGGGTCAGGGTCACCGATATGGAAGACGGTCTGGTCAGTTTCGGTCTGGTTGCTGAGGTGGATGATGGCCTTGCTGACAAAGTCGACTGGTGTCATTTCTGCGCGCCAGCCCTTGACGTCTGGGTAGTACCCGATTCTGATGGACTCAACGATCAAAGCTGTCAAAAGATCCCATGCGTTGGCAGCACCGGTCTCGCTGTGACCGCTGATGGTACCAATACGGTGGATCTTGACAGGAAGACCCCTTCGGCCAGCCTCCAAAGCAAGTTGTTCAGCAACCCACTTGGTCTGTCCATAACCATCGGCAAGCTTGACGACATCATCAATCTCAAGCATCGCATCTTCGGGCCAACCTTCTCGGCCCTTGGCAGGCAGAAGCACTCCGTTGGTAGAGATATACTGTACTGTCGCGCCACCCTGGGCAGCAAGACGTAGGACTTCTCGTGTACCACCAACGTTTGGCTTTTGCAATGCAGCGTAAGGGTACACCAAGTTGACAGTAGCCGCAGCATGGACAATAACATCAATGCGCTCCGCCAATGCCTTGAATGTATCAGGTGCGAGACCGAACCGTTTACGAGACAAGTTTCCTGGCAGAATCTCCACACGTTCCATGATGTTATCGCTCCAGAGACCAAAGTCGAGCAAGTTCCTACGTATCCTGGCAATACCAGCGGGAATGTCGTCTTGCGAGGAATCAGCGAAACGAACCATGCAGACAATCTGAGCAGATGTGCTTTCTAGCAAATCGCGGAGAAGGAAAGCACCCAAGAAACCGGTGACACCAGTGAGAAGTACAGTCTTGGCGTCCTTGAGTGCACACTTTTTGGCGGCTTGGGGCTGGATGTCCTTGTCCAAGACGGAGTCTGCACGTAGTACGGCTGGTAGATTCTCTTGCACCTCGGCAGTGTGACCATCGCGAATGGCGCGAACTGTGTCCAAATGTCCGTTCAGTGTCGCGGGTTGGGCAAGGCGTGCGACTGGTACCCGGAAACCGAAAGTGTTTGACAACCGCGCGGCCAGGTCGGCGAGTAGAAGTGAATGACCGCCAAGATCAAAGAAATTGTACTCAGGGGTGATTGAGCTTGTGCTGACGTTGAGGATAGAAGCCCAAATCTGGGTAATCTGTTCGATGGTGATCGGACTTTGCTCGTACTTGCGGGCACTGCCTGAAGGCGAAGCAGGTCTTGGGGGAGGTAGTGCCTTGAGGTCGACCTTTCCAGAAACATCACTCGTAGGCAACTTGTCCATCTCGACCCAAAGCGAAGGGATCATGTAATGGGCAAGATAGTTCATAAGCATGCGCCGAGCAGTCGAGCTACGGCCAGTCCTGTCAATCTCAAGTTCCGGGCGTTCTACCGAAGTGTTCTTGTCTCGTACAATGTACGCCACCAGCTGGCGGTCGATACCTTCTCCAAAAGGTACCACAGCACAGTGGCTGACGGCCAAATGGCTGAGAATAGCGCTCTCGACCTTGCCCGGAACCACAGAGTATCCACGAATCTTGATCATGGCGCCGACACGGCCGGTAATTTCAAGCAGGCCATTTGGAAGTATACGGGCCTTGTCACCAGTCCTGTACATCCTAGCACCAAACTTGGAACTGAAGGGATTCCTGATGAACGCCTTGGCAGTTGTCTCTGGAAGGTTGAGATATCCTCGAGCAAGCAGGTGTCCGCCAACATAGAGCTCGCCATTCTCGCCCTCGTCGACCTTTTGACCACTCTCATCCAGGATGTAAATGTACTTCTTGTCAATAATTGGCGGTCCTACTGGGCAGTATGGGGCATCCTTGTCAATCTTCTCAAGCATGTCTCTGATATCGCCAGCGGCGATTTCGTGAGTTTCACACGCACTGTAGACATTGAGCAGGCGGGTGTTGGGAAGGGACTTGATACCACGGCGGGCAAGATCGGTTGTCACTACTTCGCCATTGAGCCAAACAGTTTTCAGGTTTGGCAGACGGGTCTCCAGTGCCTGGTGGCGTGCAAGGACAGCAGAGAAAAGGGTTGGTGTGAAGAGAGTTTCAGTAATCTTCTTGTTGGCCAGTAGGTCGACCAGCATGCGCGGGTCGTAGCTCGCATCGTCCGGAACGGCCACAACGGTTGCTCCCCGTAACAGTGGGCGTATGATTTCCCAAACGAAAAAGACGTTGCAAGCTACACGGTCACCCGGCTGCAGATCTGACAATCCAAACCGGAGATTGTACGAAAGGACCGCAGCTTTGTGGGGGTTGGCGATACCTTTCGGCTTGCCAGTGGTTCCACTGGAGTAGGCAACAAATGCCAAGCGATCCAAATCCGACTCGTCGGGCAATGGCTTCAGCTCTGACTCTTCCACATGGCCGTTTGTAGCTGAGCTGGTTTCATCCAGAACAACGAGCGGTGTGGATCCCTTGATCTTACCGACTTCTGCGCTGACGGTGACGATCACGGTGGGCTGTGAGTCCTCGAGAACATCTGCGAGGAGGTCGGGAGGGTAGGCCAGTTCCAAGACCAGGAATGCACCTCCAGCACGCAGGGCTGCTAAGCAGGCGATTACATAGTCGGCGGATCGCGGCAACAAGACGCCAACCAGACTATCGCGGCCGACTCCATGACCCCGCAGCCGGTCGGCAAGGGCAGCAACTTTGTCGTGGAGCTCCTGATATGTGTAGCTATGCTTGTCGTCTTCGAGAGCAATCAAGTCAGGAGTAGCTTGGACCTGCTTAGTGAAGAGCGCTGATAGGTCCTTGGTGGTATCGATGACAGACATGGTCTGAAATTTTGGATGGAGGGGTAAAGTGGAGGACAAGGTTTGGCGGTCGACAGGAGCTCGACTGGATACTTATTCAAGTGCACTTGCCATATACCGGGCCAGCAGATCTCGTGGGGTAAAGCAAAGGGTATGAAATTTGGCTCGCTGAGACTGGCATGGCTCGCTTATTCCTTGCGCACACATCACGATACTTTGCTGGTCCTGAAGCTGTGCCAACCACTGTGCCGATAACGTCATTCACTAGCGTCGACTAACATGGCCACACCCCATTATTATTGCTCAGTGATAGGCGTCGTTGAGGACCCTCGGAGGGTGTCGTTGGGGCTGGTTGGTTCCTTGGTGACAGCTTGCAGCAACGCCACGCGGGCTGTGTGGCCGTTTGCCGGGTACTTGCTGGTAGCGCCCACCTACAAAACCCGCTACACCCACGCTAATGACGAACCGGCCCGCCCAAAATGACTCGGCCCATGGGGTTCGGCGGGCGACGCGACCTCCTGCGTGAGTGACATGCTGCGGGTCTGTGGAGCGTGGCAGTTTGATACTGAAGGCTGTATACTCCTGCTTTGGGTATTTGCTATCGTGCCACCGGCATTTGCGTGTTCATGTGATTCAACGCACGGTAAGCACCAGGTCCAGAGATCTTGGTGTGCTGAGACAATCTTCGATCGCTTCGGAACTTTTCACCGCTCTTGAATCGCATCCCACGGAATTGCCAAGGGTTTGAGGGAGAATTCTCGTGGGTTGGGTTGGCATGCAGATAAAACACGATGCATGCTGTTCAACAAGATTAACGGTAGTCAGCCAGCGAAAGATAACACGACTTACGGAGAAATTCCCATGTCTAGCGATTGTAAGTTAGTTTCTCAGGAAGTTGCGAGCGCGGGGTACTCATAGCGTAGTAGTAATGATGATCGATACGATCCAAAGTGTCGGTAGCATCTAGATCTCCAGATGAGACCTGCAACTCTTGCAGGGACGAAAAAAGACTGAAGCGGAAAGTGGGCACGTTGGAACAAGAATATAAGTCTGAGGCTGGACCCAAAGTGGATGCGGGGAAGGCGCTAAGATAACGCGTTGTCGTCCAGCTGCATATCGGCCTTGTACAAACTCGTCTCTCTCGGCAGCATTTGGCTAATAATCCAATTGCAGAAGGCTTTGCCGCGCTAGCGATGCAAGAGTAGGATAAATGTCTCGTTACGAGTGGTCAAATCTCGCGTAACAGTCAAGGACGAATCTGATCCATTCCAGAACAATCACACCACTACTCGCTAGGGACCCCCACGTCAATCGTGAGATCTCCTGGCGCCTCTCGACATTTTCATTTGCACGCTGACAGTCATCTTTTGCAGCTGGTGTTTTCATTTGCTAATCTAATATCACAAACAATGGCAAGGGGCTTGTCTTGGCTCTCATGGTCTGGTCAGGTCAAACTCTGAGCATGCTCTCCAAAGCATTGATACAAATCCGAATTATTCGTGCTCGAGATCCGGATACGGTACCCGAGACGATATATGTTTGGACTTCCCGCTCATCATTTCACCAAGTATCTAAAGCTGTGACCCCAATTTCCTACCAAGGTCTTGCATAGCGCTTTGGCTATCATCCACCACACCTAGAATCTGGTTGTGAGAGTCTGCTTGAGAATTTGACGTGCTTTTGCTCTGTTACCACAGGCCTGATTGATGTCGGAGTCTAGACCAAAGAGAAAGGTTTCTCTCAACATTTCGCTAGAGTATACTAGCCTGGCATCTCCGTGATATAACTGTAACTCAGATAATAGATATTCTATGAGCTTCAAAGGGACCCATAAATACCATTCGAAGAGGTTATCCTACTTGTTCGCCCTCGTCAGTATCTTGTTGAGAAGTGAATTCCAGAAATCAATATGCCGAGTACCTATCGCACCACAGGCCTCCATGCTTCTGCTCAGAATTGGAGTTTGTTCGCATGCCACTATCATCACGGAAGACAGAGTCTCGTATACGGTCAAGCTTCGGAACGCCATTGGAGTGGCATTTCACAAAACCTTCCTATGACGCTGCAGAAATGCCCTGTTCAAGAACACGGACTTGTTCGGTAGTTGTCAGTCCTGTTTATGTAATCTAAGGCGAGTTAAAAGCTACTAATAATCAGCTCATTGCTAGCGGTGTAAATGTCACCTCAATCTACAAACAATATCAGCAATAAGCTGATGGATCGTACGTTTTTGCTCCAGTCATTTCGCAGTGTTGTGCATCTCATGTCACCCCTAATGGAGGAACAACGGTCATTTCTATTAAACTGGTGTAATTAGCCTGTAATAAAGCCATTGCCACCTGCATCTCCTAATTTTCAGTCGTCTTTCGGGCCGTAAACTTCACTAGTGTGGTTAGCCTACTAATGAAAAACGCTATATTTTTCCGAATAGCTCTCACCTAAGCCCCTTAAAAATGGGTTTTCTAATGCTGATACGATGCACTCACGGCATGTTTAACGGTAAACGATTGCCTGTGCGTATGGGGGGGGTTGTGTTTTCACATACCCCTATATAAACGGCACAGAGGTACGGAGGAAAACTACGCAATCGACATAACCACCAAGGCAAACATGAAGGCCACTACTCCATCCCATCTCTTCACGCTATCGGCGATTCTTCTCTCCGGAGTTTCCCAAGTCCATGCACGCAACCCAGCTGGAGTGTGGCTCGACCCGAAAGAAGATCTTTGCTGCGACACTTCTTACTCGTGGAGCCCTTTCAGCTACTACAATACCAACGACGACTACTGGGGATGGCAGTACTGTGTAAGTAACCTGTCTCTGCAGCATTGTATCTAAAACTGACCTTTATAGTGCCTACCTAACTCTGACGCTGATCACAATGGTGGCTGCAGATTCGATGACGACTTCAAAGTTGGCCGTACAGATCTTAATGTGAAGGCTACCGGTACTTGTCACAATGGTCGAGGCAAGCCTTACTGGGTAGCCACGCCGCCGCCAGGAAAATAGGATTAGCGTTGCATGTTAGGACAATCAGTTCGATTGTATTGTGGAGAGTACATGCAGTACTCATGGAAGGTTTGGTAGTGTTTTTGAACAAAATATGCTTCATAATATGTCTATATTTCATGGTAGTACCTCAAGTTCACTGCTCAAGTTTTTGTTTGAAGTTTGAACAACCTACTCTAAGGCCTCCGAATCAAGCATGTTTGAGAAGCAGAGATCACAGCCTGTTGGCTAAACAATATTCCTCCCTGATGGATTCTATTCCAATGATCCACCAAAATCTGCAGCATCCAAAAATATGTACCTGTTTGAATGGGAAGAAAAGGTTCCAACGAGTGACAGTGACTTCTATCAGCTGATTCAAGTATCTGTATACTCTTAACCAGCTTACAGAACTTCCCTACACATATTTTTGCCTTGAAACAAGGTGCTGTTGAAGATCACATGGTGACACTTATGCGACGCGGTAGATAACTAGGAGCCTTTATTTGAAAGTGCGTCACCTCCAATAGCGATAGAGTCTATCGACTGCACAGGTATATTTGAATTCAAGCCACCAGCATCTGTCCCTAGACTCTCATCGAGTGTACTGTGATTGCCGTTTCACCATTCATGCTTACAATTTCTTCACACAGAAGGCGATTTCACTTGCCTAAAGCAGAGTCTTCACCGTCCTCTAGGATATAGAGTGCATTTCGCCTACCTTCCTAATTAGGGTCCTTACCCAATCAAATCGTTGTCCATGTGTAAACCTGTCACCTTGCTCGGAGAGTAACAGCAAGGATACCACATATTAAGACATTTCTCTAACATGAGTTTCTGCAGCTTACGCACAACTCTGTCACATCACCATGCAGCAGTTATCCTCCGGGCCGTGCGTCAGATCAGCAAGTACCCTGTACCCTTTTGTCGTTTCAGGCACCCAGCAGCTCATCTGCGACTGGGATACTTGCCTCGGCACGCTAGAAACGGGCATTGGGACAGTTCATCATCTCACTCTCCTCATCAGCGAGAGTGGTTGAACTTGCGTCCTTCCAATACAGGGTAGTTGATAGTACATCTTTCTGAAGCTTAGTTGATTTAGCCAGTTAGCTGACGATTGAGGGCACGCGGAGGTACAAGAAATTATCCGCTCTACACTCCGGAGTAGAGAGTTTACCTGCTCGACACAACTACTCGCTATACAAACGCCAAGCTCACGTCTGTCTAGATTTTTAACATCACAAACACTCAAAATCTCGCAAAGCAAGTTCCTTACCACTCGTCAACTCATCCACACAGTCAAAATTAGACCCCTCAACAGTCTCCCGCCACATCTCGATCCCCAGGATCCACAAGCCGCTTCTCCCTGTCCATCTCACTACGCCGCAGCACTTACACTCACCTCACAAGCCCAACTTCCCATACAAGCAACCAACACCGAACTCGGTACCGCTCTCACCCCGATCACCAGTCTAGACCAACATCAATGCAACGCAACGCTTTCTACATACGTATGAAAGTAAGCAACCCGTCCATGCGCTTGCGCACAACGGAGCTGCACGGCCCCCCAACCAACCAACGCACCAACAAGAACGCACATACGCAAGCTTCGCTCGCTCATCTAAAACACTTCCGGAAATAACACTTAGGATGCAGGATGCCGGCGATTGGGTGGGGGCCGCTCGGCAACAGGCAGCCAGCACCAGTGCCGTTATGGGCCTGAGGGAGACGGGGGACGGGACGGGATGGGATGGGAAGAGAGAGGAACGAGATTGATTTTCTGTGGTCCCCGACGCCTTTCCCTTCCTTCCCCACTACGTACAGCAACGCCGCATTGCATAACAACGCGGCGCAGCACACATGCTAAAGACATTAACGTGCTCTTCCGATTCCTGATTTCTTGCTCCTACGTACGTTAGAGTTATGATCGCCGGTCCACCCACTTCCCACATATAGTAGTCAGTTCGGGTACATGGCACCGAACCTCTTGCTCTCTCGTACGAACCAGAACGGAACGGCTGCGTATCCCCCCTCCATCCCGACCCGAATACGAATTACTCGCAACAGACAAGCGCAGCCGCACCCGCAGCCGCCGACGTCGTCCCTTCTTATCCCCCATCCGTCTGTATGCATGCATGCAGCCCAATTCCGTCCACACAGCGGAAACCTGCAACCTGCAAGGGGGTCCAACAAAAATTCCCCTTGTCTCCTCCTCCTTCCCGAAAAGAAGAAAAACAGAACGATGATGTAATTTACATCGTCATCTGCGAACAGCGGGAAAAGTAAAAAACGAAAAAAAAAATTGTGGGTGGTGTTCGCATGCGCACACACATACGCGAATTACTCATGTGCTTGCTTACCTTTTCCTAACGCAGGTACATTACATTACATACGCCTTGCTGCACGTCTCAGGGACTCACTCACTCAGGGCATTGCGCTAGCTAGCTAGCACTGAATCCACGGGATCAGGATGATGGGGGAACGGGTGTCGCGGGTACGCTACGCTACGTAAGCAAGGCAAGGCAAGGCAACACACGACCGTTCATGTCGTGCAACACCAATCCAATCCAATTAGAAAAAACAAGATAAAGATTTTTTTTTAATGCGTGTGGACGAGGCGGCCAAATAATCTAGCTCACTCACTTTACTCGCTCATCCATCGATTCTTTCATATATGTAGCAAGGTCTCCCCTACACACTACACGTAGCGCGAGTCCGTTTTGTCGCCGCGCGCCCGCCGGATTCTACCGGTACGTAAACGGGTAACACACATACCGGTGACCGTTTCACGTTCCTTTGCTAGTCTCCCCCGTTCTAGCCGTTCCGGCTTCAAGGAAAGGAAACGGAAAGGGAAAAGGGAAGGGCGCAACGCTAATTTACAGTGCCCGTACAATAGTTTGTTGTGTAGTGCCCGTTGGGAGGAGACGTTTTTGACAGGTTTAGGTCCCTTGTTTTTAGTGTTTTCTTTTTTTAGTGTGTGTGTATATAGTATATGTGTGTGAGCATGTTTTTTGCTTTTGGCGGGTATGTATGTACATTTGTATATGTAGGGCTGCATGTAGGGCTGCTAGTTTCAGCCTTACATGTATGTGCAGATGTATGTGCAGAGTATTGTGTTTAAATGGCAGCAGAGATCTGGATACATCTGTAATAAGATGGAGAGGTTGTCTGTGAATGAAATACATTAGATATGAATTGCGCTAAATGCTAAGAAACTCAGTCGTGGGTCTATCGTCTATATGATTTTACTTTTCTTTTCTGTTTTTACTCTTTCCCTTTGTGCACCCAGGCATCTTCAAATGAGAAGAAATGTGTATTTCCTCGTCCCTAATTCTTCACTGCACTCGACCGCTGCTCCAACGTACTGGTAACATGGATCCCGCTGCCCTTAACAGGTAATATGTACTCTTCGCTTCCTACGCTGCCCTGTCCATGTACCATGTTGACCATCTGGCCGTCTTCCAGCGCGACCCATTCCTCGTCTCTACCGCTCAGATGACTCTTGAGGGTCGGACGCTTTATGTATCCTACGGCTGGTGTTTGATGCGGGACCGAACTGCCGTTGCTTCCGAGCTTGAGGACGCGCTGTAGCAGTGGGCGCAGTGTAGCGACACAACCTACAATAACTCCGACGCCGTTTTCGGCGTAGCCCCAGAGAATCACATCGGCGACACCGTCTATTGCGAGCGTTAGAATGGGCGTGGAGAGAATCAAGTCAGAATACTCACGGAGATAGTCGGTCGAACTCGTAAGGTTAACTGTATAAATGAGGCGAATGCATGCGGATAAACTTGCTCTGCGACGCATTAGTTCAGCGATCGTGGTTCACGAGATAAGCGAGGGCAAACGTACAAGGCTCCTAGACCGAGAATGACGCCGACGGAAAGCTTAGCATTGCGATTGAGCTGCACGTTCCACAGGAGGGGTATGGGTAGCAGCGCGCAAAACCAATCTGTGGCAATGTTCACCGCGGTGGTCGCGTAGTATATATCGGCGAGCGTCTGCGCGGGATTGCATTTCCCACCGGGGGTTGATGTATCCCAAGCATAGGATACTGGGGCGCATTGGAAGATAATGTATAGCAGGGCGATGAGGTTCATAACGACAAACATAGCCGACACGGCATACAAGCTGTAGATGTATGACTTTCTTCGGGAGGCGATGCGTATGAGCATGAAGGAAATGCTGAGTTTGATGGGAATGATTGCAGCGCAGTAGAAGACTTCGAAGAAAAAGAAGAACTGTGTATGTTAATATGGGTTGTTGCGTGTGGCTGTCGGCACATACCTCCATCCCCTGAACCTTTTCCTCTGGTTGTAATCGGTCGTCATGAATACCAACACCGCTGAATGAACCGCCAATGCATGATATCGTCAGGGCAGTAAAAGGAAGCTGAGTGGCTCACTGTCAGCGAAAGTCTCATGGCACCACAATAGAGAGTAACTCACAGTGGCAATGGTCATGGACCAGTCATCGAGACCCCATGCCCTGTTGTGAAGCCTTGTGTAGACCCGCAAGCCAAAGGTGATGTATGCGACAACAGCCAGGGCAATGATTGATGCAGCCAGGTGTGGTGCCTTGTCCCCGAAGTAAGTCATGTTGGACTCTTCTCCTCTGTGGGTGTGGGTTCCTGCAGGACGAGGTGGGGAGGAACAAAGATGGGGAAAGAAAGATCCACAAGGACAACGAAAGACTAAAGGAGATCTTGGAGTAATTATATGTATGTTACAGGGAAACGAACGTTCTCCAGGTCATTGGATTCAAGGACAAGGCACAACTAGCCAGAGTGTGGACAAGAAAGGACTCGACTGGAGAGGGGATTGGACGCATATCAGTTTGCAGTGGATGATCTCCCGTGCCACATCAGCTGCCGCCCCCAGACCATGGAGCAATTTGACATTGGTCTTGGGCGAGAACCCAAGAGAGAGACCCACGCAGGTCCGTTTTTTTTTGTCGGATCCTGAGATGGCTTCTGGGATCCTACCAGTCAGGTACGGCGACCCAAACCGAAACTTGAACCGTGTCCGGCGCGTCGAGGTTGTGGTTAGTAGTCGGGGCGGGCGGCCTGAAAGTGCCGGCCGGTGAGGAAGTGTGGCGGCTGAACCAGACCCTTGGAACACACTCGCAGACTCGAAGAAATTCAGGTACTGACATAGGCGAGCCATAAGGCGTATGCACCTTTGACGCATCTCAGGGTCTAACCCTGTATCTTGGTAAGGATACCGGCAGACTGTTACAGTGAACCGTTTGGGATTTACTCCTCGGCTACCTTACCACGCACCTTGCCGATGATGAATTCGAGACATCTTCACGGGTGTGCGCACTCCCCTCCCAACTTCTCCATATTTTTCACATCCGCAATTCCTTAGGGTCGTGGGAACGGCTCGAGGGCCAACCGCGCCGGTTGATGATAATCCGGGTAACGCTCGTCACTAGCAAGCCTTGCGTTAGCCACAGGTTCGCTTCCGCTGTGCCCCACAAAAGGTCCGAATAGAATATCTTATTCCTGACCTGCCATCTCGGAACGCCACGCCTTGTCATGAGCGGCTTGGTAAATGGGTGATCGCAAAACATTCAAAACCAAGATAGGGGGCCTGATTGGCGTGTTGTCGGAACAGACATGCGTGAACTGGTCAAGTGCTGTTTCCGACACAATCGGATGCATAAATACTCATCTTAGAGACAAGACGGGTTGGATAAACACAAAGCATTGCGCGATTACATATCGCGGCAAAAGCGCAGAGCTTCCGAGGAAGGTGTGTCTCACTGGCGTGGAGCTCCAGATAACAGAGGAGGTCATGAGTGCTGACGAAAGTTGCGCTTCCGCGGCGTCCAGTACGCAGTTCCGCGCTCATAGGCGAGGCCGGTCTTCTCCATTCTGCAATGATGTGCAGCCATTGATGATCCAACGGATGAATACTTGTTTGCATACGAGGCTCGTCATGAGCGATCGACTCTTTGTTTCTTCAAGAATGAGAATGCTCTGACTGGTTTTGGTATGTTGCAAAGGTGTGTGGATCAGCGACAGCCAAATCCAAAGACAGAGCTGCATCCAGCACACTTGTCAAAACTCAAAAAATGCCGATTGTGACATCCGGAGTCATGAAGCAGGCCAAAGCGGCTACCGGCGACAACAATGATGTCTGTGGTGTACACATGGGTCTACACATTCATTGCTGGGTTCCGACAGTGTGGCGACGACGTCTTGGTGCCATTCCACGGGAAGTCCGAAGCCAAGTGTTTCCAGAAAGCCTAGTCGCCTCATCTCAAACTTACCATAGCGACGGTGCTGTGCCATGACAATGACGTTCTTGGACTGCCACTTGACAGCGGTTCTTCCGGCTTCTGCAATGATTCTCGAAAGTGGTCGACCATGATGGGCATGAGGTAGTCGCTGCAGTCGTAGCTGTCGGTACCTCGTTGCCGAAATCTGACAGCCACAGCCAGACATGACTCGTTTGGGTGCAGACAGACCTCGAATAGAGGTTAGCGGCACGTGCGTGCCTCGTGAGTGCCACCACCAATTTGCGCTCCCACCAACACTCTTGACTAGTTTGAGATAACACTCACGGCAATCATGAAAGTGGTGTGTAGTCTCGTGCTTGACGCCAAGGCCGGTTTCGGATGATTCTCAAACGATGGGAAGAAGGTTTGGGGAAGAACCACTTTGGGGCCATGGCTACGGAGTGAGCGTGATCAGCGAAAACAACGCCATGGAACGTTCAGCCATTCCTCAGAAGGAAAAAGTACTGCCATGCGGTCGGATGCGATCTACAGGAGGCTGAGAAGACCCTGACCCAGCAAAGGTGCAAGTTCCAGATGCAGACGAGAAATCGCCTTGGCAGTCTTTGGATAGATTTAGGAGGGAAACTAGAGGAAAAAGTGGCGACGTTGCATTGTGGAAAGCGATTACCAAGAGAACCGGCGTAGATCCAAAAGGCATGTCGTATCGAGGTCTCCTGATCCAGGCATGGTTGGCACGTGGGAACGTCAATCTTGGACACCACGTGTTGAAGAGGTTACTCCAACGTGAAAACTATCTTGGTACGTTAGTCTACTTCGGCCAGCACTCCATGTCTTGAAGTAGTCTGGAATGTTGATATATACTTGTACTCGCACTATGTCGAAACTTGTCGAAATTTCGTCAGTCTTATTAGGGGTACACCGCTCCGTTTATGTGTATTAATCTGTGCAACTACAACTCGGATGGAAGCAATCTGGTAGTACGAGTAAAACGTCTTAGTTGCAGCGTGTAAGACTGGCAGTGTCATGGTAGTTTACCAGGCACGAGAAATTGTATGTCCGTCATTAAATAGTCAGGTCATGTGAGGTATGTTAAAGAGCACTTTGAAAGTCACGGCTGCCACTGCCATTTTCAGCCGTCGCCATCATAGTGACGTACCTTTTGGCTTTGGGCATGTTGCGTCCATTGTCTGCTGCTTCGTTGACCAACAGCAAAATATACCTTGGCAAGGAAAACAATGTCAGAAACCATAGGTTCTGGAATATGAAAGTTGGAGAGTTTAGTTAGTGATATTTGTGGTTCTATCGAAGGTCAACCTCCTGAAGACAGATGGTTGCTTGTTAGAGTTGACCTCAATGTCGACCTGTCTGGTAAGAATATTTGAGGCTTCTCGAGACTATAGCTGCAAAAGGGCCATGGCAGGTCTGGCAGTCGCGTGATTGGCAAAATCGAGATTCTGCTCGTGATATCAAAAATGCTCTGTGTCTACTGCAGCGCAACATTGCGTGCGACTGAGATCAGCTGCGAAGTGAGGAAATTGCGATCATCGTTTATGCTTTGCGACAGGAACAGCGCATAAGGGCGGGGGTCCAATGATGCGATTGTGCGCCAACAGGGCGTTGCTTATGGCCAGCGCCGTCCGGTAAGCCGTATGCTTTCTTTATCTATTACCGGTTGCGGAGGAGCTCGGGGCAATGACAGGGCAGGGCAATGGAAGAAAAGGGCAGGCAGGTTGGAGTGGTGGTGGTGGTGTTGCCCAAACGATGGAGGCGCAACGAGCGGGCGGATTGCATGCAGAAAACAAAGAGGATTGCAGCTGCAGGGTCAATAGTGCTGGATGAGGAGAAAAGCAGAGTGCGGCGTGCGTGATTGGGGGCAAGGCTCGTACAAGCAGAGCATCAGGCGTTGCACCCGCCGAGCATCGATGCCCGATTGGGCCAAAACAATGGGGGGGGGCAGCGGTCGAGCATAGATACGAGGTCCGAGGACGAGGAGAAGACGGCGCGAATATACGAGGCGGTGTGTGGGTGGGTGTGCATGGATGTAGGTGAGAGAGAGAGAGAGAGAGAGAGAGAGAGAGAGAGAGAGAGAGAGAGAGAGAGAGATTGTGGGTGAATGGGAGTGAGAGTGAGAGGGAGTGAGTGTGTGAGTGTGTGCGTCCACCCCGCCATGGATGACGGGCAGGTGTTGGTTTGGTCGCCCCTTCCCCACCACGGCCAGTCCGTTGAGTGGTCGGCCAGCGCCCAGCCAGGCGCGTCGTCATAACGTCTGCCAGTCTCAGACGTGGGCGCAGCCAGAGGCCAAAACAAAGCAGCGGCAGGCCATGGCTATACTATAGCATAACATCGCGCCCGACGACACGACTGCGACGGCCGCGCTTCTGCTCGCAGCCCCCTTGCGACGCCACACTCACTCCACGCAGAGAGGGGAGCAAAGTGGGGCTCCGCTAAGCCGCCCTATGCGTGAGCTAAATCACTGTCTACCCGACGACATCACCACAGCACGATTCCGCCATTGACCCCAGGCCCTCTCCACCATACACACACGCGCCCCATCGCTTGCTGCCGACGCGTTGCAGCGGCTCTCTGTGCCGCTTACATCCACACCCTGCCCGCGCCCGCGCCCGCCTGTCTGTCGCTTTGTCGCTCTGCCTGACTGCTGCCCGCCTGCCCGCCCCAAAGCCTTGCAAAGGCCAGGCATCTGAGCACGCCGCGCCCCTCTCTGTCGGCGAAGAACACGACCACGTCCGCCTTCTTCGCCGAAGTGTCCTGACCCAACTCCCGCCGCCATGGCAAACGTCGAGGAGACCGTTGCCAATGTGCAGCGCAAAATCGACCGTGAAAGAGCCCTGATCAACGCCGCCAATGCCATGCGCCAGTCGACCAACAACCCGGCCGTGCTCTCGCGCCTCGACGGCCAGATCAAGGACGGCCGGAGAAACATTGACTATTTCGAGTCCAAGCTGCGCGACCTCGACATGCAGCGCACCACGTCTGGCGTCGACAGTATGACGCTGCAGCCCGGCCACAGTCCCAGCAATCCACTGACCCCCCCGCCCAAGGACGGCTGGGACACCTTTTCGCAGCAGGACCAGGGCGGCTACGGCGGGCCCCAGAGCCAGTACAGCCAGCTGAGCGGAGGAGAAGCTCTGCAGCCTCCCCGCGCTCCCTACGCTCAGCCACCACCCGGTGCCCCCAACAAGCGGCCCAACTACAGCAAACTGGGTATGTGCCCTCCAAGTGCCTCAGTCGTGTGCCCTCGCTAACATGTGCAGACCTGATCAAATATGACACCCCGCATCTTGGTCCCCGCATCCAGCTCATGTTGACCCAGCTCGAATTCAAACTCAGTGTCGAGAAGCAATACAAGGATGGTATCGAGAAGATGGTGCGCCTGTACCAGATGGAAGGCGACCGCAAGAGCAAGCAAGACGCAGAAGCTAAGCGCATCGAGAGTAACCAGAAGATCCAGCTGCTGAAGCACTCTCTGAAGCGCTATGAGGATCTGCACGTTGATATCGAGGGCGAAGGCGATGACAGTAAGCTGCACTGCCAAAATGGGAAAAGACGGCGTTTGCTCAGGTGCTAATCAATCATGCAGACGACAGCCTCGACATACCCAGCCAAAGAAAACCACTGAGTGGACAACTGTCCCTACGCATACACGCTGTTGCCGATGTGGACCACGCAGCCACTGGGCGCTTTAGTCGAGGCCCCGAAACCTTTGTTAACATCAAGGTCGAAGATGCGATCAAGGGTCGCACCAAGCCCACACGGAACGATCGCTGGACAGACGAAGTCCACGACTTCAGCATTGACAAGGCAAACGAGATTGAAATCACGGTATACGATAAGACGGGCGATCATCTCCTGCCCATTGGAATGCTGTGGGTGCGCATATCAGACATTGCAGAGGAGATGCGTAGGAAGAAAATCGAGACAGAGCTCGCAAATTCTGGCTGGGTAGCTGCCGACAAGATGGGAGGAAGCCCTGGAATCCAGCCTGACATGCAGTTCCAGCCGCCTCCAGGCCAGGCCTCTGCTGGCGCCCCTGGTGGAGGCCCTACTTCTGCTGGTGTACGACCTCCAGGTGCTCCACAGCCACAAACAGGACCTATCATGATTGATGACTGGTTCTCACTGGAGCCTGTTGGCCGTATTCACCTCACCATGTCCTTTATCAAGAACACAGGCAACAAACAGCCCTTTGACCTTGGTCTCGGTCGTAAGGGTGCCGTCCGTCAGCGCAAAGAGGATGTGGTTGAGCAGTATGGACACAAGTTTGTCCAGCAGCAGTTCTACAACGTCATGCGCTGCGCCCTCTGCGGTGAATTCCTCAAGTATGCTGCTGGCATGCAATGCTCCGACTGCAACTACACATGTCACAAAAAGTGTTACCCCAAGGTTGTCACAAAGTGCATCACCCAGTCCAACGCCGAAACCGACCCCGACGAGGCCAAGCTCAACCACCGCATTCCGCATCGTTTCGAAAACTTCTCCAACATGGGAGCCAACTGGTGCTGTCACTGCGGTTACGTCCTCCCGCTTGGTCGTAAGCAGACTAAAAAGTGCAATGGTAAGTATATCATCTCAAGACGACTATAACTCCCCGCTAACCCCGCTGTAGAATGTGGTCTCACCTGTCACGCTCACTGTGTCCACTTTGTACCAGACTTTTGCGGCATGTCCATGGAGGTGGCCAATCAGATTTTGATGGAGATCAAGAGAACGCGAAGAGGACAATCTTCATCGGGCACTGGCATGAGCGGACGCACTTTGCGCCAACCATCAACAAAGCCGCTGCCACCGGCGCAGCCTCAATCTCCTGGAGAGCCGGGCCTGGAATCTCAATCTCAAACAGACAGGTACTCTTACGGCAAGGAGCAGATGAGCCCACCACCTGGCCCGCCACGACAGCAATCTTATCCTTCGTCGGCAACATCCGTCGATGCGGCGCGTGCCTCGTACTCAACATCTGGATCTGCTGGAGCACCGACATCGCCTACTTCATCATCAAGACCTCCCTCGGGTCCCCGCACTCAGTCTTCAGTGGCTGCAGCTGCGGCAGCAATGAACAAGACCACACAGCCGGGATATGGCCGTAGCAACACTGACTACCAACCGCAGAGCGCCAGGTCTTCGGGCAGCGGATATCCAGCAGAGCAACGCACCTCACAGCAACAAGCGCCCCAACCGGCAGCCTACGACCCATCGGTTTATGCCAACATTCCAAGCTACCCTCCAAGTCACCAGCAGCCCGCACCGGTGCCATCCTACCCCACCAAGTCCTCGTACCCTCTACCGCAACCACCGCCACAGTCACCGCCGCAGCAACAAGCAATGCCTGTCCAACCGAAGATGCAGGAACCTCAGTCGCCCCCGCAGCAACCCCCTTCGTCGGCGATGGTCGAAGCACCACCCAAGAAGGTTACGCCCGCAGCCAACACACAGGGCACCGGCAAGAGGATAGGATTGGACCACTTCAACTTTCTTGCTGTGCTGGGTAAGGGTAACTTTGGAAAGGTCATGTTGGCCGAGACAAAGACTACCAAGCAGCTGTACGCCATCAAGGTTTTGAAGAAGGAATTCATTATCGAGAATGACGAAGTAGAGAGCACACGTTCGGAGAAGAGAGTGTTCTTGATTGCAAACAAGGAGAGACACCCCTTCTTGCTGAACCTACACGCTTGTTTCCAGACCGAGACCCGAGTGTACTTCGTCATGGAGTACATTAGTGGTGGTGACTTGATGTTGCACATTCAAAGGGGCCAATTCGGCACTAAGCGTGCAAAGTATGTTGTCGTATCCCAGGTGACGGATCGTTTGCTAACACTAATGCAGGTTCTATGCGGCCGAAGTCTGCCTCGCCCTCAAGTACTTCCACGAGAACGGTGTCATCTACCGTGACTTGAAACTGGACAACATTATGCTTACCCTGGATGGACACATCAAGGTGGCCGATTACGGTTTGTGCAAAGAAGAGATGTGGTATGGATCAACAACCAGCACCTTCTGTGGTACTCCTGAGTTCATGGCGCCAGAGGTAAGCGACATCATTATGTCTAGCATTCGCATGGCTAACTTGGATTGCTAGATTCTTTTGGACAAGAAGTACGGACGCGCAGTTGACTGGTGGGCGTTTGGTGTCCTCATCTACCAAATGCTCCTTCAGCAATCGCCTTTCCGTGGTGAGGATGAAGACGAAATCTACGACGCCATTCTTGCCGACGAGCCTCTGTACCCCATCCACATGCCACGCGAATCGGTATCAATCCTTCAAAAGCTGCTTACCCGCGAGCCTGAGATGCGACTAGGATCCGGGCCGACTGATGCACAAGAGATCATGTCTCATGCTTTCTTTAAGGACATTAACTGGGACGACATCTACCACAAGCGAGTGCAGCCACCATTCATTCCTCAGATTACAAGCCCGACGGATACCAGCAACTTTGATACCGAATTCACGAGTGTTACGCCCGTACTTACACCTGTGCAGTCTGGTAAGTGCTTCCAATCGTGGATGCAGTGTTTACGAATCTTTGCTGACGATTAATGTAGTTCTTTCGCAAGCCATGCAAGAAGAGTTCCGTGGTTTCTCCTACTCGGCCGATTTCGCTTAATTATGCCCAACTTCGTGATACCCTGGGCTTTTTGTTTTGGGAAATGCGGTCGTCGTTTGCTCGTGCGTGTTGGCGTGCTTGACCATTGGCCAGGCGGCAGAGGGATGACGGGTGAAGGCTCACTGGTCTGATCTTGTCAGCACGAAAAAGTGTTAGTTGCTTGGTGGGTTTAGTCTGTCCTCAAAGTAATAAGGATAGGGGATGAAGGAGAAGAGGATTTGTTTGTGCATTGTAGAGTGCACTGCTGTAATGTGTCTGGGCAACGTGGACCGGGCATCGACTATGTATGGGCAAACGCATAGACACAAAGAGGAGCTGTTGTGATGATGCTAGTAGTGGTGAGAGGGGTGGAGGTGTCGGAGTTGGTATATCACAAATGTCTAGGAAGCGTTTAGGAAGCGAGCGATGATTCTCCGTTTGCAAGTCAGCAAAGTACAGGATAGACGAAACAAAGTGCCTCTGAACCCAATGGTCTCATTCATAATGTATGTAATTCTATTCTTTTCGAAACAACATGCTAGAGGAGAGCGAAATGGTGCTGTTTTTCCAACACCCATTAATCATGATCAAACAAACTATTGTCCCTCAGTAAGTACCCTCGTCCAATCAAACTTTCTCCATCCTTTTCTCCACCCTTCAACCCTTCGATCTCCTTTAACCCACCGACCCTGCCTCTTGACAACCTCAATATCAACATCCAACATGCCGCCCAGCACCTCTCTTGCGAACAAATCGCCTCTAGGCCACGCCCGCTCATCCTCAACTACATGGCCCAGTCCGCCATCAAGCTCAAACCACACATGAAAATACGGCATCTCTTTCGCAAGACTCTTGCGGAACGCCGCTCTGCCCAGCCCATTCCTAGATGCCTTTAATGTATCCACCAGCGGCTTATGCTGCGTCCAGTCACCCGCCTGTTCTAGAATCGCTTCTCTGAAAAACGCGGGCGCCGTTTCCCCCAGCTCAAACGGAATCGGAACTGCATTCATAGCCGCATGCCCCTTTCTAGCGGGGAAAGCCGCGTTCTCGTAAAAGACTACGTCGCGACCTTGATCGTGGTACATGCGTGTGAGACACTTCATGAAGTTGCGGATTTCCTCCCACTCGTCGTCGTCGCACTCGAGCAGGTTGGTGCGGTGCTGGATGGGGACTATGACTGCGCCTCCAGCGCTGATTTCAGGTTCTGTGGGGAGAGTGAGGAAGACGCGGGTGCCGAGGGAGACGATGGGGGCAACGGGGGGTTGAGGCGGGGACTTGTCTTCGTGGTGGCATAAGGGACATGAGTCCAGGATACGGTTCATTTTTGTGTAGTCCTGAATTGCGGCGTTGCGGAGGTTGATTGAAGACTTTGGTGCGCGAGCAGCGAGTTTGGCGGCGTTGTCGTCAATGTAGTCGAGATCGTTGTCGAATTTAGTGTCTTTTGCTATACGTTCGGCGAGGAGTTGGCCTTCGCCGCCGGCTTGGTTCTTGGTGCGGCGCTCCTGGCGGACCATGTCGTCGATGGACATGTCTTCGTTTTCTTTGACGAGGCCGCGCTCCGTGCCGCGTTTGTTGGTGAGGGCAATGACTTCGCCTTGGCGGCCGCCGGCGAGCATGCGGTTGTCCATGGCGTTAAGAACAACGACATCACGGTCCTTGGAGCTGGCGGTATTTGCGAGAGCGGCGTTGTACTCGGCTTCTAGTTGAGCGGCGTCAGGGGCCTTTTTCATCTTGGCCTTCATCATTTGGGCTTTGAGCTTGTTGAGCTCGGTTTGGCTGAGCGCAACCGTGTTTGTTATTGGCCGCGGGTCTGCGACAATTTCACCCTGAGGCGGTTCAGATGCCTCGCCAGACTGGCGAGATGGCCGGTGGATGCCTGCGTTCAGCCTGCGTTCTTCGTATAGCTCACCGGACGGCTTCTCTTTACCCACGTAGTCCTTGCCATACATTTTTCTGCGGTCCAACTCAATCTCTTCCTCGCGCGCCTCGTCAAAGTCACGCAAATCGCCGTACTTTTCCATGGCGACGTCCTCGACGCTGCGCCCCGACTCCTGGGCAGTCCGGTATATGCCCTTGAGCTTGGTCATGCGCCATTGCGCACCAGCGTCGCCAAAGGTATAGTTCACTTCTCTCTGTGCAGGCTCCTCGGCCACGGCCCCTTGATCTTCCTTCAAGTCTGCTAGGTGATGGTTCAGCTCGGCTTTATGGATCTTGAGCGCATGCTGTTGCTCAGCCGATGCTTTTACATATGTCGTCTTTTCCTCCTTCTTCTGGCGTTGCACGTAGTCGACATCCAGGGATGAGGGCGCCTTCATCCAGTCGTCGCGCTGCAAGTCCGCATCAGCAGCCTCCTCGAGCTGCCGGTCCAGGATGTCGTCGTCGGGCGGCGCATAGTCTTTTTCTTGCGGCGCATCATCGTCAGAAGATTCGTCTTCCTCGTAGTGCCGCGATTTGCGCTTTTGTGTCAGGCGGTCCTCATCATCACTCGAGTGAGACTCTTTGTGCTTGCGCCGGGATCGATCGTCTCTGTCGTGTCTGTCGTGTCCATCATGCCTTTCTCTCCGCTTTCGTCGCGCGCGCTCTTCGGAAGTCTCCCTGTGGTGTCGCGATCGTTTATGACGGTGGCGCTCCTCTCGCTCGTCGTCGTGATGGCGCGAGGAGCGGTGGTGTTTGCGGTGGTGTCTGTCGCGACTCCTGCTTCTATCGCGCTTCTTTTGTTCCTCCTTCTTCTTGTTCTCTGCGAGCTCCTTTTCAAAATCCTCCAGACCCATGGTGATGGCTGTGCTTCAATTGCCGTTGGTGTGGTGTCGACCGACGTCAAACGCGCGCGGTCAAAGTTTCGAGGTGCAGTTGGCGCTTGGACCTGACATCACCGCGGCTCCCTCACTAGCGCGTCCGCCCCGCCCAAGAATTTCTAGAATGCATGCTTAGTCTTTGCTATACACACACTATCTCCTCTACACGTCTTGCCATCTATCCACCTCACCCTCCCCCGGCCGCCCCATCCCACACAGATTCCCGCCATGTCTGCCTCCAAGGCTCCCGAGGGCACGACGCCCCCCGCAACCTCGAATTCGCCCGTTTCCATTGTATGCGTGGGCATGGCAGGCAGTGGAAAGACGACGTTTATGCAGCGAGTCGTCTCACATCTCTACACTCACCCCGACCCTACTCAAAGCGAGCCGTCTGTCTCAAAGACTCCCCCAACTCCGCCGTACATTATCAACCTTGACCCCGCTGTTCACCACGTCCCGTTCACTCCCAACATCGACATCCGCGACAGTGTAAACTATAAAGAGGTCATGAAGCAGTTCAACCTGGGTCCCAACGGTGGAATTCTGACGAGTCTGAACTTGTTCAGTACAAAGATTGATCAAGTAATTGGCCTATTGGAGAAGCGGACACAGCCACCGCCCCCCTCCCAAGAGCCCGAGCCAAGCACAGTCGAGTTCATGACTAGCGGTGGAAAGGATAAGCAAGCGGCTCCAACACAGCAGCTGCAGGTCAAGCACATCCTGGTCGACACACCAGGCCAGATTGAAGTCTTTGTCTGGTCGGCTAGTGGAGAGATTCTTCTTTCGAGTTTAGCCAGCACATTCCCCACCGTCATTGCGTACATTATCGATACTCCGCGCACCACCAGCACAAGCACATTCATGTCCAACATGCTCTACGCTTGCTCTATTCTGTACAAAACAAAACTGCCCATGATCCTCGTCTTCAACAAGACTGATGCCCAGGACGCCCAGTTTGCCAAAGACTGGATGACTGACTTTGAGGCTTTCCAGGCCGCGCTCCGTAACGAAGAAGAGGGCGGTACATTTGGAGGTGAAGGCATCGGTGGAGGCAGTGGATACATGGGCAGTCTACTCAACAGCATGTCACTAGTGCTTGAAGAATTTTACAAGCATCTCAGCGTAGTAGGCGTTAGTGCCATGACGGGCGATGGCATGGATGAATTCTTCAAGGGCGTACAGGAGAAGAAGGAGGAATTTGAGCGTGATTACAAACCTGAGCTTGACCGAAGGAGGGCAGAAAGAGAGCAGGAGAAGAAGGAAGCGCGTCAGCGGGAGCTGGACAAGATGATGAAGGACATGAAAGTCGGCGGTGCAGGATCCAAGCCAAAGACAAAGCCTCGCAAAGAAGAGCCCCAGACTGTCAGCGACGCAGAAGACTCCGAGGAAGACGGCATGGTGCACGATGATCTCGATTACGAGGACGAAATGGACTCGGACGATCCGGAGACTGGCATCAAGGAACGCTATAGACAGGCCGTCCAGGATCACGGTCTCGACCAGGGCGAAGATCACAGCTTCGCGCGATACGTCAACATGGCTAAATTCACATGAAGAAAGATTCCAAAAATGCAAAACACACCCCACCCCCTTGCACAAGATTGATTGGGCGCTCCCCCAACACGACGAATCATCTCGCCAGGACACTCCCGATTCACGTCGGAATCAGACGTAGGTGCCCGCATATTGGGTTGCGACCACAGACATGTGTTGAGAAAATTGGGTGGGTCCCTACCATGCACGGCGAGCAGAATGCAGTAAAAGGTGCAGTGTCAGCATTTCTGTATCCCAAGACAACGGAAAAGAGAGACACACGAAAGGTCTCGCCCATGCTGAACCAACACGAGTTTCACATTCCCCTCCACCCATTAATAAGCCCTGGCTACTTTACGTATGTATTCCCGTACAAGAGACGTGGGTAGCTGCATGATACACGGCTGGGCGCCACTCCCTCGGGACATGCCTTTTTTTGCTGCGTCTCGGATGCCAAGGACGGCAAATTCGTCTTCGTCTTTTGCAGTATGTAGGACGACAATATGCAAGGCCTTGTTTCACCACAACACGGAAAGATGCAGGGCACCGTATGTTGGTCGCAGCCACGGCGATAACAATTGTTGTTGCTATGCGGAGACGGAATAGTAACATGTGGTGTTGGATTTACGTTGTCGGGGTGGCTGTATGCTGTTCATCTTGCGTCAAATTCAAATTATTACATGTCCATCTCTTCATTTTACGCTGTGCAATCATCATCTCTCGTAAAGTTCGAACCAATGTTTGTGATTGCAGATTCGCAGCTTGCAGATTTTCCAAATTACAGTTAATCGCATATGTGCGTCGCTGTATTTGTGTACATACCTAGTCCAAGCTTCGTCTCAAGTAGATGAGGACAACCCGTATTTTCTAAACAAAGTTCAAATGGCTGGTGCGTATGTATGCGTGTATGTATGTATGTCACCTGCGGGAATAAGATAAAGAAAAAACACGAGAGAGACAATGACGTAGGAAAGTGCAGGTACCCATGTACCTATAATACATGTCTTACATGTAATAGCTTTGAATTAACGACGTCCAGAAAGAAAAGCATGGAAAGGAAAAAAAGTTTGGTGGGCTTTCCTTCTTTCTTTCCTTACGTAGATTGATGGTTTTTTGAAATTACATAGAAATGAATGTCGCTACATGCGACATGACATGTAGGTATCACTGATGCTAATATTTACTCTTTGATTTGACACTGCCGATCAGCATATGGAGTCCACACACACACACACACACACACACACACACACACACACACACACACACACACACACACACACACACACACACACGTACCAATTCACGCACTTGATTGAAGATGCGAAATGGGTCTACATACAACAAACAGAGTTATTACATGTACGTACACTAAGGAAAGTTCTACGTACACACAAAAGGCGCACACACACACCTCTACCACGTCACCACATGGCGCCAAATCAACCATACAATTTGACTTTTTTACGTATCCCTTACCTTTCTTATCCCCACTCGCCTTTTCACTCAAACCACATGCATGCCCTTCCCGCGCTCAGCCCTTTCCCCGCCCTTCTCTTTCTCCATCAACCAACATGCACACCAACCACACGCATACGACCACCTTCCCAACCAGGAAACCACACACAACGAGAAACACACTATGTGAAATCCATTCAGTCCAATCCAATCCAATCCAATCCAATCCAATCCATGCATGCAGACATACACACGATACATACATAAGGTTTCCCACACATTCCCACAAATCCCCTTCCCCCTTCCCGCATGTCCCCAGAACCCCCTGGTCTGGAACCCAGTAAGATTCGTAAACCTAGAACTTCTAGACCCCCCTTGCACTTACACTTGCACCCACCACCCAAGACCCTAGACCCTAAGACCCTAGACCCTGAAGCTGGGAGGGGAGGGGACCCACACTGACCATCCGAACCCGACTCCGAACCCTGAAGGTAATGGGAAAGGACGGGGCCCAAAGTATGTATGTATGTACGTATGACCCTGAAAGGTTAGGTGGTGGTGGTGGTGGCGAACGCAATAGTGTGTATTACGTACGACGACTTTAGCTACATACACATCTCACATGGTTTTTCATGGCTCAAAAGAGTTGCCATGGCCGTTGCAAGTTTGTAGTAAAGTATTAGATTAATCATCTATTTTTCCAGCTTCCCCTCTTTCCTCTTCCCCCTTCCCTCCAAGAAGGCAAACCATCCGCACCCCCCTTTTTGGAGGTCTTTCCTCCACAAGTCGTAATTCGTAAACTCAAAGCGTATCCCATGTTCTCTTGGACGTACGTGCTTTTACGCCATCCCCAATTTTTCCTTTAATCCTTACTCATTCAATTCATTCACTTTGTTAATTACTTACTCCCCACATAAGTATTGTCCAGGTTTGGACGGAGAGTAAAACAAATCGATAAATGAGTAAACAAACAAATAAATAGATGGATATATAAAACAGTCTATACCCATACAACTTACTCGGTTTCACATATCAGCAAGGCTGGCACGTTTTTCCCAGTAGGTCGTGCGCGCGCGCGGACGGGGACACACGGACGGTGACACGGATCACAACGGACAAGGACAAGCGGACGGGCGCGCGCGCGGGCAGCGGGGAGGGGCTTACCATACGCTTACTATTTCCATGCTCGTCTCATCTCATCTCATCTCAGCGCATCTCGTGCCATATGTCATGATAGCCGTGGTAAAACCCTTCTTTTAGGCAATAGGCTACGTACGTACGTATGTACCTTCAGGGGCGGGACGGGACCCGTGGTTAGTATGACTGTAATGTGTGTCCAAGTGCCTCGGTATTCAGGCAGGAAAAGGGAAAAACGAGCGAAAGACTATTTTTTCTTCTCCTTCTTCTTGGTCTGGTAAAACGGCTAGGTCGAAGAGGAAAGAGGTGAGAACTAAGAGGGCCGGGGAAATAGTAGGTTCGGGAGATTTTTTTTGTGGCAAGCCACAAGCGTACGTACGTGTACAGATACGCCTTTCAGGGCTGAAAGGATGGGATGGGCGGATGAATGGATGGCTGGATGGCTGGATGGCTGAATGGTCAGGCGGTAGTTGTTCGCTTACCCATCTCTAGCCCTCTTTTTCTTTTCAGCTCGAGTATCATGGAATAATGCCTCATGTTGTGGAATTGAGCCCCTTGTTTTCATCAAACACTTTTGCTTCAGCGCGTCGTAGCAACCCGGTTCGTGTTGTTGGTGTTTGCGTGTCCAGCAAATTTTGTGTTACAAAAGTTAGCAGTAGTGGAAATATAATTCACCCTGGTCTGGCAGCAACAAAGGTAGTACAGGTTCGCACGACAGAACGCTTCATACAGTCGGATATTGATTGGGTAGCCCTGGGTTAGGGATGTTCCTTGTAGCGCATTTCTGTTGAGAGGGTGTGGATGGGGATGGTGTGAGGAATTGGGGCAAGGGTTCGTGATCGGAACTGGAGCGCGGTAATGTGGTTGGTGTTGTGTGTTGTCATTGTCGGGAATAAGGCCCGAAAAAGGAGTTCCATCGTAAGATTATTTGGCGTTCTTTGGCGAAAAAGCCACTGCTGTTGTACGGGACCTTACTCGATGCCGGTCCTTGCAGATCAAGTTAGTGATCTTTAAGCCTCTGGTGGCGCTGCACCAGGCTTACAATGATAGGCCAACCAATTCCCATAGCTGGTAAGCGTAGTGAATGCAGCCGTATTATTGACATGTGATACAGCATTCTTTGAAACAGCATCTAGCAAACTAGTTTCCCGTCCTTCAATAGGTAGTTATGAAACGGTGCTTACAAAGCGCCTCGCATTCGGTTTGGGTTTAGGTCAAACCTACACTCTTTGCGGCTTCTCGATACGCTTTATCGTTTCTTCGGCATACGTGCATGGCATACGATAGCTCCTCGGTAAATGTGTGTTGAAACGGGAGCGTGCAGAGCGGGAGCATGGCCGTCGTTTGGGACATGGTGACGTTGTACTACTACTGCCATCTGCGGTTGGTGCAGAAGAGATACCTGGTGCATCTGGTGCGATGGATGAGGCAAAGTTGGCTCCTGAAGCATGCGGGGCTCGACAAATGGTCTGAGGAAGGTAAGAAAATGCCAAATCATTTTACACAATTCACTCGGGGTGATGAGTAAACACAGAGTCTTGGGGAAGGGAACCTTTGCTGTCATTCGCGATTATGAATGGCCTGCGCATCTGGCTGGGCAGGGCTAACCAGGGGCTGGGAACCATCTCCGGCCCACCCTCCTCTGCTCCTCATTGCGGTGATGACCTGGATACGTTAATACGGCCATGGATGCCCCCGGAAGCTGGGGGGGTTTCCCCGCAACTCGCGTACAAGCATGCTTGCTCAGTTATTTTGGGTTAGGAAGTCAGATAGACGATGTTCTACAACGTAACAAGCCATGCTGCAGGCAGTGCCGGGCTGGAGCCGACCACGACGTTGTGCGGGGAGTAGGGCATGGATATCACTGGTTCAGTAGCCTGTTGTGTTGCGGGGGATGCTGCGGCTGCCACGAAAGCGTACATGGCGGAGGCACGGATGGATGAGCGCTTTGCAACGCAACGAAGAATGGGCCGAAAAGGACAGCATGAAGAGCGTTTTATTTCTTTTTTGCACAAGACAGCGAAGCAAGCGGGAGGTGCAGCCGAAGCGCGTAAATGCACCCGTGGCAGTCAGGGTAGCGGAGGTTGCCGCAAAGACAATAGATGGGATGACGCGTTGAGCCAAGACTTGAACCGGTGGGATACCCTTTATGGTGGTGGTAGGCGAACCTTGTAAAGGCATATTGCCGTAGCGGTTAGATGTGAGCGGTGGTGGCAGCGAGGAGTCGCATTTACTGAAACCTTATCGTAGATGGAGTGTGCCGTGGGGCTGAAGCAGGGCACAGGTAATAGCGGAGCCCCGGAGGGATACAGCTTCGGGACCCAAGATTGCTATGGGGATTTCCGTTGACGCCAGCCTTATTGCGATTACCGTTGTCAGCCTGATTCGCGGCAGGCTGGTGTTGAGGGCTTGCTCTGGCTTGGCGGCCGTCCGTGCAGATCCGCACATAGCCGTAGCCGGGTGCACTGGCAGAATATGGGACCACGCCAGAGAAAAAGGAAAGCGAAGAACAACGATGACCGCAAGGGCAGAGAAAAAGCATCGTAAGAGGACTGGACCGGGATGATGTGATGCCCAACATGCGTGTAAGACGGATCCATCGCGATCGAAAAAATGGAGCAGAATGGTGGAAGCTGTGCCGAGGGGCCACAGAGAGGCTGTGTGAGTATCGACGTCAGGTCGGGGTTGCGTGCGGAGTATGACCGAGACGGCTCGGGCTTGCATTGCCACTGCGTGCTCGAGTGAGTGAATTGCGTCGTGCCATTACTCAAGACTCAAGTTGCGTCGCCTTCAGGTGAAGGGCTGAGTCTGTGAGGTCGTCGGCCTTCGGTGTGTCCGCGAAGCGACGTGATGCTTGGTTAAGCGTCAGCCCCCCATAACGCCATGGGCCAATGAGAAGCGACGGATCGAGCTCCTGGCAGATGAAATGAGGGTCTTTGAGTGCAGATCTTCAGGGCCCAACTTGGGTTATCGAACACGATCTGCAGGGTCTGCAGTCCCTTGGGAGCAGGCCTCCGCGGGCTAGTCAAGTTTTTTTTCAGCATCAGACTCGCTGGGCTGAACAAGTGTGGGAACCGAGGGATGCGACGAGACGAAGAAAAAGAAAAATTAGGTTGACAGACAGCCGTTGGTTGGCGGCGGTTGGTAGTAGACTCCGCGGAGCAAAAGTGGATGGAGGGGCGGCAGCGACTCACAGAGAGGGGCCCCAGAATAAGCTTTGAGAATCGTCGGGCGTAGCGCACAGTAGTAACCCTGATGTAAAATTCCGGCTAGACGTGTGCGAACCATGGCAAGCCGGCGGGAAACATTAGTGAGATAGCGGATTGACAGCGGGTCGTCAACCTATAGTTCGTGCCCGTTGTTTTGTCGTCACAATTGCATGTGCCCAGCATTCGCCGTCGTTCGGGTCTGAGTGGCTGGTGCCCAGGCATCCGAGACCAGCTTACCCTCCGAGGACCGTCCATGGTTGCAAACATATTGTTGAGATTACCAGACCATATTGCGTAAGGACGAATATTGATTGCGACAAACAACCTTGCTAGCAAGAGGGGATGATTGACCATGTGAGATGATTGTTTTGATTTCTTGTTGCTCAGATGGCGCAGAGGATCCACAAGACCCCGCGCGCAACCGCCCCCAAGGGGCATCTTCTTCTGTACACGGTAACGAAAAAAAGAAACACAAGACTGAGAGATATGGATAGGTGTAACAAGGAAAATAAAAGGTCTGTGCACCTTGTGAAAGGGCGGGTATCCATATTACCAGTTCCAACCCTACGTCCCTAACATTGAAGCCGTTCCTACACCATCATGCAGTGTGGTCATGGTAGCGCCAGAACCATAGTGATCAAGGAAACATGGCCGTAATACCGGCGTCAGTGCGGTAATGGTATATACAAAGAAAAAAGAAATGAAGAAAATGAGAAAATGAAACCCAAAATATGCGTGCGTGTCAAAGACACGCTTGTGTTCCCAGAACGCCGAGAAAACCGTTCGTAGCCATGACGGCATGCGTCTATTTCTTCAGAACGGGCTTTTAAACTCCATGAGACCATGATCGTAGCCATAAGCGCCTTGCTCCAGTGGTCATTAACCCTTGTGCTGCAGATCCAGAAGCAAAATAAGAAACATTGAGTAAATCAAGCAAGGATAGAGACTTTTTTTTTCGTTCATGACTCAAACTTGCGCTTCTCCCCGCTCGCTGCTATTGCGAGCGCATCCAGACCGCCGTACGAGCTGGGGTTGTAGCTGTAAGGAGCGGGGTCCGGGTATGGAGAGCGATGGGCAAAGTCAAGAAACGAGTCGCTTGGTTGTACCGCGGGAGCCATGTATGACCCAGTGCCGGGACTGAGGGGAAGCGAGGGGTCTACCATGGAAAGCGATGACAGCGATGGCATTGTCGACGACTGCAGAGGCGCCGGCTTGGGTCGCTTGGCCTGGTGCTTGGCCTTTTTCACATCGCGGTCGCCTCCCTTTGCCGCGTTACGGCCTGTTTGGTGAGTGCGACGGTGTTGCTCCATGTTGTCCTTGCGGGTGAAGGCCTTGTTGCACTCGGGGCAGAAGGCATCCTTCTTGCCGGTGTGCTTCTTGGCGTGGCGCGCGGCATGGCCTGATGTGGTGAAGTAGTCGTTGCAGCCATATTGCTTGGCCATGGGGCACGGGTAGCTGTTTTTCTTGGGGCGCGCGTTCAATGCAGCGGGCTCGGCGTGCTGCTCAGGAATGTGTTCAGGCCTGCTGAAGTAGCCCGGCTGCGATGCGTAGGGATGCTGCGCTGCTTGTGGGTGCATGGGATAGCTGAGATCCTTTTGGGGCGCGAAAAAGCCATTTTGCGAAAAGACGGGCGAGTCCATGCCCTGCTCAAAGGCAAAGTCGGGCGTGATAGGCGAGGGTGTCTGCATGTTGGAGTCGGAAGAGTCGCTGCGAACGAGGCGAGGTGTTGGTGGCGAGGCAGCAGGCGACGAGTAGCTCGAGGTCCGGGATTGGAGAGAGGGAGTGATTGAAGGAAGGCGGACAAGTTGAGGAGGAGGCGCCGGGCCGTCGTTTAGCAAAGACACTCTGCGACCTGTCGAATTCTTGCCGGACAAGGCGTCCATTTTGTGCAGACACGTGCCGGTGAGGACAAGGCGACCAAAAGCGCGGCAGAGGGGAGTCTAGAATCACGGTGCGCAACAACGGCAAGCACGTGAAAGCGGGCAGTCGCAAACTGGCGAATGCGAGCAGAGCAGCAGCAGCAGAAGCAGCAGAAGCAGAAGCAGCAGCGATAACGGGGTGCGCGAGAGTGGTGAGAGTGGGTGGGATTGGGGCTGTGTGAAGAGCAAAAATGTGGTAGCAGCCAAGGGGGATGATGAGCCTTTTACGTTGACAGTGGGTGACGTCGAGACGAGCGGCACAAAGCGAGGTTGGCGCACGGCAACGTGGTAGTGGGGGTAGTGGTGCTGGTGGTGGCAGCGGTTTGTGGTTGTTGAAGGTGGAGGAAGGCGGCTCCGGTGTGTGAGTGGTGTGTGTAAGTGGTGGTGGATTGTGGTGGATGTGGTTGTTGTTGTTTGGGAGGGGAGCTGGCTGCAGCACCACACAGTTGGGCGGGAGTGGGTGACAGTTATAATGGGCAAGGCACAAGCAGGGCAAGGCACAGGGTTCAGTTGACCCGGGATCAGGGCACTATCAGGGACTGAGGAATTGCATGCGTGGAGATGGGAAAGTGCAGTCCGCCCTAGGACGCTAGCGCCGTCAAGGTAGCAGGGGCCCCGGCGATCAGCCCTCGCGAGGCGACGTGCGACCAGGAAGCGCAACCAGGAAGTGGCATCAGCTCATCTTACGCCTGGCATGCCGCTACACGGCCGGCGATCGAGGGCGACGCCTCCAAAGCTTCTGCTGTTGAGCCGGCCTCGGGCGTGGGCAGCAGCGCGGGCGATCATGGGCAAAAGCAACCGCAGAAGCGAGCAGGCGCCCGGCAAGGGCAAGCCTCGACCAATGCTGCACAAGCCATGGTGCCGTGTAATCAGGAGAGATCGCGATCTCGACAGTAGTTTCAAGCAGGACAGCACCTTCGGGCACCAATTGCAGCAGCGTCGTCGTGTGCCAGCTCACGCTCCCGCACCCTCCGGCGAGCCACTTGCCGGAGCAGTCGGCGGCAAGGAGTCAGTCGGTGCAGCTGCTAACTGTTGTTCTGTTTTACCGTGGGGCGCCGTGTCGACCAAGCGCATCCGCACCGCACACACACCCCAACAATAATAGCAAGCCGACACGCACACATCTTCGCTCCCGCACACAACGACACTGCGCACGCCCATGGCCACGTCCCACGGCAGCGGTCGACTGCATTTGCGGAGGCGGCGGCGACGGCGGCAGAAAGGGAAGGGGAGCGGGCGAGGGAGCAAGCAAGCAAGCAGGCTGGCAAGCAGGCTGGGGGGGGGTGTGGTGCAGTGTGTGCAGCCAGGGCGGGCGTTCTGCGGGCATGCTCCAGGGTCTGCGTCTCGAGGCGCGCGCGCGCATTCGGTACTCGAAAATCGACGCGCGCCGGCATAACGTCGCGATGTCTGATGTAATACAGAGATCAGGGTCTTCTCCGCTCGCGCATCCCTGGCACATCCCTGTCGGCCGTTCCGCTACATCCGCTTGGGGGCTAGCGCGGCGCTCGACGTTGTGTAGTGATCGGGCAATCTGGTGGGGATCGGGAGGTGCCCGCGTCGCTATGACGTCGGCGTCTCGCCATGTCCTGTCTTTCAGCCACAGCCCCTGGCCGCGCCCCTAGCTCGCGCAGACCCATAGACCCCTCTGGCCAGACCTGGCCCCTCCACGCGGTCGCCAAACGGTAGCCGTGCGGTGGAGGCGTGCGGCTGCCCCCCTCATCGAGTTTTTGCACCACATCGACCTGATCCTCACACCCTAGCCGACTCGGTTGCTTTTTACTTTGACGCGGCCCTCGCTCATCCGGTCCTTTTGTCTGTCTGCGATCGCGATCTCGCGACTTTGCTGTCCTGTTTTTGCCCTCTTTTCTCGATGCAGGGCCCGCAGAGTCCCCTTTTCTACCGCCGCCTGACCCGGGCCCTCGCTTTCTCTCACAAACAATGATGTCACCTGGCCCCACCGCCCCAGGCCCTGCGGATCTCGCTCCGGCTGCCACTGCCGCTGCGCCCAAAACGGCAGGCCACGATACACATGTCTTTTGCTCCCATGCCCTGGCACAGTAGCCGCCATGCTATTTGGGCAAATCTGCCCGCCTGGCCATGCAGACTCTTACTCTGCTCGTCATAACAATCACCGCAAGGGCACCGCCCATCCACGTGGTGAGGCTCAGTGCATCCCCATCTACGATCGTCCATCGCCCCCTCCCTTCAACCAATGCCACTGTCCTTTCTGAACCGAGTCATCCCTCCATCGTACCATGGTAACTGGGCGTTCACGGTACTTTTGCCTGGTCAAATCTGGATCCTGATGAGATTGTCTAGCTTGTCGCGAAACCTAAATTGTTTATTCCATGCGCCCTCGCTTGCGCAATCTCAAGGTCACCTTGCTGCACGGCACACTCTCAGCCATCCGTCTAGGTGTACTCCTCCCACTCTTTTTTAACCAAAAGACCCTGCATATCCCATCTTGCCTGGTGCATAAACAAGCGCAGAGCAGCCGACACTGCTTGATCTCAGCCATGCCAACTCACACTGACACTGCACACCCAACACACCGACCCAAGACCCATCTTCGGAGCCGGTTGTTTGTTTTGCAAACGGGCACTGTACTGCAATTTCCATGTCACACACAACTACGTCACCGAAGCTTCCAGCAGAGACACTATATCCGGATCCACTCGGCCCTTAAAAAAAAAGAACGCTTGCGCCAACAGAGCATTGCAGGCTTGGCAACGACTTCTGGATCTCGATCCCGCGGATGCGCCGCGGAGCAATGTACCAAATCAGCGTCGCTGGATAGCCTTCCGTTGAGGGTGTTCGTGCTGGCAACGCTAATCCCGCCCTTTGGCTTCATTTAGAGTACAGTAATGCCACCATGGCTGGGTAGCGTCGTGATGTTCGGGGGTTTTGACCCGGTTTGTGGAGGAGCTGAAGTCGATGCACTACTCAACTCGAATACGCGGTTACTAACGTGGTAGCTGCACTTCTAAATGCAGCCTGTTAGTCAAGCCTTGGATACATGTCCATGTTCATGTCCATGTCATAGGCGGCTTCAACTTCCGCGCCGTCGAAACAGGCTCAGTTCCGATGTCTCGATGGCATGGGGGGCATGAGACATACCCCCGGTCTACCGAGGGATATGGCATTCTTGTGTCCACTCACTCCTGCCCATTCATTCTTGGGGGCTTTCATCCGCGGACATCCCCCCCATTGTGTCTGTCCTGTGGCTGAACGACAAAGACCCTGGAGCTGTTCCCTATGAGCTCCATTGGTATGCTCATCGACAATCTTGCAACTAGCATCTCATCTCGATTAGCGACAACCAAGGCATTTTGTGCATGTTGCGGCACTCTATTGGCTTTCGGCTGTTGTAGAAGGCGATCAGGCGCGCGTCCCCTTTTGTTGACTAAACGTGTGCTTGGTGGATGGACAAGCCTTGGTCCCGATTTTCAGCGCTGCCACAGAGATCCGACAATAGTCAGTCATGCAAGATAGCATGCTGTTTGTGCACGTTATTGGGCGACGGTAGCAGGCTGAAGTCAAGTTGCACTACCGCGTTCGCACTACGGCAATTGTTCACACTAACTAGTGGTTCGTCAGGAAAGAAAAAAAAAGCTCCTTAGTCCAACATTGGCATTTGGACGCGCTATTGACGCCTTGTGTCGCACGTCTGTCCAAGATTGCGCGCAAAATATGGCCCAAAAACCAATTGGCATACACCGTGGTCCTGCAAGGCTGCTGGGCCAGCGACGTGCGGCTTGTCTAGGACCAAAGTTTGAGGGTCTTCAGCCCGGGCCCCACGGTGCTCCCCGCCATTGGCCAGTTTTCCCGCGGAACCTGTTCCCAGCGGACGTTTCCAACCGTTGGCCAGCTTTGCTGTGTCATCTCCAAGAATACACACTTGTCCCGCATCCCCGCTCGCGCTACCGCAGAGTAGATCCACGTGGGAAACTGGATGCCGGGCTGCGTGTCCATCTTTGCCTTGTCTCTGTCTCTTCTTCCTGCGGCACAGCCTTTTTCATTATCTGCGCCGCAACGGAAAGTTCCTCCTCTCTAATCAACGACGCATAGACGGGGACCGCAGAAAAAAAAACTTGACATGCCTCTTACACCTCCAAGCTTATTTACATACTGCAGGCCATGGATTTGCCCGGAGCGGGTCTCCGCAAACCACGGCATTTCCAAAGTATGCTCACGTTCCCTCTTCCCAACAAGGCGGCAAGCATTGCAACCATGCCCATTTTCTACTGCTACTGCTACTACTACCCTGTCCAGACCCCTTTCCCCGCTCCCCTTGCCACCGAAATTGTCGGAAGCTGCCCTTTTTTATCCCGCGCGTGGTAGCAAAAGCCGCCCTTCAGCTGAAATCAAACTTCCAAGCAAGCACAAGCGCGCGCACCCTTTGTAATCATCACATCATACACGCTTATCTGACCTAGTATGCCATGTAACACGCACTTACTTTGAGTAGTAGTAGCTGCGAGACACCCCCTCCCTTCCCCTCCCCATGCAAAGGAACGTGTGTGAGTGAGAGAGTTTCATCAGCATTTAGACCTTGGCACACATCCACACACACCATGTCCAGCACCCCCTCACACTTGTGACTAAAGAGAACGAAAGAAAGGAAAAGTAAAGCAAAAGAAAAAAAAATAGCTTTGGGCAGGCCCAAACTAAGTGACGGACCAACCAACCAACCAACCAATGAGCAGCCCCAGCCAGCCAGTCAGCCCCAGCCCCAGCCAAAGCAACCCCAGTTTGTTTCTTGCGTCTCACAAAAGCTACCAAAGCACGTCTCTCCCACTGACCTGTCAGACGTTCGCGCGCAGTATTGGCAGAACCGGGCGATCACACCTCTCTTTTTGCCTCACTTTCCCTCTCTGCCTCTCTCTTTCTAACCTTGTAACCGGGTAGCCGAAAATTCATCTTTCCCATGTACGTACATACGGCTAGTATCTCCGCTGTCTGTCACACTTTCCCATGTATGTTATGTACGTACGTACGCTTATCTACTGTATGTACTGTAGAGTCGGCGACTTTTTGTTGCTTGTTCCCTGTTCCTCCAATACTCAGTTCCCATGTTTCGGACGGTACTTACTCGGTAGACAGACAGAGTATAGTATAGTAAGAAAAACCCTGTATGTCGTATCAATGTCATTGTCATTGTCAGTCACTTATTTGGAACCAACCATTCCAATTCCAATTCCAATTCCATTACTAGTACCGTAGTAATTATCGCGGAGATCGGCACTTTTTGCTCTCTTTCTCTTTCTCTCTCTCTCCGCTCACCCCCATCTACGGATCGTGCATATTCTTTCCCGATCGATGTGCATGATCACTCTCTCCAATTCTCGCTTTTGTGCTGTTGTTTGTTAGTAATCACAACTATGTAATGGGATAGGATGGGATGTGTCCATCGTATGTTACGCGTGTGAATCTAGGATTTCTGAATCTCGTATCTGTGAGTGTCGCTCTCCCGCGATCGCTCACACACAGCTCATCTGATGATTGCCAAAATTTTTCTTTTCTTTTCTTTTTCTTTTCCTCGCTACTCCTTGTGCTCGCGCCCGCGCGCCCAAAAACCTCATACGATTTTTACGTCTGAGAATTACTGCTTCAGGGTAGGTATACGGAACATCAATCAATGCCATACGACGATCCTTCGTCTTGAAGTAAATTTTTTTCTCTGTCCTTTTTTGCGGCGCGGGCGTGCGCCCAAACGGTGAGGTTCTTTGCTAGCGGCGGTGGTTTTCTCCGCACTTACTTACTTGCTACTTACACCTACATACATTACATGTCGTTTACTCGTACATGTCTGTCCCTTGCGCCAATTTCCCGTCTGCTGTGCCGTCGTCCATTGTAATAAGTCTCGGCCCTTGTCTCACGCTTACGCTTACATGCCCACCCCACTCCGATATTGGCATTGGCGCCGCCAGAGCCGTTTGCCGCGATGCTTGTTACAGTTGCATGCAATGCACTCTCGCTTCGCTTGCTTGCTGCACAGGACGGCAGAGGGGAGGGGCGGCGGCGGAGGCGGCGGAGGCGGCGGCACATTCCCAGTCATCTCGGGGACAAAGCCCCACTGTCTACATACGTATGTCCTCGGTACATTGATACTCTATGTAGATAGCTTATCTGCAGGGACGTTGTCTTCCTTGCGCGATGGCTTTTTTTTTCACTTCCCTTGCCTTGGTTCTACTAGTAAAAAACCAATCCTGGGAGTTATGTGAACATGGGTGTGTGGGGGGACGTGTGAGTGTGTGTGCGTGTGCGCGCACAAGAATAGTAGTATTAGTCGGACGGGAAACATCTGAATCTAGTAAATCAATCGTAAGAATAGAGGGGTTCTTTTCCCTCTAATTTCCAAGGTTCTGGGCATGGTTGTGGGTTTGGTCAATGACTCGGACACTTAGACTTTGACGTTTTTAACTTGCTCATCTTGCATTTCAAGGTTATCGTCGCCGTTCCAAGGTTATCGTCGCCGTCGTACACCTAGTCGTCGGCGCGTATGTGTGCCTGCCAAGCGGTTTTGCTTTGCGGTGTGGTGGTGGTGTGTGGTGGTGTGGTGTGGGTTGCTGCCCGCCGGGAATGTTCTCCGGTGACCAATAGCAGCCCTGCGATACTTGCAACCCAATTCCTGACATGAACTGACTAAGGCGAGGGGGAAGCATGACGATTGCGCACGTTAACGGGTATTTTGAAGTTTCTGTTTTCCCGGCAAAGGTGCACGGAAAGTGAAAAATTCACATGTGATTACTGAACCTGTTCCCTTTTTCCTGGTGTTCGGATTGCAAATAGCAGCCCATCTTACATAGACATGCACGCAGATGCTGCCCTACGGCCCTGCGGCCAGTGTCACCATCCCATCTTTGCCCGATCCAGACATCCCTGGCGCGCCTCTCCCTCGTGTTCTGACCCTTTGCGTTGCATGCACACAGCCATGCCCTCCAGCGCAATCCCATCTTCTCCCAATCCAGCCTAACGCCGCTTTCCAGCAAATCCGCAAAGTCGTCATACCCCCGCTGTATCCCTGCCTCGGGAGCCGTACCCTCCCCATGTTCCCCGTGATCCCCTTTTCTTGTCCCTCCCTTCCCTTTCCTGCATTGCCATGACATGGCCAACATTGCCCTTCTTTTTCAGCCACCACCAGCTTCAGCACCTGCTGCGTGACTCGCACACACGACATCGAGACGACGACTCGGCTCGTCTCCAGCGTACCCCCATGATCCCTGTCCTATATTTCCAAGTCACACCATCCCGGTATACCTTCCCGCCTTCTCGCTCATCTCTTCTTTGGACCCTCTTCCTCTGTTGTCTCCAACCTCGCTTCCATTGTTATTACCCCAAAAGTGGGGGTGCGCTGCGTGGTGCTGCGCACGCCCGCGCACGCCTTATTGATAAGCCACGACTCGCAATTGACCGCGCGCCTCCGCCCGCCCTTTGACAAAAGGCCTGACATGGTGCGCGTTGCCGTCCCACAATGGTGAGATTTCTTCAGGCAAACATGCCGAGGCCTTGTTGTGCTTGTAAATATGACGTTGGGTCGTGTATCAAAAGGGAAAGGAAAAGTGCCGAAGAAGCCGCGAGAGCGTGAGGCTGGCTTGCAAACGAGGCATTCGGGGTCAACGCCATGCCCCCATCGTTTGGGCTATGCAACTGAAGACGCGTGGCGTCGTCGAGATTGTTGCATTGATGAGGTATAAATATGGTGGCGTTTTCCAGCCGTCTGAGGGTTTTGGGTTGAGTATGAGATTTTTTGTTTTTCCTTGACCATGTCTCGTGCCAATGCTTCGCAGAGATGCAGTAGAGAGTATGCCGAACCAATGCTCGTAGACAGAGTGCCTGACTGTGAAGAATCCGTATAGCACTGGTCATCGTAGTCATATATAAGACTACTGACTGACTGACTGACTGACTGACTGACTGACTGATTTCATTGACACGAGAATTATCACCTAGAATTATCTTCATTTCGCCAATATTTATGTTGGGCACCTGCACCACGATTAGGCTTTGCTAATATCAAACACCATTCATACCAGCATATACCCGTAGTCCGGGAGATGGTTCAAACCATTCCCAACTCAGTTGACAATTGCACAGGTCGATATCGCTATTTTCTTGAGTCCATGTAAAATCATCGCGAAAGCAGCAAAGGTACTCTTCAAGTTGTGAATTGCTCAAGTTTTCCACATGCACATGGTAGTATCCTGCACTTCTCTGCGTGGAGATATCCAAGTACATCAAACCATGGTCTCTTGACTTACTCATCGACATGAAAAAGTTTGCATGAACTCAGCGAATGAATGGCCAACATTTCCCACGAATTTGCATGCAATTCGTTTGGAACAAATACTACACACTGTCCTGAACTCAAACTGCATATATCCAACAACTGCATTGAGTATGAGAAGTAACACTGTAGTTGCACTTATTAAATTATCCTTTTACAGTCACAACTGCCAGTTCTGCATACTTAGAATTATAACCTCGCCATACTACTACATGAAAGTTCTTCAATAGAATTCGGTAGATATTTATGAAAAGTCTCATAAGAGACAGTATGCTTGTGGACGTATCCATAAATGCTCATATGTCCAATCAGTACTTCACTTTCGTGTTCCAAAATTCACTTGTACCTTTTTGGTTAACTGAACAACTAAATCTAGTACCACACACACATACACACATGATTGAACTCTAGAATTGGTAGAAATGCTACAGTAATCACAGGTAGAATAGAGACGGCGATTTGCTATTTTAAAGGCAAAGGGAAATGAATCTTCCAAAGCTATGAATACTGTTATACAGAGGATGAACACATGTTACGTATCATTTTCACAAACAAGCAGAGAGAATGAATATTACGTTACGGCCCTTCCCTACTCCCTTTATATTCAAACTATACATATGTTGAAATCTTCTCTGTATTTCTTCTGTGCTGGGCTAGTACAGTACTGTTATAATATACTCGTAGAACGAGAATAAAAGAAAGAAAGACAAGGCATCAACAGTCCATAACTGTTATGAGAAACAGACTAGACAAGATCTGTAATGTTGTTCTATAATTCTCTACCATTGTCCTCAAAACTACAGTTCCAGTCAGCAAATCTAGTGGAAAATAAAAAAAAAGCTAAGCAAAGTAGATTTTTTTGAAGCAATGCAAGGAGATATAATAAAGGAAAGATAACAAAGAGGTATGTAGTATTGCAGACTTCCATCTTCCTAGCAACTACACGTCTCAGTTTCATTAGAAGTGAAAAAAGGCGAAAAAAGAAACACATTCATTTTTCATCCTGGTAGGTAGAAAGAGCTTGTTCATATTACTGGATGTCAGGAATTAATGGAAGCAACACTGGATATCCTAAGAGAACGATGGAGAGGATAGTATTAGTAACTCTAAGGTATTTGTAGACAAATTGTTAGCCTCTTCCTTTATATTCTCTAGGGATACTTATACCAGGGTACAATATCCTCTAGTACCTCTGTATAACATAGAATAAATAATATAAGCATACTATAGGGCTAATATATCCTCCCTAAGCTCCAAAGTCTATAAGGGCCGTAGCCTATAGTCCTGTAGCCACTATTCTTACACTAGATACAATCCTTAAAGTAATACCAAACTAGTATTCTCGTAAAATCAAACAAGAAGAAATTAGGAGACGTTTTCTGTAGTTAGCGACGAAGTGCGACGTAGTTTAGCAGATACGAGCAAATATATCAGTACAATATAGACCGAGACAAATCCTTAAAACCTGTCTCATAGTTCAGGTAGATGCTACTTACTCTAGGTACAGGCCTAGGGCTCCCTCAGCCCGAGAGGTTCTCCGATAGGTACCTGAATTGTTACCCCCTGAGTTGGAGTATCGTGATATGAATAGTGGAGTGATGTGAAGGATAGCTAGATAGAGATGATTATTAGAGAAGATAGCAATAATAGTATCTCTTTACTACGTGCACTATTGCTAGCATTCTAAGTTTTACATGGGAAGAAGATAGTGATAAGCCCAGAAAGGCAATTAGATACTGAAACTGCCATGGCTTAATTATAGAAGAATGTTTTCTCCTCTGTTCTCTTATACTAGCCCTTTGATGTGTATTTCATACACACCCTATCAAGTACAATCAAATAGTACGTAGTGTAGCAGCTCCTATCTATCCCACCTGTTTGTCATGTGACTGTATGTAAGTGCGGTTCTGATCTATACCTTGGGTATAACTTGTTGATTCTTATAGCTGTAGATGGTAAGTTTAGCATGTGATACCTCATGGGTCTAGTTTTCGTTTTAGCTTGGTATCGTGTCTGTAGATGGAAATAAAATCGTTCAAATATGTGATTTGTCTAGATTTTTTTGCTCAGTTAAACAAGAAAAGGGACCAGGAGTTCTGCCTAGTGCGCCGGGTCTTGTACAACTAAGGTGTAGAGATTGATGCGCAGTCTTTTGAGATCAAGCGTGAGTTGAAACGGGCATTCAGGCTTTTGTTAGATGACAACTTGACAAATAGTAAGACAGGTTAGAGATTGAAGTTCCAAGAGAGATGATTGAACTTGAAGTGAATTGCGATTTAATAATCGCATACATTACTCAATGTAATGTAACTGCCAAATTGGACGACAAGTGGTCACAGTTAGAAACCCATAACCCCACCCTAATCGTACAGACAGTAGCGTGATGCTCTAGTACTATGTACAAGTCTATGCTAGGCTATTGGTAACCTCTACAAACTTTTGCCACTCCTTGTATGCAGCTCCGCTGGAAATGGCCCACTTTGCTCTTCGGACACCCTCCTTCCAGCGGCCACCACCAGGACCAACCTCCTTGATGACGTTGCCGTCGTCGCCCTCTCCCATGTTGCTCGTGTCTGCGTCACAGATGCCGCTGACGACGAACAGGGCTGCCGTGTTGATGTAGACGAAATGCAAAATAGGGTCGTCAGGGGGGACCTCACCGCTCAAGATTTTCATGAGAATCTCGGCATTCTTTTCGGGAGACTGGCCTGGACTGACGTCGCTCAGAGGATGCTCGGGGAGGCCAAAGTCGGCAGGAGAGACGGTAAAGTATTTGATCTCAACTTTGCCTGTTGATGGGTCCTCGACTATGCGCCAGCAGTGAGTTGGTCCGGCGCACGACAACTCATCCAGTTCTTCGTCACCACAGATGATCATGCCCTTCTTGCATCCAGATTGCCTAAGTGCCTCGGCAAAGTCAGGTCCGATCTCTTTCCTAGCCACACCCAATACTCGGGCCTCGATGAGTTCATGCAGGGGATTTGCCAGGGGTCCGAGAAGGTTGAAAATGGTTCGCCAGCCCAGCTGTTTCCGGATGGAAGCAGCGTGCCTGGCACCAGGGTGGAAGATGGGGGCGAACAGGAAGGCGTAGTTGGTCTTGGAGTAGATTTCGTAGATGGTGTTGGGCGCAATGGCTGTGATGACAGGGGCCTTTGGCGGTGTGCAAGTCAGCAGGTCGGCTGAACCGGAACGCGACGTGGATGCTTTGTTGCCGTGCTTTGCAATCATCAGGAGGGACGAGGCCAAGATGGACGAGGTGGTGCTAATGTTGAAGGTGTTGTGGGAATCGCCTCCGGTTCCTACAATGTCACACAAGCCTCCGTGGTAGCCCCCCTCTTTCCTGCCACGCTTGGCGATGAGCTCTTGCATGCCTGGGACGTCAATGCCGGTGGAGAAGTCACGCATGGCCTTTGAGCATTTTGCTAGGACGTCGGCCTGTCTATCCTGGTCGGTGAAGTGGAGACATGTCAACAAGGCACCTGTCTGGACCTCTGAGAGACTGTTTGTGAAGATGAGGGCGAGTGCAGCCGCAATCTCGTCGGCGGTTGGCTTGGTCGAGGGCGACTCGTGCCAGAGACGCTTGAGGAGGGGGGTGATGGACGTCTTCTTGTCGTCCTCAAGCAGTTCGGTAGCCATGGCGGGACGAACTGATACTCAATGGATGCTCCTGGGCGTAGGCTTTAAGCGTACTGTGGCATATGCGAGCTGGCGGGGTAGATTGGCGGGGGGAGGAGGGAAGGATTTGCTGGGCGTAAGAAGACGGGTGTCAGCGTGTCAATGGCTTGTGGTCAGGCGCTTGGATGCAATTGCACACGGCTGCATGGCAATAAGCAATTGATTGATCGAGGCCGGCGTCGAGCGGCCAGCTGAGTCACCATGGCGGTGATTTCTCCCAGGGCACACAGCCGGCCAGGGTCTTTGGGCGGTCGCTCCTGCACAATGACGGGCCCCACTGCACTAGTGCACACTGCTAGCGCGCCAAGAATCTTCAAATTCTCGACTCATCGCCGTAGCACCTCCATCTCTCCGAGGTCGTGACGGGTCAGAGTGTTTTCTCTGACGGACCTGCTGCTCCACCGCGCGCGACACCGACCGCATCAAATGGGGAAGAAGCGAACCCATGCCGAGACCAAGGATGGCTTCACCAAGCCCTCGCCGGACAAGAGCCGGCTGAGCGCAAAAAGCGAGCACAAGAAGGCGCACCCGCACTCGCAGCTGGTATGCGCCGTGTTGAATTTTACTCCAATGACTATACTGACGCGCCGCAGCTCATCAAGCCGCAGCCCGAGTGGCACACCATCGAGCTGCCTCCACTGCCGACGGTCGACAATCCTACCATCCCGCCGCGTTACATCATCGATGCGATCCACGACTATGCCGTCCAACTGCTTGACGCCGAAGCCAAGGAGTATGCCGCGTCGCATCTGGGCAAGGACTCGTCGCACAAGTTCATGGCAACCGTCATGGAGTCGGGAACCATGGAGGATAAGGTTTCTGCCTTGACGCTCGTTGTCCAAGAGTCGCCGCTGCACACGCAAAAGGCCTTTGGCCAGCTCATTGGCCTATCGCAGAAGAAGAGCAGGAACGCCGCCATGCAGGCTTTGGCTGCGCTCAAGGATTTGCTGGGCCAGGGCGTTCTCCTTCCCCCGGACCGAAAGCTCAAGGCGTTTGCGCGCCAGCCAGCCCTCATCTCTGCGCTGCAGGGAAAGAACGTACACTGGAAGGCCGGCGACAAGCTACCAGGCAATCTGCAAAAGACGCATCTCATTGTATGGGCGTACGAGGACTGGCTGAAGAAGCAATACTTTGAGCTGTTGAAAATCTTGGAGGCATGGTCCAATGACGAGGTTGAATTTTCGCGCAACCGCGCCGTCACATATGTCTGGGAACTCCTCAAGGAAAAGCCCGAACAGGAAGAGAATTTGCTGCGCCTGCTCATCAACAAGTTGGGAGACAAGGAAAAGAAGGTTGCATCCCGCGCTTCGTATCTACTGCTCCAGCTGCAGAATACTCACCCCCTCATGAAGAACGTCATCATCAGCTCCATCGAATCCGACCTCCTCTTCCGGCCCAACCAGAGCGGAACCGCCAAGTACTACGCCGTCATTACGCTCAACCAGACCGTCCTCAGCCTGAAGGAACCCGAGGTTGCCAACAAGTTGCTGGAAATCTACTTTAGCCTCTTCTTGGGCCTGCTCAAGAAGCAGAAAGAACACGAAAAGGAAGAGAAGCGGGTGAACAAGCATGGAATGATTCAGGGAGGCGGTGGAAAGCCAGGAAAGATGGCCAAGCAAAAGGCTCAGAAAGCGGCTACCATGGCCTTCAAGGCCGAGGACGAGTCGCGAGAGAAGCTCATTGCCGCCATCCTGACGGGTGTCAACCGCGCATTCCCCTTTGCCAAGACTGATGACGCCAAATTTGAGGAGCAGCTCAACTTGATCTTTGAAGTGACGCACTCATCCAACTTCAACACCAGTATCCAGGCCATGACGCTCATCCAGCAGATTTCGGCTACCAAGCACTATTCCGCAGATCGCTTCTACCGCACTCTGTACGAGTCTCTTCTGGACCCACGCCTCATGACCACATCCAAGCACATCATGTACTTGAACTTGCTGTATAGGTCACTCAAGGCTGACACCAGCATCAAGCGTGTAAAGGCTTTTGTGAAGCGTCTCCTCCAGACCATCCACATGCACGAACCACCGTTTATTTGCGGTGTTTTGTATCTTGTGAATGAGATGATCAACACGTTCCCGACTATCAAAACCATGCTGTCCACGCCAGAGGATCATGCCGACGATAGCGGCGATGAGCACTACGAGGACGTCGATGAGGACAAGGAGCCATCAGCCAAAAAGGACGAGGACAACAAGTCTTCAGTGCCTGCTTATGATGCCCGCAAGCGAGACCCGGAACACGCAAAAGCTGACCTGTCTTGTTTATGGGAGTTGCTGCCGTTACAAGCACACTACCACCCCTCTGTTCACGTACTAGCTTCCAAGATTGTCAACCAGGAGCCCATCAAGGAGAAGCCTGACCCAACCATCTACACCTTGATGAACTTCCTTGACAAATTTTCCTTCAAGAATGCAAAGACCAAGGCCACGGGAGTTCATGGCTCGTCCATCATGCAGCCCATGGCTGGCACTTCCAAGTCTGCGTCTTACCTCATTACCACGCGCGATGGCGACCGAGGCCACGACCCACTCAACTCTGAGCAGTTCTGGCGTCGCAAGGTCGACGATGTGCGTGACGATGAGGTCTTCTTCCACACTTACTTTGAAAAGGCAGGCAAATCCAAGCAGGCCGACAAGAAGACCAAGAGGAAGGATCGCAAGAAGGACGACAGTGAAGATAGTGCAGATGATGAGGAGATTTGGCAGGCACTTGTTAAGAGCCGTCCAGAGGTTGAAGGCGATGGTGGAGACGACGACGATCTCAGTGACTTTGACATGGACGACATGATGAGCGACGACGATGAGGCAGGTGGCATGGATGGAGGTGTTGAGCTCAATCTTGGCAGCGATGACGAGGATGTTGGCGGTCAGCACGAGGCCGACGACGATGAGGATGACTTTGAAAACTTTGATCTTGACGACGAGGATGCCTTTATGGACAGCGATGCCGACATTCCTGTTGACATTGACCTGGACGATGAGGAAGAAGTCGACGGCGAGAAGAAGGACAAGGATGGCCGCAAGAGCAAGAAGAGGAAGCTCAAGAACTTGCCCACTTTTGCGTCTGCAGACGACTACGCCAAGCTTCTCGGTGACGACGATAGCGAGTAGCTTAGTGGTTGTAGTTGCAAAATGGAGTCAGTGCTGTGAGCGGAGTTTTGTCTTGTGCATGGCGCTAGTCCCTTGTCCATGGCTTGAGTTTTTATTGTAGATATCCCATACCCTTGTAATGGACGATTCCGAGTACGAACTCTTCTCTCTACCTGACATCGCAAACTATCTAGACGTCTGTTGTTGTGTTTCTCTGTTTCATATGCCCACACCATCCCACCGACATGTAAAACAGTAGGCTGCTGTTGCTACTTTTGCAGTAAAAACAAAAAAGTAAATTGATATCTCCCTTTAGTCCCTGACAGACACGAGACGATGGACAGCCAAGAAGGTGTGCAAGAAGGAATTCATTTCCTCTGATGCTAGTAGCATTGATGTGTACAAAGTGGCTGCTGTACACAGTAGGTGAATGCTGACATTGAGGCGAAGCAGATGTATAGGTTTACCCGCATCTTCATTGGCCAGTGCCAGACGTGACGTACGCCAACCCCCAGGGTCAAGCCGACGATACGGATAGCCGTTGCCATTCTTGAAGCTTGTGTTGCCATCTTGGCAGGTGCGTAAGCCTGGTTTGTTTATCTTCTCAACTACATTCGTCCCTGTCATCCAAACGACATCGCTCGTTTCCTCTTACTTGCACCCACTGTGCGCCGATCACAGACGAGATGAATCAGCACTGCACAAGGAATTAGACTTTACGCCTGTTACTGGTACAAATCGAGACGATTCAGCATGGGACGCGTATTGAGCGCGGTTCTTATCGATGAAGCATCAGATGCAAGAGACAAAGGAACTTGTCCGGTAAAAAGAAAGAAAAAGAAAGAAAGAAGAGAGGATGACATGCAGATGATGAGAGTAACGGGGTCGTTTGACGGATGCCCAACTTGATACACGAGGGTTTGTTTTGAGGAAGAGAAGTCCTTGGTCTCGCGGCGACACCAGCAAGGCGCCAGTCTCACGTTAGCGTCAATGGTCAATGGGTGTGTTGCTGAGCAAAGCAAGACGACCAAAAAAAACTGGATGGGCTCAGCGACTGCGCCTGCAACTGCGCCTGCAAGGCAATGCAACGTTGGTGAGACAGACGCACTTGTGGTGGCAGGTTGGTGAGGTTGGGAAGACGCCAAAGTGGAGGTGCATGCGACCAGCCTAGTCAGCCTTCCTGTTTCGGGCGTCGGAGTCAGGCACGCCAGTGTAGCCCGCACGTGTGAATCGACACAGCGCGACAGCGACATGGACATGGACATGGACAGCGACAGCGACAGCGGGGCATTACAGACACGACACGGCAATGAAAACGCATGATTGCCAACGCGGAGAAGCAACCTCTTACGAGAAAAAGACCCTGTCGCTCAGGAGACGGCGAGGCTGGCCAAGGCGATAATGCCAACATGCTGTCTGTCAACGGCACGCCGCCATTTCGCTTAGGCACGAACCCGAGTCCAGATGAGAACCAGCCCCCGATTCCGCTTCCAGCCCCCCTGCGCAGCCCCCCCTGCGTGTGCAACCCACTCATTTTTACGAACACACGAGATCACGCCGACGGGCCTAATTTTAGCCGGCCAGCACGCTCGAGGACGCGTAATGGGATGTGCTGCAACAATACTCTTTGCTGTGCGCCAGTGGGCATGCTAGTGGGCGTAGTGGCCGACGCAGCAGCACAACTGTCGCTGCGGCTTCGTATCGATTATGCACGTGGAGATGGGCAGTCCTTACCGGCGGCCTGTGTGTAGCGGTAACGCAGAAAAAGGTTGGGGAAGCACGAGAAGGGGCACCCGTTAGACGTTTGACGAGTGGAAGAAAAAGTCATGTAAAGTGGAGGCGGTACCGGGGCTGGGAGCGGAATTGCATGGGGAAATGACGACAAGACGTGCATTCTGCATTGTTTCTGCGGGAACATGGTCTGTTTGTGGTGGCAGCACCACGACAGGCGATGGAAGCTGCTAGCACTAGAGATGGCTGAGAGAGATGGCTGAAACCTGGGGAGGGCTGGGACGAGGCTCAGTGGTGTGCAAGCGGCTGATGGGTCGAGCCAATTGGCGCAACATCACGCGCTGCTCGGACTCTGGTAGCTGGACGCAACTCTGGTCTCTGGCGGTCACATCGCCTTGCAATTGCGCAGTATCAACCATGGCAATTGTCCTCGCAGCCATCGACGCAGGGGCGGATATACCGCATGCTGGCCTATATATCGCGATCAGCGTTGGTGGCCTGGGTAATACGCTTCGAGGCAATAAAAAAAATCTCCGCCGCAAAAACATGTTTGCCACAAACGGTACTATTATTGGCGGTCGAAAGCACTAGCAGCGGGTCAGGCAGCCGGTGCGTCCGTTTGGGGTTAGCACGGGGCTGGTCGGTTGCCTGGGTGCGGTGGCGCGGGCTCGCGGCCAGGGTTAGCTCCCATTGCTGTTCGTTAGCAGCGGGAGAAGAGGATCATGGCAATAAAAGGAGGGCCCGTCGCGGCTTGCCAGGAAGAAATCTCTCATCCCATCTCGCATCCGTCGCTACTCGTCTCAATCGCTACGCAACTGTCGACTTGACATAATAACACAATCGTTGAACCGTCAGTCTTTCGCCTAGCAAAACAAACAACAACAAACGCCAAAATGCGCGCCTCCATCTTCGTCTCCGCGGCTGCTTTCGCCCTTGCTTCGGCCCAGGTACGTGTATACTGTTCATCGCAATTCCCTCCAAGCCACGCTCTAACATGACGACCAGGATACCTCTGCTGGCTCTTCCACATCCATCGACCCCTTCCCCCAGACTACCTTCACCACCCAGACCAACTCCCTGGGTGTTGTCACTGGTATGCCTTCGGTCGACAGCTCCATCCCATCTCAGCCCGATGCCGTTACCAACCAGCCCGCTGTTGTCACCGCTCAGCCCGCCCCTGCTGACATTCCTGCTGTTGGCCCTGGTGTCCACACCCTGACCCTCGCTGGAACCGGCACTGGCTCCATGGTCAACTCTACCCGCACTGTTACTGTCAGCGCCAACAACAGCACCACCGTTGCCCTTGTTGCTTCTGCCACCTCTTCCGGCGCCGGTGCCACCGGCAGCGGTTCTGCTGGCGCCTCTGGCTCCGGCTCTGACGCTTCCGGCTCTGGTTCCTCTGCCAGCCGCACTGGTGCCAACCGTCCTGACAAGACTGGCGCTGCCTCCAACGTCAAGGCCGCCGCCGGCAGCCTTGTCGGTTTCGGTGCCCTCATGGCCGCTCTCCTCTAAACGGGGTCTTAATTTCTCACGATTCACTTTTGATTATTTCTTGGAGAGAAGACTTTATTGCTTGTTTGGAGATATAATGCCGTTAAGATACCTTGGGCCCTTGCATTAGCATATGCGTCGCGCGCACTGCAACAAACGTTTTCGGGAGTCTAGCACTGGCATGTGCTTGATTGGATTAATGTCTTTATATACCTGGACGAAACGGCTATTGATGAGCCCATAATCCACGTTTTTGTCTTTTTTACCTTTTGGGTATTCAATACAACACATAGTATTACGATATCGATCGAATCAAAAACAATTGAATACTGAATTAAAGTTTAAACTTTGCTTAGCCCTGCAGCAAGCCATGTGAATCGTCAGGGTTTAGTGCAAGGGACGGCGTTGGGGGACAAGAGTCAGCGATAATCACCTCACGTTTGGTCCCTTCCCCCTCCCCCGCCAAAAACAAACTTCCCCGCAGTGAAACATTGACGTTTTTTAACATATCTGTCCCAGGCACACACGTACTCGATCCCTTGCGCAAACTCTCGGCGCCAAATAAAACCAAGACCAACAACAATGACCACATCTGACATTCCCGGCTTCCCGCAGCACCTTGCCTCTGTGCCTTACAGCTCACCGGCGAGCCGCCTCCGCATAGTCGACATCTGGCTGCCCGAAAAAGCCAACGCAACAAAAAGTGATTCCGACGGCCTCTGGCTCATCTACCTCCACGGCGGCGCCTGGCGCGACCCAACCCAAGACTCTCGCTGCGTTCTCCCCACCTTATCCCACCTCTCCACCACCTACCCCCAAACGCTAAACCAGCTCTCCGGCATCGCAAGCTTGAACTACCGTCTTTCTCCTTATGAAAACCACCCTACAGACCCGAGCAAAGATGATGAAGAGAGGTCTGCTAAGCATCCCCAGCACGTGCAAGATGTGATTTCGGGCCTACATTTCTTAGCCAGAGAATACGGTGTCAAGAGGTGGATTGGCGTGGGCCATTCCTGTGGAGCTACATTGTTACTGCAAGTCGTAGGAGGCATTCCCTCTTCAAACCAAATAAAAGAAGAAGGAAAGATTCCAGGACCAGAAGGTTTGGTTCTGCTAGAAGGGATTTACCATTTCCCGCTTCTACTCAAAAACCACGTTCCGCCATCTACACCGCAGCACATAGCCGATATCTACAAGGAGTTTCTTGCTGGGCCTTTTGGCGCCTTCAGCGAGGAAACGTATCTGGCTGCATCGCCGGTTTCGGGGACTTACTCTGTGGAGCACTGGCCCGAGGGGAAATTGTTGGTTATTTGTCATAGCTATGCGGATGAGCTGGTGGAGCGCGCTCAGAGAGATGTCATGTGTGTTGCGTTGGATCGACAGGGGTGGAGTATAGTCATGGAAGTTGGGGATGCAGAGGATGAGGTTAAAGGAGGCGATGGTGGCACGAGGCGAGTACTCAATGTGAGGGATTTGCAGGGTGGACACGATGAGATTTGGGAGGATGGCAAGCAGATTGCGCAGTTGATTGCGGAGGTTGTGCAGAGGTTGGAAAAGTAGTGTGTTTTTGCTTGACTGTTTGCAAGTCTATCAAATACGAGGAAGGAGATTCCCTTATGCTTTTCAATAACCCATATCCAATCATGCAATGACTTGCTTGCTGGCTCGTGCTAGTTATACAGCGTGGTATAATGTACAATCGTGTTCTCGTTCGTATTCTACCGTCCCCTCATCCCTGCTTGCTGACTACCGATTGTTCAGCCTCTGGTCCATGGCCTTGTTGATCTCGTTGTGCACCTCGCTAACCCCGCTCTCGGCCCCGTTCAGCTTGCTCTGGAGCTCCTGAATCTTCTCGTTGGCCTGCTTGTTGGCATGTCCACCGTCCACCATCTTGGAAGCTTGTGCCTTTGCTTGTGTGGCACTGACGTTGCCGTAGACGGCCATGGCGCTGGCAATCATGCCGCTCATGTCGCCGACGTTACCGGGAACCACGATACTGGTGCCCTCCTTGGCCAGGTTGCCAAAGGCTTCAACGTACTTTTCAGCAACAGAGAGCGAAATGGCGTTTTGTGCGGCGCCTTCGCCCTGAGCAATGGATCGTGCAACAGCGTCAATGCCGTTGGCGGTAGCCCTGGCCTTGAGCAGAATAGCCTCGGCCTCTCCGCTTGCCATGTTGATCTGCTCTGCCCTCAGCGCCTCGGACGCCAGAATGACCGACTGCTTCTTTCCCTCGGCAATGTTGATGGCAGATTGTCTTTGACCCTCTGACTCGAGGATTTCGGCTCGCTTGGAGCGCTCGGCCGTGACTTGGCGGTGCATGGCTTCGACGACGGGCTCGGGCGCGTGGATGTCACGAATCTCGTAGCGCAGGCAGGTGACACCCCAGTCTTGGGCGGCCTCGTTGATGGCAGCGGTAATGTTGGCATTGAGGTTGGCGCGCTCCTTGAGGACGTGGTCGAGGGAGAGCTGACCGATTTCGGAACGCATCGTCGTCTGCGCGAGTTGGGAGATGGCATACTCTGCGTCCTCTACGCCATAGCTATCTCAAATTAACACTTCACCGGCTAGCATGACTAGATGGCTTACCTGGCCTTGTATGCATCAAACACGCGCGTGTACAGCACACCGTCCAGCTCGAGCGTGACATTGTCAGCGGTAATGGCGCTCTGACTGGGAATCTCAATGGCATTCTCCTTGAGGCTCTTGACATAGGCGATCCGGTCAATAAAGGGAATCAGAATGGCCAGACCAGGCTCCAATATGCGGTTGAACTTTCCCATGCGCTCGACAATCCATGCTGTCTGCTGTGGCACAAAGCGGATGATGGTGTTGGTCGGCAGGCGCTTGTGAGACGAGGAAAAGTACGACGGAGGCCCTCCCGGCGAGCCCAGCGGACCAAACGACGAAAAGACACTTGTCGGGTTGGTGGCGGACTGCGAGCTGAGCTGCGAGCTATGGCGGGCAGACCATGTTGCCAGTGCCGCGAGCGGCGATATCCTAGGGCTTGCAAGTGGCCGTGAACTGCGTATTAATGTGGAAGCCGCATTGGCTGCCAGCCGTGTGCGCGACGCCATGGCAAGGTTGGAGCTGAAGGCGGTGGTGACGGACACGCGATGCTCATGGATGCCTTCATCGGCCGCCGCCTTACATAAGCGCCGTTCTCGATTTCTGATATCATCACTAGCCCCACCAAGCTCCCTATATCACATCTAACACTTATCAACAGTAAGAACATCATAATTTTGGCAAACAAGGGAATCACGTAACAGATAATAATTCACTCTCAATTCTGATTGATACAGAAGGAGCAACTTCTACATCTACACCGAAGGCTTCCATCCGCCCTCCGCCTCGAATATCTTTCCAACTTCTCTACTCACTGCCAGCAAGCGCCTATCATGGTACCTCGGTGCAACAAGCGAAATACCAATCGGCATGCGGTTTTCTCCCTTGAACCCCGGCACGTTGACCACCGGTGTATGCAGCGCCTAGTTGCACGTTAGTAAAAGCTAGTCGTAGACTTGGCACAAGACTACCACTTACCGTCCAAATACAACAAAACGCCGCGCTACCAGTCATCTCGATACCCAGTGGCGCCTCGTCCGGCACGCTTGGCGTGAGTACCGCTGCATACCGTCCCAGAATCTCATCCACCACTGGCCGTGCTGCTGCGATCTTGTCAAATGCCTCTAACTGCGCCTTGCGCGAAATCTTGCCTGTGTTTTCTACCTGGCCGACTAGCTGATCTGAAATCTTGCCCTTGGCTACCGTGTACTCTGGTAGGAATGCCGTCCGGCCGTCCGAGTTGAGCATTATGGAATGCCATTCCGGCAGCTCATTCAGATGCTCCGGAAGCGATATCTCTTCTACTTCCGCGCCGTGAGCACGTAGCAAGGAAACAGCTTTTTCAAGTGCAGCAACTGTGCCAGCTCCGACCTTGGGCCACACCATGGTCTTGAGAAACGCAAATTTTGCTCCTCTTACGGTGAAATTGGCTGGTACGGGACTGTCGTCTTGTAGCGCAAATGTATCAGCCAGAAGATCGAGATCGGATACGCTGCGGGCGTAAAGACCAAGCGTGTCGAGGTTAAGAGAGTAAATCTTTTGGCCTTCGCGTGTAATCGAGTTCCACGTAGGTTTGAGGGCGTAAATGCCGTTGTACGAGCCAGGCCGGATTGTGCTACCTCCCGTCTGCGTACCCAGACCAATAGGCGCCTGGAAGTCACCCACTGCTGCACCAGATCCAGACGAAGAACCGCCAGGCGTACGACTTGGGTCGTGTGGGTTGCGTGTCTTTGGGCCTGCTGTTGTCGCAGCAAACTCCGTAGTTGTTGTTTTTCCGAAGATAAGTGCCCCGGACTTGCGCAGTATAGCGATGGAACCTGCATCTACTTTTGGTGCATCATCCGTGTATATGGGTGAGTTGAATTGCGTAGGCATATCTGGAAAATCAGCTTCAACCAAGCTGACGATGCTCTTTGATACAAAACTCACCTTTTGTGTAAATGACGTCTTTGACCGCAATGGCAACGCCATGCAAAGGCCCCCGCTCCTCTTTTGGTACCGCATCCAGCGCCTTTGCCTGCTTGATCACATACTCCGGATCAAGATACGCCCATGCTTGGACGGCCGAATCTCGCGCCTCGATGCGCTTCAAAAGCGACCTTGCATATTCTTCCACTGTAATCTCACCTTGCTTGATCTTGTTCGCAGCCTCGGTGGCCGTCAGCCGATACAACTCAGATGCCATGTTGTGTAAAGCAACTATCTCTTTCTCCTCTTCTCTTCTCACTTTACTTAAATTTCCCTATAAAAGAGTAGTGGGAGTTCGCGCAAGGGGGAGTCATAGACGTATATCCTTGTTCTAAATATTCACTTCCACGTGGTAGTACTAAAATGCATGTCATAATAGTTGCCTTCGGCCCAAGTGTGCCGCATCCGTGATAGGCAGCTGTTTAAAAAGGTAGGTATGCCACCGGCAATCACGAATCGGCTTTTGCCCAATCGTGGCGAGGACGAGTGGGACTGCGGCCGATAACGGGAGTCCCACTTTTCGGCATGGTGGTTTCCGAGCAACAGCTGATTAGACGCGGAGCCGAGATAGTCGAGGCGATGTTAGATCAGCTGGTCGTTGAGGCTTTGTGGGGGAGTTTTGTAATGTTCACGGAGTGTGTTGTACGAGTCATTCATGCATTTTACAGGTTTGGATATAGGCAGTTTTAAAAAGGTTGAATACTGGTTCATCAAGTCATACTCTATGTGCTGTTTGTAATCTAACTGCAATTAATATGTCACCTTTGGCGACTTGCCTGCAATCTCAACATCGTCTCCGCCATCCGTCATGGACGGTGTAGCAGCAACGTAAATCTCTCCACCATCCCTCTCTCCGTCAAAGAAACCCTCACGGCCATCATTAGCAAGCCATTCCCACTTGAGAGGTGTGCTCTCACGTCCATAAGGGAAGACTCGCGGCTTGACAAAAATGAACGTGACATAGTAGACCGTCGCCGCCACGAAGAATGTCAATAACCAACCCATTCGGTACATGTTTTGTGCAGCCATGGAAATGATCTGCGGCTGGTACTGGCCGATGAGACCTGGGATCCCCATGGCAGTACCCAGTATCCAGGCCACAACTCCGCACCAGTTGATGCCGGACCAGAACCAGTACAGTCCTGTTTTCTTGCCGTCGTAGCATGAGGGAACGTGTACGTTGCCTTTGCGTATGATGAAGTAATCGACAATGAGTACGGCGCAGAGCGGTGCCATGAAGATGTTGTAGGATCCCAGGAAACTATGTAATTGTTAGTGCGTGTTTGCGCTGTGAAAACTACAAAGATATCTTACCTGAGGAAAGCCTTGGCATTGGCCATGAGTTGCCATGGCTGGACAACAACTCCAAGAAGCGCACAGAGAATCTGTCCGCGGCGGATAGTAAGCCATTTCGGGAACAAGCCAGTCATGTCTGAGCCAAAGGGGATGGAGTTGGCACCGAAGTTTGTCGCGAAAACGCCAAAGTAAAAGGCGAGTGACAAGAAGAAGATGCCGGCTCGAGCACCGGCACCAAAGTGGTGGTCGAGGATGGCGTCGAAAAGGTCCCAAATGTTCCAGTATGCAACACCATATGCGGCCTGCATGGATGTTGTCGAGGCCATACCAAGGAAGAAAACGATGATGGCGGCGACGAAGACAGAAACACCTTGGAGTGCACCGGCATCGCGAGGCTTCTTGCAGTAGCGAGCAAGATCAGGCTGGTTGACGAGCATGGGCGACAGGGCACCGAAAATCGTGTTGATACCAGCCATGATGCTCCATCCGGTGGGGATAGCAGCAATCGAAGTCTTCTGTCCCTTGGATGCAAGATGAATCGAGTTGAGTCCACCACCATTCACCATGCACCAGCCGAAAACGGCAAAGGCCGCTACAGGCATGACGACGCCCTTGATTGTGAAGACAAAGTTGATGCGGCTAGGGTGGATCCACATAAAGGGAAACTCCATAAGCCAGGCCATGAAGAAAGCCAGGAGCTGCTTGGATGTCACGCTGGCGCCTGGAGACAGCGTGTTGGGGAAGTTTTCCCACGAGCTGCCAAAGACGCAGCGGAGCATGACGGAGAGAAGGTTACCGGCGTAGAAGGTCTGAATGCCGTACCAGATGATGCAGACGATAGCTCGGATGAAGACGAAGAAGTAGGATCCGTACATGCCCATTGTGGAGCGTGCGAGGACTGGACTACAGACTGTTAGCAGAGGGACTGGCAGATTGGCTATGAAAATCTTACAATCCAATGTGATATTTGGCACCCGGGCGAGCCATGAGAACGACTACAATGGCTGCGAGAAACGAACCGATACATGCTGAAATGAATGAATGTTGCCATGACTATAGATGTCGTTAGTTTATATTGGAATGCCTTGTTGAACAACATACCAGGCCAACTGCTACGAGCGAGGATCCAGTATTCCAACCAACAAGAGAGAACTTGTTAGAGAACCAGTACAATGGTAAACTGTACCAAGTCCATGTCCTCTGCTCAACTGGTGTTGGTTCCAAGTCTTTGTTCGACCATTTCTCATCTCCAATCGGAGTAATACCGTCGTTGGCGCGAGGAGACCTAAGAAACTCGACAAAAGCCTCTTTTGATTCAAAAGGCGCAGTCAGCTGCTGCTTGGTTGGCATTTCGAATTTGCCCATTGTGCTTTGATCTTTTGCTGGCCTGGCAGGACAGACTTTTTTCGTAAAGGCCGTCTGTTCCCACCATGATTCCGTTGACGGACCATGGCTTCATATGCCAATTGACCCGCCTTGGTTCGACTCGAGACCGTTTACGCAGCCCATGCAGATGCTGAGCAGAGGTGGCCAAGCCCTGTGCGGCAACGCCTGTCGGCGCGTTTCCAGCCGATCTAACATGCTGCCTCCAGCCCATCAAGTAACGCCCAAGCCTTGTTTTGGAGCACCCAGGTGCGATAATGAACAGGGGCTTAGATAGGCAGGCAGAATACACATCCGACGTCGTTCTAGTCGCAACATCAGGGTTTCCAATCTGGCAATGAGTCCCCGCGCTAAGGGGAGGAAGGAACCCGAGATAAGGTCACATGACGCCTTATCTTACCCTCTTGGGGAGTCCTCACGATAAGAAACTTGTCGGCTTCTCCGACCCGCTGGGTCAGATCAGCCACCGCACGTGGAGTAGCATAATGACGCCGAAGAGTATCTGTCTGGGGTCGGCAGTCGCAAGGCTCCCGACTACACTTTGTGGTTGTGTGACGAAACGGCCATGTCGCAATCTCACCCTGAGAGCCCCCTAAGCCCCTCTTCTGGCGAAGCAGTGACTGGACCAGCAAATGGACCAGCATTTGCTTCTGTTACTACCGAGATTCCTTCACATACTACGAATACTAGCCCACAGACTCCTGTGACAAGGAAGCCTCGCGTGGCCTTGGCCTGCAAGCGATGCAAGCGAAGAAAGCAACGAGTACGTCAGTCCGGCTTTGCCCATGTACCTGTGGACTAAGCCTCTTGTAGTGCGACGGTGCGCGTCCAGTATGCAGATCGTGTGAGCGAGCTGGTGTAGCTTGTGCATATGAGAGGACCCTCCGGCCTCAATACCCTGGCGGCAAGTCGGTGTAGGTCTTAACTTGATCTTAAGATATAGGCATTGGAATCTGACTCGTCAGTTACATCAATGCTCTGGAAGAGCGAATTGCTTTTTTGGAGGCCCGTCTCCCGGATCATGCATCAGATCACTATGAGAATGGTACGGAGCCACTGCACAATGTACCTTCGACTACTACAGAAGGACCTCCGGCAAACCAACTACCGTCTACCGGATCGCGTCGCGAATCTAGAGACGAGTATTTCTCTGATGAGATTGAAGGTGAGGAGAGGACGTCACTCGTCGACGGCGTAGCCTACCTCTCTCTATGCGCCTCTGGGACTACCGATACGACGTCTGAACCGTACTATGTTGGTTCTAGCTCCGGCGCTACTATTGCTCGCATCATACAATCCTCCATCTTTCGAAGCTCTCGTAAGAGAGCAGTCAATCGACCTGCGACTCAGCCAAGTCCTACTTATAGCACTGCGAGACCGCCTCCGCCGCCAGAGTCTGCACATTCTGATGACAATGCTATCGACTTTCCTGATCATCAGCAAGCACGCATGTTATTTGATGTGTTTTTTGAGCGCATACATACACGATGGCCACTGTTAGATCGCGTGGTCTATACCAAACTTTTCGAGAAGCAGTACACGCAGGGTGCTTTGTCCATCATTGAGCGTAGCATCTTTCATCTAATCTACGCCATCACAGCTCGCTTTCTGTCTTTAACGCGGAAACCATGCGGTGTCGATTATGAAGTGAGTAAGCCAAGTGAGCCATTTTGCGTTATTCTAACAAGTCTCAGCATCACCTCGTTGCGGCAACGGAGCCAATGGACTATATACTGGATCAGCATAATCTTGCAACAGTACAATTTCTCATTCTGCTTGGGGTCCACGGCCAAAGGTCTCCGTATGGAGCAGGCGCCTGGTCCCAGATCCGTTATGCTACTTCTGTATGCATCGAAATGGGTCTTCATAGGAAGAGAAGCGCAACATGCTCCCCTCAACAAGCAAGAGATGCCGAACTTCGCCGCCGGGCATTCTGGGCATGCTATTGTCTCGATCGCATAACTAGTATTGTTCTTGGTCGAGCCTTCGCTATTGCGGATCGGGATATCAATGTTGAGGTGCGTATGCCAAACTTGGGAGATAAAGCAATGGCTGATTTTCCAAAAGTTACCCAGTACAAGCCCTGAGTTCTGGACTTTGACCCATATAGAGACTCCAGATGCACACGAGGGCCAATGGTCCAACATTGATCCTTTCATCCACATGATCAAGCTCGACCAGATCCAGTCTCGCATTCACAAAACCTTGTTTCGCGTGGATAGAGACGTCTTTGGCGGAACATTTGAACAGCGGGCGAAGCTCGACCAGAAGATGGCCAAGATCCGCAATGATCTAGACGAGTGGTTGCGGACTTGTCCTCAGACACCCAAGCAGGAGAACAAGATAACGTGGATGTATGATCCTGAGAGTGCATACCTCGATGCACGAGACTTTTACAGCGTCCAGTACCACAAGGCGACGCTATTCCTCTTCACCATTTTCCTCCCTACACTCGACACGACTGATCCACGCTTCGTCACATGCGCACGCTCTGCAGCATGCGTCTGCAATGCATACAAGCGGCTAAGCCAAAACCGGACCTTGACTTACACCATGATATCGCTGCACTCATGTTTCGTGGCTGGTCTGACACTGGTATACTGCATCTGGCGCGACCGTTCACTCTTCTCCTATGACGTCCTTGAGGCTTCCCGAGCATGTTCTCAGATCCTGACTATCTTTGGGGAAAAGTGGCCGGGCGCCGTCAAATACCGCGATATTTTTGACGCGCTATCGGGAAGTTTGTTCAAGACAGTTGTGAATGCAACTGCTGCCACAGCAATGCATGCGAATGGCTCGCGACCACTCCAGCTCGACGTCGATGCCGAACCAGCCATGCAAAGTTCGAATTCACAAAATCAACGACCAAGCTACGAGGAGGCGCCATCAGATCGAAGGCGCGGTAGCAAACCTACGTTATCTCGCATGGTAACTGATGCAGTAAAAGAGGCGTTCATGGAGGTCGACGAAGAAGCACCAGGAGGCTGGCAGGGATGGCGCATGTGGAATGAGATGGTGAGAGATGATACAACCCAAGTACCAAGTGCCACAGCCATGCGAGTCGACAGCTTTGGCAACGGACAGGCAGACATGAGCTGGAACACGTATGAAAGCGGCCCAGGATTCTACGGCGTAGATCCAATCCAGGATGCGGCTATACAGACAGATGGCCATACCATGATGGATGTGAATCAGTGGAGCTTTGGCGGATATCGATAAAGACATACGAAATTAAAATGATCGCTCAATAAATTCTCTCTTGGGCCATCAGATTCAGTGCCAAAGAACAGAAGAAAGAAAATGAAATCATGAAATGTTTATTATTCTACTTCCGTCTTACGCAAGCTGCCCCTTCTTATACGGAAACTGCTCTCTAAATGCCTCCGCAATCTGCGTCCGTGTAGCCACCCAAACACTCTCCTTCTCAGAAATATACTTGACAAAATCCTGCAGCGCCTTGAAGCGTCCCGGCCTACCGATAATGCGGCAATGCAGTCCAATCGTCATCATCTTGGGGGCACCAGCCTCACCCTCCTCATACAAAACATCAAATGCATTTTTGAGATGCTCGTAAAATGCTCCTGGGCTGCGGAACCCTGTTCCTTGTGTGTGGAACTTGAAGTCGTTGCAGTCGTAGCTGTATGGCACCATTAGGCAGCCCTTTGGATTAGCGCTGGAGCGCTCGTGGGGGAGGTCAGTCCAGTAGGGGAGATCATCGGCATAGGTGTCGCTGGCCCAGAGAAGTTCCTCGCCCATTTCCTCGTATACGAGTGGGATCAGCGCTCGACTTTGTGGGGATGGTCGTCCGTAGTACCATCCTTTTGGCGCATATCCTGCTAGCTTCTTGAGCGCTGTGATTCCGTCGCGAATATGCTGTTTCTCGGCTTCCACAGAGAGATTGGCATGGTCGATCCAGCGGTAGGCATGAGATGCAATGTCGTGGCCTTCCTCGACGGAGCGCACAACAGCTTCGGGTTGCTCTTCGACGGCGGAGCCGACGGCGTAAAGAGTAAATTTCATCTTGTAGGCATTGAAGAGCCGGAAGAGACGCCACCAGCCGGCGCGAGATCCATATTCAAATTCTGATTCGCCATTGTAGTCGCGTTCGTTGATGCGTTGTTGGGCTGGGTATTCGCGGAGATTGATTTCCGAAACGCCATCGCCTTTTATGACGGAGCGCTCGCCACCCTGGATAGTATAATTAGCATCTTGAATGGATGTTTGAATATGTTTAGTATACCTCTTCATAGTTGATTACAAAAGAAACTGCGATTTTGGCATTGTTAGGCCATTTCAGTCCCTCGAGTCCTTTTTCGCCGTAGCCTTTGAAGTCACGGGGGAAGGCGTAGTCTGTAGGCGCAGCGTAGACTTCAGGCATGATGACGTTATGTTCAGTAACACTACTGCGGGGTAAACGATGGTAGGTACGATATGAAAGTATCAATTGAAATAATGCTTTGCTATGAATGTTGTACCCTGCATAAGTACTTCAAAGCCGTGGGGAAAGCCTTCGGCAGCCCACCTCATCTCTTGACTATCATCGGCCCTCCTCACCCGTGACGGTAAAATGCTACATCCTGCCTTAGTTCACGATGCCGCTTGCAGTGCGCGGCCATGGTGATAATCCACCGTCATGTTATCGTTGTTATCGAGAAGGATTTGGAGTTATCGGCTTAGATGGATCCGTGAGGAGAACATTGCCCCGGAAGGGGAGGGGTGTGACGGGGTAGTGCGTTCTGGCCAATCTGGAGCCGCTGATAAGGCAGGGGTTTCTATGGGGCTACACAGGGACCTACTGCATTAGAGACCCCACAAACACGATGTGTATGTCGTGTATTGCTAAGAAATATTGCCGCTTGTATGCCCGGTGTTGATCTTTTACGCGCCCGATGAATTGCCTCGATGCGAAGCCTTATCACCTCGCATGTCTTGCGCTGGTGGCAATTATGTTTCGCTCCACATCTTACCTTGAAGTTCTTGACAATGCACTGTCAGAATTGAGTTTCTAGGTTTTGCGAACTTACTCATTGAGCCATGCTGCTATTACCCGAGGGTATTCGCTAAATACCCCAAACAATATACTTGAAATGTCTTTTGCATAAACTATTCTGAGAACTGCTGCCAGGCTACCAGAGCATGGTTTTTACAAGACGAAATTTTCTACATCGATCCGTTCTGACTTTTTTCACCCCCGTTTATCTTTGCATCCTTTTCGTCAAAAGTGTTTCCTTTGACATCCACATCTTGACCATGAATGGCTTCCTGTTCAAGCTCATTTCCGTCCGTGTTTACAGCCACCGCTTCCTCGTCCACCTTCTTTGGTGCTTTTAGACTCGTGTTTCCGATCCAAAATGTCAATAACAAACCCACGCCCGAACATGATGTGAAGAAAATGAAGATATAATGCAAGCCATGCATGTATACATTGAAAACCTCCTCTTGCTGATCTCGCGTAAGACCGAACTTGGCAAGATCGTACGTCGAGGAAGTCAGCTGGCGCATTAAGCTCTCTGATACAAAGCTCCGCCGTGACAAATCTCGACTGAGCGTATTGGATAAAATGACACCAGAAATGACCAGACCAAATGCTCCGCCAACGGTGCGAAGAAAGTTGCGTAATCCTGTTGTTACAGCGCGATCTTCGCTACGACCATTTGCATACAAGCCCACAAGGGTGGGCTGAAGCGTCAAGCCAATACCAGCACCTTCCACAATTAAAACAACAATGAGCACGGCCAGGTGGGTTTCTCGGTTGAAAAGTAGGGTGAGGCCGTTGCCGAGCGTCCAGAGAGCAAAGCCGGCAACGATACAATGCATGTAGCTACCGACTCGATTCATGTACTGGCCAGATGCGATCGATGCAAAAGAGGAAGTAATGACCACTGGCAGGATCAACGCGCCAGAGATCAGGGGCGAGTATCGTAGAACGGATTGAAAGTAAATCGGGAGGTAGAAGAAATTACCGTAATATGCGAGCCCAATAAGGAACGTTTGCGAATAAAGTGACCAGCTATGAGGCGCGCGGTACAGTCGAAGTGGCATGATTGGGAGAGCCACAAATTTCCATTCATAGAGCACAAATAGTGCTGCCAACACAGCACCAGTAACAGTGCAGGCAATGAAGAAAGGCGACGCCCAAGCATACGTAACGCCGCCTCCGGACAGGGGGATGAGTAGGAGGAGTGTGGATGCAATGTTGAGCCCCATGCCACCGTAGTCAATTTTCTTTACTTTCTCGACATAGTCGCCGGATCGATGCTTCAAAGGCAAGAAGAACAGAATGATCATGGAGGTCGGGATGGCCAGTATGGGTACCATCCAGAACACCCACTTCCATGTCGCTCCCTCAACGACAGCGCCTCCAAGGAAGGGACCGACGCCATTGCCTAGAGCAATGACTGCGCCCAACCAACCTGCAATTGTTTAGCAGGTCGTAGAGACATGGTCTGACAAGATGCTTACCTTGATACTTGCCACGATTCTGTAATGTAGTGATATCACTGACAATAATCATGACTAGACTATTAATGCCACCGCCACCAATGCCCGCAATTGCACGGAGTACAAAAAGCTGTACCGAAGTTTGTGCGAATCCGCAGCCAAGATCTCCCAGAGCCATGAGCATGAGGCTGATGAGCAGTAGATTTTTCCGGCCAAATATGTCTGATAGTCGGCCGTTGATGAGCTGGAACGCTGTAGAAGCTATCAGGAACGAGGTGCCGATCCACGAGGTCGCGGTTCCAGTGTGCAGATCAATCGCGATCGCCGGCGTTGCTGTTGAGACACTGGTTTGATCGATAAAGGAGACAAACAAGCAGACCGAAAGTGCTGGAATAGCGATTCTGAGCTGAGTTGAGGTCATGGTATTCCTTTGACCGCCAACGGATGCCGCATCGCTCTCGTCGTCAGAGTCTTGCTCGGCTGCCAATGTAGGTGCCGGGCTGCCACAGTTGGATACAGGCGTACTTGAGTGACATGGCTCAACTTGATCGTCGCTCTTTTCATTCACAAGGTCATGATTTGGAGAATGGTCCTTTTCCGTGCCAAGCGTCGGATTCATGTTGTCGGCGACAGCGTGCTGGTTCTTGATCGTACGTAGGCTTTTTTCGGGGTCGTCATGCGTTGCACAAACATGTCAAGAAATGAAAGAAATGGATATGGATAGGAGAAAATGGCCTCAGACATGGTGGGTATGCAAGGTGAAGTGTAGGTAGGTAGGCTTCGGAAACCTCGCCCCAAGCGGGGCGAGACGGTGTGATGGTAGTACATTTGTCCCCGAAGCGGGTCGGCAGCCGCCTACGCCACAGCCGAAAAGAGCTTGCAACGGAAAAGAAAAGCTTTACATGCTTGGATTCCGTAAGGGTATGGTGGAGAAGACGTGTGACGACAGGGCGGGTGGGGGGTGCATTAGCGCCATCGTGGCCGCGACCATGTTTTCGGCACCTTCTGAGCCGACGCGTGCTGGGCCCACGCACACGCCAACGTTTATCGTCATGGCATGTGGATCTCGGATCCCAGGCGCACATGGCAATGGAGTACTCTAGAGATACCGGCGAGTTATCGGCATCGTGACTGGGTCTGCGACAGCCATGTAAAACTTTGGGCGTTGTCCGCCGAGAACAACCCCAGCGATCTGTCGCCATCCAAGGCTTTTCTTAGTAATGGGCCATGAAATTTGTGACTGCCTATGGCATCAGATGGATGTATCGGATAGCAGCAGAAATCTTATAATAGGCCGCCATGTTCACGGCAAAACGAGACAGTTTGTACCTTGCAATTTATTCCAGTAATATCAGAAACGACCATGACACGCCTATTCCAGCCATTGACAGTAGGGCCAGCCAGGCTAGACCATCGCATAGCCATGGCGCCGCTGACTCGCTATCGTATGGACGATGAGCATCGACCAACCAAAATCAGTAAAGGTACAGTAAATGCTACTTTCGTGATGATTGGAGATCCTGCTAACAGCATCTGAACAGAATACTATGAACAAAGAGCATGTGTTCCTGGCACTCTTATTGTCAGCGAGGCTACCATAGTCTCGAGGAATGCCATTGGATGTCGAAACGCACCAGGCATCTGGTCCGAGGAACAGATTGAGGCTTGGAAGGAAATCACCAGCGCAGTGCACGACAAGGGATGCACGATATATTGTCAACTCTGGCACCAGGGTCGGACTGCCAATGCCCAGGTTGTTCAAGAAGAAGGTCTGTCCATGGTCTCTGCGAGCGCTGTTCCAGTCTCACCTGAGGCTCAAACACCAGTGGAAATGACAGAGGAGATGATCTGGACAACGATTCAAGAATATGCGACGGCAGCAAAGAATGCTATCGTGGCTGGTTTCGACGGTGTCGAGATTCATGGTGCAAATGGTTACCTCCCTGATCAGTTCTTGCAGTCAACATGCAACAAAAGAACAGACGGTTGGGGAGGCAGCATTGAGAAGCGAGCGAGGTTCCATGTCGAGTTGACCAAGGCCGTAGCTGCTGCAGTGGGCGCTGATCGAACCGCCATGCGTCTCAGTCCCTACAGTGACTTCAACGGTATGCTCATGGATGAGCCGGAGCCAACATTCAGCTATCTGCTCGAGCAGCTGAAACCGATGGGACTCGGCTACCTCCATCTCATCGAGGCGCGCATTACTGGAAATGACGACTCTGACTGCGGAGGTCAGAAGACGGTGCGTTGGATGGTTGAGCAGTGGAACAATGTCACGCCGGTTATGCTTGCCGGCGGCTTCCTACCTGATTCCGCCAAGCAAGCGGTGGATGAGACATATAAACAGTACGATGTCATCATTGCTTTTGGACGATACTTTGTGGCCAACCCGGATCTCGTGTTCCGGGTCAAGGAAAGTGTGCCGCTGACCAAGTATGACCGCAGTGTTTTTTACACGCCAAAGACACCGGTAGGATACGTCGACTACCCACACAGCCAGCAGTATTTGAAGGCCATGACCAAAGTGTAGATAATGAATAAGAAGTATATCGTGCACATAATAGTGCTTAGGTTATATTTGTTTCATGTGGGAGCACCTACCAGGTTCTTGGGCAAGAATACCCTACCCAAGGCGGAGTATTACACTATGCGGGTCGAAGCGCCTACGCAACGGGTTTAGCGGAATAAATATTCAGTTCCAACACAATTACAAAGGGGCTTGATTCAACTGAGGAATATTCAACCCATGCACATTCTGACCAGACAGCGTCACCTCTTAATGTACCTATTGTACTGAAGAAAAAGCCATATGCTTGTGTTTGTACATACTCCCAATTAGCGTAGCAGTTCCAAGATTTCTGTTTTGTAGTGTTGTGTTATATTCTCTCACTATTCCAACAGCTTATTTGTGATTTTGTAGGGGTATCACCCAAACTGTGATCCTCCTTCCAAAGAAGGAACTCTTTTTTGCAAACTGCACCCCTTTTCGGCACTTTTAAGGGGGCTGTAAAATGCTTATATCGGCTACTAAGTAATCCAGGCTGCTTGTCAGTCCCACATGTCAACCAACTAGCAGTTAGCGCTTACTAAACCCATTCTGCACGCACTAACATAGGCTGCTAGTAATTAGCGCACTCTCCTTACTTGTGATACGTGAACTCCCTGAGAAATCTAGATGATCGGCCTATACCTGTGACCTCGATATATGGTTACTCGATGAAAGTTTATTCGTGCGTTAGCGGAGAAGGCCTATGCCTCTTACGAACAACGTAACGTCCCACACAGTGCTGTCCCTGAAAGTGATATATGAGCGGATAGAGCTCTCTCGTATCTGATGCAATCGATACGAATCATTTGATTTTTCTGTTGCTCATCACAGATGTTTTTTCTAGCGCTTACCAATGCGGAGCCTCATGGCCTTGGCCTGCGACCATTTCGGGCCATGTCCAAGTACTTGCCTAGATTATTCGGTGACCGGCAAACCATCCTGTCACGGCAGCTATCTGATCTTCAATCTATATAAGGCCGATCATCCTTCTTTGCTGATATCTCCATCCAAGGCAGCCTTCACTCTCGTTTCATCACCAGCCAGATAGTTCTTTTCACCTCATTCGTTCTTTCCGAATAATCACAATGCGTGTCAACGTTGTTTTCGCCCTCACCTCCATGCTAGGCATGACTGAAGCCCTGCGCCGCACCTGCAGACACAACCGCAATAATTGGGGCGAAGGCTGGTACTACACGGCCCCAGGCGACACTCTTGCCACTATCGCGGCAGACTTTTGCACCACTCCCCAAATTGTCAACCAATGGAGTGGTAGACACGATGCCCCCAACGCTCCCCTTCCCGTTGGCATCAACCTCAAGGTTCCATGCCGTGAGCGCAGGCGCGACTGCCGCCGAAACACTCCAGACGGCTTTGGTGCATACGTCATTGTCTCAGGTGATACTTTGGGCGCTATCGCTAATGACTTTTGCACCACTGCCGAGTTCTTGCAGCAGACGAACAGTCAAAGAATTTCGGACAAGAATTGGATTTTACCTGACTGGCAGATTCAGGTTCCTTGCAGCTGGAACTAGTAAATACTGAACCAGTTATGAGACTGTAAGTACATGTGCCTCTGCATCTGAAAGAAGAAGCTCAGTAGCTAATATTGCAAAAGATGAGATGTGCTCGGACGAGAGGAAGTAAAAGTACTATTACTATTCTGCCCTGTTCTGACAAATCGGGCATAGTCTTGGGGTGCTGAAGTGGGGGAGATGTGTCTCACGGCAGCGCTGCTGAAGTTGAGCTCACGAGGACGTGGGGGAGTTGGGTGAAGCAAGGCTTAGAGGGATTCAGACTGATACAATCATGATTGAGAAAGAGACCTTTCGAAAAATCTGCATCCCATGTCTAGTTCTACTTGCAAGTTGTTAAGACGGTCTTTTGATATACCGGACATTGCACTCTTAATACGTGCATTACCTTGCCAACCAGCTGACAATCTAAAGATACAATCTTGAATACCTTGCACATACGACCATCGGAAACTTGGAGCTGGGAAACCCGTTCGATCTTCCTTACATAAGCAGTTTACCGGCGGATTAGTAGTCAGGTGGGTGACCACTGGCGAATCCCCGCTGTCGTATGTTTTTTGTTTTTGCCGAAACTGCCTCTGTGAAGATTGAGGCTTGCGAGAAGCTCTTAAGAGTTGTGGTATTGTTCAAATTGCTCGGTAGGAAATGAACATTACCAGACTGCTTCGTCACGGCACTGGCCATGGTGAAGGAATGAGGATTGATTTTTGACATTTCATGGGCACTCACAACCATCCACAACAATCGCTGTCCACTGAAGTCAAGGGATCATAGAGAGAATAGCAAGTGACAGCATGTGCAGGCTGCCGAAGCGTTTGCATTAGCTATCATTTCCGCCTTGCACAAACTGAACTTACACATACGACTCCAGCCACCCGCAGCTCAGTCCAAAGGCTACGATGGCTTTCCTGGAGCCTTACTCACGGCTACGGAAAGATTGGCGGAACGATGGCAGGTAAGCATCCCGACCATGCGACAGCCACGGTTATGCGTGGCCGCTCACTCCGAAAATAGAAGTTCTGCGGCCTGCCTAGTGGATATGGCACACAGATCATCTCAGTATCGCACAGCCTACAAGAGTTGCAAGTAGAATGAGGGGAACTATAATTTGGTTTTTCAGCCCAAAGGATATCGGGGGAGTGAGTGGTTATGGTTTGGAAATGGGGAGCCGGCGTTTAGAAGAGGCGGGTAAGGAATAGTCCGCTGCAGCCCCGCGTTAGTGGATCAGAGCCCCGCCATGCATGGATCCACGACAGCTCCCGCTGCCACCTTGAGCTTCGCCCGCTCTATGTACATGTGTGATTAAACCAACACAACTGCATTCCAACAAACGCCAACATGTCTGCCGCCATAGAGTCGGAAACGCTGAAACAGTACCTGGCCGACAGCCCGCCTACCATTGTGCCGCTGACCATCAAGCCCCACTTTGATGCCTTGAGCGACAAGGAGAAGCTCTACGCCCACCACCTCTCCATGTGAGCCATGGAGACGCGTCAAACTGCCATAGCTGGGCAACTAACACATGCTTTGCAGCGCCTGCTTTGCTGGTTCGCGAATCGTCCTCCGCCAAGTCTCGCCCGAGTCCGAGCACATCTACGATTTCATCGTCGCCTTGCATAAGCACACAAAGGGCGACTACGCCGCCCTCGCCAAAGATGCCGGCCTCTCCTCCGAGGAGCTCGATGCCTACCTCGACTATGCCGCGCAGTTCCTTGGCAACATGGGTAACTACAAGTCCTTTGGCGACTCCAAGTTTGTGCCCCGACTAGAGCCCCGCCAGCTGAAGGCGCTTGCCACCGTCTCCAAGGACACGCTAGCCTTGTACGAGAAGTTCAAAGACTCCATCTTTGCTGGCAACGACGTTGCGAAGTTGCATCTGGGTTATCCAGCTGCAGGCCACGTTTCGACATACTACCCCGACAGCCCCAACATCACCAACGAAGAGATAGCCAAGGTCAGCGATTTCCTTGAGAGCAAGGGCTTGCTCCCAGAAAACACTAGAGTTACCAAGAAGGATGATGGATATGATGTCCTCATCGCTTCGGCGCTCGACAACCCCCCGCCAGAGCAGCGCGATCTGAAAGAAAATGAGTGGACAATGGACGACGGGAAAAAGGTCAAGCTCGTCTTTGGCGACTATTCCAAAGAAATGGATACCATTGCACACCACATTGAGCAGGCGAAGAAATATGCGGCCAACGAGAACCAAATTCAGATGATGGAAGAGTATTCCAAGAGTTTCCGCAGTGGTTCACTGCAAGCGTTCAAGAAGAGCCAAATGGCGTGGGTCCAAGACAAGGGGCCTCAGGTCGAGTCAGACATTGGCTTCATCGAAACCTACCGCGACCCTCACGGAATTCGCGGTGAGTGGGAGGGCTTCGTCGCCATGGTGAACAAGGAGCGGACACGCGCATTTGGAAAGCTGGTAGAGACTGCGCCCCAGTACATTCCTCTCCTGCCATGGGACAAATCTTTCGAAAAGGACAAATTTTTGAGCCCAGACTTTACATCTCTTGAGGTGTTGACATTTGCTGGTAGCGGTATCCCTGCCGGTATCAACATTCCCAACTACGACGACATTCGACAAAACTTTGGTTTCAAAAACGTCTCACTCGGAAACATTCTTTCTGCCAAAGCACCAAATGAGGCTGTTCCATTCATCAAGGACCGTGACCTAGCCACTTATCAAAAGTACCGGGACCCTGCCTTTGAAGTGCAGGTCGGATTGCATGAGCTCCTCGGCCATGGCTGTGGCAAGCTACTCCAGGAGACGGAACCTGGTGTTTTCAATTTTGACAAAGAGAACCCACCTATCTCGCCTCTGACCGGTCAGCCCATCAAAACTTGGTACAAGCCCGGTCAAACTTGGGGCTCGACATTTGGTGCTATCGCTGCTTCGTACGAAGAATGCCGTGCTGAGTGCGTTGCCATGGCACTATCTTGCGAGTTTCCCATTCTGCAGCTTTTTGGTTTTGGCGACGGCAAGGTCGACATGAACAGCGAGGCCGGCGACGTATTGTTTACCGCATATCTTCAAATGGCCCGCGCTGGTATCGCCGCTCTGGAATTCTGGGACCCTAAGAGCCGAAAGTGGGGACAAGCCCACATGCAGGCACGCTTCTCCATCTTGCGGACCTTCCTCAACGCTGGTGTCGAGTTTTGCCAGTTAGAGTGGGAACAAGAAGATCTCTCTGACCTGACGATTCGCCTGGAGCGCGATCGCATCCTTGACCTTGGCCGGCCAGCTGTGGACGACTACCTTCAGAAGTTGCATATTTACAAGGCCACCGCAGACGTCGCTGCTGCCAAGCGCATGTACGACGAAATCACAACTGTTGAACCTTTCTACGAGAATATGGTTAGGCCAGCCGTCTTGAAGAAGAAGACACCACGTAAGGTCTTTGTGCAGGCGAACACGGTCGAGAAGGACGGTAAGGTAGAGCTGGTGGAATACGATGTATCCAACAAGGGTATGATTCAGAGCTATGCGGACAGAGAATATGTGTAACTGTACTTTGTTAAGAAAACCAGCTACAGCCCGCTTGGGTGAGGAAATGATAAGGCTGTACTTATGAACAGACTATGAATGTAAGATGCATGAAGAAACAGACGAACGCCTTGCTTTGAGTGACTCGTTTCGACATGAGGGATACTTCATACAGAGTATATCAAAGCTTTGAACTTTCAAGCCGACAGTGATGCCTCGACAGCATGCACTCAAGCATCTCCGAATACCTCCCGAAAGACATCGAGGTTTCTTTTGCCAACAGTACCACTGGCATATATCGCAAATGCCACAGTATCAAACCATCCCGTAAATTCCTCTTGCTCAAGTACCTGCTTCATCTCTCTCGCAACAACCTTCGGCGGACACCCATACGCACCACACCCCATTGCACCCAATACCAACCTCGTAACACCCTCCCCAGCCGCCATCCTCAGCACCAACCTAATCTTCTCCCTCAAATCCTCCAACTGCGACGCATCCGCAAAGTCCTCCTTATCTTCCGTCACTTTGGGGAAACACGGCGCCGCAACCGTAATCACCGTAGCCACATATCTTTCTTTCTCCGGCAGCTCGACAAGATCCGCATCGAGTGTATCTCTGAATACCACGACTCCAGGTGATACGATACCCGCGCAAGAACCAGGGCCCATGTTGGGCCAGGGATACCACTCTGGCTTTAGCGTTGGATAGAGTGTAGACGAGTAACATAGTGCTTCTTCTTGCGTGCGCGACAAAGTGTAGCGCCATCCACCCGCGGGCTCGCGATCAGAGGCCAGATTTAAAACACCGACTTTACTGTTCTTGTCATTCTGAGTGCTACCCGAGGGTTTCAGTCGTTTCGCTAGCGCAAAAGAATCGCTGTTGTGGATTTTTATGGGTTTTTGCAGGGTGAGTTTGGGATAGGTTGGTGAGGACTTGGAGAGAGGTGGTAGCTGTGATGGGATGAAGGTGCTCGTGAGAGAGCCGCCTGGGGTGGAGGATGCGATTTTGGCAGAGCGCTTGATGGTGTCTTCGCAAATTTTGCGTCGGGCTTGGAGGTCGAGCATGGTTGTTGCTGGATGTTGGCGCGTGAGTGTGTGGAGGTTAGCGGATTAGGCAGATGTGATGGACTTAGGAGGTGCAAAGTGAGCTAAGATTGCCGGATTTGGACTAGTATAATGGCGCGTAGTTTACCATCTTTTGCAGCGGACATCCAACAAGGCGGCTGCGATGTGTCACCAAATCTCAAGTACTAATGGTATGACGCTATTATTATTAAAATGCTCTAAGGCGAGTAATGCACCACATTTGAATGGATGATGGCGGTGCTGCGCAATCCTATAGATTGGACATTACATTGAATTGAATGATACTTGCTGCTGCCACGATCTGATCCGGTTCTTACAACAACTTCTCTCCCACTTCTCCTAAATCTAGAGCTTCAAGATGCCCTTGGCCTTGGCCTCCTGGCACTTGGGACCAAGCTTCTTGTCCAGGTTGTTCTTGGTCAAGACAATAGACGTGATAGACTTGCTGGCACAGAGATCCTCGGGAACGGGACCAGTCAGCTTGTTGTCTGAGGCATCGAAGAGCTCGAGCGTGGGGATAGCACCGAGGCCTTTGGGGATAGATCCGGTCAGCTGGTTACCGAGCAGGAGAATCTCCTGAAGTTTCGGGGCGTTGGCAAGGCCGGCAGGAATAGCACCCGTGAGCTTGTTATTAGCGAGTACGAGGTACTTAACAGGACTGGCGCCGATGGTAGGGGGTAGTTCGCCTGAGAATTGGTTGTTATTCAGGGCGATGAATTCGATTGCAGGGTAGGTAGTAAAGAGCTTGGCGGGGATTTTGCCAGAGAATTGGTTGAAACGGAGATCCAGGAAAGTCAAGTTGGCCTCAAATACGTTTCCAGGGAATTCTCCAGAGAGATCGTTGTTGGCAAGGTCGAGCTCGAACAGGTACTTTTGGCTTCTGATGTTGGGCACCGAGCCCTTGAAGTGGTTGCTACGGGCATGGAATATAGCAAGGTCGGGGAATTTTTCGAGAAAGCCAGTCAGCTTCACGTCGCCAGTCAACTCGAATTCAGAGAAATCGATACTGGCGAGACTGAGAAGATTAGTGTCCGGGTTCACTTCGCAGTAGAATCCTTCCCATTCACAGACACTGTGAGCTCCAGTCCAGTTTTTGAGGATGTCCCGGGGGCCAGTAACGGTCTTTGCGAATTGGCGGGCAGTAGCAGTGTCTCGCACCAGATTGGTGGGAAAGTTGCTGTTTGGACCGAAGCCTTGGGGAGCAGCTTGAGCAAGGGCCAAGAGGCCAGATAGAACGAGAGAAATCATCATGTAATGCGGTGTTTAACGATAGTGAGGTGTCGATTCAGTAATGACCCAATTTCAACGAGAGACTAAAAAGTTGGATTTGAATTTGTAGTGCGCCTTTTTTTTTTCTCTTGCTAGGCAGCACCGCCAATTTAAATACCAAGAGCACACAGTCCCTGATGCTCACCGACTGAATGGGCTACTTCTGAGAGGTGTTGTAATAAGTCCGAAATGAATACCGAGATGTGCGCAGATCATTTGGGGACCCTGCCAAATCACCGTCTGACAGAGTGGCGCCTTGGCATCGGTCTCCTTACTTGAACACAGCTGCCGCTCACTCAACACTTGAACCGCTCAGCCGGCGACATTGCAATTTTTCCTTGAATCAGCCCATGTATGCCTTTGACATGGCCTTGATTGCCTACATTTCAACAATCTTTCTTGATTAGAAATTTTATACATCTTACGTCTTGCGGATGCACAAAGTTTAACGCAAAGTGCTGACGTACGTAGCCACCTCTAAACTTGGACCACAGCAAGAGAGTCCCCTTGGAATGATCCATAAAAACTTTCCATGGCTGACCCTCCTTTACCCAGCAGGTTATTGAAGTCTGTTAACCGCTCAGTAATAGCAGTTCTTCCATTGATTGATCCAGCCAAGAACTTGAATTATGCATATGATTAGCCATAAAAAGCGTTCGCTAATCGCGGGGTAATATGTATATTCAGTCACCAGTATACGAGGTCTGATATCTGAGAACGTGCGCTCACGGCCTTACAAGTGATCCATCTGACGTGGGAAGGGGGTAAACTTTCACGCGACCTCTCTCTACTCGCGTCCACCTGCTCAAAGGGTACATGGGTTGAGTCTTACAGTCACATTGTTTCAGCTGCAAAGTTTCGCATACGTCACTCGAAAATCCCAAACGATGTTGTATTCATTGGTCGCAAGAGATACCTCTTGAGTCCGAATGGCAATCGTAAATGTGCTGTACAGTGGTTCATTGATCATTCAACAGTCCAGTTTAGGTTCAAACTTTATATGTGATTGAGTAGCACAACTGTTTGTGAGGATCTAGTGAAGAATTTGTAGTTTACTGTACTGTGAAAAGGCCTCTGTTAGTCCGCAGGATTCTTAGAGTGCAGTGTGTTCGAGACCCGACTATATGGTAAAGGAACGATGTGACAGTCAGACTGACCAGGTAGACGGGTCGAGAAGAACCAAAAAGCTTTTTTTGGAGCCCGAATAGCACAAGTAAAAACCGTCGTATTTGTACCTACAGCCTGCCAAGTAAAGTTTACCAAATAAGCACTAAGGCTGGTCAAAGCGCTGCTTTCCTTAGCTCCGTCCCATTTCGTTCGATCCAAGGCTCATCTTCCATTTCTCCTCTTTCAATTTGAGATATCGCAACATCCAATTTATACTTTCTACAAAGCAGTGTAGTTCCCCAAGAGTTCGTCTCTCGGTTCTAGGTTATTCTAGATTCAGGAGCCACTTGCTAGCGCTTACGGACATAATTTACCCTCGTAAGCTGTACAAGGCTAGACTCGCTGACACTCACAACTGACTCGTGAGCTGTTGCCTTGATGAACTGCTCGTCAGCAACAAAAGGGGTGATATCTCAGTCGATATTGATCCTTGTTGGAAACTGATTCCTGTCTATTAATCCAGCCATACGCTGGCAAAGCTACACGTAAAGTCTGAACGCAATTGCTTTTCAGCACCTGCATACTACATGAATTCCCCAGGCAATTTCCGCCTCCGCGCGGTCCAGTAAGTGTTCGGGAACTAACGGACCGATAAGTAGATCCAGACGGACCAGGCAATTCCAGGAGCATATTTGGATGACAGCCACCGGGTCATCTGAGTCTTATTACCGTAATCGCTCGCAAAGTCGACCCAAGAATGGTGGTATCACGTGAACAGTATCGCCGATGCCACGATATTGTCCAATCGCACATGGCGTATATGATCCAAGTCTGACAATTGTCCCTGCGCGTTTAATAATCAAAGGTCACTACACGCGAATCTCGCTGTTCAGATCGATTTTCATTCAACCATGTAGAGATAGAACTTGCAAAGAGAAGAGAATATAAAAACAACAACCTGTATGTAACTTTCACTAATGGAATAAAGTTCCTAAGATATCCCTTATCGTTTTCGATAATTTCGACGTACTCACAAAAGTCTACCACTGGCCAATTCTATGCTACATTCGAAAAACATGATGCCCAATGTCAGCCTCTCGTATCCAAACCTTCTTGAGCGTAGAATCGGCGCGGATTTCGGCACAAAGCTGGTGGGCAAATCAGTGACGAGAAGTAATGGGCGAAATTATCAAGAAACTCCGAGTGAGCAATATCACGCTGTTCTGGGTATTTGGACATTCAAAAACTGGGGGAACAAAAGGACAATCTGGCTTTCCAGACTATCGACCAGAGCGGGGAGCGAGGAACCACTAGATTGAGAAGGACGGCTACAGTATCGTATGAAAGAGTAGCTGAAGGTGGAAAACATGATGACAAGATCTTTCCTTGCCTGATCATCATACCTTGTAATCAAACATTACGACAGAGTTGTGTGCGTTGTCCACTCTGAAGCATGTACATGCAGGGGACAGAGGTGGCCTGAATAACATCTCAGGCCACCGTTTTGCCAGCTTTGTGTCAGGAGACGCTTTGAAGCGCTGCGAACTACTTGATCATCTGTAAGCGTGCTCTCCTGTTTTCTATGTCACTCATGTGACAGATGGAATTGGAGCTGCTCAATCAAGCCCCTTACAGACACTATCTTCAAGACTTGGTACCTTGTATCTTGTTACAGGAACAAAACAACTTGGATATACTAAGATAAGCATTTCCTACTGAAGTAAATCACTTCATCAGATTGATCTGCTCATCGTTCAAAATCAAGGGTAAGAAAAAAGTAGATCTCTCCAGGTCTTTCAGATATGAGGCCTGGATGAGGTCACACAATATCTGTCGTCCTGTCTTATTGAACAAAGAACAAGTTTGAACGCCGTGTGATTTATAGAGGCGATTGAATATTGAAAGCAAGCGTGTTTGAGAACTATCATCTCTTCCACCAAACCCTCGAGCACAAACCTAATCACTCGTACTTCTACCAGCCTGATACCAAAAGCCATCGCAGCATCAATCCCACAGCTAACTAAGAAGCCCCCACTTACATCATCATGCAAGCCACAAAAGATTTTAGTCACTTCAACCCAAGCGTACTTGCATGACCCGAGCGCGCTAAGTAACTACATATTGTACTAGTACTGCGTGTCGTTAGCGGCGTTCTTTTTTCTCAACATAGAAGCATCTCGACCTCTGATGTAAGTTGGATCGATCCGGGGGTGGTGCATATGCAATACGATTGGCCCGGTTATTTGAGCTTTGGAGGATATATGATGGGTTTGGAATCAGGGGATTTATGCCAGGGATATACAGTATGATGAAAGTTGAAGAAGGGGAATAACACTTTTTCGAAAACATCAGTCGTCAGAATGGGGTAGAGAGGGGCTTTCCCAGCTCTGGTATTACAAAGTACACATCAAAAAGATAGGGTATTTTACTGTTAGTCTCCTATTACCGTACACTCTACTTCTAACTAGTCTATGAGCAAACCACTTAGTCAAAAACATCAGTAGCAAAACGCTCGTTGCGCATTCCGTCGAACCACGCCCGTGCCTTGGCATCATCCACCTCGTGTCCCTTTTCACTCAGCCTCTCCTTTGCGATCTTGATGAGCGCCTCCTGCACGCCATCGCCCACACCGCGCGATCCACACACAAACAGCTTCGCACCAGCTTCAAACTGCTCGACGACGTCGGCACGGTCGTGGTAAACACGGTCCTGGACGTACTTGCAGCCATGCGACTCGTCAGACTTGCGGGAGAAGGCAAAGCGAAGCGACACGGCACCCATATCTTCCCATTTCTTGAGCAGATCCTTGTAGATGAGATCGGACGAGGGAGTGCGGCAGCCGTAGAAAAGGATTGCGGGAGCAAGTTTGCGGCCGGCTGCTAGCTGTGCGGCGCGCTCCTGGATGAAACCGCGGAAAGGCGCCAGGCCTGTGCCTGAACAGATCATAATGACAGGCACGCCCTGACCGTCCTTGGGCAGGTGGAATGCTTGGTGCGAAGGGCGCACGCTCACGTGGAGCTTGTCGCCTGGCGCGAGCTGCGCGAGGTAGTTTGTTGCGACACCAACGTAGCGGCCTTGTCCACTCAGGGCTGGACGATTGATAACGGAGTAAGTCAAAGTGACGTGGTTCGGATTCCAGAGGGGTGAAGAGGAAATAGAGTATTGTCGGACGCGCATGGGTGGTTGCATCTTGAGGAAGACACCAAGGGGCAGCTTGACGGATGGGAAGCGCTCCAGGAGATCCAGAACGGATACACGTTTTGCAGTGATCTCCGAGCTGAAAGCTTCATCTGCGAGGCGAGAGAGCTCCTTCTTCTCTCCCTCGTCGGGTGTGCTCTCGACAAGGGCTTGGACATTGCGCTTGCTGGCGGGCTGAGCAAGCTCCACATATGCCGAAAAAACATCGACGGCGCTAATGGGTGTGTCGGTCGGTAGTGTGGTTGGGCCAGCAGACGAGATGGTGAGCATAGAATCCCAAGGCAGACCAAAGTATCTCATAACGCGATGAATGTTCTCCTTGGGGTTGAGAGGTAGGACGGCTAGGTAGTCACCTGCAGAGTACGTCATATTCGATGGAAGACTGATTTCGATATGCCTCTTCTCGTCAGAATCAGAGGTCGAAAGAACTTCACACTCCTCGACTCGAGCCTCGCGAACATCCTGGCGAAGCGTCGATGACCGTGGCGCTGAAATTTCAATGTCCAGTGTCGTCTCCAGTGAACCTTCGCCATCGGCCTCTGCAGAACCGTACTTCTCGCGCAAAGCAGGCCATAGGACTTGGTCTTCCCAAGTCTCAAAATCAGTAAAGATGTCTCCAGATGCGGCATCAGTGGTGCCCATGTTGACCAACCTGGTCGCTCCTCGCTCCTCAAAGACGGTGTTGAGGTGCTTGGGGACCTTGTGGAAAGTCTTGGCCCAGTCACGGTGACCGCACCCAAAGACAGCATACGAGACATTCTCAAGTTCCTTGCTCTTTAGAGAATCAACCCAGTTGACAAAGTGAGCGGCATTGTCAGCAGGCGCTCCTTCGTAGGAAGCTGCTAGCATAACAACGGGCTTGTCTGTCGGTACGTTGTCACGGATTGTGTCCAGTGTGTCCACCACGTCCGCCCTAAACCCATGGTTTGCTGCATCGCTAGCCAGTCGGTTTGCAAGAGCTTCGCAAGTGCCAGTGTTGGATCCATAGTAGATTGCCATGGGCTTGCCGTTGGTAGGTTTCTGCTTTTTAGCAGGTGCCCCATCGGATGGAGGTGGCTTGTTCGCGGTGTTTGATGACAGAGACCGCTCAAGCGAGGTAGCAGTAATTCCGTTGCGGAGATGTGCACGCATGAAAAAGTCCTTTGGCTTGATAGTTAAAGTCTGTTTGATCTGGAGCTGGTATGATGAGTCCTCCATGGAGAAGTTGAAATTTTGTAAGAGAATGGCAAGGACCAGGAGAGCCTCTTGCCAGGCAAACGGTCTGCCAATGCAGGCGCGCATGCCGTTGCCAAAGGGCTTCCAGCAGTTGGGGAACTCTTCATTTCGTTTCTCAAACTCTGCGTCGAGCATACGTTCTGGGCGGAATTCCTCTGCATCCTCGCCGTACACAAGGGGATCGCGATGAATCTAACGCGAGTGTGTTAGTCACGTGTCTAAACATGCATATGGATGCTACTATCTTACCATCGGAAGGATCGTGAGAATAGGAACGCCAGATTTGATGGCATATTTCCCTCCTAGAGTAGTGTCCTCTTTAGCGCCCAGGTTGATGGCAGGGGCAGTGGGCTGGAGGCGCAGGCTCTCTCGGAGCACAGCGTTGAGGTATGGAAGCTTTGTCAAGTGGTCAACCGTGATTGGGCCCTTGCCAACCACCTTGTCCACCTCTTGTTGTGCCTTGTTGTATGCTTCCGGATTCTTTAACAGGTAATAGAATGTAAAGGAAAGTAGACCTGATGTGGTTTCGTGGCCAGCGATCAAGAAAGTGATCATGTTGTCAATGACATTTTCATCCTGTTGATGTTATTCAGAGAGTACCGAGGACTCCAATAGGGGTTGACTTGCACTCATCTTCTCACCCGTCTTTGGATCTACACCGTTGAGCATGCCATTGAGCAGATCCTTCTTGTCGGTAGGGTTTTCTCTCCTTGTCTTGATGACGTCCAGACTTGTCTTGCGCAACAACTCAATGTCTTTCCAGTATTTTTGGGTCTCTGCACCATAGAACATCTGTGAGATGGGATCCCGTCTTGATCGGTCTCCGCTGGTTTTCAAGAAGTCGGCCATTGCATCCACAAAAGGATGCATGTTCTCGGTGTAGTACGAGTTGAAGCGGTAGTCCATGGCACATAGAGCAATAGTATCTAGTGTCAATCGTGTGAAGTCGTCGGTGACGTGTATAGTGTGTTCGTCTCCGTGTCTTGCCCATTTCATCACAAGCTGAGAGGCAATGTCGTGCATCTCGTCGAACATGTTGCGAATGGCGAGAGGACCAAGCTGCGGTAGCAGCACACGATGTGCGATGCCCCAATTCCTCTCTTGAGGTCCATATGCTGTAAACAGACCATCGTGCACTCCGTTGCGCACTTGATCCAAGGATGCTGCTATGATCTTGGCGAAACGCTCCTCATCACAGACCTCGTTCATCAAGGCCTGAGATCCAACAACGATACGCTCGCCGCCAAGATGAAACTTCCATATTGGGCCTGAAAAAGTTAGTGGTCGTGGTCGATGTTGCGAAGTCGGTATGGATATGAATGCTCACTAAGACAATATGCAAAGGTTTCGGAATAACGGCTTACCATATTTCGAAGTCAATGTGCACAGCGACAGCATGGGGTTTGTGGCGTCAATGTCTGCAATATTGCCAACAAGGGGCAGGCCTGGAGGACCAGGAATAGGTTCGGTTGCCATTATAGCGGTTTGACGATAACAGACAAGTCAGAACAAGACAGGTGTGAATGGAAGCAAAGGGTATAAAGATGGTGGTAACAAAGCATTTGCAAGACGCAAAAGACGGAAATCACTGTAGCCTTATCTATGCCTGGGATGAATGAGGGGAGCAGTAAAAAGTAAACACTGTCGCATCACTTTACCCAAATGACATGGTAGTAAGAAGGCGATCGGACCCTTGGCGCGTTCCGAGTGATATATTTCTCATGCGTTGGGACCCTATGAACGGTTGGGAGCAAGATGCCTCGGTCGGAGATGAGAATTAGAGCACGGTGATTCGCTGTAGGTGATGGGGATACTGGCGCGCTGCAGGCTCCACGTTAAGGGTGGACTAATGGTAGTCTGTGCGAGACGCTAGATGCACAAAGCCATGTTTCGCCAAAATGTATGTAGGGATGGTCTGGAGAGATTCCTGGTACACGATGCCATAGCAGTGACAGAACCTGTTTGGTCTCAGGGCATAATTGAGCGATTGGGCTCGGGCATTGATAGTACCATCTGGCAGAAGACGTAACGACGCATAGATGTTGAAGAAGCCAGCCCCAAGGGGCCTGGCACGAACCTAATTTAGTGAAGGGAAGCGTCGGTAGTGATGACGATGGTGCCTGGGTATAATGCACGTCTGCGGTCGAGGTTGCATGGCTAGCCTCATGTTGCGGCGTAAGTGGCGACGGTTAGCGCTTTTGGTCCGTGGGCGGAGACTCGGACACTCGCGTCTCTTCCGCTACCGAGTCTGGAAAGTCACCTCGGCAAATGTCTTGGCTGTCATTGGTCCATCGCCGCTGCGAGTACACCACCACCACCTCCTGGTCCCAGCTGTATCCCACTGTGCTTCGGACGAAAGCATTTGGATGCCAGTGGGGTGATATCGTTGCCATTGTCGCTCTCGCCGCACTTGAAAACATGTCTCTTGCCCTTGTCCCATCTTGGTAAATGTTGCGAGCACAGCTTTGCCCACTTTTCCTTGCACTTACAGTGTTTGTTGCCACGCCTCAGATGGCTGTGTGCCTCTCGTGCAGACAATGCAATATGTAGTGTTAGTAGGAAAATCCAGGCGTTATGTTGCATCGCGTCTAGATCTGCGCTTGGTGGCTGCGTGCTCGTACTTGTACTTGTACAGTAGCTCGGGCAGCAGCCCAGCCCTGTGCCTAATCGGGCTAGATCTCCCGTGGCCTCCGCAGCTTCTTTCCCCGCATGCTGCACTTGTCCACCAAGCATTCACCCAATGGCTGTCCCGCTGCCACCCGCGTCCAACCTTCACGCCATCCTTCTCGTCACCAAGTCGCGCTCGCTTGGTCCTCGCCTCGTCTTCCATTATCCTCCCTTGTCGCCGTCAGCCGCCGCTCTCGCCGCTGCCAAAGACCCGGCTTGGTTCCGACACGACGCGTCCACGGCAAGCGTCGATTCGCGCAGCTCCGACAGCGATTGGGACAGCAGCACTGACTCGGAAGATGACAATGATGTCGAGATAGGAAGCCGCACTAGCGGCGGCCGCGGATCGGGCAGGGCCTTGACGGGCCGTGTGAGTGACAAGTCCAAACTTGGGGCTGGTGTATGGGGCAAGCACGAGACTATCGACGAGGAAGATACCGAGGACGGCGAAGAAAGCAGCGGAAATGGACGCAGACGAAAGGGCGGCGATCATGACTGGGACACGGTGCTGGGCTTCAAGACGGATGCGCTGGAAAAGATGCTGAGCCCAAGCAAGGACTACAATAAGCGTCGCTTCGAATTGGGGGTCGAGAGCATCGTCTTTGTCGGCGCTCCCATGTTCGTCAGAGAGGACGGCCTGTGGAAGAAGCTCAAACGGAAGAAGAAGAAGCGGTCCGACAAGGAAAAGCTCCAAGACGGCGATCTCGTCAGAAACCTGACCATTGTGGACGAAGACGACGGCGCTGCTTCTCCCGAAGTTCCCCCTAAGCCGGTTCCCGAGCCATTCGTCTACCCAGAGGGTTTCGAGCCGGGATATGGACACAGTCCCATGTCTAGTGGACCCTCAGCAGCGCCATCAGAAGCCGGGTCCGACACCCGAAGCAACTCGACCACGCATGACAACAATCCCGACATGACCATGTTCAATGTCGTCTTTGTGCTAAACCCCCCTGTACTAGAGTACCAGCAACGCGTCAAAGAAATGTATGACAACGTTACGCGCAAGTATGCCAAGGCGCTCAAGTACGAAGAGGCACGCTTCCAGTATGTCTGGAAGGAGTCGAAACGCATCATCGACATCAAACAACGAGCAAAAGAAACCAACGAGTCCCTCACCGCGACATGGCGCAAAATTGTCAACACATCTCCCCTTGCCAAGTCGATTGCAATCATGTTCGACGCAATATCGCACGACAAGATTGCGCACATCCACTTTGATGCCACCTTCAACACGTCGTTTCAGATACCCCAGGCTGATTCCACGCCATACCTGCCCACTGCCATCGAGCCACAGATGCCGGGACTATGGCTCACTACGTCAAATGTTGTCTTGGAAGATGACGAGGCCCCTATGACACAACATGCTGCCCTGCTGCTTCTTGAAGATGCAGAGGTCTTGATCAAAGACCTTGGCGGAGATGCATCAGGCAATGCTGCTGCCATAGCCTTCTACATTCGTAACATCATACCCACAAAGTCATTGCTGAAAATATCAAAGAGACACAACATCTCAGCGCACGACATGGAGTACATAGCAAGCCACCTTGTGTATTGGCGACGCGCGCGCCTCATTGCACCCCTGTCACCGCGTGACACGTATATTGTTAGTCCCAACGCCGACATGACCGTTCTCCCCGCGGCCATTGCTGCCTATGCGCAACGATTTCCGACCTTGCCTACCTTGCCCAAGATACTCAGCATGCTATCCGGTACGCCCCGGCCGTACCGGAGTTTTATACCTACAGCCGAACATCGCGAAGCCTACATGGACATTCTAGCTTGGCTCATGCGTGGGGGTTGGGTGACACAGCTGCGAACATTTGCTTGGGTGCGTGTAACGCCTGAGATCAAAGCTCAAGTTGCGACTGAGATGGAGCGTGAGGAGCGGATAAAGAAAGCTGAAGAGGCACGCAAAGAAATGCTTGGCGACAATGAATCGAACGCAGAGAGCTTGCTTTCCGGTAAACGTGGTAGTCTACTGTCATTGAGCTCTCTAAGGACGTCATCGCCATTAAGACGCACTAGAAGGGATGGGGACGAAGAAATGGAGTCGAGTACAATCTTGAGCCCACGACTGACATCTGCGGCAATGACTCGCAGCTCTTCCGCACGTACAGGGTCAGATGCTGGAAGCACAAGCAGCCAACGAACAACAATTGCACTCAACTCGTCGCAACGAGCCGAGTCACCATCACATATTGGCCTGCGAGAGGTCAAACCGCACCGGCCCTCGCCGCTGCATTTGAAGCCTACTTCCCCCTCTCCATCACGCAATTCTATAGTCTCTCCGACTTCCCCCCTGGAAATGCCGGTGCCCCAGGACCCATCGTCTTTTACCCACAGTACCATACTCTCGCCCCAAAAGGCATCTTCTCTCGAAGCTCGTTGGCTTGACAAGATTGCGCAAACCTTTGAAGAATCTTCCATAGAGTCTGCAAACCCAAGCCCACCAAAACAAACTGATGGTGGCTTTGGCGGCATCACGGGCAAAGAACTAAGAGAAAGCTGGCCAATGCTCTTGAGGCATTTGGATGGCAAGCATGCGATTGAGGACGTTTCAGCCAGGGAGGGAATCAAACGGAAGAGGGTGGCGGCACTTTTCAATGCAGTCAAAGAGAGGGGTTGGCTGGTTATTGCACGGCATTGGTAAAGGACTTTTTCAGCCAAACTATACCCATTTAACAATGTTGGCTTGTAACATCGCCAAGATTTCCTGACTACGTACAGATTTACTTTCATTCTGATTCAAGAGCTCGCAATCCGGACTATGCCATTACGCTATCCCTTGGTTTCATCCCTAGTGACTTTACATAGACTGTACAAACTTGGAGTTTTTACACTTGCTGTAATGATGGAATCAATGGCTTCGCCTTGTGGAACATAAACAGGAAAAGACCGATTTACCCACGCCAAGATTCTTCCGCTGCCTAATCTCAATTGGTGATTCGCATCGCTTCTTAGAATGGTGTTGACCTTTGCTGCGGCCCGAATGCGCAATGCACGTCATCCCGAGGTTGCAAGCGCTGCAGCGCACCGACCACCGGCCAGTCAATAGCGCTGAGTTTATCCAAAGCTCACTCCACCACAAGCACACATCTTCCGCATAGCCATTGCGCCTTGACATCGCCGAAGAGGGTCCTTGAAGATCGCTAAGAGACCACTCCGCGCGCGTAACTGCCATTATGAGTACGTTTGGTGGAGCGGGGCTAGGGCAAAAAGTCCAGAAACCAAGTCCGTACGTTCACCCACCACGATGCGCTCTTCAAATCCAGTGACGGTACTGGTGGAAGAACACTCGGATCCTGGGTATTTTTTTTACCATGCATGTGCTAAAGTCTGGATAGTCCTGAACGGGGGTCTTTTCCTCTTGACCATGATGGTACGTCCAATCGCCATGATCACCTACCTATTCCTTTGGCAATTTTTCTACACTTCTACAGCGTCTGACACCCGTTTTAGGAGAATGCAAACATATCATGATGTCGTATCTGCGATGTATCAAATCCCACCGTGGGAGTAACGATCCCGAATGCCGCGACCTCTCCAAATCGTATCTATCTTGCCGCATGGACCGGTACGTAGACCGCTCCTGCCGCCTCTACAAATATAATATTATGCGATAAAAGGCATGGCTAGAAATAATACATGGCTCACGATGAATATGGCTACAGGAATCTAATGGCACCCGATTCGTTTAAGAACCTGGGATTCGGCGACGACAATGACAGCTCTAGTCCTGCGACAGCAGCGCAATCATCGCAGTCTGGAAGTCAAGACAAACCTCGAGGGGCCTGAAAGCCGGCGTGATGCCCATGCAATCTAGGGCCTAGGCCATTTGGCCACCAGCACTTCGGCTGCATATCAGTAGCCGAGCTTACACCGACTCTATGAATCCCAGTTCTATACAATGCTATATCCCCGATTTAGCCGACGCGTATTCTCTGGTCAAGATGTACCATGCGCTTGTTGCAGCTGTACAGCAGCGCTGACAGACTAATTTGATAAGACACCTAGCGTCACGATGGGCACAAGACAATCATGCAAGAGATGGAAGAGGTTAAGAATCTGAACTGAATGGGTTGTGGTGTGTATGGAGAATGCGCATGCAAGAGGCAAAGAGGAAAGGTGAACAGAGAACAACCTGACAGATGCTGCAGATACGGGTTATGATCATGACCAGATGCATCACAACAAAGTGAAAACAAGTTAGTATAAGCCACACAGCACGTGTTTCAAACCGCACTATTTCCCTGTGCAGTGCAGCCTTTCTATCTTTCCGCCGATCACTCAAGGCACGATTCCCACACTAGGATCAGGGTACCACAACATGGCGTCCATACCCACCCATGACCTCCTCCATGCCCATCCTAGCATCTGCATCTGCATCTGCACGTACGCATGTATGTGAAGTGTGTGGCAACGATTGCCGTCCTAGCCGAGACACGCAAGTCATCCCCCGCAGCCCACATCTGGGAAGCTTGTCTGCCGATCGTTTTCGGTGCAACCGTCATACAGAACTCGCTAGCTGCTGAACACCGTTCCGATGACTGAACTAGAGACTAGAGCCCCTCCCTTTGTCCCTGTCAGATGGGCACTTTGAGTGCCAAGAGAGAGGGAGAGAGATGATGGTGCAGAGTCTGGTTTGTGCGCTATACCCGTGTTAAGACAGTGCCACTCGTGTGTATGCTAAGATTGCAAGCGCGTTTTGACGATAGCAGCAGATGTCTTTGTTCCAAATGGACTAGAGCCAAGATATGAACTGCAGCGCGCTCACTATACTGATGTCTAGCCACCGAGAACCTGATTCTAGAGCGGAAAAACACCCAAACGCAAGTATCAAAGTGCCCTGCTATATCAAACAACACGGCAAACACGGAACTTGCAAGCAGCAAACAGCAAACATCCTGATCCCATACTCATCCATCCCTCAACCCCCGCACTTTACCATCTTCCTTCTTTCTTTTTTCAACCCTGTGCACACCGCACGCCCTGAGACATGTAACGCCGCAGACGTCAACACCACCACCACCATCACAACTAGCACCCCGTACACAGTCATGCCCCCCACGCACCCCTTCCCTTCCTTCCTCCTACCCACCCTACCAACAACATGTAAGTGTAGACCCAAAAAAAAAGATCAGCCATCACCACTTCCTCCCCCGTAGCACCTAACCCCTCACCCTCACACCTAGCACTCAAACAACGAGTCAGGAACCACGGAACACAACCCATATGGCACCCCCCCCCCCCCCCCCCCCTCTCTCTCTCTCTCTAATCGCCACTACCGCTGCTCCCCCTAATCTCCCTTTTGTGTATCCCCGGCTACCTGCATACATACATGCATGTGCATACACAAACACCAGTTGGCGACTAGGGTTGGGTCGTGTTGTGCAAGCCCCGTGTGTCTGTGAGACTAAGTCCTTGTCTGCTTTGTGTAACTTTGTTTTAGTCTGTTCGTTCGTTCGTTAGGGGGAAGGGAGGGGGGTCATTGCGCTGCTGGTGACACACACAAACAGGCACACCGGGGACTTAAGACTTGGACTAAAACCAGAGCTGACACGGAGCTTGCATGTGGAAAGCGGATTGGCTGCGGTCCTGGAAGCCGTTTTCGCAGATAGGACCCTTTTTGTTGTGAGTGCTAGTGCCGATTTCTGATGGTGATCTGCCGGGTGGGTGGGTGGGAATGTAGTGGGGGAGGGGTATGTAGTGTAGAGTGTTTGATTGGTTCGGAGAGGGAGTGTCTGGAAAACATGTGACAACAGCGTTGAAAGGACGGGCATGGGAGAGGGGAGGGGAGGGTTAGTGTAGTTGTAAACCATTATCTCGGTGTGGGTATGATATGATTCAGATGCGACTATTGATGCTGCGACGTACTACACAGCAGCAGCAGCAGCAGTGATTACTCTACGCTGCTCGGATTTCACTATGAGACATCCCTGGCTTCTACCAATTTACCGGTGAACTACATAATCCTCACCATCACTAACCAAAAGTATCTGGAATCGCGAAAAAAGACGGAGATGCAATCACAACATTTCTTGCATGTCTCACTTTCGCAAACATCATCATTATCACGAGCCTCCGACCTCTCCCTTCCCTCCCTTCCAAGAATCTACTATGTACTAGCACACCGAAACAAGCCAATGAAGTCGTTTCCCTCATATTTACTTTTTTTTTTCTCTCTCTCTCTCTCTCCACCACATCAATGCGCATATTGACATGCATCGGCAACGGAGTGCGGGGGAAACCTACGTACTCGTATTGCCGAAAAAGCAAAAGAAAGTGAAAAAAAAGCAGCGGTGGGATAAATCAACGAAGAAGCAAAAATGGAGAGCAGTAGTTCCTCTGGGTAAATAGCTTGGTAGTTTTTTTCTCAAGAAGAAAAAAAGGATACATACACACGTACATACATACATACATACAACTCTTGGCGGAAAGGTCTCCGTCACCACCACCACACCATCATCTTTTTGTTTAATGCAAACAGGCAAACTACTATAGACCACCGAGCCAAGACAAGGATGGTAGAGGATTCACCGGAACGACACCGTCCCTCAACCCTCCAGGCGTTTTTTCCTTTCTTTGCTTTTTCTTTTTTTGCTTGCTAAGCCACACTCTCTACATATTGCTCATCAACGGCCTAGGCTGAACGCCCACCCAAAAAAACGCTCTTTTGCTTTTTTTTCTCTTATTTGCGCAAAACAACACTGTGTAGTACGAGATCCGGCGCTAAACGGTTGAGCGCCACTAGCAGGGCGCCACTTGGACGGGCAGTTGGATTACAAGGCAGCAGTCCTTTTTATTATTATTATTGAACTTGGCGCGATTTCCATTGAGAAATTGTTGCGAGGCAGGCAAGTGGGGACTGCATGGACTGTGTTGGCCCTGCGGGATTTGAGACACGGTTGCGGTGAGCCTTTTTCGGAATGCGAAGAGGAATACGCATAAACTATGCATTGATCAAGGCGTGGGACTCCGTGTCCTCCAACATGCTTACGCGGCAAAAGGGCTGTGGTACGTGGACTATCAAGGGCGTGGTTGCCTACAGCCTTGGGCGGCTCAAACACATACAATGACGACACGGCAAGAAGAAGCTTGGATGATAAGTTATGAGATTGAAACTAGAGCTATAACAACCGAATGCTAACAGAAATCCACATGAGCAAAAACACAAAACAATAGCAAGAAACAGGCAGCCTGTTGTGACGCAATCCTGCGTCGACAACCTCATCCTCCCTGGTAACATCAGCGTTTGGTACCACAAACGCCATCAATCGAACGCGCCGATCCATGCTAATGATGTAACCTCCCTGAATAAACCATGTATTAAACCAGAGTGGTGATATCAAACCCGCGTAAACAAACAAACAGTACATGCCACATGTGTAAACAATAGAAAGAACCAAAAGCGAAACATAGCAAAGAGACAAACTGCAAGCCTGTCAAAGGATGTAGCCACAACCTTGTGACAGACAAGTAGCACGATTGCGTGAGAGTGATGGGGTTTGGGCCGGACGTTGGGTCGTAAAGATAAAAGGACTCGAATGTGGCCTATGCTCGGAAACAAACTCCAAGGACGCCAGGGTGATGATGTGCCACGACTGGATAGAGATATATTACGCAACGAGATGGGAAGCGCTGTGATGCAAGCAGAAAGCTTCTTCCGTCCTTGTCCAGCAGAGACGGTACGTGTCGAGCCAGTACGTGATGGTGGTGTTTAATCGGCCGTTGGACAGACGTTATTCACTCATGAGTTGATCGTAGCCTGGGTACGGTAGCTCTAGCGTATGCATGCAGCAGGATGCAGGAACGGATGCGGGGTATCGCGGGGTATCATAATGAAGGAATCGGCAAGATAGGAAAGTCAACAGAAAGAAAAGACGACCGGATGGACTTAGCCCATGTCCATGCCGTACTCGTCTTCCTCCTTGAGGCTAGTCCAGTACTGTGGTTGGTTGGAGCCGGAGCCGCTGCCAGTACTTTGCATACCTGGACTAAGGCTCTGTGGTGATACTCCGTTGAGGGGCTCACCGGCCAGGTTGGTGTGCTTGGGTACGCGCAGGCCTGAGCCCGGGCCGCGGGAGTATCTGAATGTACCGGTGCCGTTCTTGTCAATAGCATCAAGGATCTCTGTCTTCATTCGCTTCTCGTCCTCGGACTGCTCAACTGGCCACTCTTCGCCAGTTGCCTGCTGGAGTCGTGCAGCGAGTTCATCGCACTCCTGAATCTTCTTGGACAGCATCCACATGAGATCACGTGTCCAGCTGACAGCGCCGTTGAGAATGTCCCCCTTGTTGGGGCCCTTGTCCTTCTCCTCGATTGGCAGACCTTGGGTAATGTTACCAGCAGCTCGTCTTCCACTACCGCCAGCAAGAAGGGACGTAGCTTGTGGTGGTGACATACCGCTAGTGGCCATGGTTGGTGATAGCGGGCCGTTGTTGTTGATGTGCTTGCGGATCTTCTCATCCTCTAGGCGGTGCTGAGGCACCAGACGAGACAGGTCGTGGATACGCTCGTTAATATTATCCCTGCGTCGACGCTCCACCAAGTTGTGTGACTCTCGGCGGCGGCGTTTCTTCGCATCCGCATTCTGGCCGATATCGACCTTGGCGGGGAGAGAGTTGTGCTTGCCAGAATGCAGGACGTCAGTAATCTGTTGGTGGTGGAGTCCTCCAGTATGGGGTGACGCCGTAGGCGAGTCGATCCAGGAGTGAGCACTTCCTGGCGTTCCTTCCCACTGACCAGACATGCTCTTCTGGTGTCGGTGCATGTTGGTCATGATGGGCTGAGTTCCGAAGTTACCCGAGTCGGGTGTGCCAAGATGGAGGCCAGCCATGGCAGGCGTCTTGGGTGACATGGGTGCCCGACTGGTGTCAGAAGTAGTCCTGTTCATTGTGATGCGGCGCATGGAGCCAGTTGGGAGGCTACCGGGGAAACTCCTCATCTGCGATCCGGATTGGTACTGGTTGAAGTCAAAGTTTCCAGGATGTACAAAGGGGCTGTGGATAGGCAGGTCATCGGGGGTGTTGGAGTAGACCTGGTTCACGCTCGCGTTGGTGGCGTGGTTGTGATAGTAATCTTGCTGCTGGCCCATCTGCTCTTGGGAGAAGTTGTTGAAGCCAGTGGGCTGTTCGAAAGTGCCAAGCGACTCGGCGAGTTCGTCATCGGCAATTCCAGCACCACCTTGCATGTAGCTGTTAGTGCCAAAGTGGTTGCCCATCATGTTTCCGCTCATGTTGAGCTCAGAGGGGTTGATGCCGCCAGCGTTCTCGTGGCCCGAGAATTGGGCGTTGGCGTATTGCTGGTTCATGTCCAGGCCGTTGTGGCCCATGAATCGGTTGTTGAAAGACATGTCGTCTACTTCTTCTTTGATGAATGGTTGAGGTGATCCTGTACCAGTCATGTTGAAAATATCAGCGTCTAGTACGTCGTCAGAGGGGGACTCGAAGCCAAGGTCCAGCCTCGCAATCGGTTTCTGAGGAGAGTAGGAAGAGGGAGGGGTGAAGAGAGCGTCCGCTTCAGGGACAGTTAGTATGTTTCCGTAGTACATGACTGAAATGACGGTGGAAATGACGGAAAGGAATTGTGCAGAACAAGCGATGGCGAAGGAGCAGAGGATATGATATAGAGACGCGGATCAAGTGGAATGGAATAGTGTTCTCATGACAGGCCATGTTACAAGAGGCGTACTTACTAGGCTTTGGCATTACTGTGGGTTGCAGAATCCCAGGAGTGTGGATTTATGTGGACGAGGGCGTACGCTCGTGCCGAGACTTGAAATCTGAAACGATCTCTTGTCGGCCTGAGCCAGTGACCAACGAACGCACTCGCAAACTTGCAGAATGATTGCAGCACGAGGTGGCCTGTGTCGCTATAAGGCAGCTAGCAGACGCTTGCTATCTGGTGAGCACAACAATGGTGCGAGCAAGCTAAAAGGTGCCTGGAGGGACGCCTGATGGTCGCTAGCAAGCCTCTGATCTTGTTGAGAGCGAGACTAGTGTTTGTCTGTGGGAAGGACATTAGTACCATGGCTGGTTATGCACGGGTCGTTCTTTTTGAGAGAGAACTCACTTGTCCGAACAACGGATGTTGCGGGAATGGCCGGCTATGTCGAGTGGATGTTTAGAGTGGTTGCGGTTGGCGGAAGTGGGGACGAGAATCCGGCCTATCTTCGGCGCCAGGTTGTGAGATTCGGTGGGCTTTGGTGGCTGTGGGCCCGGAAGTGGTTACTGAGAGAGATATGTCAGCGCACGGTCCATTGAATGAAGTGTTGGGTAGTCGAAGGGTTGGCTGCATGCGTGTGGCGCACAGATGGGTAACCCGCGAGGCGAGCAACGGAGGGACGACAGCCGTGCTGCACGTCGGCGCTGTCGGGCCCGTGGCACAGAGGACCAAAGCAGCGAAACCGTGTCACAGTCCCGCCGTGTTGTTCGGGGGGGATTGTTTACGGCCCCGGCTGAAGCGAAGTGCGGCAGTGGCAGTTGTAGTGGTGACGACGACGGTGGTGGTGGTGGTGTTGGTGGAGGAGGGGATTGCAGGGAAAGAGCAACCGAGCAAGCGTTGAGTCACTCACCTTTGGAATCTCAAGCAAGGCTCAATGGGAATGGGCACCTGCGGCAGTCGACTTCTCTGTCTTGGAGAGGTCGAGTGGGCGTAGGATCGCAGTCGGTTTGGTGCTGCGGCGTGGAAGACAGCAAACTTGGGGGCCGAGGAGAGCGATCTCGGGCAGTGGTGGTGGTGATTGCAGGGGCGTGGGGTGGGACAACCGGTGTGTCTTTGTCGTCGACTCGGGCGTGGGCGGGGTGGGCGGAGGGTCGGTGTCGAGGCTTGGGTGGTGGTGTCGACAGGAGCAGAAGCAGCAGCTTGGTGCAACGCGGAGGAGGAGGGGTGGGTAAAATAGTGGCAGTGGGATATGGCGTAGTCAGAGATGGCGGGGAGGGCGCCAGGCGGGATGTTCCCGGTTTGGGAGCGGTGGATGAAGCGTGCTAGGCGCGGTGGTGGTGATGGTGCAGCTGGGGCGCGCGGCCAAGGGCAGCAGGCAGGCAGTCTGTCGAGAATCGAATGGCTGCAGCGGCTCTTGGAAAGGAAGAGAACGGGGCAGCTCAAGCGAGGGCGCGGTGTGGGAGGCCCTGGGCCGGAAGGCGGTCAGAGAGGGTGGTGTTCTCTTAGTCGGGGTGCCAAGCAGCTATCGGCAGTGGGCCAATCAGCGCGCGGGGGCGGGGGCAGGCCAGCGGGGCGTCCAAACAGCCAGAAGCAACGACGGCCTGGCTAGCCGATGCGGTGCAGCCGTGCAAGACAGACTGTTGCGGTGCCGGCGAGGGCGATGGCGACAGCCGCTGCAGTGCTCTGCGCGACGGGGCCTGAGGGCGCGAGTGACGTAGGCGCGCGATGGGGCGGGAGGGGGGAGGGGCACACAGTGCAGTGCAGTGCGGCCGTCTGTATGGCAAGGTGAGATTTGGAAGGTCGGGCCGGCGTGGGCCGCGCACCTTGACTACTATGGCAGACTATATTCTGGTACCGGACAGGACAGGACAGGACAGGACTGGGCTGGCCTGAGGGCGGAGACGAGATGGGGATATATATGGATCTCGGCAGCGGTAGCAATGCAGTGAATGGCAACAAACAGCAACAGCAGCGGGACGTGCAGCGAGGGCGAACAGGTGCAGCTCAAGAGAACTATTGGACGGGGCCATCGAGGAGGCGGCGCACGGCAGCATAATATACTCTGGCGAGCGCAGCGCGGCTCTTTGCTCAATGTGACGCGCCTTGCTCGGTGGGCTGTGGCTCTGCTCGTCGTGGTGGCATGGACAAGCACCCTCTGCAAGCCTCCAGGCCGGAGGCCGTCGTCCAACCCTGGTCGTGCGGACACCCTCCGGCCAGGAAAGGGCCTCAAATGGTCACTTGCAAGCCGTCGTGTCTCAGCTACCCGGGCTTTCCAGGCGTGGATGAGGACGCGCGATGTGACTCACTAGCAGGCACAGCTCGGGGGCCCGTTGACGGGAGCGTCATCTACAGCTTGGATTTCCAAGGCATGCCTGGCCGCGCCCACCGAGAAGGGAAGCGCGTGGGTGTGGTGTGGGTATGGGTGTGTGAGAATAAGAGGGTGTGCATGTGTAAGGGTGAGCGCGGCTTCTGCGCTAGCCGCGCTGGGCCTAGGCCGGGGCGTGGTTCACCCAGGCTGGTGTTGCAGCGGGAGGCGATCGCGCGCTAGTCGCTAGAATGGCCGACGCGTGCAAAGCACTCTCCCACCAGCACCGCGGACACGCCCAGCCAAGGCAAGACAGGGCCAGACAGCACCCAGCGAGACAAGACAAGACAAGACAGGGCAGGCAGATTCATGACAGTCGCCCCGGCGCCGCTAGGCTGCCTACACTGTCTATTTGCATCACCGATCTGCCTCTGCCACAATGCAGGACCAGTACTATACGGCCGTGGTGCTCTCCATGCCCCGCGCAGCCAATCACCGCCGCCCCGACCACGGGCTGGCTCCATGGCGGCTTCCGCTACACCTGTGCTTGTGCTTGCACGCACCCCGGCTGCACTCTGCCATTGCGGCCTCAGTCACAAGCCTCGCCCACCCGTCGTCCTGTCTAAGACGCCTGTCTAACATCTGCCATTGGGCCTCCGCCGCCTACACCGCAGGCAGATCATCTGCACGAAATCCTCCGGTCCGCTGTCCGACGCCTGGCAGTTGTGCTTGCGCTGCTGCTTCTGCCTCGTCCAAGCCGCTGCCGTCGCCGTCGCCGCTCGATACGCGCACGCACACCACATAGCCATCTCTACACGACCCCTCCGCACATCAACACATCCGCCCTCTCGCCGCCGGCAATCCCTGCGCTGGGCATCACGCACCTTGGGAGCGCAGCCCAGCCCTGTCAAAACGCTGGGGCCTACGGCAGCTCCCTAGCATACGTACCAAGACCCGCATATCTTTGTGTCGCCTGCTGCGGCTTCTCGCAAAGCTTCGCCCACACCCAAGTCGCAATCCCCCACCAGGCGTATTCGCACTAGCCTGCGAATCCTCCCTCGACGACCGCCTCACAGCAGGTTTCTTCCAGACAGCACCACGGCGCTAGCATCTCGTGCTCCTCCACCGCTACATTGCCCGCCATGGCGTCCGCTTCGTTCCGAGAGTCGATGAACTCGCTGGGCTGGAGCAGGCGAGAGTCGCAGGCGCCCGTGAGCACCGCGCCCCCCTCGCTCCTCGACCGTATACAAAACCTGAATCCCTTTGGCGAGGGCGGCTATGTCCGCCTGCCTACCACAGAGTCCAACCCTGGAGCCCCCCTCCCGGCACCCACGCGGCGCGAGGAAGAGGAGGGCTGGTTTGCGTGTAAGTCGAGTCGCTCTTTCCTTCCGGGCGTGGCAAAACGCGTCCACCTTCCTTACGCGTCTTGTCGCGCCTCGTAATCCCCGCTTTGCACTTTACTGCCCTGGCTCGATTGCGCGATGTCCTCGATCTTTTATACCTTTCCCCCCAAGCACCGATGCGAGCGGCGCCGGGGGCTCGTGGTCTAATCAGACGACGATGCTTCGGGGCTAGTTTCACATGCACAGCCATGCTTCTTTGTCCTTGCATCCACATTTCCAGCACATGGCAATCTTGAAATGAGCATCCGCACACTGGTGCAATTCCCCATCCCCTCGCCGTCGACCTGTCATCTGCGCCCGTGTCCCGGAATTGCCCGCCCAAGAGCCGGCAATGTGACAGAAGGGAGTTCCTGCGTCACCATCTCAGATGCACGAGCCTTGCTCCTTGACATTACCTTGAATCGTCTCGATCTGCGCTGACCCGTATCCGCAGTGAGTCGCTGGGACAGGCTACTGGTTTTTGGCGGCCTGCTTCTTGCTGCCTTGGCCATGTTTGCTACCTGCATTGGGCTCATGTTTACGCCCCTCTTCCTGGTCAAGCCACGCAAATTTGCAATCCTGTGAGTCCTCACCTTTTTTCCCCCCGCTCCACCTTCCTTTGTTTGTTGCCCTGGCAGAGCGTGGGTGCCAGGCAGATGGGCAGTGGCACATGTTCTGTTCATCGTCCCGCACGGCTATGCGAACTCATGCAACTTGTTCAAAGTGCACCTCGTCTCCGCGCACCCACTGCGAACGGCAGCTTTGACGAATCGAGTCCATGTGCCACTTGACCTCTCTAGCCACTGTAACATCGGCACTGGACCCTCCGCAGCGATCATGCGGGTCCAAGGTTCGGCGCGCTGCAGGGTGCAGACAACCTTTCGCCGAGTCAGGTCTCTCTGCCAAGCCTCATGCACGTCACCTGAAGAACGCTAGTGCTAACAACCATGGTCTGCTTGCAGATGGTCTATGGGAAGCCTTCTCTTTCTCGGCGCTTGGGGTGTCCTGATGGGCCCCATACAATATGGTAAGTAAGCCTTAGGTGCGCAAACATCACCACATGTTGCCATGCACCCGCTCCCCCGGCCACACCCACACCCATGGCTATTTGATTTTCCTATGCTGACCATAATCAAGTCCATCACCTCATGTCTGGCCCGAGGCTTCCGTTCACAGCTGCTTATTTTGGCAGCATTGTTCTCACACTATACTTCTCCTTGGGTGTAAGTTTGACGTTCGCTAGTGTATTAATCCTTGCAACATGTCGGACCCCTGGTGCATTTCTGCCCAGTATCCTTGTCCTCGTGCCCCCCTCCCCCCTCCCCCACGCCCGTCCTTATCGATTGCCCTTCACCTTGCTCGTCTTTACTGATAATGTCTGCGTGACTAGTTGCATAGCACCTTTCTTACTTTCCTTGCGGCTGTCGCCCAGCTGGTTGCCCTTCTTTGGTACGTCGTGTCCTACTTCCCCATGGGTTCATCAGGGCTACGTTTTGCGGCGCGCTTTGGAGGCAATCGCGTCGCCGCCTGGATGAGTGATTAGGCTTGGCCCCGCGGGGTTACGGATACGCCACTCAAGATTGTGGCTATGGCATATTGTACATACGAGGAGGTTGTCGCAACGCGACGCGTGTCGGACAGAAAGTTGGCCTCTCTGGCAAAGCTGCGTATCGCCTTGGTATGCGAACACTCCCTTGTACGCGAACACTTACCGGGATCTCTCCAAAGTCATGTCCCAATCCCATCACGCTGCATAGTCACATCTACGCCTCTTTCCACGCCTCTTATTGCTGGATCCTGATTGATGGGCGGACGTCGTGGATGCGGCACCCCGTACGAGGCGACAATTAGACTGTCTTCTAGCGCCCTCGGGTGTGCATCACGCTGCTGCACTTCAACGTTTCAAGGCTATGGCCTATCGCCACCTCAGGACCAGACGGAGAGTCAAACTACGAGGTTTCTCCACCAAACCATATATATCAAATATACTTGCTCCGAAGATTGACTGAGCTTGTCTCATGTGCAGCCTATCGAATCTTTCCAGCTTAGCCTCCCGGGGTGATGATCACTTGCCCAATTTTTCCCTCGTGGCTGCTCGGGCTGGTTCTTGGCCATGAGACGATCTATAGATTGGCATTGCTTACTCAGAGTTCTATTGTCTTTTTTCCAAGTATCAAGCAGGTTGCTTTGCGCCTTCGCCCGACTCATCTTATTTTTTTTCGGTGGTTGCACAATGGAAGAGAAGTCGAGACCGATCAGCGCAGGGTCAGCGCCCGTCTAAGGCAGGGCGAGGGCCGATCAAAGGCAGGGTCCCCGAGGGCGCCGTGGTGGTGTTTAGTTGGGCTGATCAATCAAATGGCACTTGTTCGCATGTGTTCGGCGGGTGGATGCATAGACTCTGTATGCGAACGACTCGCCAAGCTCGTCGCAAATCGCGCAAGACGGAAAAAAGCCCCTCTCCCCTCTCCTGGCCTTGCTCCCCACTCCCTCCACCGTCCCGCCCTCTCTTGACTGGATCTCCTCGGAGGGCAAGATAGACAAACTACTAAACGTCTGATCGTCGCGAACTAGACAGACATGGCGAGCGAGAGGGGTGTGGTCCTCGTGATCTACATAGTACACCCGAGTTGTGGACACGTTATCGCGAGGCGACGGACGAAGTTGATTGTGTAGTGGTGTCGTCGCGCGCAAGGATGTGTGGGGCCATGTAGCGAATTAGCATTTCCCCGCACAGATTGCCCATGAGCGCTTACGCGCACCACACACACACACACACACACGCCCACGGCCATGCGCAAGCAATCGGAGGCGCAAGCTGGAGGGGGAAAAGAGAGGGGTGGGCTGCGCGCAAAGCGAAGGGGGGCGGGCAGTAAACAAGCCAGAGGGGGGGTGGGTGGTGGGCGACTTTCTTGGTTCCAAACTGTCGCACTAGCCCTCGACGGGCAATGCGCGAGGCGGGCTCTTCAGAAAGGATAATGCCGTTTTAGGGCAAGCATGAATATTGGGCGGGAAGCGCGCTTTCTAGGGGCGTTTTGTTCTTTCTCTTGTCGTTCCTCTAGGGCCAGCAGAAAAGAAGGCGCCGTCTTGTCAGCTATGCAGGACCCAAACGATGACGACATGATATATATGCACAGTCTATCTATGTACCATACTAACGCCAGCACGCACGGGGGTTAAGTAAAGAGGAAAAAAAAAAGGTCAGTCATCACGAGTGAGACCGGTATTAGCGCCGAGATGTATTGGTACTAGTAGACTTGCTGCACTGAAAGTGTGTGGTGTGTGTGTGTGTGCGTGTGTGAGTGAGTGTGTGTGTGTGTCTACCTTTACCATGTTCAGACGAGGTCATGTGCGGAGTTGGGTTCCGAGGCCAGTCGGGCCTTTGGCTCTGTTCTGTCGTGGGTTGATTGTCCTAGTGTCGATGCCCTAAGATCTATGGCGTACAATGCGAACCAAAGCAAGGCAACTTGCTCGACACACACACACACACACACACACACACACACACACACACACACACACACACACACACACTCACTCACTCACTCACTCAGAAATGCGGTGTATGGGTGTGTGTGGGTTGGGAGAAGAACAACGTATGAAGCATGATCAGGTAGAATTTTACTAACTACGATAACCATGTTTTCTTTTTTTTGTTTCTCCCCATGTGCGCCCGACACTTACAAGGCACAAGTATTTTGCCATCTTGCCGCCGCGCGTGGAAGAAGTCATCCGAAAGCGGCGGCGTTGTGTGTGCGCGCGCACGACGGGCAGTTAGTCCATCCATCATCACGCACCCTGCATGGAGCTACGAAGGAATACTACTAAGGTCGGACCAAGTGCAGACAGTAGTAGTAGTAGACCCAGCTTCAGATTCCGGCTTCTTGTTTTTTGATCTGAGTGGTTGACCCAAGGCGTCAGAAGCTTGATGGAAATTTCCAATACATTTGGCTTTGTCTATTTTGGGAATCGCAACACTCACTCACCACTTTGCTCACACACGCTAAGACTAACACACATACATACATACGTACATACGGCAGACATGCATACGTACGGGGCACTGTATGTCGACCCAACCCGTCTCTCTCCGCATGCGGTCTGTGTGCTTGTGCGTGCGTGCGCGCGACCCCAATCTCGAGGCGAGCAAAAGCCGGTACTCGGTATACGCCGTTTTCTCCCTTGGTCAGCTTTTGCATGGACGTATGTACGGGGCGGGATAGCCACGAGGTCCCGGTGCGACGCCATCTTACGTTCTCACGCAACACACATGCACATACCCCTCCCCCGCTTCCTCGCCCTCGTCACTTTCTCTCTCCCGCCCCTCGTTTGCCCTGTAATATCAATGTGAGGCGCGTAAATGGAGTACGCCCTGCGTATGTGCGCACCAATACATAAGCCGTGAGATGCGTGTTATAGGCGGATATGGCTGGATGGCTGGCTGACTGGCTGGCCAGCCCCAATTCCATTATTGTTGCACATAGGCGATGTCCGTTCCGTGTGTCTCTCGGCTGTTGTGGCACGCGAGCATAGGGCTGAAAGAAGGTTATTGTGGCGTCTGCGTCGTCACCAGTCGAAGCGGGTGGTCTCGTCGGCAGAATAATGAAGCTGGACGGATTGCTGGTTGCTGGTTATTGATTTGCAACGGGGCTGCTTGAACGGTGTCAGCTATTTGTCTGGGTCGAGACTTGGTGTTAGCTGCATGAAGCGACATCTGTTAGTTGAGTGGTTATAGTAGTAGACCTAGCCTCGGCCGTCTTTCCATGGGACCGTACTCGCGGTGCGTCGAGTCGCTCCGATTTACGGTTGGAGTAAGCAGAGTTTAGTAGAAAGTAATATATATGTATGTGAGGCGGGTGTTTCGGCTTCTTCGGTATGCGGCTGGAAAAGAGGCTCTCGGCCAAACGGCCGACATGTCTGCGACTTCCGAACCTCCGGTCATACAGTTTCATAGTGATGTTGTTATCAACTCAACGTCTCGAATAGAGCTCCACAGTAGCGAATCGTTGTCACGCCAAGTCAACTCATCCCCGCTGTCGCGAAACCGTGGAGCTACCCCTCATCCGCTTCCCCTCGGCCTGTTCGCACCGCACCATTGGTTGACGTAATCGCAATCTGTTCTGTGGCTGAGTACAAGGCTCGAGGTTCACGCCGGCGACATCACTGATTGGGCAATGCATCCACAAAATGGTCGTACGGGCTAGTCTGACCGGACTGATGCTAGACGCACGCGTCAGAAACTTCTAAGAAGCTTTGTGGGGTCGGTATGTGGTGGGGGTGGGATATGGCGAACGGTACACTACTTGTAGCCCCAGTCTGCTCTGTGACTTTTCCTTCAAACTGCATCTACACCCACTACCCACAATAAGTAGCGGTGAAGCTCGTTGTTCATCTATATCATTGGTGTCTTGGAAGATCACGCTGCAAACACCCTTGGCCGCGAAACGCAACTAAGACGACACACCATGCCTGAACAGCTGCAAGATCCGAAGGAGTACCAGAATATCTTCCACTGGGCAGAGACGCAAAAGGATGGTGCCATTCCGTCCTTTGGAACCAGGAAGAATGACCCATATGAGGTGAGCTGATTTGGTGATGCGATTGCGTTGATGTTTGCCCCGCTGACTTGCGCTTGCGCAGTATCAATCTGGCTTCGGCAACAGCTTTGAATCCGAGGCTGTGCCAGGTGAGAAAGCGCCCGTTTCCAAGAGACTACTGCATGCAGGCTAACGACTGGCCGGAAAAAAAGGGACTATCCCCAAGGGCCAGAACAACCCCAGAAAAGTCAGATTTGGGCTCTACGCCGAGCAGATGACGGGCACTGCATTCGTTGCTCCAAGACATTTGAACAAAAAGGTTACGAGAATAGATGAGGCGATTGTAATAGAGGCTGACGTATAGGTTCAGGCCTACCTATACAGAGCGCGACCTGCGGTTGCTCATCAAGGATTTGTAAGTGCCATTTCCTTTTGCTGATCGGTGAGACTGAGGCGTGAAACTCGCCTCACGTCATCTCCAGCACGTTTTCGTAGAAATCACGGCCGGGATCTTGCGGGAGGAATAAATCCAGATAAGGGGCAAATTGCTTTGATATCAAGGTGGCGGTTACATATGACGTATGCTGACATTTTCTGCACAGACGGACTTGCCCGATAACGAGGATACTGAGTCAAATTTCCTTCCTGTAAACAAGCGGGTTCATGTGTCGCCTACACAGCTAGCATGGCTGCCTTTCGATATCCCCACTGGTGGAAATGTCGACTTTATATCCGGTCTTAAGACGATTGCCGGTTCAGGCGAGCCAACCCTCAGGGAGGGTCTAGCGGTTCATACGTATCTGTGCAATGCGAGCATGGAACGGAGGGCAGCGGTAAACTCGGATGGAGACTTTTTAATCGTACCCCAGCAAGGCGCTCTGGACATCTTGACCGAATTTGGACCCATGTATGTGCAGCCAGGCGAGATCTGCGTCATTCAGCGGGGACAGCGATTCAGGGTCAAGGTGGAGGGACCGACCCGAGGCTACATCCTGGGTATGATGAGTGAACACCAAAGATTGCATAGCATGGACTGACATGCTGCAGAAATCTGGGGATCGCAATTCCAACTTCCAGAGCTGGGCCCTCTGGGGGCCAACGGACTTGCTAATGCTCGCGACTTTTTGCACCCCAAGGCAAAGTACGAGATTGAAAAGGCACCATGGGAGATTGTGTACAAGCTCGCTGGAAAGTTCTTTGTCAGTAAGCAGGAACACTCGCCGTTTGATGTGGTCGCGTGGCATGGCAACTATGTGCCGTACAAGTACGATCTCACCAAGTTTGTCAATGTTGGCTCCATCTCAGTTGACCACATTGACCCGTCTATTTTCTGCGTCATCACAGCTCCCTCGCGCGATCCGGCAGCGCCGCTGGCAGACTTTTTGATCTTCAGTCCACGATGGGATGTCGCTTCTCACAGTATGTTCTGAATACCCAGAAAAGAAGGATAGAGCTAACGAAATTCTAGCCTACCGTCCACCGTACTACCACCGCAACGGAGCGTCTGAGCTCATGGGTTTGATCTACGGTGAATACGCAGGTCGTTCCGACGAGTTCCAGCCCGGAGGTGTCAGCTTCGAGTGCGGCTTTGTACCACATGGTGTTGCGTATGAGGAGGTATGTTTAATACCATTAGGTTTCTGATGAAATAGTTTCTGACAATCTCCAAGTTCAAGGCAGCGAGTGAACAGCCGCCGCCAGAGATGCAAATCTCAAAGGGTGCAATTGCCTTTATGATGGAGAGCTCGCGCATGTTCACCATCACCGATTGGGCCTGGAAGAGCAACAAGAAGCACGAACATAACCCGAGGATGTGGTGAGTATTCGACGACAGTATTTGATATGTCCAGACTTGGCTGACTCGAGTGAAGGGACAACCTTGTTGACAACTTTTCCGAGCACAAAGACGAGGTTGAGAAGTTGCTGGCTGAAGGCGTGAAGAAGCTTTGATTGGGAGATATCCATCCATTTAGTCCTGTATACGTATGCCATGTAGTTGTTTGGAAACATTTACGAGAACAAGAAATAACATTGTAACAATTGCTGTGAGCGAGTGGGGTGTTGCCCCAAAGAGTTTAGCGTGGACCCCGCGCCGCGGGAGTGAGGCATCAGGCAGTGATCTCATCGCCATTTTGCGCAGACCATTGGAGCCATGACTCCAGACTGACCTCAGCTCCATCAAGGCGCCCGAGTCTCTGCCCTTTTCTTGTATCTGCTGTAGAAGCCTAAGTTGTTTGGTATGGAGTGCCCTTTCCATAGTGACTCATCGTGACTGCACCTTTAGTGTATCTTGTTGCCTCGCAGCCCTGATGCTTGCTCGTCTTGTACAAATTTGTCCCCGCTCCTGCACTTTTTCCCTCGTGCCACCGACCACTTTTGACTTACGCTTGCGCTTGTCTCAGGCTTCCTTTTTCTCCCTCACGCGACCCCAATCCCGACTCCCCATCCACACTCGTACCGTATTCCCACGTTTCTTCGCATCGACCGCCATCATGGCGCACCGCGACCAAGCGCCGTATGCGCCACAAGACCCGAAAGAGATTGCTGAGCTGGTGCACGCGCTCGAGGCACACAAGGGAAAGAAGGGAAAGGGTGGTTTTTCGGTCAAGCAACACACATTTCCTCTGCCAAATGGCCGGACCGTCGACTCGTGGAAGATGAACGATTGGGACTACAAAAAGGCAAATCTCCCCACTTATGCACGCGGCCTCTTCACATACAAGAATATGCAGGGCAACTACGAGATTGCCGTCAGAGGATACGACAAATTTTTTAATCACGGAGAAGTTCGGAAAACAGAGTGGAATAATGTCGAGCGCGACACGCGAGGCCCGTACGAGCTCAGTGTCAAGGAGAATGGATGCATCATCTTTATTGCTGGCTTGGACGATGACACACTCTTGGTATGCAGCAAGCACTCAACAGGTCCTAGGGAAGGAGGACTCAGCCATGCCTGTGCAGGCGAGCAGTGGGTTGAGCGCCATGTTGCGTCAGTCGGCAGGACAAAGGCCGATTTGGCCCGCACGCTGCGGTCCATGAACGCAACGTTGGTAGCAGAACTGTGCGACGACGAATTCGAGGAGCATGTGCTGGCATATACCCCCGAGCAGGCTGGTCTCTACGTACACGGCATCAACCTAAACCTCCCTGATTTCGCTACATACCCCGGCCATCTGGTCGACAAATTCGCCGACGAGTGGGGTATGAAGAAGGTCACATATGTAATGGAAAACGACATCAAGCAAGTCAAAGCATTCTTGGACAAGGTTGCCGAGACGGGCAACTACGAGGGACGCGACACCGAAGGCTTCGTCATCCGATGCCAGGCACGCGAGTGCGAGGGGGCGCCCTACGTCGACTGGTTCTTCAAGTACAAATTCGAGGAGCCTTACCTCATGTACCGCCAATGGCGCGAGTGTACTCGAGCTCTGATTGCTGGTAAACCACCGCGCTACAAGAAGCACGAGGCAATCACCAAAGAGTACCTTGAATTTGCTCGCTGGAAATTCAGCCAAGACAAGAATCTGGCAAGGGATTATAACCAAAACCACGGCATTATCAAGCTGCGTGACGAGTTTCTGGCCTCACGCGGAACCACTGGTGCTGAAATTATCCGACAAGAGTTGCAGAATGGAGCTGTTGAGAGCAAGAATGCCAATAGGAATATTGTGCTTGTTCCCATTGCAACCATCGGATGCGGAAAAACGACTTTGGCTCTCGCTCTCGTAAAACTGTTCGGATGGGGTCACTTCCAGAACGACAATGTCAAGGCCAAAAAGGGTCGTGGCCAGGTCTTTGCCGACACAATCTCTGCATTGCTGGTCACAAACCCCGTAGTCATTGCCGACCGTAACAATCACCAGAGACGCGAGCGAGAACAGCTCATCAACGATGTCTCCAAGAACGTACCAGATGCACGTTTTGTTGCCCTGCACTACGTTCACGACCGGTCCAACTACGATAGCATCCGAGAAGCGACGCGGAAACGTGTACTTGACCGTGGCGATAACCATCAAACCATACAGGCGGGCTCTAAAGGTCCAAATGAGATTGTCGAGATCATGGAAGGCTTCATGCATCGTTTTCAGCCAGTTGACCCTTCGGGTCCTCCAGACGATCTCTTTGACTTGGTTATCGACCTAGACCCTACCAACTCCTCACGCCAAAATCTGGAAGCAATCATTGGAAAGATGTTCGAAACTTATCCAGCTCTATTTGCGGGTATGGATATGCCGACCGATCCCGACATGGACGCTGCCATCGATTGGGCCCTGAACGATTACAAACCAGACTTTAAGATGGATCTATCAAACAACAACAAGAAAAACAACCAGAAGGCTCAAAACGCTCAGAACTCTCAGCCAGCCGCAAAGCCGAAAAAGGCACCGCGCATGGAATACTTCTCTGTCCGCCTCAACACTCAACGTATCAACTCGATCCTCGACACTCTATTCAAAGATAAGGATGCCATGACTGCTCGTATGTACAATCAGCTGAAGCAGAGCCGGCGCGTCCAAAACGAGTTCCACGTTACCCTGATTCATCGTGCTTCTGCGGCAGAGAAAGAGAATGCAGAGTACTGGAACAAGCTCATGAAGGTACATGATACAGTGCAGTCAACAAACTCTGAAGGCTCCTGGGAACCAGAGCTGGGCAAGTGCGATGTTCAATTGGAGAGACTGATCTGGGATGACCGAATTATGTGCTTCGTCGTGCGACTCAATGGAACCGGTACCATTCAAATTGAGAACGAAGTCGGCACAACAACTGAAGACATATCCTTCACAACCGTAAACCCCGTTGCACACATCACTGTCGGTACGGCAGCCCCGAACATCAAGCCAATGGAGAGCAACGCGCTGCTTCAGCGCTGGCTCAACGAAGGCTCAGGCGGCCAAACAGGTATCGGTGAGCTGAGCGTGAAGGGCAGTGTGGTCCTTGAGGGTAGTGTGAGGGGTGTACCGGGAAGATTGTAGGATAATCAATCGCGCCATGCTTCTCGAGCGAATCGCAAAAGACGGAATCAAGGAACGAATTTCGAGGGCAAAAACAATCTCAGACGCCGATGAAAAGACTGGGGAAGATAAGCAAGATTTGAGGAAGCTCCGGAGCAGGGAGGTGTCAGGGCTATTTGTTCCACTGGCTTCGAGGTAGGAAAGAAGGAAACTGGGAAGTGCCAGGAGTCTGTTTGATGAGAATTAGAGCAACAAAAGCATCATTCTATGCATGGTCTTATCTACACAACATAGGCTAAGGCGGCATTCCCACAAATGATTACCAAGTATGTGTAGAAGGTTAGCATTCTATCAGAGTTCAACCAATACCTACATATGAATGAACAAAATTAGTGAGTTGATATGCATCGTACTCCTCGCAGAGATTTGTGGATTTTCTACATTCACATCTGATTTGATTTTGTCTGTATATGGTTTCGTTTTTGTTTTAGTCTCTTACATCTCAACTGGATCCTGTTCAGTAATGTATACTCAACCCTCTGTTTCAGCTCTCTTATTTCTATGCAATTAAGTTCTTTTTTCTCTATTGGTAGAATTCATATTTGTCCTCTTTGAATAGGTACAAAAGACATTGGAGGAGGAACATACAGGGATAGTAGAAATGGGAGTGAAATTAAGGCTCTAGGGTAGTCGTATCTTTTTTTACTAGTTACGAAGTACAGTTTTGGAATGAGAGCATGTGTTACAATCTAGATGTGTTGAGGAGAGGAAGAGGGATGTGTTAAATACTAAGATAAGAAAATCAATATATTGTGTTTATTTTTCGTTCGACTGAAGAGAAGATAGGCCTATTTGGTATTTAGATTTACATCTAGTAATATGAATTAGAGAGAGAGATAGGGAAGAGAACACAACTAAATGTGAGAAATAAATCTTAATTTCCACATTCAATTTACAGTGTATCAAAATAACTGCTATTGTTATTTAATCTGCCTCATTTTCATCTACAGAAGCCCAGAAAACCCATTCCTTAATACACACCCGGAAATACACCCACCCTCCCTCCATCCGTAATCTGCACCGTACCATTCATATACGCACCGCCCTTCCCCACAAGAAACAACGCCAACCCAGCGATATCATTCAGTCCACCCATTCGTCCCTGAGGAACCTGATTCGTGCCAAACACAGGATTAACACCAGCCGACATATCGCTTGGATAAGGGCCGGGACAGATAATATTACTCCTGATACCCCATTCAGCCAAAAAGGTACTCATCATTTTGCCCAGGTGCGCAGCAGCGGATTTACTAGCGTTGTAGGAGAGGCCAGCAGAGACCCAGCGCATGTACGAGGCGGTGGATGCAACGGTAATAATGTGAGCCATTCTGTCGTCGTCACTATCAATACCGTTTTCTGATAGCTTCGACGTGTCGCGTTGACGGGCATTCCCTGCTCCAGTTACTTTTCCTGGGGCCCATCCGCGGCGCGTGTTTGCTGCTTCGAGGAGAGGCAGGAAAGTCGCGGAGACGCCGATCACGGATTGCGTGTTGATTGCCATGACGCTGCCCCAGTCGTCCCAGCCAGATACCATTTTGTCGGCTAGTTCTTGGATCGACTCGGCCTTGTACATGTCTTGTCCGTTTTTGGGGCCAATGACGCCGGCATTGTTGATGAGGATGTCTACGTAACCAATGTCGTTTTTGATGTAGTCGGCAGCTGCTTTTACAGATTCGAGATCCGCCACGTCGCAAACTATGTCTTTGAGGACGGAGGCGCTATGGGGTTTGTACGCAACGTCGGATTGGAGTTTGTTGATTGCATTGCTAAGTACCTCTTGTCGGCGACCGAGGATATAGATCTTCTCAGCTCCGTTCTGGTAGAGCGCAGAGGCAATGGCTAGCCCAAGACCTGCGATGGTGAGCTTTTGGTACAAAGTACATTACTGACGCATGTCAAAATGCATGATCGCGGGGTATGGCGGGGTACTAAGGTTGTATAACATACCACTGCCGCCGCCGGTAATGACTACCACCAGCCCTTTGGCTGAGAAGAGATTGTTTGGTTGTATTGGCACTGTGACGTCCATGATGACCGACTTGGCGCGATGTAATCAGGCAACAAGTATGAATCTTTGCTCAAAAAACAGCAGCTTTTGTAGGAGCAAGTCATTCTCGGGCTTTGCTATGCCGAAAATGGGCAACACGATTATGTCACGAACGGAATATGGCCGCAGGTTGGACAAAAGATATGACGCCACGCGTATGACTCTAACAATTGGGTATCATTTCCGCTTTTAACACTGATAAGAATTTCTCTCCTCATTCCACCTTTTGATCCACTCCAGCTCAACTAACGCCTCCCACAATCTTCAATCCCAAGTTGTCGGCTGAGTATGCTAATATATATCGACATGGGTGCCACGCGACATGGGCTGCTGGAGTTGGAACGTCGATTGTGTGCACAATCTCGCCCGTCTCGACGTGTGCAATTCGAATCTTCTTCTCCTCCTTGTCGTCTGAGCCAGCTGTGATGTAGCTGCCGTCAAAGGAGAAGTCGACGGTCTTAACGAGGCCTCCAGCCAACTCCAAGGTTCGCACGCAAATCCATTCCTGTGTGTCCCAGAGCGAAACTAAGGCATCTCCTCCACCAGCCGCTAGATACTCACCGCTGGGTGATATCGATACGGCGTAACATGCAGAAGTGTGGGCGTTCAGGGTAAGGGCATTCTCAAATGATGGGTAGCGCAGGAGTCTGACGCTGCCATCGCCGGCTGTCGAGTAGAGGTGGTTGCCAGACCAGTCAAAAACACACTGGTTGGTCTGGAGGGGTTGGCGATGTTCTGAGATGACGCTGAGGGCTGCTCGGTCGACATTGACGAGGAGATTGTCCTACAAACAGTCAATACAAGGTAAGAATCAAACAGCTAGCCAACCGACCTTTCTTCCTACGACGATTTCGTTGCCGTCTGGCGTCCATGCCAAGGTAAAAGGCTGCTCGCCCACCTTGACCTCACCGACACTGGCCTTGGAGCGGATATCCCAGAATCTGACCATGCCATCGGAACCGCAGCTTGCCAGTTCATTTTCGTTGATAGGGTGGAAGGAAACGCGTTCGAGGTTGGTCAGAGGGGGCACGTTGGGCGTGCGGAGCTCGGTCGAGTTCTTAACATTGGTCTTCTCGGGGTTCCATATGCGCAGCGTCTTGTCTGCAGCTCCCGTCGCGATAAACGTCCCCGACGCGTTCCACGAGATGGAGCGGATGTAGTGCGACGACGAGACAGCGGCCGGGCGCAGGCTGTCCTGATAGACGGATGTCTTCAGTTTCTTGAACGTCGCCTCAAAGTCTTCCTTTTTGAGCGGACGCGCGCGGGCTGGGGGCGGCATCTTGGCGTATCGCTGTTGGTTCAGGTTGCAGATGGCGGAGGTGAGTTGAGCTCCGATCTCACGCGTGGGCCGTGCTTCTCCGCCCGCCATCCGCCGTCTTCCTACCCTTCATGTTTCGTTTGCACACGACAAGAGCTCTCACAATAATTTGGATGACATTTTCCTCTAGATTCAGCAACTGATCACAGGGCATCAAGAGCTTTAGGCATATTCGTATTTGTCTTGTATTACATTATACATGGTACATTTCTATTACAGACGAGCCGTCTATTGCTTGCTCTGAGCACCCTCCTTCTGCATGCCCTCGCATCCGACCAGGTTACCCGCCTTCTCCTCGAGACTGCCCATGCCTTGCTGGTTGGGGTCACGGTTTGCTGATGCCGCCTTCATAGCGTCCACCGCCTGCTCCTTGTCCGAGGCGCCTGACGACTTCCAGGGCTCGCTGCCTGTTACGTTTCCGATGGTCTCCTGCAAAGATTATTAGTATGCTGTTTTAACAAGAGTAGACTGAAAAGAGAAGTAGCAAGTACGTACCTCAGCGGCGCCCTTGACATACTGGGCGTGGCTGGAGACGAGACCGGGCTGGTTTGGTGCGGCAGACATGATGATGTTTGTGAAGTTGAAGAATATTCGAAAGAATTAAGTGTATATTTGGTGGTCAGAGTTGAAAGAGGTAGGTAATTGCTGCACCTGTTCCACCGGGGACGCTGGCGACTATAAGGAACAGCTAGTAGTTGACGTCATCGAGACTACATCACCACTGCATGGCAAGCTACACGTTGTCACGTGCGGGCGCCGGCACTGGACCCTGACTTTGCTTATCTCAGCCAGCTCAGGAATAAGAAACGGTCCACATCGTCATGGCGCCCCGATGTCACGCCGTCATGATCATGACGGCAGTTCCTGATCCTCTACCAGGCTAATCAGGCCCAGGTTTTTTTTCACTGGCCACACACACACCGTCGCTTGGGACTGGTGGCTGCGCTAACTAGCTTGACCATCACAACATCTAAAAGACCTACAGATAGATGGGCGCATTTCGTTGTTGGATAAGGAAGGTGCAAAACATGCCTCGGTAATCCACAACAGTTGGCACTAACCAATCACTATTGCCGTGCTTACATCCCGTGGTTATGTGTAAACTCTGCCGAACCCACTGTACGAGTATAAATTTATGCGAAGAAAGCACAATTGACACCCTGTCCGGAATCTCATTCGCGCGTGATCTGTAGGTGCATCTGTCAACTCGGCTTCTACCACTTCTACAGGCACCTTTCTTACCCCCAAACATGGCGCCTCAAGATATCAACCACGGTGTCCCTGAAGTCCCTTACTTCACCCCCAAGCACATTACGAGTCCAGGCTCAATTACACGCAATAGCAAGCAAAATGTGCCCATTCCCACTCTCTTCAAGCCTCTCACCATCCGTGGAACCACGCTGCGAAACCGTATCCTCGTAGCACCCATGTGCCAGTACAGCACCGCGAGTGAAGGCCCGTCTATTGGCGCGTTGACCGACTATCACATTGCCACTCTAGGCCACTATGCACTCAAAGGTACCGCTCTGGTTATGGTCGAAGCCACTGGCGTCCAACCCAATGGGCGCATTACTCCAAACTGCCCTGGCCTCTGGTCTGACGCCCAGATTCCAGCACTACGCAGGGTCGCCGACTTCATCAAGAGCCAGGGCGCTCAATGTGGTATCCAGCTTGCGCATGCAGGAAGAAAAGCGAGTACTTGCGCCCCCTGGATAGCTGGCGAACAAAAGACACAAGGCGGAAAGCGCAAAGTCAGCGTCAAGGCGGACGTAGATGCTGGAGGTTGGCCTACCAATGTCGTTGGCCCAATGGGCGGACAGCAATGGGCTTGGGACTGTAAGCCTGCAGATGACGAGAGCAGCGGCTTCTGGGCACCGCGGGCTCTCAACGAAGCCGAAATCGGAGACTTGATTCGCGACTGGGCGACTGCAGCCAAAAGAGCCGTCATGGCTGGCGTAGATATGATTGAGATTCACGGCGCACACGGATACCTCATCCATCAGTTCCTCTCGCCAGTTACCAACCAGCGAACCGACAAGTACGGTGGATCCTTTGAAAACCGAACTCGCCTCCTTATCGATATCATCAAGGCGATTCGCGCAGTTATTCCCGACACCATGCCTCTTTACCTGCGCATCAGCTCGACCGACTGGCTCGAAGACACCGAGTTGGGTAAAAAGTACGGCAGCTGGGATGTAGAGAGTTCGATTCGCCTCGCCAAGCTACTACCAGGTCTTGGTGTCGACCTCCTGGATGTCAGCAGTGGAGGCAACCACCCCGAGCAACGTGTTCAAATGTATGATTCCAAGGACTACCAGACCAAGATTGCGGCCCAGATCCGAAGGGAGCTCAAAAAGGCTAATCTCAATATGTTTATTGGGGCTGTGGGCCTCATCACTGCAGCAGAACAGGCGAGAGATATTGTTGAAGATGGAATCGTTCCCTCAAAGAGTACCGATGCGGATCTCGCAGAGGAGACTCGAGCTGCCGTTAGACTTACAGAGGGTAAGGAGCCGCTGGCTGATGTGGTGCTGGTTGCGAGGCAATTTATGAGGGAGCCAGAGTGGGTGTTGCGCGTTGCGTGGCAGCTGGGGCTTGATGTTGGGTGGCCAAACCAGTTTTTGCGGGTGAGGTTTCCCAAGTTGTGAGGTAAGCGTTGTTGTGTAATCTGAATGAACTTGTTACAATGGGAGGTTTTCAAGTATAGATCGACCAGTAGAGTTTGTCTATAGATTTGGGCTAGAAATAGACAGTCGAACCGTTGGTATAATCTTACTTTGGAGTATGAGTAATACCAGTGTATTTCCATGTCAGAATGTCATTTATAGTGGAGCCTTTCTGTCTACTCGAGTTAAGACCACTTTGTCTGTTTCTCTGTGGACTGAACAAAACACCTATTCACCCCGAGAATTCCTAGAGCACTCAAATATCACTTGTAATCAATATGTCAGACTTTAAAGAACTATATATCATAATCGTCCCTCGCGTGCGTTTTCCCCGCACAACTATCAAGGCCACGGCGGATCCTCAACCCTCCTAAAGCACGCTACAAACTTCAATCCCTTATTCCTCTCAACCTTCTTCCCCTCTTCCGTCTCCACCCTCATCGCCCTAACACACTCATCCATACCCGCTCCATCCTCGCCCTCACCCTCTTCAAACACCTTGTCCACCCTCTCAAAACTAGGATGCTTCTCAAAATGCTCCTTCATCCACTCGTGCAGATCCTGTACATCGGTAATCGTATGCACAATACCGCCCGGGCGGAGCACGTATGCATACTCCGAGTTTAGCGTGTACGACACGATGCGGGCCTTGTGCTTACGCTGCTTGAAGTGGGGATCAGGGAAGCAAAGGAAAATTTTGGAGAGTTGGCCCTTTTGAAAGAAATTCGGTAGGAACTTCATCGTGTTGGCGCGAATGCATGCCGCGTTTTGGTAGCTGTTTGTAGCGGCATTTTGGATGCGTAGAGCGCGCACTTTTTCTTGCACGTATTCTGTGACTGACATGCGGATTTCCATGCCTGAGATGCAGGTTAGTGGCATGTCCTTGGTTTGAGCAGGATTCTCTGTCATGCAGAACAGGGTATGGCTGGCAAAATACAGTCACATACCTAGCATCAGCGTATCTGGAAACATAGGCGCAAGGGCAAAAAGCAAGCCGCCAAAGCCACAACCGATATCTGCTATTTCGACATTCTTGGTGATTTGATTCGTTTTCCGTTGCTCTTCCTCGCTCACATCATGTGACTCGCCCTCTGTCTCTTGCTTCTTGTGTTTGGCGTAGGCGGGATATAGGCTGGCCCAGTCCATATCCGCGGGGCTCTTGGGACTATCTTCTTGTCAGCTGAAACATGACAAGGAATAACAAATACCAGCATACTAGGACAGAGAGTGGTCCGAAAACGGGTTAGCATGAGCGCGTTGCCTGTAGAATTTCTTCTTTGGCAGAGCTGCATTTTGGTCGTCGTCGTGCAGCGACTTCTTGTATTCCTCGCGCCTCGTGCGCTTTGCGGGCGCGCCTGGCATGGTGGCTTCAGCGTTTGTGCAAGCTGTGGGAACGACAAGACGGGAAGGTCAAAAAGAGAAATGCAGGTGCTGAGGTAATGGTAGGCAGATGGGTCACCTATCACGAAGCGAGGCCGCTGTGGAGCAGGCTTTTTTTCGCTAGCTCCAGGGTCGCTGGCCCACGACATGTGGAGGAGCACAGCCGTTGGCGCCACCATGCACAGATTGTAAGACGAGTCAACCAAATGACGTAATACTGCCCGAATGTTTCAGGAAACATTACTACAGAAATATCTACGGCCGTGTCGCACGCTGCATACGGTCTGTGGGTAAATGATACGGTACAAGAAAGTCGAATCCCGAGTGCGCCCAAATGCTAAGTCCAACCCAAAATGCCAAATCGTGTAATCGTTAATGTTATCGGAATTCAATGGCGCCCTGACACCCAAAGTCCTGAATGTGTTCTAGTTGGAGTTTCTGGAACCTGCAGCCTGGTTAGCCGTGTCTTGGCTAGCAAGCCAAATCTCACACTTACTTCTCGCTCTTCGCATGGAAGTAGATGCCTTCAATGCCACCAGTCACCTGGTTGAAGCAAATGTAATAAAAGCCCTCGAAGCTGGCGCCGCTTATGGTCCTGACTCGGTGGTCGGGCACGAGGAAGTACTCTTTCCAGCGCATAAAGAGGTGCTCCTTCTGCATCCAGTCCTTTGTTGCCAGTTCAGGGCGCGACAGGTTCTTGGACAGCGGCTTGTAGGCAGGGAAACGGGCCCAATGTTGGCGGTCAACCTTTTCGTTGGAGCCCCATTCGGGGTGTTGAGTAATGAATGTGTACTTGTTTCCGATGATCTCGCCCTCGAAGTAGGTGGTCAGACTTGGATGATCTTCGGTCAATCCTGCCAACGAGTTAGCCGTGGCGCACAAGACCAGCACAGTAGCAGATTGTGCATACCTTTGATGCGCAAGTATCCGCACATGAAGGACTCGCGCATGTCGACATGTTTTATCTCCACCTCAACTTCGTATTTTTGGCGGTCAGAGGTCTGACTGCCCACAAAACGGCTGCCAGGGCGGAGAAGGGACGATGACGTATTCGGTAGGAACTGGGTTGCCATTAGCTCAGCCTGTAGTATAGCACACGACGGTATAACGCACCCTGTGCGCCGGAAAGGGCGATGATATGTGGTGGGCAAGAAGCGAAACGGGCGTGATGGTGGACTGGGGCGACGCCTGGGCTGGGCGCTGCTCGTCGGTGCCGTCGTCGGTCGCGGTCATGGGCGTGGGAATGTCCCTGGTTGGGGCTTCGATGTCGGCGCTCGAGGGCTTGCTGTGGGTATCCGCTGGCGTTTGGGCATGGTCTGGCAGGTCTTGCGGAGGCGGTGTTGGCTGCTGCATGGGCGCATCGCGTGCAGGGCTGGCATTGCTGTCGTGGGCCGTTTGTCGCGCCCCATTCAATTCATGGGCAGTGTTGGCGCGCGATTCGTCGGGAGGGCAGGTTGCGCGGCCGGTGATGCTCTCGTGCTCCACTGGCGAGACCATGGCATCATCGGGTGTCGGCATCGTCCGCTCGAGTGGGGCGGCGGTTTCTACAGGCAGGGGGCTTGTGAATCACACATGGGACGGAAAAAGGATGAAGGGGGGCCAGAATCTGCAAAATAGGGACTCCAGGGTTCAAAAAGGCGTGGCGAGAGGAGGCATGCCTGTTGGAAGGGTGACTGGCACTCGGCGAACGTGTCTAGGCGATGGAGTGGGTCTGAGGGCTGAACCTACGCGGGGAAAGGCGCTAGCCTCACGTGGCATGACATGGGGCCCAAACAACACTGCAGTCTGACAGCCAGCTTCATCCACGTCAAAAGGGGCGCCCTGTCGAGCCAATTGGCGCAATGTTGAAACGTCCATCCATCTGCCATCGTGCATTGATACGGGATGCACCAGCCCTGGGTGTATCTGATAAAGATGCTACGGGGGCCCTACTAGTGTGTGTGTCTTGAGTACCCATGCATGCACGCCGCCGTCTGACTCACAGCCATCCATGCTGCTACTGCTGCTGCTGCTGCTGCCTGTGAACAACTCTCCATTTCTCAAATAGACTCCATACGCCTTGCTTTTGCATCCCGTGTACATGAGATTGCGGCCTGCTGTGGCTGCGGCAACAGCTCCTCCTTCGTCTTGAAATCAGGCCACCCACGGGCCATAAACCGCCCTCGTCAAAAGCTTAGATTGGCTTGATCTGAAGGGCCGTTAGCATAATGTCCGCAGCGCCTCCAAAGAGTGCGCTTACCTTGAAGTGGAGGGCTATCAGGGAAAAGACCAATGCCTTCAAATCTTGAACAAGGTAGTAGAAGACACGAAGACCCTCGGGATCTGACGACTCTGACACGTCCTGGAGCGAGCCAATCTTTGCCGTCTGGTACTTGTCAGTATCTCATAGTTAAATGTGACACAATGAACCTACCTCGAACGAGATGTGCTCGCTGCCCAACCGGATTTCCAGCTCTTGACGGCCGTCCTTGTTCTTCTGCGGCCACTTTGTGTCGTCTTCCCTGTACATCAAGTTAGCAAAAATTTTGTTCATCTAGTCAGTTATGACAGGAATCATACTTCAAGATTTCACTCTCTTTAACAATACGTTTAATTTCAGCCACCAAGGTGTCGCTGACACACACTGATGAGGTTAGTGGGTGCACTTGGAAGAGGTGACATCATTCCCGTACTCTCTTTTCGAATCAGCGAGTCGTTGCGGTAGTTGGAGTTGTTTGCATAGCGGGCAGACGCGCTGCGACCATCTCCCAGAACCCGAAAGTCAAACTCTGCATCATGTCAGCACTGTAATCTTCAATTCACTGGACCCTGACAGCTACTGACCCAGAAACTCGTGTCCGAAGCGGCCTTGGTGACCAGAGCTACAAAAATGTTAGTGACAGGCACGTGCCAGAAGCGGAAGTAGGCTGCCCTACTAGTATCGCAGGTAGAATGGTTCGCTGGTGCTCATGGCTGCGGTTGCTCGAGCGCCGTTTGCACAGTCGGAGTGGGTCTTGCCTCGCGTGCTTTATCTGCTCACGCGTCGGTTGCGCCGTTGATGTTCTGGCGTTGTTGTTGTTGTGGTTGTGTCGCGGCGTTCACGATCTTCGGCGGAGCCGTCTAGTGAAGAGGTGGTCTGTGCTAGGGACCATTTCTCGAGCAGACACCTGGAGGTATGTGCATGAACCCCGACACTCGCAGCGCTGCACCGCCCAAGCAAAGAAGCCACCTCTCCGCAAAGGGCAATCCTGTCCTCTGATCCATTCCGCCAGGCTGCGGCTGCTCCCCTCCGCACCACCCTCGCTACCACCGCAACTCGATCAAACCACGTAGCATCCCACTTGGCCTGGACACTCGGGAAAGTGAGGATTGACGGCCGCCGCGAGAGCCACGCCATTGCAGCTCGAGACACCTGACTTCCGGGGCCCACGCATACACGACCGACGCCGCCATCATGGCCACCTTTCTCGAGAATTCGTACAGCCTGGTACGACCACCTGGCACAGTGTGGAGCTCAGGCACGCTGACGGAGCGCAACAGGTGCACCAGGACAATGCCGCCGACGTACCCTCGCAGAATGAGCTGAAGACTGCTCTGGAAAAGGGCAGCGATGAGCAGAAGATCGAAACCATGGTGCGCCATTGCAATTGCAACTGCCCCGCCTTGGTCCAGCTGGCCGTCTAACAAGCCTACAGAAGAAGATCCTCTCCATCATGCTGAATGGCGACCCTCAGCCCGGCCTGCTCATGCACATTATCCGCTTTGTCATGCCCAGCAAGTCGAAGCCGCTAAAGAAGCTCATGTACTTCTTCTTCGAGGTGTGCCCGAAACACGATGCCCAGGGCAAGTTGCGCCAGGAGTGGATATTGGTCTGGTGAGTGGAACGGCTACGCAGAAACAATGGATACGGACTATGGTGGCTGACGACGGTGCAGCAATGCGATTCGTTTTGACTTGCAGGCTCCCAACGAATACGTACGGGGAAACACATTGCGCTTTGTGTACGGGAACCAACAACACTCGTCTGGGCATTGCTGACACGTTGGACAGAACTAAGCTCCGAGATGCGGAACTCGTAGAGCCATTACTACGTACGTGTTGTGGCGGATGCAATTGTAGGCAACATACTGACAGCAATGCCAGAACCGGTGCGCCAGTGCCTTACACACCGACACGCATACGTCCGAAAGAACGCAACCTTTGCTATTGCGTCCATCTTCACACATCTTCCCGAGTTGATGCCAGATGCACCCGACCTGCTGGTAACATTCCTCGACGACGAAAACGACCCAACGTGCAAACGCAATGCCTTCGCCGCCCTCGTTTCCGTCAGCCACGACAAGGCCCTCGAATACCTTAGCACCGTCTTTGACGCCATACCCAACCACGAAGAGCTCTTGCTACTCGCAGAATTGGAGTTTATTCGCAAGGATGCCGTTGTCAACCCTTCGAACAAGGCAAGATATCTCCGCCTCATCTTCGACCTTCTTGAGTCGCAAGTCTCGACCGTCATCTACGAAGCCGCACATGCACTCACAACACTCACGAGTAACCCAGTCGCAGTCAAGGCGGCCGCTGGAAAGTTTGTGGAATTGGCCATTAGGGAACCAGACAACAATGTCAAGCTGATAGTTCTGGAGCGGGTCGATCAATTGCGGCAAAAGAACGAAGGCGTGCTTGACGACCTGACCATGGAAATTCTTCGCGTCCTGTCCAGCACGGATCTGGATGTACGCAAGAAGTCGCTCGGCATCGCAATGGAGATGATCTCTAGCAGGAACGTTGAAGAGGTTGTTCTCCTTCTCAAGAAGGAATTGATGAAGACAGTGGACGAACAGTACGAGAAGAACACGGAATACCGGTCGCTGCTTATTTCTTCGATACACTCGGCCGCCATCAAGTTCCCAGAGGTTGCCGCCAGCGTTGTCGGGTCGCTTATGGACTTCATCTCCGACGTCAACAGCAATGCTTCCGCAGTAGACGTCATCTCATTCGTCAAGGAGGTTGTTGAGCGCTTCCCCGACCTCCGAGTGTCCATCATCGAGCGACTGGTTTCGACACTTGGTGAGGTACGCGCTGGCAAGGTTTACAGAGGTGTGCTCTGGATCATCGGAGAGTTTTCTCTGGAAGCGAAAGACATCAGGGATGCTTGGAAGGGCATTCGGTCTTCACTCGGCGAGATTCCAATCCTTGCCTCTGAGCAACGGCTGCTCGATGAGGCATCCGAAGGCAAAGACTCTTCAGAACAGGTCAACGGACACGCCAAGGCAGCTGCCCCTACTGGATCCCGAAAGGTGCTTGCCGACGGAACATACGCGACAGAAAGCGCCCTCACATCATCGGCTGCTGCCAAGGCGAAACTCGAAGCTGTCAAGAACTCTCAGAAGCCTCCACTTCGTCAACTCCTGCTTGATGGCGACTACTACCTGGCGACGGTTCTGTCAAGCACTTTGACTAAGCTCGTAATGCGCCATGGAGAAATCTCCAAGGATACTGCCCGCACAAACGCTCTGCGTGCAGAGGCTATGCTGATTATGATTTCGATTATCCGTGTAGGCCAGTCGCATTTTGTCAAGACACTGATCGATGAAGACTCTATCGATCGTATCATGTCATGTGTCCGCTCACTGTCAGAGTTTGCGCAAAGGAAGGAGATCCAAACTGTGTTCCTCGAGGACACGCGGAAGTCGTTCCGAACCATGGTGCAAACGGAAGAGAAGAAGCGAGCGGCCAAGGAAGCTTCTGAGAGAGCGAAATCAGCTGTCAATGTCGATGACTCGTTCAACATTCGTCAACTCAAGAAGAAGGATGCCGATGGCATCGACGAGATTGACCAAGATTTGGAGCGAGCCACTGGAGGTGACAGCGCTACTGAGGATCTCACATCGAAACTGAGCCGAGTGGTGCAGCTTACTGGTTTCTCCGATTCCGTGTACGCAGAGGCGTACGTCAAGGTAATACAGCCATTGGTAGCAGATCAAAGACACACACTAACACTGGCAGGTCCATCAATTTGATATCGTTCTCGACGTGCTCCTGGTCAACCAAACGACCGAGACATTGCAGAACCTTACGATTGAGTTTGCAACGCTGGGTGACCTCAAGGTTGTTGAACGGCCTTCAACACAAAATGTTGGCCCGCACGACTTCATCAACATTCAGGCGACCATCAAGGGTAGGATGCTTATTTTCTGGACCGTGCATTGCTTATGTGCTGACTTTTCCAGTCTCGTCGACTGATACCGGAGTCATTTTTGGAAACATTATTTATGAAGGGTAAGTCTGACGTGTGAATGAGCCAAAGAGATTGCTAATGCATGGTAGTGAGAAGGGCGTTGACTCGAACGTGGTCATTCTCAATGACGTGCACGTGGATATCATGGACTACATCAAGCCAGCGCAGTGCACAGAGACGCAGTTCCGGACCATGTGGACCGAGTTTGAATGGGAGAACAAGGTCAACATCAACTCCAAGGCCAAGAGTCTGCGCGAGTTCTTGAACCAGCTCATGGCATGCACAAACATGAGCTGCTTGACGCCCGAGGCATCGATGAAGGGCGACTGCCAGTTCCTGTCAGCCAACCTGTACGCTAGGAGCGTCTTCGGTAGGTGGTCTTTGCCCCGCATGCAATATCGCGAGACTAACCCGGTTCAGGTGAGGATGCTTTGGCCAACCTGAGCATAGAGAAGGAGGGCGACAACGGGCCTATTACGGGCTTTGTGCGCATACGTAGTCGCTCGCAAGGTCTGGCACTGAGCCTAGGCTCGCTGAAGGGACTCAACAAGGTGGGCGTAGCATAGCGGAAGGAGCAGCATGTGATTCCGGATGGAAGCACGTAGAAAAGGAAAAGGGCCTGCGGGACGGTGGGCAGCCAGCCCGGTGGTGATAGAAGCAAGCGACGAAAGGAACATGTACTAGCATTGAAGTGGACGCATACATGAAATCCAATAGTTTCAACTACACTGTAGACAGCGGGCGTGGACCAATAGCGGAAACCTTGGCAGGCTCGGGCAGGTGTGAGTGCCGGTGCCTGTGTGCTATGACGCAGGGTCCACGGGGCTCGCGACTATTGCCCTTTTGCCCATGCGCCAGCCGTTGGCGCCGTGCCGACTCCCCGATGTCTATCTCTCAGACTCTCATGAGCGCGTCGGCAGCCACCTCACGTCGTCCCTCGCAATATCGTGTCTTTGCATAGTGTTTGATGGTGCACTTGGGCGCGCAGCATGCCGTGTAACCCTTGTGCTATCCTGCAGTAACAACAATGGCTTCCACGCCCGGCGCCGGAGACGCCTTTACCGATCCCAGTGTCCCTTTGATTCCCACCAACAACAACCCTCCCACCCCGTCTCCCCGCCCGACCGTCTCCCACGAGCGCATGAACGCGCCCGACTCACTCGCTGTGGGCCGAAATGCCTCACTGACGCTGGCCACTGATTCCCTCGTTGTCCTTGGTACGCGCACTCAGCACATGTTTGGACAAACTCCCCCCGTGGCTGACATGGCACAGACGAAGGCCTCCTAGACACCAAGAGCGCAGGCTGTTGCGGTCTGCCTCTTGCTAGCAGTAAGCACCGTGTCCATGACATCGCGGCGCATGTAGCATCCGCTTACGCGACACAGAGAAGAAAGCCACTCGTTCAATACCCTTCTACAATGTCCTTTGGGCTGAACACTCGGATGACGGTCAGGTTACCATCCAGTATGCCGAGACCATAGCCAAGGAGTCTGTCCGTCCCGCCATTCTCAGCTACACCATAGACAAACCCGATGGTCCATTGATAGAAGCATGGACAGAGAAGCTCTTGGATCGCGCGTATGGCCCGTCGCAAAGGCGAAAGCGCATCAAGGTGCTCGTCAACCCGTTTGGTGGACAGGGCGGCGCGGTCAAGATGTACAACACGCTCATTGCGCCGATATTCGCAGCCGCAAGATGCGAACTAGACATCGAGAAGACGACGCACAATGGGCACGGTGTCGAGATTGCCGAGAAGATGGACATTGACGCATACGACGTCGTCGCCTGCTGTTCTGGAGACGGCATCCCGCACGAAGTCTGGAACGGACTGGCCAAAAGACCAGACGCTGCGAGAGCCCTGCAGAAAATGGCCGTCACTCAGTTACCGTGTGGTTCGGGCAACGCCCTGAGTCTCAACTTCAATGGAACAAACGACCCGAGTCTGGCTGCTTTGGCTGTCGTAAAGGGCCTACGCACGCCGCTCGACCTCGCATCCGTCACACAAGGCGAGCGACGCACCCTCTCGTTCCTCTCGCAATCTGTGGGCATCGTGGCCGAAACCGATCTTGCGACAGAACATTTGCGATGGATGGGAAGCGCGCGTTTCACCTGGGGTTTCTTAGTGCGCCTGCTCAGCAAGACGGTGTATCCCGCCGATATTGCCGTCAAGGTTGAGTACGACAGTAAGACAGCTGTTCGTGAAGCCTACCGTGCCGAAAGCTCGAAACCACCCCGAAGCAACGACGATCGCCCGCTGCCTGAGGGAGACGCAGGCCTACCCGCGCTCAAGTACGGCACAGCCAGCGATCCTCTTCCCGAAGGATGGGAACTTATCCCCCATGACAAGATGGGCAACTTTTACGCCGGCAACATATCCTACATGTCACCCGACGCAAACTTCTTCCCTGGTGCCCTTCCCTCTGATGGCTGTCTCGACCTTGTCCGTATTCGTGGTGACATATCTCGTCGTACTGCCATCAAGACACTGCTGTCAATTGAGAACCATACTTTCTTTGACCTAGACCATGTCGACTACAAGAAAGTGAGCGCATATCGCCTCATTCCTCGCGACCAAAAAGATGGGTACATCAGCATTGATGGAGAGAGGGTACCCTTTGAACCGTTCCAGGTTGAGGTGCACAAGGGATTGGCAACCTCTCTCAGCAAGAGTGGGCATTTGTGCGAGGCAAAGGGTATTTGATGGAGAACTGCAAAGAGTCGGTGTCGTCTGTAATTGACATCATGTCTTTTTTTTTTTATCTCTGATTATTTCTGGTCGTTCTCTTCGCTCTCAGCTCAACGACTGAGTGCATTGACCTTTGTATGCATACTGTTTACTCTTTTTTGGAAGGGAAGGAGGGGTGGGAGGTGGGAAGATGCGTTCTTCGTTTTGCCTAATACCAAGACTGAAAGATGTTCTCGCACTCGTAGTCATCTCTTTACAGCCATTAGTTAGACTTTGAAGCGCTCAATGTTAACTGTGTATTTTCTTTGTTCAAGTACTTAATTTGATCTTTCTGCTTCTGCTTTGATATTTTAATAATTCTCTCTTTCGGCGACAACTGAACTTTTTTTAGGGTTTCCTTCATGAATAATTGCTTCCCTTTAAACTCCCATATGCAAAGCTAATTAGAAAAGAAAATTAGATAAAATTCTTACCTTTCACTCAATCCACCCTGCGCGTTCTGTGCAAGTCCCACAAGTTCAAGTTCGAGGTTAAATGAATCTCTGCAATGTCATAATTGGAGGTTGATCCTAATACCATGACTCACCCACCCATGTATCAACAACGAGATAAAAACAAAAAGAAAATGTAACCCCTCCACACAGCCCCACATCCATCCCACCCACGCACGCATTGCACAGAGAGAAAAAAAAACCCTCAGCACCACGCCATGATTACATCGTAGTCAGCGCTGTAAAAACACCCAACATTGTCTTTTATGCAATTACTGAATTTGACATCAAGCTTAATAAGCAGCAAACACCCATCATACAAAAGCTGCTTGGCGCAGCGGAAGCGCGCCGGGCTCATAACCCGGAGGACCTCGGATCGTAAGTTCACACCATTGCAGAATCACAAGGTTCGAGTCACAGGACTAACAGTTGTTCAATAGGAAACCGAGAGCAGCTAATGACGGTTGTCAACTTTCTTTTTTTTTTGTCGTTTTCCAGTCTTTACTACTTCTACACACAATTGTTGGGTACGAACACTCTCTCTTTTTTTCACTTTGTTCCATGGTACGAAAATGTGAGTTTAGAAAGAGGACGAGAAGAAATGTTCATTGCTTGACAAATCATCTCAAATCAACTTTTTGGTTCTACAAATCTAGTAGTAGTATAGTGCAGCCATGCGCCATGCAATTAAATGAAATTGTTTTTGAAAAGTAACAAGAATCCTCCCAGTTTTACAAAATATGTGTAAGTTAAGTCTCAACACACTTTTGGCACAAAATCCATTCCCCACATCATCCGTGGCTACGATGCTGTCACAAGCACATAACTCGTAATGGCATCCATGCGCTCCTTTGTCAGCTTCAGCCCCACCTTCAACAATTCGGTGGCTACTTCTTGGTCCTTCTTTTCTAGCTCCTTGTACTTTTCACGCGTGAGCAGCCATGCGACCGAGTCGTTTTCTGCTGCTACTGTGCCGGTACGGTCTGTCTCGGAAAAGAAGGGCAGTTCGCCACAAGTTGTACCCGGTAGGATTACTTCAAAGAAGCTACCTTGATCAAGCTCGTACTCGGTTCGCAGCCGTCCCTTTTCGAGAATGTAGAAGCCATCAGGGTCGTCACCACGAGAGTACAGCACTGTACCAGCAGGGTACTCTCTGCGTTCAAAGTATGGTGCGACGGCTTGCCAAAAGTCTTCATTCTTGGTCGATACGTCTTCAAAAGTCTGCAGGATAATCTTGAGGGGCTGTGCAAAATTGCGCCATCGCGGGGCCTTGAACGTCGTTTGTTGAGATGCATTGTCGGCAACCGAGAGATAGTCCTCGCCGTTCTCACGCATGACTGAACGTGCCGCAATCAGTCTAGCACCGCGCCGAGGTGAGGCAAATACGGGATTCAGGGAACTTGCGCCGAAGGAAGTGGGGGAGCCACCTGTGGCCATAGGCTCATTGGTAGAGATATCCTTAGCTCCCGTGATGCTCATGGGTGGCGTAGTTTGCTGCTTGGATGAGTGTCGATTGCAGTGTCTGTGAAAAATTTCGAGCAGTTCGTTTTCGCAAGATTCCAGTGCCGTGTTAAGGTCCTCGAAAACCTGGGGCGGCGGGCAGTCGTCTTCTTCTCCGTCGAGCAGCCCAACATTTTGCAGCGCACGTCCAACAGGATCGGAAAAGGAGATGCCAGAGATGACCATCTTGACATTTTTGGTGTTCAAGATTCGGTTGATGCGCTGGAACCCTTCAGAGCTGGAAAAGTCGACATCCGTGACATGCGTAAAGTCGACGATGATGAAGCTGATGGGGTTCTTTTCAAAGTTGTCATCATCAATCAAGGAGCGCATGTACTCTTCGACTGATACAATGGTACCAAAGAACAAGAACCCTCCAAGTTTGATGGCACGAATCTGTCCACGAACCTGGTTGAGGTAGCGTGAATCTGATCGCGGACGGCGAACCGTAGACTCTGCAATCATGCCACTATAGGTTGCTCGAATGGCTGAGTGGCGCGAGCTCTGTACCACGTAGCTGACGCATGCAAGGACGATGCCAACGAATATACCGACGACAAAGTCGTGGATACCCATGATGAGCACAATGACTAGGATAGTCAGGTACTCGAGTTTGTGACACTTGCCAAAGGTATCCCAGAGAGCTTCCTTCATGAGGTCGATACCCAGGAGGAAGATGAGTGCACCAACAAGGCAAATGGGGATGAAGCCAATCATGGCTGGACCAGCTAGCCAGACTGCAGTCGTGGCCATGGCAAGCATGACTCCAGCCGTACGACTGTTACCACCGTTGTCGACAAACATGACGCTGTTGGCATAAACCAAGTAGTTCTGATAGATGTGTTAGTGACGAAGGAAATTGGGTGTGACTGTACATACCTGAATACTGCCCAAACATCCAGAGAGGGTGTTGGAGATGCCATGAGCGATGAGTTCTCGGTTCACATCGAGATTGTCTTCTCTGACAGCAGCGCCGAGAGCAGGAACGTTGATTGGCACATGGATGATGCCAAAGAAGGATAGAGCAAACATGGTGGGAATGGTACTAACCAGCGCTGCCCCATCTACGCTGCCAAATTCTGTCGACTGTCAGCATCCTGTCCCCCAGAGTTAGGAGGAAATTACTTACTGAAATAGGTGTAAAATCTATAAAACTTGACACCAGCTTCTGGCATCTCAAAAATCCATCCGGCGTTCCGCACAGGCTCTAGGTCCTTGTGCAGGATGCCCTTGACAATAAGGTAGAAAACAGCAAATACAGAAATGAAAAAGGCTGGCAGAACAAAGGGGCTTTTGGACAGCCGCCGTAGTATCATGATGGTAATGGCGAGCGCAAGAGGAAGAGTCCATAGGTACCAGGTGTCCGAAGAGAAGAGCTTGTGTAGCGTTGCAAGGTCGTAGTTCAGATTGCCCTCAAGACGAGCCGAAACCTCAATGCCAGTCACCATGAGGAAGAAACCGACACCTCCAATGCAGCCAATGAGAATATGTCTGGGGAAGAAGCTGACGAGATTGCCGAGCTTGAATGCGCCCAGGGCAAGAAAGATGAGACCCGTCAGAATGGAGCTGAGACAGTAGGAGACAATGGTGGTGGCTATAATGGCCTCGGATGACTGGCCTTTCATCTGATGCATGATGGAGTAGGCCATCTTGTGGAAGAAGGGCACGACTTCAATCATCTCTGATCCAACACCACCCTTGAAGACGGACAGGCCCAAGGAGTAGCAGAGCTGCGAGACGATGCAACTGACAAAGAAAATGGAGATGCCATCTGGTCCGGTGTTGCTGAAAATGGGCGCGCCGAGCGGGAAGAGGATGTAGCCATACGACAGAGCATCGAGGAGGTTCAAGAGCAGACCAAGAAACACGGCGCAAGTGATCTGGACGCCGCCAATGGCATGCGAAATGAGAGCATCCTTGGTGTAGTTGCTGGGGTTGGACAGTGAACGGCCAATACCAAGGACATGTTCCCGACCAGCAGCAAGGGTGTGCGTGAGGCGGTGGGGGAGGTTCGGTTTGGCCCGCCGGGTCCACGAATGATGTTGGTTGGTGTTCTGCTTCTGCTGGAGGTCTGAGCGCGACAGCCTGGCTTGGGGAAGCAGAGGGGTCCGCTCCGTGTCTTGGTCTACTCCACCCGGGACATGTAAGGTTGACGTCGGGGTTCTTGCGCGGTGTGTGGCATCGGCCTGCGACTTTGGGCTGAAGAAGTTGCGTTCTTCGTGCTGGGGCCCAATGACCGTCTCGGGAGTCTCGGCTTCGCTTTCCTGGTCGATGCCGTCAGTCCAGCGGCCAGAGTCCTGCGACATGCGCCCATCCTCGCTGTCCGAGTGGATGGGGCCCGGTCTCGCGGCGAACGTGTCCGCTTCGGCGAAACTGTTGTGGTGCGGTCGGTCTTGGTAGTTTTCGGCCTCAAGGGCGTATGAAGCCAGCTGGGAGCTCCTCTCGCGCACGCCTTGCGACGAGTAGTGTGGGGTATCTGGCGGGCAGTCAGTCAGTGGGTGCTTGCGAGCAGAGGCCGTGGCGTATACGCACCGGCAAAGCCATGGGACGTCTGGTGGGCAAAGGAGCGGATGGGGTTGCGCGTGTACGAGCCAGAGAGGGCGCTGGCAGTAATCGACTGGCCTCTTATGCGGCGCGGCCCACTGTGGCCGCCATTCTCAGCGTGCGCCTGGTCGGGAGCGAAGTCGGCGTCATTGGCGCTGTCGCCAGTGAAGGGCAGAGGCGGCTGCTGCTGCTGCTCTGTGGCGGCCGAGTCGCGGGAGAACAGACGGGAAGGCATTGGGGCCGAATCAAAGAAGGAGAGACAGACGGCCAGCTAAAACTCAACGAGCCATCGCGAGACCCAAGGGAGTTTAAGTGGAGAAGGGCTTCTCAGAGTGAGAGGGCGCGCGGTCCAGGTGGGTAATAATGGCTGGCTGCTACCGGAGCTAGGACAGGGCAGGACAGGGTGCCATCGAGAGATGGCAGGCCCTGCGCTCGCTCACTCCCTCATTCGGGCGACGACAGCATCCGCAAGCGGCACGCGACGCTGGCTTTTGCGCACCCGTGGGTTCGGTGGACGCGAAAGACGTTCTGATAGTGGAGGGCCGGCCAGATAAGCAGGGGTTGCGTGGCTAGCAGCAAATGGGCTCTGGACTGGGTGCGAGCAGGCGAGGGCGCCTTCGCCCATGGAAGAAAATTTGGTGGGTCGCGACCTGGGCAACGGCTGTCGGTACGTCATCCGCTGCCGCTAACCACCACCCCTGCTGCTGTTTTTTTTCTGCCTCTGCCCTGTCGCCTTGAGGCCCCGGCCCACTCGCCATATGGCGTCAACCTCCTCTTGGGAACATGCGACAAGTCGAAGCCCTCATCCGATGCAGCAATGATTCAATCTTCAGTCTCTTCATGCGCCACCGCGGAGCGCCCCGTGGCGAGGTGCCGTTGCTTCCGCCTTCCCCTCCAGCGTGCCCACCAGGTATCCATTCCCAGGGCGTCATGACGAGTTGCAATCGTGTCATATCAATCTCGCTTTGCGGTCATGATTACCATGCGAGCCGCGAGCGGGGTGTGCTGCGACAACTATGGCTATTCAAACACTATTCGCATCCGTCTCCGCACTTCTGGCCTGTTCCTCTCCACTCCTGGCCTGTCGCCCTTGGCGCTAGCAAGCATATCCTGAGCAACCTGAACTGAACGCATTGATACGCCATGTCTGGACCTCCAGATGCCCGCCATTGATTACTTCCACAAGTCACATGCTTTCATAGCCCTGCATAAGTCTTCCCAACCATTTGTCCCAACACAGCCCCTCGAGTCAAGACCACTTTTCCTGTCTCTCCACAGCTTGCTCCTTCGATACCCCGCAACCCTCATTTATTCTCCTAACGAAGCGTGCTGGTCTGAGATACCCACTTCGCCGTGGGGAGCTCTCTCGGTGGCGACAGAGGCAGCTCAGAAGATGACGTTTGCCCCGGAAAGCGTGGGGCATCCTGCATTTCCCGCACCTGTTTTCCCGTTTCAGAAGAAGTGCTTCCCGTTCAAGGCGGGGGACTTGCAGCCCGTTGGGGCTTCAGTACGTTTCGCAATCATTGCTTGCTTCTTGTACTTGAACACTCACCGAGCAAAGAAGATGACAGCTGCCAGTAAGATCAGCCCGGCAACTAACCCAATGACGATACCAGTAATAGCTCCACCTGATATGCCTGAGCCCTGACTCTTTTCTTCGGGGGTAGCCGAAGATGCCATGGCAGGTGCATTTGTCCCCACTTTCGACATCGATACTGTTGCTTTCGAGGCCGATTCCAAGGTCGATGTGGATAATATTGAGTGTGTAGACGCTGAGCTTGTCCCACTCGGAACACTTGACGATAGGTGCCTCTCGTTATTTGAGCCAGTGTCAAGACCCCGACATTACTCGAACAGCAAGCTGTGCTGGCCCTATACCACTACTGCTTGCTGTCTGATTGCCTTGTACTGCAAGGTGTCACCTGAGCAATGCCGGAACCGTCCCTCACTTGATCGCATATAGTCAAACAGTTTCCACTTTCTATGTTGTTATCAGCGCAAGAATTCACAAAGAACCTAGCATGGTATCAGCAACGCTTCCAGCACATTACAAACATAGCCTGTACCTAACTGCATCAACCCCGTCTGTTGCCAACCTGTTTCGACGGAGACCATTTGATAGACACCCATCCATTGTGTCACCCTCTGAAGCGTTACCACTGGCTGAGTTTTGACGGTTAATGCCACAGCATATTGTTGAAGGGCCTTCTGTATTACAGGGTTGGTACTGGCTGTATAAGGCATCATGGGAAGGCAGTGCTGTGCGGTTTGCAGAGTAGCATGTGTCTGATTGAGCGATTTTCGACCCGAAGATGATAACGGAAGAAAAGAGAATTTTGACTGCACGGTAAGGTTGAGCAAATTGTCAAAGTGCCGCACTAAGGAGTGTCGATATGTTGCCCAGTATTATGGGCAGTAACGAAAGTTGACAAAACACAGCAGCTACTTAAATCCTGCCAACTCTGGGCAGCCTGACTGCTATGTATTGTCGGCATCATGAAACCAGTCTCGTATATTGGAGCCGCCCATCTCTCAACAGGACCTCTTCACACATCAGAACTTCCTACGAAATGAACTTGCTCAAGTGTTGGAAGTGTTCGCGGTTGGTAGTTCCTAGCGCATAGTGCCTTATCACCGCCATACGACGCCTGACATTTGCACCCGACCGCCAGAAAAAAGCGAGGAACAAGATTCTGATGATATCACTTGAAGCTGGGCACAATTCGATTTGATAGCCTCTCTTTGCTATGCATAGGTTTGCTGCAAAAGAGTAGAAGAGCACAACAATCTCATGCAACGAGGTTCAAAATAATCATTACTCACCCAGGGTCTACCAAACCACGCTCAATACCAAGCCACATTAGCACGCCTGACCCCGCTCCCCATCCTCTTGTTGCCGAGTAAATCAGCATCCCGATTTCTGGAAGGGCAGCGCAAATTGCACTCTTTGTGGTCTGGTCTGGTCTGGTCTGTTGTTTAACGTCAGTCACAACTTGCGTAACAAGTCGCCCCCCCCCCCCTCTTTTTTTTTTTTTAAATTATACTACACCTGAGACACATTCGCTGGTATATCAAGAGCTTGGTGATTTGGTAAGGTAAGTGCTGAGCTATTAGAGCACCACGAAAACATAATTTCCTGTACTGCGAGGAGGGTGTGCTAGGATATGGAAAGGTATTCCAAATACATGGCGGTTAGGGTGATGAGGGTAATACTCAATTGTTCCAGCCACTAATCACACCCAACGCGTAAGTTCATATTGACTGGGGGCGGCCCACATGACGGGAGACAGGCGACGGGTGACGGGTGACGGGAGGGTAGCAAGGATATGACTGGGTCTGTGCTGTGCTTCGCTTTGCCTATGGTGATAGCATCGCGTAGTGATAGATGAGGTAACTATGACAGGGATACTAGTAAGCGAGCGCGAATGGCGACAGGATACACGTATATTATCAATCTCGATTTCCTAGTCATACAGAATCAGGTGACTTGTTCTGCGGTTGATCGTCAACTGTTCAAGTCTGGTGAGACAAGACGTAGAGTATGCTCAGCTCACGCCACGTCGTCTTGAGGTGAATCCGATAATCACACGCATGAAATCACACTCGATAATCATGTGGGACATGAAATTACAGGCGAAGCCACTACGTACAGGACCTAACTGTCTTTTCTCCTCTAACCGGAAACCCTCTCAGACCTCAAGCATCAGGGTAGTAGTAATACGTGTTCTCCACTAGAAAACCACGCAAACTCAGATGTGACTACAGATAACTCATCTAGACTACACGTAGCTTAAGAGCAGAGACCGACTCACCGCTAGTCTTCTCTTTCGCTTTTTCCTTTTTTTCTTTCACGTCTCACAGGTGAACAGGATCAGGTCCTTCTAGGGGACAACACTGAAGAGAGTAAAATGTGTACAGCTGGCCATGTCTCATGCACAAGTAAGCAGTACCACATAGAAGTGAAACATGGAACCATACGTAAGACGAACATGACCTTCCGATCTTTCAGCTCTCTCTCTTTCCCTAGCTCCCCTCCCCCCCACCACCCACACCCACACACCGCCTACCCTCTTTGCTTTTCCCCACTACGTCGTTTCTGGATCGATTAAGGAAAAAATGCGGGGAGGCTACCTGCATTCCCCGTGTTCCCCGCCATGCAGCCCTCCTTCCTTTTTCGTACAGGTTTCCCGCCTGCCTTGCTTTTTGGAGGCTTGTTTCTGCCTCCTTTCCCCTCTCTCAACGGCTGAGGAGAACGGCTGACCGGCTTGATATACCGGCAAATGGGCGGCTAGCATATGGGTTTTGCTTTTTTTTCTTTCTACTTGTTCCTCTTCTTGCTAGATGAGTTCCTTGTTGTATACAGACGAGTAAGGAAGCAAGTATGGCGGTACATTGCATTGCATTGCATTGCAGCACGGAGCCAGGCACGGGCAATTTCTCGTCGATTCATGGGCTGGGCGAACAAAGTTTGTACGTACACAGGATCGGCATCTGGAGTGTTACAATACAGCCACAAGGCAATACATCACTTTTACCTAATGCTTAAACATGATTCTTGTGTATGTATGTATGTGTGTGTGTCAAGTCTTGATTGCGTGTCTTGTATCTATCGAGGACTCGGAGAAATGCAATGCAAAAAAGCAAAGAAAAAGAATAAGCAGCCCATGTCGTCAAGGGTATATAATTAATATTGATTACGCCATTTCCATCCAAAAAAATCAATCATCACCCGCTATCGCTTGCGGGGAACTCGCCACAGCGCCGAGCTCATGTGTGAAGCAGCACTAGACAGAAAACGAAAATAGAGTCGAACTTTTTTTCTTTTCATGACCAACGGATCAGAGCCGGCTGACCTTGGAGGGCAAAAAATGCTATTGTGCCAGGATGCGGTCGACTGCGGCGCCAGCTAATTGCTGGACGTCTTCTACGCCTCCCTTGACGTCGATGATTTCCACGTCCTTGAGTTGCTTGCACTCTGTTTCGTCGGGCTCCTCGAGGGCGGCAAACTGACTCGCGACCATGGCGTCCTTCATGTAGTGGCCTTGGCGGGCGCGCACACGCGACATGAGCGTCTCCATATCGGAGCGGAGGTAGACGAAATGGACGTTTGCGTTTGGGTCTTCGTCGTAGAGCCTGGCGGTGCGGATGACGTCGCGGTACTTCTTCTTGAGGGCGCTGCAGGTGACGACGACGCCGCGGGAGCCGTTTTTGAGGGCGGTGAGGGCCTGGTCGCGCAGCAGAATCAGCCAGTCCCAGCGGTCCTCGTCGTTGAGCGGGATGCCGGCGGCCATCTTGTCGATGTTTGATTTGGGGTGGAACTGCGGGGCCGGTCAGTAGACGCTAGCGACGTTTTGGGGTAAGCGACTAACCTCATCACCCTCGATGTAGTCGAAGCCATATCGGTCGGAGAGATGCTTGGCAATGGTACTCTTGCCGCAGCCAGCGGGACCGGTGACGATGAGGATGTGGTGGTGCTTGGAAATGGTCATTGGGCCCGTCTTTGCTTCGTTCAAGACGGCCGACGAGGACGAGGGCGAGCCGGTGTTGGAGGCAGGGGGCGTAGGCGGCGAGACATATTGTATGGGCTGGGGGACGGTTTGCTCCATGGTTTGCATCATGGCTGGTTGTTGTGCGGTGGTGGTGGTAGTGGTAGCAGAGGAGGGCAGACGGACAGAGGAAACAAGGCGAGTATATGTAGATGTAGGTATGTACTAGCAATGGAGGCGCTGTTTGGCAGGCAGGGGGCCGTGTTTGAGTTGGGCAGCCAGTCTGGAGGCGAGTGATGGGAATCGGGCTGAGTTAATATGCGATATTGCGACGCAGATGGAGCAGGGGCTACGTTTGCAGAAGGTCAGCAATCTAGGGGGAACCCGATTCGACCTGGGGCAGAGTGGATTATAAGGCGCAGATGGTCGTGTGGAAATTTCGCCCGCAGCGCCAGCAGCCATGACGGCAAGGGTGGGATGCACAGGGCTGGCGTCGTGGTTCTGGGAGCCAAGGCCCCATGGTAGACGCTGCATCGGAGGCGCAGCCAATGGCAAGCTTATCCGGGCGCCTAGCGCCAGTGCCTGGGCCTGACGGCTGTAACAGCCGGAAAGCCGGACGTGGAGAATTTAGACTTCGGCCTTTGAACCAGGTCGCTGCTCGAACTGTCGCGTGTGGGATGAGATGGGATGAGGCCTGTCCATCAGCCTTCCTCCCCCGCATGCACACGCTCACGCTCCCACAGCCGCCCCGGCCGAGCTCGCTCAGGAACACGGCACCAGCGTCATTGCGCCGCCCTGTTTGGCTGGCCTGCCACGTCGACGCCTCTAGCAGGCAGAGAGGTGCATGGCTGCGGTATCAACAGGCAGCCAGGTGACTCGGGCCTGCAGCATGCGCTCATGGATTCAGTCGCAGCCAGTTTGAATTACTCCGTCAACCCCCCCAGCGCATTCGGTCGTCGCTCAGCTCGACCAACCTGGACACACTCGAGCAACATACGGCGGCGGGCGGCTTTCACCGCTTTGACTCGTGGGCACCAAGCGGTTTGATAATCGCGCGTGGGGGTTAGGCGAGGCGACTGAAAGGCCATCGGGCCGGCCAGAGTCGAGGCTGTCGACTACCACGACCGCCATCGAGTCCGGCCAGGGCACAGCCCATGGAGCAACACGCCCCGATGTTGCACCCGCTTCCACTCTTTCTTTTTCTGGCCTTGCTTTTTTTTCTTATTTGGCGCACCGCGGCGAGGGCCCCACGCCCACTCCGTCCGCGCTCCCCGGGCGTTTGCCAAACTGTGCGCACCGTATGCGTACATCGTATATTCCCACGAGCAAGGAATGTGGAGGGCCTCCTGACCCGACTGGCCACGCAGTGAGACGTGACGTGGATCCATTGACTCTGGCCAGGCATCACGGAACCGGATCAAAGCCCGCCCGCCCGCCCTGCTTGCCTTGCCTTGCCTGCCTACTATACTACTGTACTACTGTACTATGCTCCATACCTGCTGTTTGGAGGCATGCAGCGTATCTGCAGCCCACACCCCAGCAGTCTGGGGGAGCCTCGCCTACGTGCACAAGACATGTACGCACAACGTCACCGGCACCCAGCGGCGGCGTCGTGAGCCTGCGCCAACGGGGAAGCGGGGCAGTGCCCTGGGGGGTCGTGCTCACGTGACGCCCCCCAAAGCGGCCTAGGGCGCCATGACGAAGGAGGGCGCATGCCATGGCTATGCACCGCGGCAACCTCCAAGCTCAGCTCCCGCTGACGGCCGACGCGACCAGGCACGCACACTTCTCCCACCGCCCCAACCATGTCGTACTTCTTCTCCACCCCGGTCGACATCGACATTGTCCTCGAGGACCTCGATGACCGCTCCGCCGTCGATGTCAAGCTGGACAAGAACCGCAAGGAGAAGGTGCCGCTCTACCTCGACGGCGAGTCGGTCAAGGGCCAGGTGACTGTGAGGCCCAAAGATGGCAAGCGATTGGAGCATACGGGCATCAAGGTCCAGTTCATTGGCACCATTGGTAGGCCGCCTCCCATCCACGGCGCAGCTGCCGCCCCAGCTGTCCATCGCCGCGCACTGCTGATGTCATGCGCCTAGAGATGTTCTTCGACCGCGGAAACCACTACGAGTTCCTGTCCCTCGGCCAAGAGCTAGCTGCGCCCGGCGAGCTTCAGCACCCCCAGACCTTTGACTTCAACTTCAAAAACGTTGAGAAGCAGTACGAGTCGTACAACGGCATCAATGTCAAGCTGCGCTACTTTGTGCGCGTTACCGTATCGCGGAGGATGGCCGACGTAGTCAGGGAAAAGGACCTGTGGGTCTATTCGTACCGCATACCCCCAGAGACCAACAGCTCCATCAAGATGGACGTCGGTATCGAGGACTGTCTGCACATTGAGTTTGAATACTCAAAGTCAAAATACCATCTCAAGGATGTCATTGTCGGCAGAATATACTTTCTGCTGGTGCGGTTAAAGATCAAACACATGGAACTTTCCATTATCCGGAGAGAAACAACGGGCGCGCCGCCGAATCAGTACAACGAGAGCGAGACGCTGGTGCGCTTCGAAATCATGGACGGATCGCCATCGCGAGGTAATCTAGCCTAGTCTTTGCGACTTGACGCCAACTAACCAGTCCTGTAGGCGAGACGATCCCCATTAGGCTGTTCCTTGGCGGTTTCGACCTGACACCCACCTTCCGAGAAGTGAACAAGAAGTACTCGACCCGATACTACCTCAGCCTGGTACTCATTGATGAGGGCAAGTCATTCATTCCTACCCCTTGTTTGAACACAACTAACCGTCTCACAGACGCGCGACGTTACTTCAAGCAGTCCGAAATTGTGCTCTTCCGCCAAGCACCCGAGGGCCTCACCTTGGCTCAGGAGCAGAACAAGTTGATGGCAGTATCATGAGCAAGTCAAACGTAAACGTAGATGTAGAGGTGATATGGATCGACGAGCGTTTGGCCCAGAATTACCAAGTGCGCCAAACTGTGGCTTGTGTAGAAGCTAGGACGTGTGGAAAAGGCCTGCCATCACACCCCAGCTTCGAGTATCTTGGCGACCATTGAGTTCTGCTAAGACATGGACCCCATGGACCCCCAGCTGTGTAGATATGGGAATATAATAGCCTCCGAGAAATGTCCCTCGGAAAAGCGTAGCAACTAGGACTGCGTTCCCCACACCGACTGACGTGTTTGTTACAGTGGGGCCTGTTTTCGCTGCACATTGCAACATCTTCATCGTCTCTGTTGATACTTCTTTCCAGAATATGTAATTGCTATGCGATTGTGTTTGATGACTTGCATTCAGGTCTGCTTGTCCCCAACTGCGTCTGCTTGTGTGCTGAGTACATACACATGTCTCGGCCATGTCCATGATCACGCGATATTCCGAAATTACGGCTTTCCCCATTGGGATTGAGAGTGACGGGAACAGATCGAGAAGCTCACCTCATTTCTATTCCAACCATGCCGATGTTCAGCGCAAGCTGTGATCTGTATAACGCCACACTTAGCCGCAACGCCTCAGGATCGAGATGAGGGTTTCCACATTAGTGCATGCCCACCGAAAATTGAGGCTCTTGCTTAGGGCCCGCCCACTAAATTATGAAGATCGGTCGAAACGATTGGCACGCATGCCGCCGCGGCATGGCCATCCCTCGGAAATACCGGGCGCATGGACAGGCTAGGCAAAAACTTCCCTGCCAGTGACGTAGCGCATCGGATTGTTGACTTTCCCATGATTAAATGGCAAAACGCTATATACCATCTCGCTATCTTGCTAGCAACCCCCTACACCTCTATCTGATTCCTAGACTCTCTACCAACCGGATAAAAGGCCGTATCCACGGTTCGTACCCTTGGGCATAGTATAGCACCTTGTCTGCATCATGTCACACCAAGAATCCAATGAATCAGGGAACTGTAAGTCGCTGTCCCTTAGCCTTATCCCTCCCACCCACCAAGCGAGATTTGGCCTTGCTCCTCAAAAATGCACATATACTAATTGTCGATAGCGCAACAGTCAGAGCAGCAGGCTTCTTCCCATCAGAGGCCCGGCAACCTGACAAATGAACGAAGACGGCAGACGGGGAGATCGGTTGCGTCCACCCATTTGCAACAACGCCGCTCCAATGCTCCAAGCATGGGAAGACTCGATACTGTACATCTATCATCTAGGCCCCAGAACGGACGTAACAATACCACAGCTAGCATGGCACCAATGGGCACTGTGACTAATACGCCCACTAACCATGCCACCCGGGAAAACGTCACACAGGAGCCTCCTCGAAGGCCCGAAAAGAAGCAACAGCAAACTGTAGATGTTGACAGCGAATACTTTACCCTGAACCCATGGTACAATGAGCAGAAACCCAAGCCTGTCTTTGGCTTGGGTGCTCCTCTACCTCGCACGGTTCGTAAGGGCATGTGGTGGGGACGAGGGGATTTGCGCAAAAATCTGTACAAAGTTGATGATCAAGGCGATGGCATCGACCGCCACGATGGTGCTGCTTTTGACAATGGAAAAGGTAAGTTGCCACGTTGGCTGTAGAACAAGCATGGTAGCTCTAACGAGTGCAACTGCAGTGTTGGAAGAAGATTCCGAAGATTCTCAGGAAACTTTAAACGGCGCACCCCATGTAGATGGGCAAGGTAGTCCAGAGAGATTTCAAACAGTGGTAGACGGTAGAAGGGTAAACGTCAAGCGCGTACCAACCAGTGAAGCCAATCAGGTACTCGGGCGCGATCCGGGCCAAGACACCCGCAGCCATGAGCACCATGAAGGCCAAAACCGTGCACCAGTTGATGAGCATGGTTTGGAATACGCCGATGGACGTGGCCAGCAACAGCATTTTGGTCTGCAGGATGGTCTTCCGCCGCTGCAGCAGCGAGGCACAAATGAGACCGGTCAGACCAAGCAAGAGGAAGTTGAAATACAGGAGCGAGAACAACAAGAAGAAAGAGAATTCTACAATCAGTACAGGAATCCGATTGCTAGATTTCGAGCCAAGTATCCACAGGCTCCAGCAGAGTTTCTTGCCGTACGTCTGATCTTGCCCACAAAGAAACCTTCTCTAACATTTTGCAGACATTCATCTACCTCCTGATAGGACTATGCGTAAACTTGTCTGTCGCTACGTCTCAACAAGGAACTGGCAGTTTTGAGACCCAAGCCTGGGGCTGGGGCTTTGCAGTCATGATTGGCATTTACCTCGGTGGTGGTGTCAGTGGATCCCATTTGAGTCCGACAGTCTCCATTTCTCTGTCCATTTTCCGCGGTTTTCCCTGGCGAATGGCTATTGTTTACATCTGCATGCAATTGCTGGCTGGTCTCGCCGCTGGGGCCGTTGCATACGCGTAAGTTGCTTGAGATGTTTGGGCGGAATATACAATGTACTAACAGATTGACAGTGTCTATTCTGATGCAATCCACGAGGTGGATCCTGGTCTAACACTCGACATGACCGGCAAGGCGCTCTTCCCCAAGGGCCCTATTTACTCAACCGCAACTGGTTTTTTCAATGATTTTGTCTACATGGCCATTTTCACGTGCGTCGTCTTTGCGCTTGGCGACGACCAAAACTCTCCCCCAGGCCAAGGCATGACCGCCTTCATCGTTGGGCTCACAGGAATGGTCACGATGATCGGTCTAGGATACAACACGGGTTTGGGTATTTCCCCAGCCCGAGACCTGGGTCCTCGCCTCGTCGCGTACTGGGTTGGTTACAAAGAGGCCTTCTCCACAGGTTACTGGGCGTATGGATCGTGGGGCGCGTCGATTAGCGGTGCGCTGTGCGGTGGCCTCCTATATGATACCTGTATTTTTGTGGGCGGCGAGTCTCCTGTTAACTATCGGTGGCCGCAGCCGGGTGATATCAAGTGGAGGGCAAGGGAGACGAAGAAAATGGCAAAAGACAGAATTCAGCAAGTTGCCTGAAGTAATTCTGTCTATTGTTTTGGCTTCTAAGACATTCTTATACAATACATTGAAACAACTTGTTAGTAGTCTCTGGCATGTATTCGAATTAGTCTGCTATTTATTCGGTGCCGCTCCGTAATCCTGCTTCGGCAAAGAGGTAACGAGGGTTACTTTCCGTTTCTGGGTTGGCTCTGTCTTCCCACAAAGGAGGGGGTGGCGTGACCATAGCACCGGGAATAATCAACCAGTAACCTTCTTTCTGGACCTAGACGTCACCCATGAAGCACATAAGAGTCACTCAGTAAAGCAGCGCCCATTTCGCAGCTTGAAACTTGACAATCTGGAGCGCAAGATAACACTAGCTCGTCTACTTTCCGACTTGCAAACTTAGTGGTTGACTTGCTAGCTTTCACACATAATCGTTGTTCTGTGGACTTAATCTACCTAGTTAATTCTCTTTCCACACGGTCGTATCGAGTCATGTAAATAAACAAGACTAGGTCGGACTCATCATCTTAGCTCTTCCCCAGATTTCTGTTTCTCCATCCAACCTCAGGCGATCGCATCACAGCTACGCGAGCAATGTCCGCATCTAGTACCACCACCACGCCACGTGGTCTCAAAGACACACCTCTACCCGGCATACAATCCGATTCACCGCAGCAAGAAGAGGAGGAGCAGCGGCATCAAGCAAATACCAAAACCTCGAAACTCGGCCTACGCCAAAGGATCAAACACTTTACGTTCGCCTGGTTCCTCAGCACAATGAGCACAGGAAGCCTCGCCATTGCCATCGGCGACTGCCCACACCAATTTCGCGGCCAATACTATATCGGCTTATCCGTCTTCTTTTTCAACCTCGTCCTCTTCCTCCTCATCATCACCCTGAGCATTTTGCGCTTTGTGCAGCACAAGCAACACGTTCTACGCGGAGTCACACACCCGGCAGAGTCATTTTTCCTAGGCGCATTTACTCTGAGTACAAGTGTTGTTATAGGCGGTATCCAGACATTTGGCGTCACACATGGGCCTGCAACGCCGTGGATACTCGCATTGGTGCATGCTCTATACTGGATTTATGCGGCCATGTCGCTGCTCAATGCGATAGCACAATACTGGGTATTGATATGCTATAGTTCCGTGCGACCCATTCCCTTTTCTCCAAGCATATTTTTGGCGGGGTACAGCGCTATGTTGACGGGTACGCTTGCTTCGCTGATCGTAAAGTCCCAGCCTGAAGACAGGCGCGTGCCGATTGTCGTGGCAGGAGTCGCATATCAGGGATTTGGGTGGTGTATTAGCTTTGTGGCAATCGTGTTGTACATGAAGTCTTTACTCGACAATGGGTTACCGCCCATAAGGGCAAGAGCGGCCATGTTCATTCCAGTGGGAAGCTGTGCGTATACGGTTGTTGCGCTTGTGGGAATGGCGAGAGGGGTTGCATCGCCTTCCTCTTCGATTGGATCTGGGTCTGTGTCTTTGGGAGTAAATGGGAGAAATTATTTCTCTCACCACCCCGATGCTCCAGAGATCCTCCGCGTAATGGCGCTCTTTGCATCGATTTTTTTGTACGCGTTTTCTTTTTGGCTCTTTGCTATTGCGCTACTAGGCAATGTCATTGCCATTGGCCAAATGCCTTTTAGTCTTAGTTGGTGGGCGTTCATCTTTCCGAATGTGGGTTTTACGTTGGCAACGAGCATCTTGGGTAAGGAACTGGAGAGTGATGCGATACTCTGGATCGCAAGTGTCATGACTGCATTGTTGGTAGTGGTTTGGACAGTTGCAGCAGTGGGATGTGTGAGGGCTGTGTGGAAAGAGAACATTGTTTGGCCAGGAAAGGATGAGGATAAGGATCGTTAAAAAGTTTGGCTGAGTACTTGGTGTCCAATAGAGCCTCAGAACATGGGTTCTTGTAATACCATCAGGACCTTTGCCCTAGTGTTGCAATTGCAAAGGCGGAGCTCTGTTGCGAAGGAACTCCAACTTTACCCCATATTCGGTTTGCGTACATATCACATATCGCTAAATTGTGCCTATTGTATGTAGGGTTGCTTGCAAGGGGCAACATCTTGGTATCCGAGATAGCTCAGTCGGCATATCTTCACAGCTTGATTGAGAAAACGTATGGATCTCACTATCAAGAGAGGTTTAAGTCATGTACTCTATATGAGCGTGAAATGAAAGAGTAATTGATGGTGCACATTTAAGTAATTGTTCAAGTGGTTATTTTCGAGAGGTTTATGGGAAAACTACAATACTGCAACTTTTATTGAGGGACCTAGGGCTGGATTGGGTGAATGGTATAGTGTATTAAATATTATAGAGTAGTCTTGAGCGACTATAGTGAGCATGCATCAGGTATGAGATTTAAGCCTGGAATCAAGGACGAGGTTCTGTTACAGATTCTCTTTCGATGGTAAAGTCGACCTGCTTCTCGATACCGGCCATGGGCCTCAATTCCGTCTCACTGCTCCAGCCGTCACTATTATACCTTCCCTGCTCATTGCTCATCAAACTCAACCCAATATGCTGACTCCATCTATTCCCGCTGGAACGAACTCGTACTCTGCCTTTGGAACCGATGGTGGTGGGTTCGGCGTCGTTATACACTGGTGGAGCGGAAGTAACCGGATCAGTTCGTCCAATACGGCCCTTAAGTAAAAACCCAAAGGTTGGAAGAGTAGCAACAACAATTGATGCGGAAGACTCGATATGACTCCACATGCTTAGTAACACCGGCCCATCCGCGAGCGTAGATCGATCAGGATTTGACGTCGCTTTCGTAACTTGTGCTAGCCGTGCAAAAGCAAAGGCGATAATAATCGTTCCGAGCGAGAAAATCACAGCAAGTCCAAATTTCTGCTGAAGCGAAACTCGCAGTTTACGTAGCAGGTTCAACGGGAGAAGCATGATGAGTGCATCAGCCACAACGTCGGCGCTAGTCGCAAATTTTATCGAGTGATCCGCCCGAACAAGATCTTCTGGATCACTGCATCCACCTTGACATGTTAGCTGTGCACTCACGGAAAGCTATGGTAGCAATCTTACTCGCACTCCAGTACTTAGTCAATGGCCGACATGTCAAGAAGTTGGAGGCCACTGATGCTAAGTATAGAAGCAATACTATCACAAAACACGCCCACCAGGCTCTCATATAGGTTGGCAAGCCAATGACCAACCGACGAAAGAAAAACAAGATAGAAAATTTGGCTGGAGACGTGTTAACAACAGGCATGATTGGAGGTATGGATTAGATATACGCACCGGCCCACAAGGTTGTCCAGAATAGCAGCATTTGGGTGAACATGAGCTTTAGGGAAGTACGGGTTCTTTCTACAAACTCGATTTCAGGTAGTGGTAATGGCGTGAGAGGGTCGTTAATTGCTGCTTTGGAGTATTCGGCAACAAGAAAAAACTGTGGTAGAAGACAAGTGATGACAGCAGATAAGGCGGTCAGGGAGGTGAGGCCAAACAATACCAAATAGTCATCAGCGAATAGCCTGTGTTGGGAGTGCCATCGTAGGAAGCCTCGTGTCGTCGTCAGGATAAAGGAACCGCCCCATAAACACCATATCAAGGCCTGCTTTTGATTTAGCAAAGGAACATCAGAGTTTCGTTGAGCTTACCATGAGCTGTGTGTAGTTCAGACTCATTGTAGCCACCTCATCCAACCATGTGAAAACCAAACGTGTGAGAGATTGCGCAACTTACTAAGGAGGGGCTCAGCGAAGCTTCATTTCCATATATAAGACCAAACGATAAACTAAAACATGTGACAAAGCTGTGAAGACCAAGTTGGCTGCAGATTGGATGTGGTGTTGGGCCAGACCAGACTGCTCCTACGGCCGATTGAGAATTAGTGATAGCTCATTAACGTCAGGCAGGGTACAAGATAATTATGTCGATTCCAATTTTCCAATGCTGTACAGACATATGCTAAGTGTACAATCTTGAGTATCTCTCACTTATTCAGTCCCTGTACGTGAGTCTAAATCAAAGATGAGTCACCAATTGCTAGCATTTGTTGCTTTGCGGAGCGGTGATGATCTCAACACATCATGATTGGTATTAACGTGCAACAAGTGCCTCATCGGAAGCATGTAAGGGGCACTAGTTTTTGAAACAGGCAAGTGGCAATTCGTCGTTTGTTGGGATGGAAAATGCCACAGGATAGGGGCCAGATACCCTTGTTTTGAGCAGCAATCCTTCCATGATATTTGGCCTGGGTTCTCTTAGGCAAGAAAGATAGTGCTGTTCTGCAGCGGCACAACCATACTACTGGATGCATGCTGCTTGTTTAGACGCGCTCCTTTATACTAAAACGGGTTGTAAGGATCCATGCAGGGGGGTGGCACAGTTCGCGAGCCGTGTCTGCGACATCAATATTGCGAAAATCCCGCAGTTCCGAGCCGCAGTAAATGCCAAACATGGCAGAAACTGAGATTGTAGTCTTTGCCCCATGCAAAGGTCAAATTACTCTGTAATTGTATGATTCCATTTGAAAATAGCTGTGTTGAGATGAATATGAGTGTTTACGTATTAGCACAATGGCATTGGAACAGATTGCGATAGCCATGATACGACGAAAACATCATCCTTGCCGTTTGCAAACGCAAAGCATCGATAAGCTGACCCGATGGCATAGGAAAGGATAAGCAATGAGAAACAGTCAAGCGTCCAAAACTTTCCAGCCACCAGGCATCAAGTTAGTGTAAACCCTCAGAGGATCGTACTTGGTGCGGACCAGCTTCAACTTCAACAGATTGGCGATCGGATAGCTCTGGAATACTGGCTGGCCCTTTCCTGCATCGTTCATGTACAGGTATTTCGCGTCGAAAGCGTTGGCGCGAAGCATGCTGTTGATATCTGCCGTGATTTTATCCGCCGCCGCGTGCACAGTAGCGTCGTCTTCGGCAGAGCCCCACGTAAAGTTCTCGACCATCCAGAAGAACGGCGCCTTGGAGACATCCACGCCTTGAGGGTTGCCACCGGTCTTAGCGCTATGTGACAAAAAGTCCTTGGTAACTGGCTGAAAAGTGATTGAGGCCTGGAGATTGGCAACCATCGACAACTCGGTGTGTACATTAGAAATGAAGGCGTCGTGAATACGCTGAACAGCAGTTCTATCGACAACCGAAGACAAAGTTCGAAATGCTTGTCGCAAACCGAGCGGCTGTAGAGCATCTGTTGCTGCAATGTAGTCTGACAATGGTTGGAGTGCATATGAGTCGGCGACCGGGACGAGCTTAGGCGAGGTGAAGTTTTCAAAGATCCTTGGGTTATCCAAGATGGAGTTGTAAAACTTTGCAGCCGCGTAGACTGTCATGTTGGTGCCGGGAAAAGTGAGGATTGTCGGGATAATGGCGGATTTTGAATCAGAAGGGCCGCCATACTGTCCAAAATTGTAGACACCGTTTAGATACCCCTTCGCTTGAGACTGATCATATTGTGCGATACCAACACGGACGTTGCTTCCTTTGACTGGCCGCAAATCAAATCTTGTTACGATGCAGAAGGAATTTCCGCCACCTCGTAGGGCCCAGAACAAATCTGAGTACACGTTTGACGCTGTTGCTTCCACAATGAGACCGCTGGCTAATACACACTATTTTCATTAGATGTTTCATTTACGAATGGGTACCTGTACTTACCTGATACTTGTCAACATTGTCAGACGCAAAACCATACTCGGAAGAAAAGAAGGATATGCCACCTCCAAGCAACAATCCAGAAACACCGACGTGGCCAACACGACCGCCGACAGCCGCAAGTCCAAATGGTTTAAGATAGGCGTAAACATCCTTCCATCTATTTCCAGGACCAACGGAAACGATAGAATTGTCGGAAGACAGGGACAAGGTAGTCATGTTGGACAACGAAAATAACACGCCAGAGTCGTCGATTCCGTTGTATCCAGGGATGGGCATGTGCCCACCGCCACGGACAGCAAATTTTGAGAGCGTAAGAGTCATGGTGGTGACTGCATATGAGACTTGCTGAGCGTTCTGCGGCACGAAGACGCATGCAGGTGTGCTGTAAACTGTAGCTGACCAATAGGCTGCTTTTTGTCAGCCGATGTTCATCCCACTTTCAACAAAAGAAGACTTACACTCCTGGGTTTCGTATGCATAACCCGGAGATCCAGGAAGGAAAGTGTTGTCAGGATAACGGTGCTCTAATTTGGAGCAAGCGACTCGTTCACTACTCACGAGGCTACCAGCTGCACTGATACTCATCAATGGTGCGACCAACAGCAAAACTGCGATTCTGGAAAAGAACGCCATAGTAACCGACAAAGCAAACTTTGCATGTGCGTAGCTAACAGAAAGAATTATAAGTGGGAGAATGCTTATCTTTATAGGCTGATTTCGGGAGGATCTAGCGCCTCGCCTCCGCGACTTATACCTATTTCACCAGTGTCTCGCTTAATGCGCTTTTGGCGTAAGGCTGCAGACCTTGAATATGGAAAAAAGAGTCTGATTTGGCTATCGTACTAGATCTCTCGGAACTCTCCTTCTAGTTTCTGCCTACTCAAAATCACCCTCCAGTGATGCTTCACATATGTTAGATGGTGTGTTATTGACGGCTTCAGAAGAGGCGCAGTACAACCTAGTCTATCGATCTGTACAGTTAATACAGCCTGTTTTTGGCTACTGATATCTCATGACAACGTCAGTTTTGTGGTTTCATTACGCGCCAAGAGAAGATGAGTGCCACTTTCAAGAAACATGTCTATAAACATCATGCACTCTTGTTGGTCATTGGGATTACAAATTTGTTGAAAAAATGGATGTATGCAGATCCATTGCTCGGCACTTGGCGGGCGGAGCCTTATTGTTGCTGTGGGAAACAATTATTTCGGAAAAAGCCCCCTAAGATAAGCATAACATGATCTCAATGAACCAAAACTGAAGTTAGTCAATGCACCGTAGTGCGCAAGGTCGCTCGTGATTGCTGAATGGTTTTGACAATCTAGCCCTATGAAGAGATACACGATACAACCCCATGGGCCATCTATATAGTTACCAATTCGAATACATTGTGCGTCAGGAACTTCGAAATATCTATCGGTTGGGTTATCGGCTTGGCTGCTAATTAGTGACCGCTAAACTTACTCGTGACCGTTCAGTTATAAGCACTAGTTACTGACTCCATTACTTGATCGAGCCTCTGATTATTGCATGTCTATTCTCACTGGGCAATTGGTCGGAGTATGTCTCTTAGACCGCGAGAATTTGCCGTTCCTTGAACCGGATGACTGTATCGTTGATAAGATCGCAAGCACCTACCATTGCTGTGACGAAAAGGACCTTCATTATGGTTGGATAGTACTTTGCTGGATGGAATTTGGATGAAACATGTAAATGATCATAGTGCGTTCGTAGAAAGACATTGAATCAGAATTTGAAACATTGCAGTTGTGTATAGGGGCATTTCTAAGGCGAAAAAGCCCTGTTTAGATTGTATCCTAAACCAGTATGCTACTCTTATACATGCGATCTATAAATTATGCCTTTACCCTAGTCCCTTGCCTGGGAAATGCATGTAGATCCTCTGCAGACAACCTCCACACTTATCTTATGATTCATTTCCCTGCGCAGGGAGCAATCTATCTCCGTTCCGAGTGAGGGGTAGCGAATATGCAAGTAGCTTTGTTAGACTCAAACTGCTTCATTTGCCGATTTCACCTTGCACATTGCAGGCAAGGCATAGCTCATGATATTGCTTGGTGGCTGACGCACGTGCGAATGATATTTCGTGTTAGTGATAGTATGCATGACGTCACATGGCAACAACTTTCTGTTCACAGAAAGCAACTCCTCAGATCCCTCAATCACCGGCTGCTCTCCCGTATCCACACAGATCCTGTGTCTTTGACTGTCCGCTCACCTCGCATCATCCCATCATTCACGCGCCTGGGACAATCTATGAGACTGAGAGGAGTGATACTGTGCTCAACTTGGCCTCTACCACTTCGATCACTTAGCCTTGGCTTAATCAACCCGCCGATCACCTTTTCCAATATGAGTGCTTCTATATCCTGTCCTGTTATACGCATACATGGGCGTTTCTTTTGGAAAGGTGATGATCAAGTAAAGCCCCCCTCTTCGTCGCTAGACGCCACTGGATCTAATACTAGTGATAAGGTTTCTTGTAAAAGGCGTTGCATACCAAGTGCGTTCTACACTTGACCCAACTTCGGACGACCCCCTTCTGGAGCTTCGAGAAGACATTCTCCTGTTCAAAGAGCTCGGCCTGAATACACTCTTTGTTTGTAAGCGCGGTGCCAAGTACAGTCATGACAAGGCTGATTCGTTTGTCAAGATTGCATTGACCATACAAAAGATCATGCGCAGGCCATGAAATTACTTGAAGAAGCAGGAATACATGTCTTCACGGTAAGTATAGTTCTTTGATTTGGCTATGTATATACGGGACTGACCATGCATGATCATATGAAGGCTGTTTCAACACCATTGAATTCTATCAATCGTCTGGCTCCAACCGAGTCTTACAACCTAGACACTATGGCATCCTACCTCAAGACAGCAGACACAATGGCTGGCTTTTCGAACACTTTGGGTGTATTGGCTGGCAACGAACTGATCAATGATGATTCTACGATGCCCTTTGCAGCTGTTCTTAAAGCCATCGTGCGAGACCTGAAAAAGCATATGCAGCTACAAAACAAAGCTCGTGCGCAACGCATACTTCCTATTGGATACAATGCGGCCACGAGCAGTGCAAGGGATCAGAAAGTGTTGGAATATCTGACTGCCAGTCATGATGAGGCGTCCATTGGTTTCTGGACGGTGTGTGCTTATTCATGAGTTGAAGAGATGTTGGACACTAATGTGTAGTGCAGTGCAAGAATTATGATTTGAGGGCCATTTCCGATGCCACTCGACCCATGTATGATGACTTGGTAGGCTTCGATCTTCACAATATCGTTCGTACCGTCTAACCCTGTCGTTTAGCTTCACAGATTCAGCAACACCTCCGTACCGATATTCTTTTCAGAATACGGCAACAACTCCCAAAAGCCCCGCCTTTTTCAAGAAGCAGCTGCCTTGTACTCTTCCCGAATGAGTGATGTCTTCTCTGGGGGGTGCGTGTACGAGTTTTGGCAAAATACAAATGGCTATGGGCTAGTGGAGATGCTGAAACGTCGGGGTGACAATCGAATGGTAGGGCGCGAGCGAAACCCGGACAGTGAAAGCGAGATTTACGAGAGACGGCAAACGGATCGGAGAGTGTTGCTTATATTGAGAAATTTTGTCAATTACAAGACCAGGTTAGCTGAGATCGATCGTACAATGGTAGGTACTAACAAAGAGGACACTGAAATCGACGAAGAGTAACTGGAGACTGGCGCGAAAGGCCAAGAGCCTTGTTAAACTAAGCTTCATATGACGAATAGCTGTTTCGTCTGAGATTCAAGATGTCAATCCGTGGATCTATGCATAATCTATCCTCACACTGATGGAAATGTGTGTTTTCTATTTGAGTCTGCCATCTGTAGATCCATAAATTTACGCGTGTTCTGATAACAGAAGAAGTTGAATCAGGATTTACCAACTGCTGTCAAGGTGCTCACATTTAGAAGGTTTGGGAGGATATAATTGTGTATGGATCTCTTGAGAAAGATAGTGGCTGGATCATTGACTATGTAATAAACAGTGTCTCTGAATGGATCTAGAAGAAACGATCGGCTCTTCAAGAACCATTGAAGCATTGACAAACTGGTGGTAAGCCAGGTGCGCTCGAACAATACCCCTCAAGATTACCAGCTTTCTTACAACCTCGATCGCAGTCGTCGCTGTTACAATCCGCAGTGAACTAGCGCAAGTTTTAGCTACAGCGCATCATCACAAGAGTTGAACATACTGGGGTGGCGCTGGCAGAGGATATAAAAAGTGCCAGAATGGCCGAACAGATGAAGGACTGTATAACCAACTTCATGGTGACGATTGGAGTGTTTTGTCGTATTGATAGGTATATGCCGGGCTTTTGGTGAGGCAAGACAAGAATGAGAAAAGTGTATCGAGTATATGTTTTGTTGTTTGGGTGTAATGGCGAGTTGTGTCAGGATATGAACACTCAAGCTTCCAGATGAACGGGAATGAAGACAAGCATTTATAGGGTGTGAGTTAAGAGTTCAAGAAACAGCCGAGTGAGCGAAGATCAATTGATGCACCCTGGAGATGTCTGACATCAATGCATTGATGGAAATGATCACTGGGTGTCATTTGCCATACGAGAGGGGTTTCCAGGCTAACCTGGGGTAGTTATGCTTGCAATACGATTTGAGCCTGGCATATAGACATCTATTGGGCTCCGCAATTTGACAGGGCTGGGTGAAGAGTTTTCAGATAGCGCTAGCCCAGAAGACATTGCAGATGGCGCAGATCGCACATGCTGACGACTCAAAAGAAGGATTTATTAGGGCTTACAGTAAAAGGAGTTCATGCAATGACGGGGATGTGTAATGATCTGAGTGTGCTCGGCCCGATGAAAGATTAGAAAGTTGACCCCGTTTAGTCGCACGTCCTGAGAATAATTAAAGGCTCGCAGGCATCGTTGAAAAAAACTATTTTGTGCGTAGAAGGGAATCCCTGCATATCGTAGCTCTTACTGTGACCGAGTACTGGTATCTTCATATCTTCCACTGTGACACTAGATTCGCCGTATAAACTCGCCGAGGAAACTCACCGCTCCTCGTTCTGCAGGTGTCAGAAAGTGCTTACTCAGACTGTTTATGACGATTGCCTAGAAGTTAGGAGCTAAAGAATTCGTCGACAGACTCACAACTAGTAGACCATGCTAAATAGGGGGGCCAGCTTACAGCTGCTAAGCTGTCCTAGCGTATCGTTACTTATTTGGTATTCTAAAACATTCTAGCTGCAGTCTCAATAGTAAAGTAAGACGATGTTACACTGTTACGTTGTTACGTTGATCTTGTGATCCGCTGCCGTGCTGGTGTACTGGCGATTCCGATGTTCGTCACGTGATTCTGATGTCTTAGTATGACTAACCTAATACAGAGATTTCTAACATCTTGGCAGATGATCTTAGAGCTAATCAGCGGCGATTTCTTCTTCCATGAGAAGCCCTTGGCAGCGATTGTAATATGCAGCTGCAATGAAACTAGATTCACAGATCAAGGGTGTAGCCTAGGCGGTTTGCGATGGTTGTCTACCGATATACTTATAACAGGTGATAGAGATTGCTATCTTGTATCACAGTTATCGACATATTTTCTCGAGGTGCACCTAATGGCTGCGATGCTCCGGCTTTGCGCGAGCTGCGGGCTTCGGCATATTTTAGTCTACATCGGACCCCGACGTGCACTTTTTACTTGACAAATTTGTCTGTGAAATTATCCGAACCTCTACATAGGGCTTGATGAAGCGAACACATCTTTGCATATAAGACTTTGTTCGTCCCATCATTTTTTAAGCGCAGTCCTGCAGCAGACATTCACTGTTTGCAAGATTTGATTTAAGCAGTTATCCTCATTTCAAACACAATGGCGAGCAACTTCAAGATCGAGCCTCTAGTGCATCCTGAAGGGAAGACATGCAAGGTAGGAATCATCAAATCTGCATTATGCAACTGAACTATACAATCCCCGCTTACAAATAATGTTTAGTTTGGAGCTGTCATTACTGGTCTCGATCTGAACAACTTTACTGAAGAGGTAGTGGCTCAATTGGAGAGAGCGACCTGGGAGCATAAACTTCTCATTGTTAAGGGACAGCATGACCTTAAACCAAGACGTGCATGGGAATTGTTGCAAGCGCTGGATCCAGAAATGATAGTCGAAGAAGACGACAAGTTGATCAATCTATTTCACCCTCATCAGTGGTTTAGAGTAAGTCAACAACAGACTGAAACATCAAGTTTCGAGTGAATTCTCGCAAGGCGCTAATATATAATAAGGACTCTTTCCAGGCTATCAAGGTCCCTGATGCGGGCTTATTTTACTTTATAGGGAAAGGCCCCCAAGACGACCCACGCTACGGCAAACCAGGTCTAGACATGGGTGACGCTAATGTGAACCATTACTACAGCGTACCACTCTCAGACGAGGACTTTGAAGCCGGTCGTACCCGTTTCCACGTGTGGTACATGAACGGATTCTATTGGCGACACGGCATTACAAAGTGTACCATTCTCCGACCGATCAAATTTCCTACAGAAGGCCTGGGTAAGCAGACTGTAGAATGGGCTGACGGCTCAGGTATGACTATGGAAGTCAAGCCAGGACGTCAGGCATTTTTAGATGTCGAACAATTGTATGACATGTTGAGCGACGAGGAGAAGAGAATGGCGGACCATAGTTGGGCTGAGTACAACTACTGGCCATTTGAGAATCTCAAAGACTGCCATTATGCTCCGAATGGTCTGGGCGTGGTGACTGAAGGCAGGGAGCAGCCAGACGAAGAGCTGCTAAAGTTGGGAGGGTGCAGTAAAGACTGGCAAAAGAAGGTACGTTTACATTTAAAGGAAGCTTACTCTATATAACACTAATAACGCCGCAGTACCCGCTGGTCTGGGTTAATCCCGTTACCGGCAAGAAGTCATTCCAGTGTATACATCACTTGACTCGGCGACTGTTCATTCGCAATGGCCCAGATGAGACCCCAAAGATGATTGATGACTTGGGCGAAGTAAGAAAGTTCTTGGATAACATCCACAATAGAATCATCAAGCCCGAGCATATCTGGGTAGGTCCAGAGGACGAGCAAGACTTGATTATCTTCGGGAGCTATGGCTTGCTTCATTCGAATATCGACTATCCTGCTAGTTGGGGTGGCAGGACGATACACCAGGCCTTCATGCCTACAAAGAACCCGCCTATGGGGCCGGTACCTATTCCCGAGGTTGCAGAACAATAAACAGACAGTGTGATTGTCATGTAACATGCTTAGGCTAGGAGAAAGTCTATACGCTATTCATCTTCCTTCTTGTAAAAGCAATATTATATCCTGTTATAATAGGGAAATAGTTGTTTGATCGTACTCTGATATAGGGTTACCACAAATCATATTATCCCTTTAAGGCGTGTTAGTTTCGCTAGTACACATGACTAAGTACTAGACGAAATTGAATATATAACACTAAGTTATAACCTAATTATCTTTTTCTAAACTATAGTTAGAGCTTACATACTTATATTATTACTAATATACGTCAATATTTTAATTTAATAGAATTCTATCCTAAGTCTATATCTATAGTATAAATAGTAGTAAGCCTACTAAGGTTTATATATATTAAAACTTACTATTATTAATAATAAGCTTCCTAATAGCTCTAGTTATAGACTTAGACTCTTTCTAATAAGGTCTATTTATATAGGTATCATGCTTATCTTTTTATAGATAATAAATATCTATTACGAAGATATATTACTAACTACTAACTAGTATTAAGAGTAAGTCTTTAGTAGAAATAATATTAATCTTTTAATGTTAAGACTTCTATAAGTTAGTTTTTATAACTAAGTATATATATTTTATAAATAAAGGTAAGTACGTTAAGTATAGTATTGACGTGTTTTATAAGCGAGCGCCGCGTATAAGCGAGCGCTATACCCTACTAACTTTATACACCTCTCTTATCTTAGTATATATTAGCTTAACGCAACGCTAATTAGTTAGCTTTAAATCAAGTAGATATCTAGCTTACTATATCTTCTATTAAATCTAGTTAGATATAGAGTAATTATAGCGCTATAACTATCTATAATGTATTAGAATAAATAATCTACTACTAACGCATTAGTAAGCTTACGTAACGTAATTACTAGCCTAACTTAAAGAAGCTTACTAAGCTGGAAGAGTAGGTAATAGTTAATTATATACTTAATCTAGATCTATATAGATTTTCGCCTATCTATATAGCTATGCGAAATATAGTTAATAGACTATTAGCTATACGTAGCGCTAGCTATGTTAGCGTTTATTAGCTATATAACTTTATTAAGTATATAGATAGTTTTATGATATATTTTGATAAAGTATATAATAGGTAGAGAGCTCTATATAAAGATCTAGTCTTATTTAAAAGCTAGTTTAAGCTTATAGAGTAAATAAAGGCTAAGTATAGTATCTATAATAAGAATAATTATAACTTTAATAAAGCTAGCTTTATAATAAGTAAGATTATAACTTAGCTTATTATTATATTGTTAAAGAGAAAAAGTAAGCTAAAAGTAGTTAAGCTAAGTAATTATAAGTAGGTAATAGTAATTATAGTAATTAACGTAGCTAGCTAGTTAATTCTACTATTTCTTATTTTTACTAGCTAGTATTACCTCTCTACTTAGTATAAAAGAGTAGATATCTTATATAACTAAGTAGTCTTAGTTAATAATAATAGCTAAATAAATAATAAGCTAGGTGTTATATAGCTAAAGCACTTTAACACTTATATAAAGACTTAAATTAATAGTATATATTACTTACTTATTCTTAAAAGCTATAAAAGCTACTAGTTTCTTAAGTTTTAAGAGCTTTATAAAAGGAATAATATCTATACGCTTTATATACTACTATATTTCTCTTACTTACTTTAACTTTTTAATATTAGCTACTTCTTACTATTAAAGCGCGTGTATAGGTATAAAGTAGAGAGCCTAATATATAACTATATTAATTATATTACTAAGCTTAAGTTTTTACTAGCGTTTAAGGTAGCCTTTAATTAATCCTTTATACTAGCTAATATCTACTTAGCCTTTTAAAGCGTAGGCCTTATTCCTCTTTAGCTAAATACTATTTTATTAAAGCTAGATATAAAGCTATATATACTTACTACTATAGTAGTTACTCTTATAGAGGCTATTTAGTAGGCTTATACTTTAAGTAACGTATATAAGCTTAAAGCCTAATTAATACTAATATATAATTAGGTTTAGTAGTATAAGAGCTTATTACTAGTATTAATTATTATAGGAATTAAATAGCTTAAGAAAGAGGTAGAGATAATAATACTCTTAGCTAAGCTAATATGCGCTAGCCTTAAGAGAGCTAATAAAGTAGTAATAAAATATAAGTAGCGTAAGAAGAAGTAGATATAAAAGCAAGGAGTGCTAATAAAGAGGACTAAAGAGAATCTACTTACTTAGCGTAAGGCTAATTAGTAAATTACTTATAAAGAGTGTTAAAGAGAAGAGTAATTAAGTGTTAGCTACTAGGCTCTAGCGCGCTATAGTAGGTATAGAGAAACTAGCTTTAACTTATATATATATAAAAAAGATACTTTAGATAGTACTTAATTTACTATCTTAATATATATAAAGTTTATAAATCTGTAGTAGAGCTATATATAAATAAAGGTGCGCAAAGTTAGTAAGGTGTAGCGCTTACTTATACGCGGCGCTTACTTGTAAAATACGTTATACTAAAGCTAATTACTTAAGCTAAGTAAATTAAGCTATGAAAGCTATAATAATTATACTATATACTAGTGTTATATATAAAGTACTCTATTACTCTATAGTACTTAGACTCATAAGCTATAAAGTATCTTATTAGTTAATTTTAAAGTAGTTTATTACTTTATAGTACTAAGACCTATAGATAATAAGATAGTCTAGAAATTATATACTATATAAATTCTAAGGTGTATATTTTAAATCTAATAGCTTTTAAGCTATTTGAAAAATAATTCATAGAATAGAAAAAATAACTATCTTTCTTTCTTTCTAAAGTTTAGGTATAATATCTATATAAGTACTTATTATATAAAGAAAATAAAACACTATAAACTTCTTCTACTCTAGAAATACTAGTATGTTTACCTTAGATGGAGATAAAATCTAGAAGCTTCTTCTTTAATTCCTAGTTATTATTCATATAGTATTTCTAAAATATAAGAAAGCTTAGATAGTTATTTATAGACTAAGCATCTTATATAATAGATATTTTAGTTATCTTACTAAGGTTATAGAGTACTTTAGCTATAGCTACTTTATAATAACTCTTAAAGATAGCTTAGAGTTTATAATAGCTGATTATTATAGTATTTAGCTAAAAGAAGTAAAGAAATTACTAGAATAACTACTACTTGTTAGAGAATAAGCTACTAGCTATTCTCTATCAGATCTATCAGATCTATCAGGTCTGTCTAATCTATTAGATTAGATACTAGCTAGGTAATATCAGATCTACCAGATCCATGAGATTCGATATTATTACTAGAAGCTAATATGCTTTAATATCTGCTTAAGATTAATATATTAATATCTATAACAAGACTATTAATATAGATTAGATTATTAATAGTACTATAGAATCTTCTAGTTTATCTAGACTAAGGTATTTAAGATAGCTATAGTTAGGTAGATAGACTAAGATAGATATAATCATCTTAACTCTCTCTCTCCCTCTCTTTTCCTACTCTATACTACTTAATCTTCTCTCCTTACTTCCGCTATCTACAGCTAGAATCTATATCTATTAGATTCTAACACTACTCAACTATTTAAAATAACTAGTTATTCTTAATTATGACTTATATTATTTTTTTGTGTAAAGCTACTATTAAAAAAGGTAGAATGAATATAGAAAGATTACTAAGTAAGTAGTATAGACCTTAATATAAAGCTAGTAAAGGCTAGTTATATACTAGCGATTTAATATACTTATAGAATTATTTTTTTAAGATTATCATAGTGATGTTTTATACTTAGAACGTTTAGTATTAAGTGTTAAAGTTTAAAGCTATAGTTTAGGAAAAATATATATAAGTAGCTACTAGACTAATTAGTAGCTTTTCTAAAGTTTATTTATATATTTCCTAAACGTATATTAGAGCTCTACTAAAGATCTTTATATACTAGATCTTAAGCCTATACTACAAAAGACTACTACGCTCTCTATTAAGTAAGTAAGTTCTTCTCTTCTTACGTTTAATAAATTCTAGCTACTAAAAACTTAATTAGAGTAAGAACTCTAATCCTAGACTCACTGAGGTAAAATATACTTATATAGAGTTATACTATAGAATTAATTTAGTGAGAGTTTTATTTAGATATATTAGAATATAAGAGGTGTTAAATTAATAATAAAAAGCTACTATAATAACTAATAGAGTAATAAGGAGAAAAGGAATTAAGTTTTAAAGAAAGTGTAGTAAAGGCTATAAGAACTTAGATGTATAATAATCTTAAAGGTTATAGTTTAATTAAATATATACACTTAGTTAAAATATAAGAAACGTAATATCTATAATACGTAAACTTCTCTTAGTAGTAGATTTAATAGTTTAATTAGTTACGTAGTACTTTGAATTTAAAAAGTAATATAGACATAGTAGCTAAGGTATAACTATAAGAACAATCTATAATAACTTAGAACTCCTCCTTAAAACTCCTATTAAGAAATCCTTTAAAGTTAGTAACCTTTTCCTTCTAATTCTCTTCTACTTAATCTAACTACTTTTTATCTTTATAGTTATCTTCTTTCTCTTTTTTATAGTCCTTATTATTAACCTTCCTTTTATATTTATTGCTCCTATAACTCTTGATATATAGCTTACTATCTTTAAGCTCTATATTACTATTAAAGTCTTCTAATATAGACTTAAGTAGTATATATTTAAGTCTATTTAGTAGGCGCAAGTAATAAATAACTATAATTAACTTACTCTTAGTCTTTATAAGTATTTTGCGTAAGCTATTTAGAGAAAAGCAACTTAATTAACTCTTACTAGTTAACTTTAGCTTTATTACTTTTAAAAGCGTTACTATTAGGCTTTTTAATCCTAATGTAGTAAATATTATATATAATTTTATAGGTAACGCTATTACTACCCTAAAATTAACTAGCTACGTAGGAAGCTAATAGCGTATACTTAGTCTACTCTACTAGCTCTATAGCTTTCTTAAGCACTACTTAATAGTTTCTCTTATGCATTTTACTCTAGATCTTTAATTAATTTTTTATAAGTAGTTCCTAGAGTGTTCTTAATCTACTTAGCTAATTATAATTAGCTTATAGCTATAATAAATAGCTATTATTACTTACTACTTTTTATCTTATTATAGCGTTTATCTAGAAGCTTCTTAAGCTTCCTCTAAAGAACTATATTTCTATTTTTTTAAGTAAGTTATAATAGTCTTCTAATAGCTTAAACCTCGTAAAGAGCTAACTTTTTATAGTATAGTTAGAGGCTTTAGCTTTATTAACAGCTTTCTCTTTTTTACTTAATAGTATAGCCTAATCTCTTTATACTATAGCTAGCGTACTAGTACTTAATTAGCCTTAGAATAGTACGCTTAGACTAGTAGGATAACCTTTCTAGAAGCTACTAGAACTACGTTAAGTAATAATATAGTTAATCTTATCTTACTTATAATTAAAACCCTACTTAAATTAGTATATACTATAATAAAAGACTAAAATTATTACTTAAGTAAGGCTAGCCTATTTATTATAGCTAAAGCTTATAGGTACTTAGATCTTATTATCTAGAGCTAGACCTTCTAAGGTAGACTTATTAATAGTTTCCTACTTAATATACTATATTATAGACTTTAATAATAATCTATAATAAAGAGCTCTTAGTAGTAGTAGTAGAGGTAGTAGTAAAAGTAGAGTAATAGTAGTAGTAATCAAGAAGAAGGAGTAGTAGTAGTAGAGTGGTAATTTATATAGTTATATAGTAAGTAAATAAAATTAATTCTATACTATAGGTAACAATAAAGCGTTTTCTTTTACCTACCTCTACTAGAAAACTTTAATATTAGAGTATACTAATAATAAGAATTTATAATAATTCCATAGCTAAAAAAGAAATCTTCTAACTATTCTATTGATATAGGTTGTATAGTAGAGCTACTTTTATTATAGAAGTTATATAAGATCTTAGGTAAGTAAGGTAAGAGCGCGTAGCTAGTGCTATATAAGCGCTGTAGTAGCGTAGCGCTAGCGCTAAGTAGTAGCTATAAAGCTACAGCTGCCCTACCTCTAGCGTAGCACTAATGTAGTACTAATATAGCGCTAGTAGCGTACTTTTACCTTACTTACCTAAAATCTTATATAACTTCTATAATAAACGTAGCTCTACTATAAAACCTATATTTATAATTAAGTTAAGATAAAACTAATTTTACTTCATAATAATAATAGAGTTTTATAATAATTATAGCTAAAGATAAAAGCTCTTAGTATTCTACGCTAGTAGTAAGTAAAAGTAAATAGCTAATTACTGCCTAGTGTAGAAGCCCTAGCATAGAGCACGTAATATATTTTTTATTTACTTACTACGTAACTATATATATTAATGACTCTACTACTACTACTACTACTACTACTACTACTACTACTACTACTACTACTACTACTACTACTACTACTACTACTACTACTACTACTATTACTACTACTATAACTATAATATACACCCTTAGCTCTTTATTAAAGATAATTATTATATACTATAGCTTCTAAAAATAAAAGAGAGTAAACTTATAACCCTACTACTTAGGCTACCTTTAATAATAAAGGGGAGTAGTCTTATAAGCTAATTTCTAAGGTCGCCCTTAATAATAAAAGGGAGTAGTCTTATAAGCCTACTCTTAATACGCCTACTATACTAGCTAAATAGGTGCCTACTAAGATAGTAGCTATTTCTAAGAAAACGCCTACTCCTAAAAAGAAGCCTATAGCCCCTAAGAAGCCTACCTCTAAGAAGCCCGCCCCTAAGAAGCCTACGCCTAAGAAGCCTACTTCTAAGAAGAAGCTTACACCTAAAAAGACTACTAGTAAGAATTAGAGTAGATAAAAGAAGCGTTAGTTTCAACTAGTTAGTAAGTTATTACGTTTATTTATTATATAAAGTAATAAACTAGTACTAGTAGTTATACTTAGATATATTAAGAAGTTCTAAACTAGCTCTAAGTTATTAATTAAGGAACTACTATTCTAGCGCGTTATCTAAAATTTAACTAAAGATATCTATATAGGCCTCTAGTTTTAGAGAGCTACTTTATTTACTCTATAAGAGGCTACTCAGGTCTTTCTTATTAGCTATTCTAAAAGTATATAATTATTATAGTGTTTTCTTATATTTACGAACTCTATTAGACTATAATATAAACTATATTTACGCAAAAAAAAGTTACTATAAAACAAATTTTAAGATAGCTTAATACTAGCTAAATAAATACTTAACTAGTAATATAACTTAAATCAAATACGTTAGTATCTATAAGTGTAATAATCCTAATAATAGTAATTAAGTTTAAAAAGCTTACCTAGGTAGATTATATAGAACCTTTTATAGGCATCTATAGATTATATAATAAAAAGTACTAATATATATAGTTAATTATAACTCTAATATAACTTAAATATAATTATTAAATATAATAATTAGAAGACTTATATAAGAGATATACTTTAGGGATATTACTAGAAATATATAACTCTACCTCTACTTAGCTTTTAGTAGACCTAACTCTACCTCTACTTATTCTTTAGTAGACCTAACTCTACCTTTACCTATTCTTTAGCAGACTTAACCCTACCCCTACCTATTCCTTAGTAGACCTAACCCTACCCCTACCTAACTCTTAGTAGACCTAACTTTACCTATACCTAAAACTACCTACCAAAAGATAAGTATAGGTAGGGTTGAGTATACTTACGTAAGACTTAACTCTACCCCTACTACTATCTATTTACTAGTCTAGTAGAAGGTTTAGGATACTATACAATTCTAAGTAGTTCTACTATCTCTTTATTAGTAGAATATTCTTCTTTAGTAAAATACTAAGTTACGTAACTATTATAGTGTAATAATTGCTAACTTCTAATATAAACCTAAGCAAGCTCTTTAACTACTTATTGTTTTTATTAAGAAAAGAAATTCTTCTATATAGTGCTTATAACATTATCTATTCTCGTTAGAGCTATTATCTTAATACTCTAAGTTATTATTATCCTATACTACGCGCTATAGCTTTAGTGTTATAAAGCTTATAAAGTTAAGATCTATTATAATTATATAAGCTTAAGCTTAAGCAAGCTACTAAGGCTAAGATCTGTATATATTCAAGCTATACCTTTAAGACTCTAGAAAAATTAATAATCTATCTCTTAGCTTATTCTCAAGATTAATTTCCTCTAGTAGTTTTAAGCTTAGTACTTAAAGATTATGATATTGTTCTATATCATAGTTTTCTAAGACACTAAAAAAACTAATTTTTTAGATCTTTAAAACTAATTTATCTTATCTATTTAATTATAACTAAAGTAATTACTTAAGGCTATACGCTTATAGAGTAAGCGTAATAGCTTAATGTGTATATCTAGCTCGAATTTTATATATATAGTAAAGAAATCTAAAATGAAATTAACTCCAATAAACTAGATATTAAGATAATCTATAAGCTTACACCTTAGAGGCTACGCTTTAATATTAGTAGCATAGGAAGTAATAAGTAGTATACGCTAGAGATTATAGAGTATTATATAAAAACTACTAACTAGAGCTTAAAAGTATCTAGACTCTAGACGCTAGACGCTATAAAACCAGTTAAATATAATAGTTAGCTTAGCAATTATAGCCTTAGCTATAATAAACCTAGTTAAATAAAAGATATTAACACTTTAGACTCTTATGAAGCTTCTATAGGCTAAGCTTATACTAGTAGAACTTACGAATATTAATTTTATATAAGCCTAATGCTTAGCCTACTTATAAAAGACTAAAATATTTAAGCTAAGTAATAAGCGCTAGTAAATAGAATAGCTTACACTATGTATTGAAGTAAAATTATATAAGATTAATAAAGTATAAAGCTAGAGCGCTCTATATAGCTACTTAGACGCTATAAGCGCTTATCTAGCTTCTAAATAAAGATAATCTTAGTACTAAAGACCTATTAAAAACCAAGTTATAGAAAATAAAGAAGCGCTTATACTTATATATATTAGCTAGATTCTCTTAGTATTAATGCAAGAATATAAGATCCACTCTGCTAGAAATAGAATCAAGATCTTTATAGTATTTAAGGCATCTTATAAGTAAGCTAGTTACCTAAGTAAGCTAATTATACTCTACTAGCGCGTTGATATTAATACTTTAACGCGTTATACCTTTATAACGTAATTACTACTTAACTTATTCTCAATTAGATCTTTAGATTACGCTTTTTAACATCCAATAATAACGTATTTAGAGTTGAAGATATACTACTTCTATTTATAATATACTTTAAAGTACTCTATCTACTTAATAAACAAAAATACACTTTTAATATAACTATAAGCTAAATTTAAAGTGCTTAATTAAGCTAGAGAAGAAAGCTATAGTTTACTATGTTCTTAATAAGTCTATATAAGGCTTTATGCCTATAAAGCTTAATCTTTAAGTAATAGCTAATTAACTATTATATAAGCGCGCTAGTAACTTTATTAGTAAGAACTAAGTTAATAACTGTATTAAGTAAACACCTAAGCTCTATATACGCTAGAGCTATCTCTATAATTACTAGTAAGCCGCCTATAAGAATCTAGTAGCTATCTTACTCTAGGTTAACTTAGTCTAAGTAATAAAGTAGAAGTAGAGTATTACAGATAAAAATATCTATAACTTTAATAAAACTAGCTTTGTAATAGGTAAAATTTTATTATAGTTAGTTATTATAGGCTTAGAAGAATATAGTAAAAAGAAGTAGATTTAGCTAAGTAACTATAAGTAGGTAACTATAATCTAAAGTCTAGGCGTATTAGGTTATTAACTACTCTCTTTTATTATCTTTATAACGTGCAGGATCAGTAAGCTAGGTAGATTAGTAAGCTAGGCACCCCACTAAACCTAATCTAACTCTCTCCACAAACACTACTATGCCGCGACAACAACGCTCTAGATAGACTACTCGTAAAGGTAGAATAAGTCTTACTATAGCGTCTTATTATAATAACTTAAAATAATCTATTTATACTCTTATAAAAGCTTTTAATATACTATAATCTATACTATATACGCGTATCTATAATGTCTAGCTATAATTAGAGATAGCCTCTATTAACTATAAGCTATTACCTATTAAAGAGTAGTTTTTAGTATAGTCAATCCTAGACTTTAATTAATATAGTTATCTACTCTATATTATTAACGTGTAATTAATAGTAGGCGCTCTACTTACTATATATAGCTAAGATCAACTTCTATAGCTTATTAAAAGAAGTAAGTATTAAACTTTATCTAGATTTAGCTAGAGCTTAACATAAAGTAGAGTAAAAAATTTAATAGTAAGCGCGCTAACTATAAAAACTCTACTATAATTATAGCTTATTTTAAGCTAGTAGTAAAAACGCCCTAGATGTATAGCGTTCTAGACTAAGATATCTACAATATTACTATAACTAGATTTATAATAAGTGTTACTAGTATATTAAAGGTAGTAATAAGCTCTAATAAAGTAGGTAGAGTAGTTATTATAGAGCTAAGTAATTACTAGTAAGTTATAGTAATTAAGTAGATTAATACGTTTAGCTAGTCTCTACTACTATTTATAATACTATCTAGAAAGGCATACTAGAGTAGCTAGTACTTTAATCTCTTACTAGACTAAGCTATTAGCGTCTAAGATAATAGCTAGATGACTAATTAGCTTAGCGTAGGCTAAGTAAAGTACTTGAATTAGTATATAGTAGCTTATATAGCTAAAGTCTATTAGTGTCTTATGCTAAATATCTATGGTAGTTATAGAATTCTACAATTAATTAGTAGTACGCTTAGAATAAAATTATTACTTTCTATATTATATCTTTTTTAGCTACTTAATATAAGCTACTTCCTGCTACTTAATTAGATATATAAATATAAGATTTAGAATCTCACCTACTATAGCGTCAACTCTATTAATAAGATATACTTTATTATAGTCTATTAATAAATGTGGTTAATAGTGTTTATATAGTAGAACATGTAAGTAGACTTTAAAGTAATAGGCTTTATCTCTCTTTGTTTAGATTATGTTTTATTAATACTTATAGTAGCTAAGACACTATCTCTACTATAACTAACTATAGATAATACTATTATATAAATAGTAGTAGTATAGATAGAAATACTATCAATAGTAGTAGAGCTTTAAAAAGAAGTACACTATTACTTAGAGTAGCTATACTAAAAATCTAAAGATTAAGCTATCTTAGACAAGTAATACTAGTTATATATTCAATGGAGTATATCTTAAAGTTTTCTATAGCTCGTAATGTTATAGTTATAGTACAGGTCTTAAAAATATTTTTATAAGTAGAAGTTCTTTAGTATAAAGAAGTAAGGTCTATCTAAAAATAACTAGCGCTATTTATCTTCTTTAGATATACACAAGTTCAAAGTATTAAAGAAATATCTATTTCAATAAGATTTTCTAAGTAACTTACGTATATATATATCTAAAAATTTAAATATATACTATACTATATTGGTAATTTAGTAAGGTTCTATAAGTATTTCTTTTATTTAATAAAAGTATTATAATTCATAAATTAGTAATTGTTTTTCTATAGTCTCTAATTTTATTATATGATTTATATTAGTTACAATAACTTATAGTACTATAGTAAATTCTTAACGTAGTAGATCTAGATTTTAAGATATAAGTAGTAAATGCGCCTACAAGACTATTTAAATAGCTAACCTTAAACCTAAAGATGAGATTCTTAGTCTAAAAATAACTCTATAATTTTACGTAGTAAATGTTTTTTAAGTTATCTAGTATATCTTAGAAGTGTTAGCTTAAAGTATTAGCTTCATCATTAGTACTACTAAGTGTATAAGTTATTTTAGGATTAAATTGATATAAAAATGATAATTAGTAAGCTTACCTCTAAGTAAGCTTTTTAATAGTTATAAATAATTCTTAGTTTCTATAATTCAAAATAACTTAAAGAGTATAAAAGAATAGAATCAACTTAAGTTTCTGATCTCTAAAAGCTTAATTAATACTTATTAGTACAAGGCTATGAATGTTATAATTATACCTAGCTATAGTATACTCTTTTGAAATAATCATAATAGATTATAAGCTTCTATATATATTGTATTACTCTATAACTCTTTTAGTTATCTATCTAGAAGTATCTATAAAAATAATAATATTCTTTTTAGGTTAAGATATATAAAGATGATACTGAGTTAAAATATATACTTTAGTACCTGAAATATAGCTATTATATTAGAGTCCTATGATATAGTTTTATATACTATATAGCTCTTACTTATAGTTTTATTTTTTTCGAACTAGCTTATCTTTACTTAAGCTTGAATTGTTAGAGTAAGAAGAAATATAATCTTAAAGAAGATCTTAATAAAGTAGTAGTAAAATTCTATATAACCTCAGAATTCTAAAAGACCTTTAGTGTTATTTGGTATTATCTAGTCTTTAATGTGTTCTACTTTAGTAAGATTTATTTCAATACTTTAATCTATAGTCATTTTACTTAAAGAAAAAAGTTTAGTTTTGTAGACTTCTAATTTCTCGAAGTTAATATAGAATCTTTTAGTATTTCTAGAGCACGTGATTTCGACGCGCAATTGCAGTGGATCTTAAAACACTATGTAGTACAATACAAATAATATCTTTAGGTACTTTTGCCTGTACCTCATGTATAAAATATAGGTAGTTATATATATATTAGATGACTATAAAGAGTAATAGTCTTTAGTAAATATAAGAACTTATTTATAGAGTAGACTCCGCCTAAAGGCCTACTAGACTAAGTATTATAATTTAGAAACTACTTAAATATTAACTGTTTTAACTAATAGGTTATAAAAATAATAATGCACTACTAGCTAGTTAGCGTAGATAAAAGCTTTTTAGTAACTACAACTAAATATATAATCTTCTAGATAGGGATTATAGTAGTGTTAAAGATAAGCAAAATAGAGGCTTTATAATAACATTAAGTCGTTATAGGATATGTAGATAAGCTTAACTATAGTTTGTAGTACTAACTAAAGCTATAAAACTATAGACTATATAGAAGCTAAATCTAAAGCTATAGCTATTTAATAATAGTAGTAAATATTATATAGTAGTACTACTACTTATAATGTCTTTAACTATTTAAAGGGAGCTTGATATGCTTTTAAAGCTCTTTAAACCTTTTTAACTTTTTGAGCCTAAACTACTCTACTCTTCTAATACCTTAATATATTACTATATCCTCTATCTATAGTACCTAACTCCCTATACGCTCTTTTAAAGAGCTTACTATACTAAGTAGAATGTAGCTATATATTTACTAAGGTAGCAATAATAGCACTCTACTAGCAACTATTACTAAATTCAAAAATACTACCTTTAACACTCTTATACTAGTTAGGGGTAGTATTAAGTACTATAACGCTATAGTTTATATACGCAAACTTATTATGCTTAGTAAAAACTAGAGAGGTCTATATACTATAGGCTTAGTAAATACTTAAAAAGAATAGTAGAGGTAGTATTAGTATATTGTTTTAGTGTAGGCAGCGTTATAGTTATAGCTTAACTTAGCGCTAAAGCTAAAAGAAATAGTTAGGCTTCATATTATAAGACAGCGTAGTAAAGTTTTAAGATTAGTTAATATACTAAAGGAGGTAATAAACCTAGAGCCCTATTAGGCTAAGTTTCTAATTAATAGCGCTAATCTTTAACACTTTACGTAGATAGCGCAGCTTATAAGCATAGTAGAGGCTATTTAAATAGTTTATAGTTAAGTAGATACTATCTTATAAGTTTAGTAGAGAAGGATAGTAGAGAAATGTCATAAAGATATTAGCGCTAGTTAATAAAGAGATAATTATAGGCTTGTTATTATATCATAGCAATAATAGCTACAAAGAGATTTAATTTAAGTTAAGTTATTATATTTATACTTGAAAAATTTTTATAATTTATAAAAATTATAATATTATACTACTCTAAGCTAAGGCTACATAAGTAAATTTTAAGTTATCTAAAAATAAGATTATAATACACAATTAGGTTTAGCGACTAAAGTCACTAGCACATTAGTCCCTGTCCTCAAGGGATAGAATCTTTTAGCTTTTAGCTAAGAAAGAACTTTTTTTTATATACTATATATATTTAGTTTTATTTTTTAAGTATAATGAAATATTCTTAGAGTACGCTATATAGTGAATATCTAGTGAGTTAAATAGTGCGTTATTAAAAGTGTGTTAGATGGCTATTAGGATATTATATCACTTAAAAATATAACTTTATCTTATAAGAACTTTTATAAGTAAAGCATACTATCAACTATCTTAACTCTAGTTTTATCTAGATTTTATAAAAAGCGTAAATGAAATTAAACTCTACAAAATTATAGCTTTGTTTAGCTTTATAAATATTTCTTAAAAGAAAAGAATGAAGTAGTAGTTCTGATTAATAGTTTTATTCAATATATAGAAGTCTATATATATATGAGTACCTTTATTTAATTTTCTTATCAAAAGCAATTGGTTCTATACTAAAGAGTTATATTTTTTAATAAAGCTCTAAGCTTTATATTTTTCTATATAAGCTTAGATAGCTTTTAGTTATATACTTGAAAATACGCGTACTTAGTAGTTAGAGATTTTTATACTTAGCTTAAGCTTAATCTTAAAGTCTAGGTTTAATTTTTCTACTAATATAGCTATAGCTTTTTTATTCAAAACTAAAATACACTCTATATATATCTTAACAAGAGATAGTAGAAGAGTATTATAAAGGTGTAACTTTAGAGAGGCGTCTATATATTGTTTTAGTTAATCTTTACTACTACTTAGTAAAAATTTATGTTTACTATTTATAGAGTAATAATTATAAAAATATTTATAAGTTTCCTAACTATTTTTTGAATTACTTGCTATAAGATAGATTAAATATATACTAAATTCTATCGAAGTACTTCTACTATAGAAATAGCCTTAGAAAGAGTTTTACACTCTAAGTATCATTAATTAAAGTAATTATTTTTATATTAGACTACTAGCTTATATTCAAAATACTAGTAAGAAACTTTATAGTAAAAATCTAAATAGGAAATCTTACTCTATTCATAATTTAGATAAGGTTAGTAGATATAGTACTAGCTAAACTCTTAGACTAAGTTAAAGTTAATATATAATTTAACTATATATATTAACAATTACTTTAGATTTAAGTTTATATAAAGATAGGATTTTACCTGATATATTATTATTTTAATGGGTTCTCTCGAAAATTCCTTATAGAATTAGAGGTAGACTAAGTATATTAATATTAAGAGTATATAAATCTCCTTCAAGAAGATAAATAGGATAAAATTCTTATCAGCTTTGTTATTAGCTAGTGTTTAGATGATATATAATATATCTAAGTGCATATCTAAGTATAAATTGAGTAAAAAGTAAGAAAGATTTAAAAAAGTGAAAGAGTTTTATCTAGAAGTAACTATATCTTGTAGTAGTATTAGTAATAGTATAAAGCTTAATAATATAGTTAAGTGTAGAGGTTAGCTCTTTGTTCTACTTAGAAAAACTTAAGCGTAGGCTATACGCCTAAGGTTAAAAGATTCTTAATTTACTACTCTTTTTCTTTTAATCTAATTCAGCAGATTCTTTTAAGTGATAGCTTACTAGATTTTTTTTTAGATATCATAATATATATTTAGTAATACTATACTTTATATACTGTTATAGAATATCTATATATAAAGTAGCTTGTCTCTTTATAGTTAAAGTATAACTAATTAGTTTTCTCTTTAGAGGTAGGTTTCTTAGCTATATGTTTCTATAGTCATTCTCTTATTACTATATTCTAATTAGTACTAGCTATTATAAGATTCTTATATAGTAGTAAGTAGTACTTATTTTTTCTCTTTATATTTCACCGATTAAAGTAATTTATATATTTTAGTTATTTATAAATTGAAAAAAGCTAAAGAATTAAACAAGTATTTTGAGTAACTTATAAAACTAAGTTATGAAAAAAAGAAAATCCAACATTGTATTACTAATATATAATTAATAGTAGTAAAGCTATTATATAAGTAAACTAGGAGTCTCTATAGAAGTGTAACTCTATATAATAGCTAAAGAATATAGAGAATTATAGATAGGTGAATAGACTTTATATAGATCTTATTCTAAGTAGCTTATTACTATATTCAGTTTTCTAAACGTATAATAATCACTCTATATTATATATAGCTATAGTAATAAAGTTCATATTACTATGAGTATACTAAAGTATAAATAGTGTATCTATTTTACTATTAGATTATAGACTTACGCTCATCTTGAGTACTTATAGTAAGACTTTAGCTTCTTCTTCTATATTATAGTAGATAGAGTATACTTTTATTTTTAGGTTTTAGTATATCTATTATGTAAACTACTTAAAAGTAGCTAGTTTTTACACTTAATAATTAAAGTCCCTAAGCCTTCTAGTAAATAGTTTAAATAAATAAATAATACAATTATCTTATATAGACTAGTTTAGTAGGTTGTTGATTATAATTTATATATACTAAAGACTCTTAAAAACTAATTACTCTAAGACATTAGCTAAGAGTTTAGAGTAGCTATATTATTTTTGAAAGTAGCTCTAACTTCTATATTACTTAGCTGTAAAATACTAGTATATTATAGAGCTTAGGTAGCTTATTGTAGAAAATTATTCAAGAAACTTAAGTCTATAATTAGACTATAGGCCTTTAGTAAGTCTAAGCCTTGATGAATTAAGTTCGTAGCTAGATCTTCATGTTTCCACTAGTAAAATTTAGTTTATATTTACTACTCTGATAATGATATTATTTAAAAAGCTTTTTTGTCTACTAGTTATTAAAGTCCTCAATCAACTATAAGCACTTTTTTACTACTATAGAGTAGTCTATTACTTATTAGTAAACTTAGTTAAACATGCTTTAAGTTTTAGCTAGCTTATATTATATCTTGGATAAGTATTAAGTAGCTCTTATTAGAGTGTATTAACGCCCTAATATGAGTTATACTAGCTATACTACGTTTAGGCCCAGTAAATCTTTAAAAGTAAGCTTCTTTAGTAGCTAGTTTTACTTACTAAAGACTTTAGTTAGCTAAGCTCATATTATACTCTACTTAGACTTATTCTAGACTATTTTTAATATCTTAAAAAGAGCTATAGAGTTATAGACTATGATATTTAAGAAGAAACTAGTCTTGGTAGCTTTATATTTGAGCTTTTACTAGTAGTTGATTGAAGTTTCTAACTTAGTTAAGAGTTTTTAAATCATTAAGTTTCACTTATTATCTTTTACATTTATTCCACTAAGCTTTTTTAGTACAAGGAGTTATAAGAGGTATACAGTTTACATTTATTATTAAAAAAGTAAGTAAAGTTAGCTAAAGCTAATCAAGAGGCTAGCTTAGCTTAGTATTTACTTTTATGTTTATTAGACTTTTTTACTATAATAGTAGCTGTAGAAAGAATATAATTTTATAATAACTATATATATAGGCTATCTAGGAGCTAGTATAGTAAAAGAAATATTAAATAATAGTGTTTTTATTACGTAGTAGCTTTACTATAGACTAATTAGCTAAAAGCTTAGTAAATTATTATGAAATTCTTCTTAAGCCTAGAGGTCTCTCTTTCTTCTTGAAGAATAGAGGTATAGCTCTTACTAAAAAGCTAAATCTTTATTAAATTTCTAGTAGTAAAGCTCGTACTAAAAAGCTACATTATTGAAATAAAGTAATACTTTTACTAAAAAGCTTACTAGCTTTACTGTAAAGCTTACTAGCTTTACTAAAAGCTTAGAGCTTTACTAAAGGCTTATAGCTTTACTAAAGGCTCATAGCACTTAAATTTAAAAATTTGAGTAACTTATACTATTTATTACCTATAAAATCTAAATAATATAAGTCTACTATTATATTAGGTAAGTAATAAAGAAGGAGAAAGAGGCTGATAGAATAAGTAGACTTAATAAAGTAAGATAGTAGATAGAAAAGCTGTATAGGTAAGTAGTCGATAATATATAGTAAGGCACTAGTAGATAAGCTAGGCCTAATAGAAGAAGAAATATAAATAGAGGGAAAAGTAGGAAGAAGTAGAGCGTGATTCTTATAGAAATATATTCTATATTCTATAAAAAGCTTTTAAAACTAGTACTTTAAAACGCTAATCTAATAGAAGATACTAAAATTAAGAATAATAAGTATATAGTTAAGGTAGTTAAAAACCTATAAAAGAATTAGTTATTAGTAGAAATTCTCAGTTAAGTAGTAAAGATAGCTAAATAACTGAAATATTTAGAAACTAAAAGAAAACTCAATAAAAAATAAGAAATTAATATAAATGTACTATAAGTAAAATTTAAGGAAGTAAAAGCTAAGCCCTTATTAAAGAGAAAGAAATTAAGAGATAAAAATCAGAAGAATTAGCTTATAACTAGCCTAGATTAGTAAGTAGTTTAAATAGTAATAGTTTACTAGTTAAAAGGCCTATACCTCTAAAAGCTAAGTTTCTCTTAGCTTACTTTTTTATATAATCTTATATATTAAGAACTATAAAGTTATAATAAGTAAAAGACTACTTATACTTCTTTACTATTAGAAGCTTTAACTTTTTCTAAAAAAGCTACACTTTAAGATTGGTAATAGCTAGCTCTTTTTTCTTACACTCTTTATAAACTTTCTTTTACTTTTTCCTAGAGATAAATATATTATACTTAGTACTAACTAAGATATCCTTAGTATAATACTTAGAATATATTTTAATCAAGTAATAAAGCTTCTTCTCTTTCTACTACTTATATTAGAACTTTATTTTAAGACTTTTTTAATATATATATATAGCGTAAGTATGATTCTATTTGATTAAAGTTTAAAAATAAGAAGTATAAGGTTTTTAGAGTTTAGGTATGGTTTAGTAAGCTAGAGTTAGAAAAGAGTAGTTATAATAGCTTCAGGTCTACTAATATTATATATATGCAAAGCTTTAGTATATAGTATAGAAAAATACTAACTTATAGTATTAAGTTAATGAATTAAAGAGAGAGGTAATATTATAAGTAATAATAAGATGAATGCTCTTTCTAATTATAATAATAAACAGTTAGAGAACTACTAAGGAATCTATTAGGTAGAACAATTACTATAGAGTAAGAATTATATAATATAGTATTTTACTAATATAGTATAACTAGGGATACTAAAATACTTAGAGGTGATAAGATATCTAGAAATACTAGTAATATTAGAGATATTAAGGGCTTAGCTGAATATTAAGACCTAAAGTGATAAGTATAAGAATAGGTTGAATTTTATTATTATACTTATTATAGTTAACTTGGATTCAACTTTCTTACTAGTATCTTTACTTAATAAGATTATTACTTATTAGTCTATAGTAATATAGATTAGATTTATTAATTAACCTTTAGTTAACTCTTGTAATTCTTTTCTATAAGAATTCTTTAACAACTCTTATTAAGCTAATCCTAAGAAGCTCACTTACTCTAACCTAAAACAAGAGTAGAGAAGTATTAGTGACCTACACTATATAACACTAAGTTATTTTATATAGCTTAGCGAAGAGAAACTCTATAACTTAGCTAAAATATAGATTATAGAACTTATTCATTAAAAAGCTTAAGTAACACCTACTCTCTTAAGCTCTAGTTAGCTAATAAGGCTAAAATTATTATACTACCTATTGATTTTTCTAAAATCTTAGATATGTAATAGTTTTTTTACAAACTTATTACTTAGATTATTGTAGATTAAACTTTAATATATAATATATTTAATATATAAGTTAATATATATGTATATATAAATAGTATAATCTTTTCAGTATGGCTTTATTTATAGATAAAGTTTAATAAAGTATTTAGTAATTATATATAGTATTCTAAAGACTCTACTATATACTTATGTTAAAATAGATTCAATTAGTATATTAAAACTTTTATATTGTATCTATATAGTATATACCTTAACTATAATTACTACTAGATTATACTATATTAAGAGTTTAATCACTTTTCTTTAAAAACTAAAATTCTTAAAAGATAACTGTTTCTATATCCCTTTCTAAAATAACTATATAGTTTACTATCTTATAATCTCTATATTTTCTTCTTCTAATAAAAATCACGCTTATAAATAAATATACAGTAAGTGTAGTAGATAAAACTACTAGACTTAATCTATTTAAATTACTACTATAGTTAGTTTTAGCGCTTATATTATTAGAGATATAAAGCTCTAGAAATAAGAAATCTTCAAAGAAATTTTCTCTTAGATTACTCTCCTATTGTATGTAGTAAGAAGCTTCTAAAGTTTATATAACATTACTCCTAACTAGTACTGAAGAAGAAATTAGGAACTATTATTAGTAGATCTAAACCTTAACGTCGTCTTGTTTAACATTTATTAACTGTTTTTATAAGCTATCTCTAGTAAAGCCTCTTCTTCTTTTTAGATTATTTAACTATATTAGAACGCTAACGATCCGCATAATCTAGGTGTACAAGTTAATAATCGCTTTTTTAACCATGGTACTTCCTTAACACCTGTAGTCCTATGCAAAATGTATGCGTAATTGTCGCATGCTGAGATGTTCAGAATAGAGGAAGCGTATAGAAAGATTTAAGCTAAGGATGCGCTGTGGGTGGTGATGTTAAGATTATCTATAATGCTTGCTGCGCGAGCTAGGCGACCTAGTTGCGCATTATGTCACTGTACGCACATGTGGCTAGCCGATCTAAGCAGGCCTAAGCGGACTAGCTATTGGCTCTTTGAAGTGTTAGTGTAAGCGCGTTAGCTAAATAAGAATCTAACACAAGATGCCTATTTCCCGCATATTGTGAGATCACCATGTGGGTTTGTTGATCTGTTTTGGGATTGCGAGACCAATGTACCACCGCATCTTAATAAAGAACGAGTCATTGCGGCCATTAGCGTGTTGGTGATGCACGCGGACATCCCTAACGTTAGATCATCGTTGATATTAATTGGCGGTTCGCAGTGTTGTATTATGTGGAAGGAAATGTGCGCGCTAGACGAGATAGGTTGCACAATGACGCGGTGATGATTGTGCAGGATAATCGACGCGAAAAAGAAACAAGCTTGGGCACTTGTTATGGAGCCGATGAGGAGATGCAGGAAACAGAGAAAGAAACGGACGAGGAGGTGATGGGGTTTCTTCTAAATAAACCCCCGTCGTACATCTAGTTAAGTCTAAATACCACACACAAACACATTCTTCATTCAATCTTTTATTTAATCCACGCCTACAACCACTACACTCAACTTCTGCGATATGAAGCTCTCTATTCTTTTTGGTTTTACTCTGGCCTCTTTTGCCATCGCAGGAGCCCTTCCTGTTCAGCAGGATGGTGTGAGTCCTGACAAGCTTGAGACTAGAGAGTGCACAGCGGTGTGCCAAACCCTGTAAACATTGAAAGGTTAAGGGTGTGGCGAATACTGAGTCAAAACAGGCGGGACAAATTACTTACAATCCTGGAGGCTGCTGCAGCGGCAGCTTTGGTTGCTACAATGGAGTAAGTATATTCAGTAGCCTTTAATATGTCTAAACCGAATACCAACTGTTTTTGATAGCCTTGCACGATAGTAAGTCTTTTCCGTTTCAAGAACCTTGCTAAACTCGGATTGGTTATTTACTTTATCATAGTTTATTGTGAGTATTTGGAATACCGAAACATGATAACTATAGAGACTAATCGTGTTTTAGTGCAAGTAGTCCGATCAGAGACAATAAGGCAGGTGGAGAAATCATCGATTGGTTCTCACAGCTAGGGAAATATCAAACAACATAGGTTAAAAAAGAAGGGGGGGCGGGGGTGTACAGGGATAGGAGATAAAGTAATAAATAATAGATGTCTTGGAAATGTGAACTAGTCTCTAGAGACGGTTTGCCCAATTCTTTATGTTTCAACTTAAGTCTAGTTAAATAATATAGAATCGAATAACCTTTCACGTTTGTGCTAAAGCTATGTCAGCACAGCTGCGTTCAAATCACTTATACTAGATTTGGATGTCGTGAAGATATTCTAGCGTTATTAGCTTCTGGATTTAGCTATCTTATTGATAAACTTCTAGAAAGCCTTTCGTCTCGGGGTAAACAATGGTGGATCGGTACACACGATTGAGGGGGCTACCAGCCACTTATTGGTTCCATTGAACTGTCATGATGTCGGTCCATGTCGCACTAGGGAGCTCCCATCCTGGCATTTCTGTCGCCGACTCTCGGGGCCCATAGTTCCCACCAGCAATTATGTAGCCATCTATGCCGTTAACAATGTTGCCTATGCTAGTTGTGGTGGCCTATAACAGCCAAGTTATACAGATCAGTAAACTAACAGGTTGCTCTAGCATGACTGTGAGTACGTACTTTTCTTTTTCTACCGTCACCACCCCACCATGAATTGTCATGATCCCATACTCGAGTGAACTCGTTATTCGTGTTCATTAGACCAACAGCAGTTTCTAGTGACTTGTGGAAACCTCTTATTAGATTTTCATCTTGGTCTGTATCTTCTTCCCACTCAGTCGGCTTGAGTGTGTCCAGTGTCACGGTCCCGGTTACACGTCATCCGAATGCATCATGCACGATAGTCCTGGTCCTATTGTCAACAGATGACAGGAAGGAAAGAGCTTCTGGTTCGATGGGCTTACTCCATTAACGTCGCCAGCAGTGTTTCGCCCAGGCTACCATATAGAGTCAAGAAATAAAGGAAAGGGCAGGAAAGAAAGACTGGAATGCTTGGGTTTACCTTTTGCCACTTAAAACCTTCCTGTCCCATAGCTCCGGGCTTGCTGTACGAGAGACAAGTTCAGGCGAACCAAGTTCCTGCGGGAGCGAAACGAGCGAGTCATTCGATCCAAAGAGCCCGTTCAAGCTGCTTCGTTTCTGCACGTCGGATGACTCTTTATTGTGCGAACCGTGGAAGAGGTATGATACAGTGGACACAGTAAGACAGACAGCTGCAATCAGAGTCAAGAAATGATATCTAGGAACCTGTCTCCTAGCTTCTGTTGACCCGGCGCTATCGAGAGTACCGACAGAAATCATAACTAACAGCTGAGGAAACGAGACGGACAGCGAGTGCACAAAGGCACACGTATAGCAGAAGTCACGGCTTAGACATATATAAAAGATGGACTTCATTATCGACAACAGTTTATGAAACACTTATTCAGATAACAAGACACACAATCAATCGTGCCGACAAGGCTTCTACAGATTTCGACATTGAAATAGGTGTATAAGGCTCTCTGATCTATTCCAGTTCCTTACTCTTTGCTGGTTTGCAAGAGACCCATAGTTCGATGTGTCCTGACCGTAATTTCGACGAAGTTGGCAGGATCAGTAGTGCAATTCCATATAGATTCAGGACTAGGCAAAAGATAGCTTTTAGTTAAGTAAATAAACCCTAACATAGGCCAGAACAAGCATAGCTCGATGAACCACGCCGTGTGCTAACTTCATTAAGTCTGATATCACGCTATACCTTTGCTAGGTGCATACACTGGGCCTGCGTCCGTGTTTCTTCGGGTTTGCCAGGCCGATAAATTATTAGATCCTTCTGCGTACTTCCAACAGCGCTACAAGGAATATACAATATTTGTATTCCATGAACATATTTCATAAGAAGGAAATTCCGTAAAGGGCTAGATAGATATATGCAAAGTGTACCTAAGCTAAAAGATTGGCCTAAAGTTTTACTGGAATTCTCATCTACAAGTTTTTCTCCCCTGAATTGGCTTGGCCGGGCTGAACCGAGTTGTTTAGACGACATCTGAAACCCCATGTTCTTTTATAGATGTGGACGCTAGTCCTTTCTTGCCTTTACTAGACTACCCACTTTGTACATACAGACACCATGTTCTGTATCACGAATGCCTCCTATCAAGAATATACATACTCCGGTTCTATCGCTCATATGAGATATTTGTATAGCATGGTCGCCCTCGAAATTTCTAGACAGTTGGCTCGACTATTGATTCTACAAGCCCTGATGAAGGTCCTCCATGGTCAATATACTCCACCATCTGAAAGAGTAATATATATAGTTTCTAAAGAGCGACCTAAACTTCGGGTCCCGCATGCCTAGATCGATCATGCGCCTGTCGTCCCAAATGGCAAATCCATATTTGCGATATGGTTGAAATGGGAGCCCGAGAAGAGGCGACTCCCCATCAGGATGTACTCTGGACATGACGTCGTGAAAGTGGTACGACATTGGCGTTTGGTCGAGGTATTTTCGACCTTGACCGAAGGCGTCCTTGTCATCCCATAACAACGTAGGCTCTGTACAGGGATATTGTGGCATTCCCCCTTCAACCCAAGTTATTTTTGGCAATCCATGAGCGTTGTTGTTCACAGCTTCTACAAAAGCAATGGTCCCAGAGGTGACTGCGCCAAAAAAGTCCCACGCAGTCAAGATCTGCTCGCGCTCAAAGTTATAGACATCGTAAAAGCGATCCAGGCTACTCTTGTACAATGCGTCGACTTCTTGTCTTGACCAATACGTGTCTAGGTGGCCCTTATCACCAGCGGCACGGAGTTCCAGAAAAAACTGTAGACGCCAGAATGCCTTGATTATCCGCTGCTCCTCCACCCACGAAGGCGGACCAGTGTACTGTGGGAGATAATCATCGCAACTCTCGGCCTTTTCAAATTCTTCCCAACATCTAAGGCCAGGCCCAAGGCTAATGAGCGTGGAGGGCCGCAACTCCATTGATTTTCGTATCAAATGTTCAAGGCAGGCATGGGACAAGGCATAGACATTGTCGGCGGTGGCGAGCAGAGACCGCACCACTGCCGCGGCTCGGTCCAGTCTGAAGGAACGCAGTTCAACGGTGGCCGCAGGCGAACCAGGTTTTGCCATCCTTTGAGCCTCAGACAGGGATGCTGGAAAGTGCAAAAATCGAGCTTTAAGCACGGCGCTAATCAAGCGACGAGTCTCTACGGGAACGGTAATGTCCAGGATCTCCTCTACAATTTCCAGTGGATATCTGTCGAGCACTCTGCTCATGGCGGGCGTTGCATGGGCCAAGCTCCGTAGTGACCAGAGGTCTGGTGAGAGTTTGATGATCTTAATCCTGAGCTCCTCGGGAAGTCGGCCGAACATGTCTCCTTCATTATTCGCTGTCATGGTCCCTTGTTCCCTGGCCGGCGGCGCTCTCAAGGTGTGTGTCTGGAGAGAAGCCGGAGTCATGGACTCAACACAAATAGCGGTATTTAATTAGCTAATATAGCCGAGAATACGCTATGACGATAACAGAAAGATTCCTGTTAGCCAAAGTATGATCCACGCCACAAGGATGGATGTGAGCGAAAGCTTAAACCTAAAGCATTTATATAATTGTGTAATGCATGTGATTGCATAGAATCTTCCAGAACTCTACCTATTCCTGCCGACGGCAATCAACGAGATTCGCCAATCCTCGAGTACTCTCTACAACTCTTTCCAATACCTGCGTTCCATCTTTACCGTCCATCTCGGTTGGCTGCAAGGTTTGTTGCATTGTATATTCATACGGGCAATATAATAACTCGTTTCCGGCTATCTGTCAGTTTTGCCGAGGGAACTCAGCAATTTTAGGATACTTGGCGCTCAAACGATGAGTCGGTCGAAGATTGGATGTTCCCCTAACTGTGCCACACAGAAAAATCGTATGTTACTATAACCGCGCCACACTGAAAAATTGAATGCTCTGCTAACTGTGCTATGAAAAACTTGATCTCAACCGGGACTAGAATTCAGAACTGTATTGGGTCAGTGGACTATTAATTAATTGCATGTGATGAGATGGGAGTTGGGAAAGCCACTAGACTAGTCGGTTTGTGCCTAGAGATCTGGCATAAGCAGATAGGCAGTATTAGTATGTTTGCATATCACTAGTGATATTATATGTAAGTAATAACCCGTCTATAAAATTGTCTAAATTTCCTCCAAAGAACTATACTAATGTTAAAATTGGTATAAGTTAAAAAACTAGTTTATCTTCTTAGGCTTGCTTATATCATAGTGTAGGGCGCTCTAGTAGTAATATTCTTAAATATTACCTACTTATCTCTAGAGTATATATTTTCTATTCTCTATCCTAGTATTGTATTTCTAGATATAATTAGCTAAATTAAAGAATATAATTTATTACTAATATTAAGATTTTTAAGTAATATTGTATTCTAAAGATAGTATAACAAAAATATAAATAGTAGCTTCTTGTTTAAAAAGGCATTTAATGTTAAATAAAGTTATATAACTCTAATATATAATTATAGTAGATCTTTTAGTCTTATATAATATATAGAAAATATTATCTTAAAGTATATTTTCTTATAGTTTATATATAATATATAAATAGATATAACGTGGTTTATAAGTAAGTCGCCTACCTAAGTAAGTTGCCTACTTTACACTAACGCGTTAATATTAATACTATAACACGTAATAACTTAATAACGTAATAGCTAGACTTTCTATACTAAATTAGACCTTTAGCTTACCTTTTTTAATATTTAATTAAAACATATTAAAAGCTAAAGACGTGCTGCCTCTATCTATAACGTGCTTTAAAAAACTTTATTTAACTAATACGCTAAAAAGCGCTCTTAACGCAACTATAAGCTAAATTTAAAGCGCTTAAATAAGCTAGAAGAGGAGGCTATAGTTAAGCGTATTCTTAAAAAGTTTACGTAAGGATTTATACCTATAAAGGCTAACGTTTAAGTAATAGCTAATAAGCTATTAGAGGAGCGCGCTAGTAACCTTACTAGTAAGAACTAGGTTAATAACTTTATTAAGTAGACTTCTAAGCTTTATACGCGCTAGAGCTGTTTCTATAATTACTAGTAAGCTATCTATAAGGACCTAGTAGCTATCTAGCGCTAGTTTAACTTAGTCTAGGTAATAAAGTAGAAATAAGGTATTATAGATAATAATATTTATAACTTTAATAAGACTAGCTTTATAATAGGTAAGATTTTATTATAGTTAGTTATTATAGGCTTAGAGAGATATAGTAAAAAGAAGCGCGTCTAGCTAAGCAACTATAAGTAGGTTACTATAATCTAAGGCGTAGGTGCGTTAAGTTACTAAATACTACTCTTTATTATCTTTGTAGGTAAGGTGCTTATTAATATCTAGTTTAAAAATCTACTAGCTAACTAGGTTCTTAAAGTTAGTCCTAATAGCTAGATAAATAATTAGCTTACTTTTACTTAGTTAGAGCACTTTAATACCTATATAAAGAGCTTAACTATAGGTAAGTATTAACTACTTATTATTAATAGCTATAAGAGCTACTACTTTATTAATTTTTAAAATTTTTATAAGGAGAAAAATATTATTCTTCTTTATATACTTATATACTTATCTTACCTATTATAGCTTTTTAATATTACTTACTTTTTGCTATTAAAGCGTAAGTATAGTAGCACTATTTTAGGCTTAGTACGTAACTATACTAACTATATTAGTAAAGAGACTTTCTTATTAGCCTTTAAGGCTACTTTTAAGTAGTCTATTATAATAGAGAATATTTAAGCTAGCTTTAGAGGCGCTAGTCTAGTCCTATATAACTTATAGGCTATACTATCTAAGCTTAATATAGTAGTGTAGATACCTATTTAATTACTATAATAGGTAGCTACTTAGTAGGCGTAGATACTACGTAATACATATAAGGTTAAAGCTTAAAGTACTCTTATTTAATAGAAAGTAAAAAACTACTTTAGATTTTCTATAAATTCTCTTAATAAAAAGGTTATATAGCTAAGTAAAAAGGCTTAGTAAATAGTATATAAGATAACGCTTATAAGAGAGAAAGTAGCTACTCTTTAAAAGGCTTTAGATATAGTAAATAAGTATAAGAGCTATAAGTAGTAATATATATAGATAGAAGAGACTCTTACTATAGGTAAAGTATAAGAAATATTAGCTAAATAAGTAAGTAGTAGTTATAGTAATAGTAAGAGTGCGTTAAAGAGAGTATAAAGAGAGTAGTAGTATAAGTGTTATAAATAGACTAAATATAACGCTTATACCTATATAGTTAAGATAGATAGTGTAAGTCATAGTAGTAATTCTTATAACTAATTTAGTATATTATAATAGTTTATTAACTATAATAAAAAACTATAATAACATGTTAATATTAACGCGTTAGTGTAAAGTAGGTAACTTACTTAGGTAGGTAACTTGCTTATGAACTACGTTATAGAGTATAGATTTATATAATAAGTTTTAGCTATTAGTATATAGATAAACTAATTAATAAAGAAGATATTATCTAAGAGCTAGTATTAGTAGTATAGTCTAAGGAACTTCCTAAATAATAATAAATTATACTTATAAGTAATAGAAAAGGTATATATACTTTTAGCTAGTTAGTATTAATATAAGTTTTTTAATAGCTTTATACTTAAATATAGAATCTTAAGTAAAAAGTATAGTAGTATTTAGAATAAGTTCAATAAAATTCTTCTAATAATACTAAGTTATTATTAAATTAGTATATAATCTTAAGTATAAATTATAGTAGTAATAGAACTCTAAAACTATAAATAAGATAAAATCTAACTTTAAAGCTATAATTACTTTATAATAGTAGATATTATATAATAGTATTACTATTTATACTTTTTATATCTATATAAAAGTAGTTAAATATACTTTAAAACCTTTTTAACTACTATAACTTTTTAAGTTTAAACTATAATACTTTTTAATTACCTTAATATATTCTTATAAGGCTACTTATTAAGAGTAGATATAGTATAAGTAATAACAGTTTTAGTAAGTAGTAAGTAGTAGTTTATTTATAAGAGGAATTCTTAGCTCTTTAGAAAAAGTAGGCTTTTAATTTATATACCTAGAGCTAACTAAAGAGAGCTTAGGTAAGTAAGTTAACTTTAGAGAGAGGTAGTTTTTAGTAATAATTAATTTCCCTACTTATAGTGCTTAACTTTTTATATACTTTTAAAATTTCTACTATAGTAAGTAAGATATTCTAAGTAGAATCTAACTATATATTTACTTTAATAATACTTTTAGTACTTTATAAGGAACTATTTCTAAAATTTAATATACTACTTTTAATATCCCTATATTAATTAAGTATAATATTTAATAATTAAATACTATAGTTAAGATATATAATATTAATATAATATATAAGTATTAGAAAAGTATATATACTATAAAATTAGTAAGTATATATAAAAAGAAAGAAAAAGTAAAAGTAGCTTAAGTATATAATTATAGTATAAGTAGTGTAATAGCTATAGTTTACTTAAAAGCTAAAGCTTATAGTAATATATTAGTATTACTATAAAAGATATTACTATAAAGATTATATTAAAATTAGAATACTATAAAAAAGAAATAATTTATAGTTCTATTAAGTTAAGTTGTTAGTTTAAAGTACTAATTCTTAGTATCTTTTATAAATAGTAAATTATATAAGTATAGTATAGATAATAGATATTATTTATAGTTATATAAATACTATTTTATATATTAAGTAAAAGAAAATAGTAGAGAAACTATTAAAAATAATAGTAATAGTTAATAAAGAGATAATTAAAGGCTAATTATATTATTATAGTAGTAATAGTAAGAACTATAGTTAAGTAAAGCTTAGTTAAATTCAAGAGTTTATATATAAAAATATATTATTATTAATATAAATTATAATCTAATACTATATTAAACTAAAAGTATATCTATAGAGCCTTAGTTATATTTATATATAATATTCTAGTATATTAGTTAAGATAAGTATTTTAATTCACTAGTATATTACTTATAAGTTCTAAGGTATTAATAATTTCTAGTACTTTTTAAAATTATATAAATTTTAGAAAAGAATAGAACTTTAATATTTCTAGTTACTATAGCTTAGTAGTACTATTTAGCTCTAGTTAGAACTTTTATAGTATTAGCTATACTAGTAACTTTTTATTAGAATCTAATAGGTATAGATTCTAGCTATAGATAGTAGAAGTAAAGAGAGAGAATTAATTAGTATAGAGTAGAAAGAAGAGAGAGATAATAATAAAGATTAATAGAGTTAAGATTATTATATCTATATTAGTTCTTCTATCTACTTAGCTATAGCTATTTTATATATCTTAAGATTAGTATTATATAGAGTAGGTTACTAATACTTCTCTAATCTTATTCTAAGTTAGAGTAAGTAAGTTTATTAGAGTTAGCTCTATAGAAGTTTATTAAAAGATTTTTATAGAAAAGAGTTATAGAAGTTAACTAAAGGTTAATTAATAAATCTAATCTATATTACTTTAGACTAATAAGTAATAATCTTATTAAGTAAAGATACTAAAAAGAGAGTATAATTAAGAATTAACTATAATAACTATAATAATAAAATCTATTTAATTTTTATACCTATTACTTCTAGTCTTACTATATTATCTATTCTATTTTAGTAGGATAGTTAAGATAGTACTACTATCTTTTCTTATACTACTATTCTAGATAGCTAACTTTAGTAGAATACTATATTATATAATCTTAAGCTCTATAATAACTATCTTATCTATTAGAATCTTTAGTAGTTTTCTACCTATTTACTATTATACCTAGAGAGAGAATTCTTCTTATTATTACTTATAATATTTACTACTCTAAGTATAAGTAATATAAGAAAAAGTAGAAATAAAAGTAAGAAGTACTAATAAAGAGAGCTAAAAAGTATTTACTTACTTAGTATAAGACTAATTAGTAGATTACTTATAAAAAGTGTTAATAAAGAAAGTAATTAAATATTAGCTACTAAGCTTTAGCGCACTATAGTAGGTATAAAAAAACTAGCTAGAACTTATATATATATAAGAAAGATACTTTAAGTACTACTTAATCTATTATATTAATATATAGTAAAGTAAATATATTATAGTAGAGCTATAGGCTTATAGAGGCGCGTAGGTTTAGTAAAGTATAGTGCTTACTTACCTATAGCGCTCACTTACTATATAGATTACTTATTTTTATAAACTCTTTTAAAGTATAAACTCTAAACTAGTTTATATCTAGTCTTAACTTTATACTACTTTAAACTTAGTTATATTATATTTCTTACTATATAGAGTAAATATACTTTTATAGTTTTTAAATAAATTTATAATAACTTTCTACTTATCTAGTACTATCTTAGTTTATAATCCCTAGAATATAACTATTATAATTACTAGTACTATAAATATATTACTCTCTATAACTATAACTATAATTAAGGTATAGAATATAATCTACATTACTTAAGAGAATAAGAATAAGAAGAACTAAACTATAGTAGGCCTTATTTTAAGCGTTAATTTTCTACTAGATACTCTTACTAAGACTAAGATAGGATAAAAACCTATTACCTAGACGTACTCACCTAGGCCCTAGCCTACCATTGATTCAGACGATGATAACCCCTTTCCCGCTCCTCCTCCTCCCCCTCCTCTAGGTAAGCCATTATCTGTCACTGCTGTCAGGGGCCCGCTAAAGCCGACCTGCAAGCCTGGACAAAAGTGTGGAAGCCTTTGCAAGGTCAACTGCGGTGGGGGAGAAGATGATGATAATGGTGGTGGTGGCGGTGGTAGTAGAGGCCGTGGACGTCCTTGCAGTGGTATCTGCGGCTGTATTGGCCCCTTCTGCAACACTCCTAATCTAAATTGCGTTGGCCCGGTCTGCCCAGCCGGCAGTGGCGGTAGAGGAGGTAGTGGCGGCGGCGGTGGTGGTCCTAAAGATCCAGACGAAGAAGAGGAGTGCACCACGAGAACCGTAACCGACCGCTGGGTTTCTTGCAACTCTCAGCGCACGAAGGACTGCACAACTTACTCCACCTCACTCGTCAGCGAATGCTCAGCTACAGGCAAAGCAACGACTACCACAGGCGGAAGCTGTCCCGCGTAAGTTTTGTGCTTTATTCACACTCGACTTCGTACAGCATGTTCACAAAGTTACAGACCTACCTATGACCCCGAGCTGCAGGATACACATGACGAGCTCCCGGAGGGCGTAAGTCGTACACAAGGAACAACCGTCTATTCCGGAAAGACTGTGACTACTTGGGGATGGAACCGCGACCCACAAGGCCGCACTAATAGACCCAACGGAGGCAACGGCAATGGACAGGGCACGCCTACTACTCGACCACCGGTTCTCCCAGGCGCTCCAACGCTCACTAGACTCGAGCCGCCTTATAGCGGCAGCGAGTGCAGATCGTATCTACCTACGACCAGGTGCGGTGGCTCCGGCGGCAAGAGTGCTTGCGTGACTCAGGAGCTCTGTGTTCCAACCAGACCCTGCTACTCTACATACTCTGCGAGGGGTACACCTTCGTGTTCTGGAGAGTACTCCATCTGCCTGAGCACCACTGTCATAGCCAGATGTGCCCAGGAAGGTGGTATCGCTGCCCGGGCTATCGAAACCGCAGCCCCCTCCCCTATCGGCAACGGAACCGTCACAGTAACCCCATCAGTCCCAACATCTGCATCCAGTGTAAAGCTCGAAGAAGACCATGATTACCACTATCTACGTGTGGGTTTGCAAAATGACCAGGAGGAGCTAACTAAGGACGAATCAGGCGAGCTGGAGGGTGCTGTCCTGAACGCTCTGCAGAACGAGACCAGCGCCGCGATGAGCGAATCAAACTTCTTCTCCTCTCTACAAGAAAACTGTGGCGGCAGCGCCAATGGTGGATGCGATTACATCCGCCTTTGTGCATCGGGTATGTGCGCCAAAACTGAGAAGGTTCCTTGCCTTCAAGCGCATATCAAAGCTCATATGGGCGTTACTTCTGGTATCGACCTTGAAGCTTGGGTCAAGGAGGACGGCGTCGTAAAATGCCGAGCTACGCGGAACTGCCCTTTCCTATGGGACAAGGACTGCAGCGGTGTTAGCACGTTTGACTGCGGCGACGGTAGCACCATGGGTTTCAGGTATAACTACGTTGAATACTACAGTAAGAAGTATGGCCGGAAGTATCCCATGTATCTTGAGCTATCCGTGGATGCGAGACTGGTTTATTGCAGTAAGTTACATCCCTCCTCAAGGATAACCACCGCTTTTTCTTATGTGCAAGACATATTTTACTATTTGCGATCAAAAGCTAACATTGTTCACCCTATTATAGCCCAAAAGGTTCTCCTCAGGGAGGTTCCGTATGTATGTGTTGAGGATGAGTATGACTGGAAGGATGGACCTTGTAAGGGTTTTAGTCTCTAGATTACAACCCTAGTGTTATGGTTAAAACTTAGATTACTATGTCTTATAGTATTTGTATTAGACCTCTCATATCCTAACTAAGAACTGTATTTTGTTTCCCTGGTAAGACTCTGTTCGTCTTAATGCAACTATAATAAGTAAAACCTATGACTACTAGGAAATAGGTAGAAAGTACTTGACATTGACTAGAGGTTAAGTTAGAGGTAAACTAAGTATAGGTCTCCTTCTCACTTCAATAGCTTCCGCGCGCTCTTATAATTAGGGCCTAGGACGCGTCACTCTGATCATTCCTTCTCATCTTTTACCATAGTACCAGCCATCTACTTCCACTTTCAATCCAGCGGTATTCTCCATCTCTCATTATTTGATAAGGAATCTTCCTTTTTCTCAGTGATCGATAGTGTACCCGGTTTGTATATATGACCAATCAATCTTCCTTGTTGTAGTTGCAAACAGCAGTGCAACACCGAAACTAATAATCCTTTACTACATGTCCTGTCCAATGTTGATGACAGCTAACATGAGCTCCCTGCACAACACATGATACAGGACGCAGGCTGCTAGTATAGGCGATGACATAAGTCAGCAGCTCAAGTTTGAGCGCACCAGCGAGGCGCAAGGAGGACTGTACGTTTGATAAAATGTATTTCTAGTTTGGAAGGCTACGTACGCTAATGGGTGTAGCTCGGAGGGTTTTCTTTTCACCGTCTTCTCTGAACGATTGGCGGTCGAACTTAGTGGCGCCGAGTCTTGATCTTTTCTTGGTATATGACGTGTTCAACATAACACTTTCTTCAGATGTCACCTTTGTTTTTTGAAGACCAGTAGTACATAGGTGACTTACCAGCGAAGAATAGGTTAGTTAGAATTCTTCCGTAGTATGCTGCTCCCTCTGCGTTTCACGACACTATTTGTGCTGTATTGAGATTCAAGAGATGGCCAGACGGCTTGCAACATCCGAGCAAATATCACACCACAACATGAAGGCTTAGAAAATTCATTATATTAGACAATAATCTTGAACTAAGCCACCAAGCGTCACACTCATAATACAGACTCGGAGTGTTGATTAAGCTGAAGTGCAGACTATTGCCGAAGACATGCAATCGTAGAAGATGGTATCATGGCTGAAACCACGCGTCACTAGTAGTTGAAAGGTTCACGTCCTATGAATCGGATGTGAGACTGTTCAAGGGATACTTGACGTATTTACTGAGTGTTGGAGGTGAGGACGTAGACGGCTGCTAAAGTCAGTGGGAAGCTCATACTTGGAAGTTGTTGGAACCTACAGTTGACATTGTCGTTGACGTTGGCCGGACCCATAGTGTTCTTGAGGTAGCAGAAACCGGGGCCTGCTCCACCAGCAAACGAAGCAGCCTCGCACGCAGGATCAGCGGCACAAGCCTGAGTGCAAGCCTGGAGGTTGTCGGCCCAGACGTTGCTGTAGTCGAAACCGTAAAAGTCGTTGCTGCAGGTCACAACCAGAGTGCGACCACCGGAAGTGAAGGTGCAGTCGTTGTCGGTAGGGCAGGCAAAGTTGGTGGGGCAGGCCTTCCTTGGCTTCTTGCCCTGGTCGGTGATGGTGGTCTTCTTGGAAGTAATGGCGATGCCAACGACATTGGAGCTGAGATTGTCAGTTTTGCCATTGGAATCTTGACAATAGATCTTACTTGGGCTGGGCACCGGTGAGGGTTTGCTTCATGTAGCAGCTGTTTCCGACGTAGCTGGCAGCGACACAGAGAGGGGCGGCAGCGCAGGCTTGCATACAGTCGCCGATGGTGGAAGTCTGGCAGTGTTAGAATGGTGGGGGGTGAATTGTAGAGAGTAACTCACCTCGGCACGGATCAAGTCTCCGCCATAGTAATCAGTTCCGCAGGCGACCTGGAACTTGACTCCATTGATGTTGTTGATGCACCCATTGTTTGCAGGGCAGGTAGGGTTGGCAGGGCACATGGTGGTGGCGCGGAGCGCAAGGGAAGCAAGAGCAAGAAGTTGAGGGGCCATTGTTGTGAGTGGTTGTGCTAGTGAAGGTACTGAGCGATTGTGAGGATGAGAGACTGAGTAGTGTAGTAGTGAGTGAGTGAGTGAGCTGTTGTGAATGATGAGCAAGATACCTCGCAAGACACGAGGTCTTATATGCAAGTGACAATGTATAGTGACCTCAGCCTTAGCGCGATACACGGTGTTCTGGGCTGAGGATCTATGGTTTTCAGTGAGTAGAAAGTATGTGTACATTTCAGCCTCATGGCAAGTGCCGCGCCACAGCTTGTACTGCTGGCAGTCAATCGAGATGCCGAGATCGCCAGGGACAGGCCAATCACAGTGTCCATGGCATGACAAACCATGAGCGCACTAGGCGGTAGCGAGATGCTTGACTCGCGGGCTGCAGTGCCACACGTCGCTCATTGGCCCGTCGCGATAGCAATACCGCCGCGGATTCATACACAGCCAGGCCAAGCTCATTCTAATCCCGTGCGCCACCAATTCAATCATGCCCAAATCTACACAAGCGACAAACGAGGCTGTACACTAAGGTTCGTGGCGTAAATGGTAGTCAAGTGGTGACGGTGGTCCAGACTGGTAGACTTCCGGTGCCAAGGAGCCTGGACTCTGCCTGTCCCTTGCCTGACTCGGTGCAGGTCCAGCCTCACAGCCTTTTCCCCAGGCCCTAATTCGGAAGCCGCGCGACGCGTCTCCATTGTGCTCACGTGGTCCTGTCACTTACCGCTGTTGTGGAGATTTTTTTTCTTTAGTCTGCTATTTGACCTTTGCGAGTTGATAGCAGGCTGGCAACAAGCAGCCCTTAGGAACATAGTGAGCGATGGTGTCCGTTATTCTCCACTATTCAGAATCTCGAACAACCATCATGCGCCCTGGCTGGCGGCTTTTCGATTCGGGCACGACTTTACAGTGGATTCATCTTTTGCCCGATGCGCAAAACGTGTTTGAGCTTGAGCTTGACGGTACTAACAAATTGTTTCGGGGTTCAGCCGCCAAGTGCACACTCACATCATCAGCTGCCCAACGAGGCCAAACACACTGAGAAGAGTTAGTCATGGCCGATTTGGATAATGGCGGTAAGCCCGTGGATCGATCGAGACTGCCAGCAAGGTCCTACCGGTAAGATGCTATAGAGTTTATGTGGCGATGAAACGGGTAGAATCGAACATCGATAGTGAAACAGTCGGGTGGCTTTTTTCGATAATGGTTTGCGGGGATCAAAGAGAGCTGGATCGTGAGTCAGCTACGTATGGCATGATCGAATGTTCCAAGGACAAGACCTCGTGTAGAACGGGCTGTTTCCGTACACCCACCAGGTACTACTAGAGCACAATCGTCTCTTTTTCGTAACAAGCTATCCACTACCAATATCGATATGGCAAATGGAAAAACTTGTCCATTTGTTCAAGTAACCCGCTATTGAATTGCAAACTGCCTTGGATTGTCACGAATGTTTGTGAAACTACGGAGTCTTCCACTTGGATTCACGCTTCGCCCCAAAACCCATTTGGAGGATCAACGTTAAAACGTATACATGCAAACGAGGGGCGTAGCAACTTTTGTGAGCTTAATTTGACGTGCATGGTGTAAACCAGGTACCGGGCTGCCGACTGTTCAGTCCTGAAGGCGCGCGGCAGAACTAGGAAGCAACACGGGACGAAGTTTTGCATAAGCCAGCCAGACTGCCAATGCCAACAGTGTCTCAAAAAGAATGGCGAAACGAAAAACACCAATGCCCAGGCCTTGCACAACAGCGCCAATAGCAAAAGGCAGAATCGCGCCCCCGATTTGGCCCAAAGATGCGACAAAAGAGACTGCCGCGACATGCAGCTCTGCGGGCAGCAGTCGCGTGAGCACTACCACTCCAGAAGGAAACAACGGGCCCATGACAAATCCAAGGACCGTCATGAGAATAACAGATGACTTTGTGGATGGCAAGACTGCAAACAACGCCTCAAACACTACAGCGGAGACGAAGTAAAGAACAGTCGCGCGTCGTACACCTAACTTGTCGGTCACGAAGCCCAATGTCAGACGCCCAAAGGCCATGCCGATCCAGTAACCAGACGAAGAGAGTCCAGCTATGTAATCACTCGCATGGCGCTCGCGAAGCATGAAGGAAACCACCCAGCCCGAGATTGACGTCTCGACTCCCACGTAAGTGAGAAAATAGGCCGCGCAAAGCCAGGTAGCTTGATGCGTGAATATGGCTTTGATGTCAAGCCTGGAGTCATCCGTCTTGAACTGCTTGCTCTGGCGGTACACGGATGCACTTTCTTGTCGGAAAGCTGCGACCTGGACGATGAATGATAGTGAACATGCTCCAGCCTTGGAACGATTAGTACTACACGTCAAGCTCCCACTGTCGACTTACTAGAATGGAATACCAAATCCACCAAGGGTAATGTCTGGTGGTCAGAATAGTCACGAGAGTCGGCCCTAATGCCCCACCAACAGAGTAACTTCCGTGCAGCAGTCCAGAAATCGTGTTGGCCTTCTTCATGCTGCCCGCCCACGCACACCAACTGCCGTCCAGTAACCCTGTTCCTAGTCCTTGCAAGGCAAAGGCAACCAGTAGCCACCCGAACCCTGAATGCGCTGCTGCAGTAGCAGTAGAAATTACCTGCAGAATGGGACCAGCGACGGCGATGCCCCGCTGGCCAAACCGGTAGTGAACGGCATCGCTATAATATGCAGCGAGCACGTATCCGACAGGAACCGCCAGGAATATACACGACACTTGGAGATCGGTAAGGTGGTAGTATCTCGATAGCAAGGGGAGGACGGCGCCGATGGACGAGTTGAAGAGGCCCAGTGTGACAAAAGAGTACATTGCTGCCGCAATCTTGAACATCAGGCGCGCGTCCATTTTCTCGCGGTCCCCTTGTTCACATTCTTGCTCAGTGGCAGCGGGTGTCACATGACTGCTGAGAAGAGGCGAGTCCTCATTCGCTTCCAGTCGATGTGCCATGTCGTCGCGATGTTTACGCGTTATGGACGCGCGAGTCTAGTGTGTATATGGATAAGAACAGAATCACGCGTCCATTACTAGCGGATTTGACATATATATAGAAGCTCGTCTGTGTGCCAATGGAAGCACGAAAATCGAATGTTTTGTGATGAGTTTGGAAGCAACGGTACTTGGTTGTCGTACAACACCGCTGGGAGCAGGTAAGCGCAGCCAAGGCCTGTTTCAGCCATGACACCATCTCTAAGCGTTCTGATTGGGTAATATGAACATTCATCGCCGCGACTTATTGGCAGAGTGAGGTGCATAGTATACCAGCGTTGAGTCCTAACCAATGTTTGATGTATTTTCTGGATGCTATGTACCATGGCGCGGCAAACCTGGGCACGCACTGCAGGACACAACGAGCGGTCTGCTAGCCAACTCTACGTTGGAGGGATTCCATCGGATATGATGAAGACACTATCTGATATTTTTGGTAGCTTCAGAGGTGAGCATTTGCATGCAGCATCTAGCTCATGAAGTTGCTAGCTGCTATGATCTGCCTACGCGTCATGGGAATATTGCACACATTTTACCCAAGCCATTATCCATCCAGTAGTTGCTGTGCAGACGCTGGGAGCAGCCTGAGAGCACGTCTGTTCTGTGCCTCGAGAATTAAGCGTCTGAAGTAGGCCAAGACGATGGCACATGGACTATTGTAGCGATACATGTTTGCTGATTGCCTTAGTTCCCTGTAGATAACCGGTTGGTTCACGGCGCAATGATGCAGCTAGCTCAGCCAGATCAAATGGGGGTATGAGCGATTGGTTGGATGCCCCCAGATCATCGACGGTTGTGGTTATCTATAGCTGCGACTGCGACTATTCTTCGTCATCAGAAGATGTGTAGCCTAGTCCCAGCGAAAACGCGTTTCCAGGTTTCAATGGAGGTGCGTTCGTCGGGGGCGTTGGAGCAGCGACTGGTGGTGTTGCTGAGCCTTTCGCATTGTTGGCGCTTTGTGTGTGGGTCGAGGTCTTAGTCGTACTTTGCTGCGTCGTCTGTATCGCGGGGGGTTCGTCGACAGTTTTGTGCTCGTCAGATGTCGAGTCGGCCTTCCTCAGCTTGACGCCCTTGAGCAGCCCAGCTTCAGGGCCCTTCTTTCTCTTGCGCCCAACCGCCGCCCATTGCTGAGCACCGTACTCCTCCGCCGTCTCGGGGCTCTCTTCTTCAAGCCCGCGGGCCTTTCTCTCCGCCTCCTCGCGCTGCCTGCGGAACAAATCCAGTTGCTCAGACGTCTCCTTCCTGACACTCGCTTCTTCCTGCCGCTTCTTCTCCAGGACCGAGTCCAGGTAGTCGGCCTCCTCGTCGTCAAGAGCAACGTGCAGCTTGTAGCGAGCCTTCTCTTCAAACTCAGCCTGCTTCTTGTCTTTGTTGGCTTGCAGAACCTCGTACAGACTCTTGCCGTCGTGCTGCTTGGCTAGGTCTGCCTTTGCGCGTCTGGCATCCTCAATCTCTTGCTGCGCCCTCTTCCACTCATCGTCGCGCTCAACCTCCTCCCCAGCAGTGCCGCCGCTGACAAACCCAGAAGACATTCCGATGCGCACGACTCATACGGCTAGCGCAGGTTGTTCAAGGTGGCGCGCGAGGTGACATTCAACGGTTCCCAAGGCGCCTCGGAGCTGTCGTCGGAACGGCAGAGACTGGAAACGCTACCGCTTTGGGCCTAGCGCGGGTGGAGAGCTGCCCACCCTTTTGACCTCACCCGCGGCCAAGTCGGGCGCTGATAGGCCGAGCACTTGTGCCGGTGCCTAATGATGCTCGGGAGAAGCAGCCGCGAGGTGGGTGAATGCAAAGGTTGGCTGTGACGTACGAGGGGCTGTTTGCTACCCACGACGCGTTGCCTCTCCACTCCACCGCGGGGGCGCCATTCAAAAGACTTTGCCCTCTGCCAATTCCCGCTGATCTCCTCTCAACACACGCCCACCACTTTCTTCTTCTTCTTGCTTTTCCAATTGATGCTCCGAACCCTAGCAAGAATGGCACCCAAGAACTGGACTAAGGAGAGCTTCACTGTACGTACCGCGCGACTGCCCACGTAAAAAGAAAACTTGATGCCTTGAGAATCCCCAGCCTGTCAACCCCACAGAAGCTAATCATGCACAGCTCAACACTGGCGCAAAGATTCCCGCCGTCGGCCTCGGAACCTGGCAATCAAAGCCGGGAGAAGTCCGTGAGGCTGTCAAGGCCGCCCTCCAGGGAGGATACCGCCACATCGACACTGCGCTTGCATACGGCAACGAGAAGGAGGTCGGTGAGGGTATCAAGGACTCTGGCGTTCCCCGAGAGGAGATCTGGGTCACTACCAAGCTCGACAACCCATGGCACAAGCGTGTCGAGGAGGGCATCAACAGCTCGCTCAAGAGCCTTGGCCTTGACTACGTCGATCTCTACCTCATGGTACGTCTGCTTAACTGCCATTGCATACGCCTCGATGCAGCAAACGACTAACCAACATGACAGCACTGGCCTTCATCGACCGACCCCAGTGACCTCAAGAAGCACTACCCCGACTGGGACTTCAAGGACACCTGGGCTGAGATGCAGAAGCTGCCCGAGTCTGGCCGTGTCAAGAACATCGGTGTCTCCAACTTCGCCATCAAGAACCTCGAGAAGCTCTTCGCCGACTCCCGCTTCAAGATCACGCCTGCTGTGAACCAGATTGAGCTGCACCCCAACAACCCTTCGTAAGCAAGACAGATGCAGCTCATGTCTGGGCCCTAAGCTAACCATGTATATAGACCCAAGCTCCTCGACTACTGCAAGGAGAAGGGCATCCACTGCACCGCCTACTCCTGCCTTGGTTCTACTGACTCCCCTCTCTACAAGAACGAGAAACTCAAGAAGCTTGCCGAAAACAAGGGAAAATCTGTCCAGCAGGTTCTGCTCATGTGGGGTCTCCAGCGCGGTACCAGCGTGATTCCCAAGTCAGTCACAGCATCCCGCATCATGGGTAACTTCCAGCTTGATGGTTGGGAATTGACCGACGAGGAAATGAAGGAGATCAGCTCTCTGCCTGAGCGCTTCAAGGTCTGTGGAGACGCTTGGCTCCCTGTCAAGGTCTTCTTTGGCGATGACGAGTAGGGCTCTTCGATTTACTGAGCAATCTTTATGTACAATGATACCATGAATCTATAACGACTTAGAATACAATTTTGCCCGACCACGAAAGCTACAATACTGGAGAGCAGTCCGGATACTTGAGCACCCCAGCCGCCCCAATTGATTGCAGGGGTAACTGCTCGCCCAACATGACCGTGTTACAGTGGAGAGTATGATGCCAGTCGTTCAGGTGACTGTCAATATACTTTTGAACGGTGAAGGCTCGGTGCATCTGTTGCCACATGTACATACAGTGCACACGATGATACTCCATTGTGACAAAAAGGCTATACTCTCCTGTAAGAGCTGTTTCTTTGGACACCGGAGACGTCTTATTGGGGAACTTGAAGAATTCCCAATCCTTCTCTGCCATGAAATCCTCCATTATCTTCTCATCATAGCACTGCGGTAGTTGCCACGCGAAACTCAAAATATCGAATTTACACCCTCGTTTTCGTGCTTCGGCAGGCGAAGATCCACAGTTTGTCCATTCTGAAGCATATGGGGACGGCGCATCTTGTGTTGAAGAAGACGACATGTTAGATTCGCGCATTTGTGGTAGATGTGACAGCTTCCATAGGATTGCGACTAACAAACTTGTTGTCACAACCCAGCCTGCCACCATAGCACATTTTCCTAGAAGCTTTGCACGTTTGCGCGGAACATCGGCAATGGCCACAGGCTTGTTGAGCTCTGCATCGCCCACAGCACTGTACTGGTAGTTGCTTCTTTCGGGCATCATCGAGATCTCTGGTTATAGTTAGCTTCTTGGGAAGCAAGAGATTTCGATGCAACGGTGGTTTACCTGAAGACACTTGAGCTTACTCACGGAGGGTCCAGTGCACTTAGTACAGTGCGGATGTGAATGTCGATACAGTGTAAATGCGAGAAGAGCATTGTTTCTCGGCTCGGACGCTATGAAGGTGATGCTTATATAGTAATATGGCACCACACAAAAGCATGGAGTGCGCACAAGCGGTAATGGAAAAAAGCACAGAATGAGCATTGATGGTAGCCATTCACGCCAGAAGATCCCACCTCCACTAGCGTGCCCGGTACAACCGTCGACCCGAACGGCCCTATTTCGTATTGTTGATTGTTTTGGTGTGACTTCCACATCCGCTAAGATCAGAAAAGTGTAGTCGCGCTACATTTGCAGACGGTGCGGTCTGCTAGCGTAGGTTTTTTGGAATGAGCTCTTGGTATACTACCAAAACAGGAAATCCTGCCACCCCATGATTGTCCGTCGCTACCACGATGTACCATCATCAAGGTGTCGATTAAGCTGTACAATATAGCGGGGTTAGTGCTAGATGTGCTTTTTATCCTTGAGTTCAAGAACAGATAACGAACGTCACAATGATGAGGAAATGTCGTGTTCAAGGTGGCGTGGCTCGTTTTAGTCTCCATTTCCGCTTTTCTTGGTGAACCAGGACATGGTAAGCACTAAGATCTTCTAACCTAGGCCATCTCCGGCCTACTCCGACAGTCCCTCACTTGAAATGTTGCTTCATTTCCTTTCGTAGATCATGTGTGTAGCTTCTATTTCTCCAATGGGCGCTGTAGTAATGTGGCATTGTGATCGTGTCAAATGATGTACGTATGGATAGCACGGTTTTGTCGGAGTACAACCATTTCCTAGATACATGAAGCATTCCTTGATTGACTTAATGTGTCCATATATTCAGCCCCGTCTTCGTGCCTTTGCGAGGGGGGAGCCCAGCATGTAGCGTCCTGTACTCCCCACCTCCTGTGTTATTCAAATTCTTCCAAAACAGTGCATTTCCAGGAACAGGCTTTACTGTAAGTCCCGTCGTGTCGTTGCAGTCTACAAACTGGCACCATCTTTGGTCTTCTTGCGACCAATCTATTGATATCCGAGAGAACCTAGTCCCACATTCCTCGCACGTTGCTTCAAGAATTGCAAAAATAGTAGTTAGTCTTTGTGTTCTGTTTTGTGGTATGTTTCCATATTGGTAGTGGTCCCAATGCTCTCTGAATTCTTGTCCAGTCTTGTACCGAGTAAGCTGTAATTCCTCGTGGTTGCTAAAAGACGTGAAGCCTTGAAGGCTTGAGGCTCGGTCGATGATCCTTTGGACAACAGGATCTTCCATGGGGAGCATTGCTGTGTCACTTGTACGATATTCTGACACCGATTTCGAATGATTGTGTGACCCGACCACTGATCTCTTGTAAAATGGCTCGCTGGTTTATTTCAGTAGCTTGTCAGGTTCTCAGCAGTTTGTCAACCTACCCTAATTTCAGCAGGTGAGTTCTCTCAGAAGCTGAAATAAACCCTTCGAGGTGGATTATGAGTGGATCGTACGAAAGGATCCGTGTTGAATATGAGTGCGAAGGAGTTGAGAAAATGGATTTGGAAAGTATATGCCATAGGAGAGATACTAGAAGAGTAGATAGGCCAAAGAGTACTGAATAGCTAACCTTTCCCACAGTAGTCTTAGTTGGTTGCGTCTTAGTGTTAGTCATATTGTTTACGATGGAAAAGGTACTTTCCAGATTCACTCGTTGAATTTGGTGAAGGTATTTAGGCCGAATAATCCGGAGGTATTGAATAGCAAAGGATGGCAACTAAGCACAAGCTGAGATCTGTAAATGAAGATGTCGCTGCCGAAGTCAGTCAACCAGGTTTCATCAACGCTAATCAATACAGTAAGCTGATCGTGCAGCTACGAGACAAGGTTTCTTATCGGTATTCATTGAGCCCGTGTGCTTACCGTGTGAAGGGTATGCTGAGCTGATAATGTAGAAGAAAGCGGTTCGATACCGGAGGCGGTGTCACGTTGCAATGTTGGTGTTGCATCATGATTACTGCCACTAGGCCTTATTTCGTGTTGAGAGTACATCTTCCCGTATCAAGAGTACAACTTTTCTTACTAAGAGTACATTCCATCGTATTGAGAGTACATGTTGTAAGTGGGGCTCAGATCACGCTGCTCATGTACCGTTTTGTGTTAGTGATATAATCGGGATGTACAAACTCCCGCTCCCGCTCGCCGAACACAAACATAGGGGTTGCATTGGCAATCTTCTGACCTCTTTCATACTTGTGTGTTTACTTTACTTTTCACGTATATATATTTTTAGGAACAGAGATGGAATCATATGGAAGCTTTTGGCTCAAACATCGTGCAACACAATAGATGTACCGCACAGTGAAAGCGGATGAAGTTTAGTTTGTTGTAGATTGGGATAAGCCAAGTATCAGCGTATATGCAAGCCTGAATAGCAATCGTATTCGGAATGCAATGACTTGGAATAGGGCCGCTGCGGAGGAGACTACCTTGATGATAGACTGCAAAGATATTTGCTGAAAACGATCAGCGACTTGGCAGTAGAATTGATGAGATTTAAAAGCCACTCGATTGCCAATAGACAATCTGCCAGAGAAACTTACACCTGTCTCCATTCAACCATAACATCTCACCATGAAATTCTTTGTTGCCTTTGCTACAACTCTGGGCCTAGTAGCCGCTGTACCAGCTGCTAAGCCGGCACCTCAGGACGCAAATCGACCTGCGGGAACTTCACCAGTAAGTCTGAGCATTTATAAGAGCTCTACTGTATAAACTCGGCAAGTAAAAGCTGATGTACCGTGTAGCCCAACCCTCATTCACCTTTTGTCCCCTATCCAGGAGGTCCTCTATAAACAACCCATAGACAGGGTGAATCACGATGGAACAGGCTAGGTCTCGTTGTATGGAGTTCTCTTTATGTTAAGAGTTTAAGCTCCGCCGAGTGTCCTTATATCAATAGGGAGTGGAAAGGTTGATATCGGAAAGCCTTCAGCGAAAGCTTCAGTGCAGAGTTCAGCTTGTAGGCGAGTGGTTATATGTTTTCCATGATAAGAAGCGACATGAGCCAATGTATAATCTCTGCACTCTTCCTAGACATGTGCACTATAGCAGCCAAATTCAGGGAGAGTGATACCAGCTGTGTACTCTGAGAAAGAAGGCTTCAGGAAAGCCTGCGGGAAGTCTGCATGGTGTCTAATGATGTGGATCCAAAAGATCGTAGTTCTTACTTCACGCCCGCGTCCTCCACAGTAGAATAGAACCGACAAGAGCAGATGTTCAAGGAAGAACTGGGAACACCGCATTTAGCCACACTTGGATGTATAGCACTATTAACCATCACCCCTACCGTTTTCTTAATGCATGACTCTGTGTAACACTACTTTGAGAATAATTTGCGCACGCGTTTTATAGTGGAAACGTATCACGTTTAGATCATTTGTTGTCATGCTCAAACTAACCTAGTTTCTGCGACTGAGTACAACCCCATTCATATGATGAATTGTGGTGCTCACATTAGCTGTACAGCGTACACAGGTATTGGCAAGCTCTGGCAAGATTTTGCACGTGGTTTTGATGCATCAAGTATGACTGCTAGGATGGAACCAGATACAAGCCCATTCTGGAAACTTGCTCTTTTAACTTGCATAGACAGAAGAATTGAAAGAGTTAATATAGGAAGTTTTGGTGAACATGTCCTGCCTATGTAGGTCGTACTGGCGAGCACCTCGCATCGATGCGTCCGTGCAATGCGTTAGGCAGAAGTGCGGAAGCCTGTGATGTGGCAAACCATAGCCGTCACGTGAGTGCGCGTTCGGCGCTAGTGTGACGCGACGTTTCTCGGTGCCCGCTTGCCACTCATCCCTTCCTTTTACGCACCCGCATTCGCGCGCCTTCATACCCTCACCCCCTAAACACTTGCAATCAACTCTTCCAGAGAAACCCTTTGTTCTGCACAGCCTTTCAAAATGAGCACCGAAGAAGAGCAATATGACGACAGCACCATGGGTGGTCCTGGCGCGCCCACTCCCATCTCTGCGCTTGAGGTAGGCTTTCACTGATCCCAGACACGAACTGAGCGCTAACCATTGCGAAGGGTGTCAATGGGCTTACTGCACGCGATATCAAATTGGTTATTGAAGGAGGCTTCAACACCGTAGAATCCATTGCGTATACGTACGTTATTTCTCATACGAAATATGACCCCGCCCATAACACCAGCTAGACCCCGACGAACGCTCGAACAAATCAAAGGTATCTCGGAACAAAAGGCAACCAAGCTACTTGCTGAGGGTATGTACTGAATCCTTCCCTTGAACGTCAATTACTAAGAGGCTCAGCTTCGAAACTTGTGCCCATGGGCTTTACCACCGCCACCGAGATGCATTCCCGCCGAAGTGAACTGATATCAATCACGACCGGCTCTAAACAGCTGGATACATTACTTGCAGGAGGCATCGAGACCGGGTCCATTACAGAAATCTTTGGCGAGTTCCGAACCGGAAAAAGTCAGATCTGCCACACCCTAGCTGTTACCTGCCAGCTACCCTTTGATATGGGTGGTGGAGAAGGCAAGTGTCTTTACATCGATACCGAGGGCACTTTTCGTCCTGTGCGATGTTTGGCTGTCGCAAATCGGTTTGGACTGTCGGGCGAAGAGGTTTTGGACAACGTTGCATATGCGCGCGCATACAATTCTGATCATCAGTTGGAGCTCCTCAATCAGGCCGCCCAGATGATGACTGAAACGCGCTTCTCCTTGCTGGTTGTCGACTCTGCTACAGCTTTATATCGTACAGATTTTGCAGGTCGTGGTGAGCTTTCAGCGAGACAGACGCACCTGGCCAAGTTCATGCGCACCCTGCAACGACTCGCGGACGAGTTTGGAATCGCTGTGATCATTACGAACCAAGTGGTTGCTCAGGTCGATGGTGGGCCAAGCGCTATGTTCAACCCAGATCCGAAAAAGCCCATTGGAGGAAATATTATTGCACATGCAAGTACGACGCGTCTAAGTCTGAGGAAAGGGAGAGGAGAGACACGTGTGTGCAAAATCTACGACAGTCCATGTTTGCCTGAGAGCGACTGCCTGTTCGCCATCAACGAGGACGGAATCGGCGATCCCAAGGAAAAAGACTTGGAAGAGAGGAACAACAAGTGAGGGGGTTAATCAGAGACTGTTTGGTCATGGAACGTCGAGGCGCGACAGGGTGAGGAGCGATTGAGCGATGATTATTTAATGTGTTTTGTTTTAGACGATTGATGGTAACGCAATGCAACGATATCCCGCATGTCCAAAAACCTCTCTCCAAACAAATATATTCCAAGGGCAGCAGCACTGTCGGGAGTGGTACTAGGCTCTTTGTTGCCCATACAGGCTAGGCTCATATCTGCGATGATCTGTGGTTGGGGTCGGCCAACTTGCAGCCAGGGAGGGCCGTGCGCCAGCTTTCCTCGCGCATTCCCATCGCGACTGCTGTTTTTGTGAGCTCCACCTCCGCGCCGACGCCGCAACGCAAACCGACGACGCTTCCTCGCCTCCAACTCCTCACCACAGTAATCGCAACACCTTCGCATGCGAGCAGAATGGTGCAGAACGGAGGCACCTGTCTCTACAAAGAGGCGCGATTGAACGTAGAGCCCGCCTTTCCTGGGTCAACAATCGCATTCGCTATTCCAGCATACTCTCCTTTCGGCGGCCGCTCCAGCACCAAGCGCACTGTCATCACGGAACAATATGTCGACAAGGACGAAGATGCCTTCACAAGGCGCCATCTAGCGACAGATGGCTCCATGCACTTTCGGCAGCACCATGGCTACCCACGAAGCTTTTTATGGCGCGTGTTGGACAACAGGAAAATGCTGGAAATACAGGCAACAGACCTAGATCACGACATTGCCGATAAGTTCGAGGCCAATCTCACCCTTCTTTTCCAGTTTCCTGCTCCGATTCGACCCTTCTGCGTCGCCTTCGCCGAGCCAACCGACCGAGATGCATTGATCGTTTTCGCAATCACTACGGCCAACGAGCTTTATGCAATCACGCTACATCGCGAATTCTTTTCCAACGCCGCGGCTTCAGAGCAGGACCCAGAGACATGGTGCAAGAGATTTGAGCCGGCGCTCTTCAGTGGGCGCATACCTTATAGGCTTGTCGCTGAGAACGCAGATGAACTGCTAGTTACTCTGGATGATGGAGCCATCTGCCGCTTGGTGTGGGATAGAGCCAACAACACCTGGGATGGATCGCGCTATCAACAAAACAGCTGGTCAGTGCGCGGCTTGCTGTCATGGAAAGCGCAACCAACAGTCCGATTCGAGAATGCAGAATTCGCTACATCCGCCGCCGCTGCAGTGGCTGTATCGCCTGACCAAAAGCACATTCTTTCAGTATGCTTGGATCACTCCATAAGGGCATGGAACATTGCATCAGGCAAGCCGGGCGCCCACATGGATCTCTTGGGTGCTGATGACATGGCTGTGGAAAAATCGCATACCTCTTACTCTATCGGACCCTCGCAATCGATGCTCATGCAGGTGGTAGACGTAATTGGTGGAGTTGGAGGTGCCAGCTATCACGTCGTTACGTACTCGCCAAAGCAGCACCAATTTAAGTTTTGGGGAGTGAGGGATGCAGACGATGCAGAGTTTGGTTTCTATGATGCTGCAGAGGACTCAGATTTTATCCCACCGATTGACGAGCTCATGAACACGACCGTTTGGACACTGGAGGAGTTCCACATTGTTCCCGGACCTACTGGATGGAGGGGTTCAGAGATCTGGATCCGCGCAAGATCTGGGCCGAGTAGCAAGGTGTATTCTCTAAAGTTTGATCTGACCGACGTTCCGGAATCGCGAACGCAAACCTGGAAGAACGACTGGGTCTGCGTAGATTCGGGACCATTGACAGTCGAAGCTCTAAGGTCTCACCCTGCCAACCCCAGCGAGCGGGATGAGGTCATTGACCAAGACGATCTGGGCTCCACTGAGCAGTGGCTGGACTTTTTATTCTACCCTGGAAGGTTCACCACAGCAACCCTGGAAACGTCACTTTTCATCTACAAGAGGGGGCTTGACCAAGCCCGATCAAGCCGACCGTCCAGTAGAGGCTCACTCAAAGAGCGTGTATGCGCTGCCGTCACTGCACTTGCTGTGAATGGCAACCGCGAGCCCGACGAGCTCGAGGATGCTATGGCAATGCAATGGCAAGCGTACTACAGCCTTGTGAAGGACTTGCACAAACGCAGAGGAGAGTCGCTATCACTAGTGTACGACCAGGCATTTGGCAGACCATGGCTTGTTCTGAGCGACTACGTATCGGCAATACGGAGTTGCAGCGAGTCAGAAATTACCAAACTGAATGCTGGCGTTATCTCCAGCACGCGCACTCTGAGCAAACCACTTCGCAAGACCTTGGATACCTCTGAGTCACGGGATGTAGCACGGCTGCTAAATGCGGCAGCGTCTTTTAGACAGCGGTTGCCATCTTTTGTCCAGCACGAGGTCCAAAGACATTTGGAAATGGACATACTCCAAAGCCGCAACATCACCATTTTGGATCGCATGGAGTGGATCGAGGCCCATAGTGAGCTTTCACAGCAGGTATCTGATGAAGATGTGACGCTCCTTGTGGAAGAGCTTGGCATGGAAGTCAAGGATCTTGGCACAGAAACGTTCCTCCGAGCCATTAAAATATTAGGTTACGAGGAAGATGGCAAGCCCCAGCCGAGGAAGCAGGTTGCACGGTATGGATTGAACGCCTTGACGAGAGTGTCCCAAGAAACGCTGGAGGGCGATCGCGATGTCTTGCTGGATCTGCTTGTCCTGCTGTTGTTCATGTTCATCGAGCTAGAAGGTGAAACTCTCGAGGACTTTGATGCATCGGAAGTCTTTGCCGAGCTGATCCTTCGGTACAAGGACTGCATGGTAGTCTCATGGCTGGCTGGCACGGTTTGGGCTCACCAAAGCGCGACAGGGCCAGCGTCAGAGAACACAAACCGCGCTCTGAGCGAAACTTGGAAGACTGGAAAGAAGCTACCTATAACGCAAACGGTCCTCGAAGGAGCGTACGGTCACCGTACCTTTGAGGTACGGCTGCCCAAAGATTCGAAGGCGGATCTACTTACAAAGTGGAGTCGGGGCTGGCTAACATCAATCTTTGACGAACATGAATACGAAAATGTCGTAGAAGACATCATGGGCATCCTGCTAGCCCAGAGGGAGTATGACCTCGCCTTGGACTTTTCAAAATTCCTCATCGAAGGGTACTGGGCGTCTTATATGAGGGGTCGACTGTACATCGCACTTGGCGATAATGCAACCGCATCGATGTGCTTTCAGAAGCCTGCATACACTTTGGGTAAGTGTCACTCATGATTTCGACGAAATAGTTCTAACATTTGCAGCTCTCGGCTCCATGTTCGATGTGGCAGAACAAGATACAATGGGACTTGTATCCGAGGTTGAGCGAAACTCATTCTCTGAGGGCCTTGCTCATTACTACAATCACGTTGTTGGCCTGTTTGAGAGAGCCAAGGCCTACTCGTACGTCGCGGACTTTGCTAAGCTCGGACTACGGTCCTTGGTGGGCCAGGAAGACGAAGAGCTCAAGACGGAACTCCTTCAACGGCTATTCACCGCCTCCATTCAGACTTCTAGGTTCCATGATGCATACACTGCCATGGTTCGCCATAGCGATGCAGCACTGTAAGTTGATTCATAATTGATGTATGTTGATGATGGCTAATTCAAATGTAGGAGAAACTCGGACCTGCAGACGCTCATCACCTCGATGGTCGCACAGTCACGTACCACGGAGCTTCTCAAGTTCCCATTTGTCGGATTAGCAGATTCCGTCGACAACATCCTGACTTCTCTCTGCCAGAAGATACTGAATATCGCCTCTGGGCCTCCGTACCATCAGATTCTCTACTCGTTCCGCATCTCGCGCAACAACTTCCGCGGTGCTGCATCAATCTTACACGAGCGGCTGCAGCGCCTCAAGACGACCTCTTCTAAGGTACACGATCCGGCCGATGAGTCTCTTGCACAGTGCTACCTGATGATAATCAATACACTATCATCGGTCAGTAAAGAAGATGCGTATATCTTAGCAGAACAACGCATCGAAGGAACCGGCGGGCCGCCGCAATGGGGCATTGGGCAGGGCAAAAAGTTGCTTAAGAGGCAGATCATCACGTTGGATACTTTGAGGAAGGAGTACCAGGCTGAGCTTGACCGTGTTGCAGCGATTGAGAGTGGACAGTTTCCGTTTGTGGATCCGGCAGATGACATGGATGTCTTGTAGTGCGTGCATGGGTTTGGCAAGTTTCAGCGCGGCGTTCAAAGGATGGTATTGCGAAAGCATGGGCTCAAAGTACAGGAATGTCATGCCTCTGATTGGGCGCTATTTGCATGGCGATAGTAGTCTGTAGCATACGATTAAACGATTCCGGTGCGTGAGGCACGGGTAACAAAATATAGCTCATGTGTAATTATCAAACATTTGTCCATTTCTGTGTACTTGACTGTCTTGGTGAGGTATTGTTGATCATCATGATTGGTCTGGCGCAGTCATAGCGACGCGCGTGAAAGGCGTGAACACCAACGTCGCGCGCTAAGAATAGCGGGGCGTCGCGATCCGCATGCGGCGCAATTGCAGAAAGCCGATGTTGGCGACACAACATGAGCGCCGTGAGGTTCGTGTGCCACCAATTCTTAGCTCCTCTGCTATTTCTCCCACAGCATCCACAAATGCAGCGTCTCTAAATTAGTACCTGTCGCCATGGTGGGAATGAATTTCTCTATCAAGACGCGTTCACGCTCACTAACCGCTGCCCTTAGAACTCCAAGTCGCTACGACGCCTCGCCGCCGACCACGGCTCGCTGCATACTGCTGGTCTTCCTCCTAATTATCTATTCGCGCCCGGATCAGACGGCTCCGAAGACCTGACATCGCTCGACATCCTCCTCGCTGGCCCCGTCGGCACCCCCTATGCGGGCGGTGTATGGCGACTGCATCTCGACATTCCACCTACATACCCTGCAGCGCCACCCACAGCACAGTTTAGAACCCGCCTATGGCACCCAAATATTGACGAGGCGACCGGCGCTGTGTGTGTCGAGACACTAAAGCGGGATTGGACCAGCACACTGAAACTCCGGGACGTCCTCGTGACGATATCATGTCTCCTCATCCAGCCGAACCCAGCGAGTGCTCTAAATGAGGCGGCAGGCAAACTAGCTGTCGAAGACTGGGACGGGTACTGCAGGCGAGCGAAGCTGATGACGGAGATTCATGCAGCTATACCTAGCAGTCTCGCCAAGGAAGTTCGAGAAGCCCAAATGCGAGGCGAGGAGCCGACGGCAGAGCCCGAGCAACCGGTAGCCAAACCACATTCCAAAGGCAAGGAGAAAGAGCGCGTCAAAGTTACACCCGCCGGGCCAAAGTTACAGCGCCAGCCGTCCGAGGATGAAGAGAATCGGCGGCGTCGAGGCATGACGCAAGATGCAGACAGCGATCCGGAGAGTGATTGGATACCAGGACCAGTCAGGACCAGTAAGACTCCTTCTCGACGTGAAAACAACATTTTTGGCATCAAGGGACTTGAAGACCCAATGCAACTGGACACACCACCGAAACGCATCTTCGCCACAGAAACAAAGTCGACTGCTTCACAGGAAACCCACCATGTTGATGACTCCGATCCGTTTACCACTGGACCTTCCATCCACAACGACACGCAAGCAACAACCTCGTTTGGCCTACACATTCCTCCTGCTCCCGCCGCCTCATCAACAGAGACAGCTGATCTACCTTCCTCTGCCTCCAGCACCCAGCACACCCCCCAAAGCAACCTTTTACTCCGAGAATTCTCCTTTTCCTGGGACCAGTCAAACGCGCTTTACAACCCAGGCTTGACGCACGACGCAGAGCATGACAGCACAAGCAAAGCAGATGTAAAGAAACGCATTGCGAGCGACGAGTTTGAAGCAAAGCGCAAGTGGGAAATGAAGAGGTTCAAGAGGGCAGGCTGTGATGTGAGGAGATATAATCGGGGTGACTTTGGGGCTAGGATGGGTGTGGGGAGACTTTGAGTAGTACTCCTGGACAAGGAAAGGAGAATCATGAGAGGTTTTGGATTGGTGACGATGACCGTATTGTTTGCTTGGTAATGCATAGCGATGGGTGGTGTTTCCTATGCTTGGTCTCCTGGTCGCTTGGCTGCCTCGTGCAGATTTTGAGTCGTAATGAGTGTTAATGATGGAAATGTATTACATACCCTTTTAGTCTGGCTTTTCCTTGTATATTTTGGCGAGTGCGTGTAGATCGAGGCTAGATTACCCAAAGAGATACTACATACAATTCGCTCACTATCAAAAACAAGAGTACGTGGTAAAGCACATTAAATGACATTGGAAGCTTCAACATATGATCATAGACAGTCACTGAATTCGCAGCATACAGGTCGTGACAATACTGTCCAGGCAAACAAAGAAGGATACGGAAAGAGGGCACATGCGGTGTCATCAATGCAACGTCGTTTGCTTAGCCAGCGAACTGATACTAGATAGACACATAAAGACATGGGCTGTCCTGGTTGTTATACAGACATTTCACTCGACACGAGCAACATAAAGTGCACACCACAAACACACAGTAAACGTGTCACCAATAAATGAATTCATCAACAATAGACCGAACCTTAATCACAACTCTGTAATGATTGACAAAGTTCCATCATCAAGCCTGTTGAAGGGAGTGTGTCCACATTTGACCTAGTTCGTTCGTTACCTAGATACATGAAAATCCAACGCTAGCCGCCCCATTGCTAAACGCAAAATCCAAAATTCATCATGATGCTTGTTGTTCGGGGGTCAAGGTGCCATTGGTACCATTGGTACCATTGGTACTGTGGGTTCCATTGACGCCGTTGGCTCCGTTGACACCATTAGTCTTGGTGCCATTCTCCAAGGCGGTGCTGGCTTCCTTGATAGAGGGCACATCGCTTCCCGGTACAGCAAGTGATGTGCTGTTAGTAACACCGTTGGTGTTGTCTTGGTTGGGGTCCTGGAGTCCTTGGCGGACCTTGAGGACGCTGTCAACAATGACGGCATCGATACCTTCATTCCTTTGCAGCTGTCAAATTGTTAGTATATCTGTAGCTAATGCTGTGTAGAATATTGCTTCAGTACTTACCAGAACATTCTTGGGGTCGTTGTTGAGTATTCCGTAGCTCACGCACACAAGACCACTCTCCTTGACCACCTTGACCAACCTAGGACACATGACGAGTGGTGTAGCTGCACTCACAACTCCAAGCAGGTTCCAACGACTAGCAAAGCGGATAGCTTCTTGCAAACTCGCAGCCCGCACGTCTCCCACTGGTGAAGTTCCCGCATCTGTGAGGAACAAAACAGGGATCGAAGGCTGCTTGAAGGACAACATCAAGCATATGTCAGGGTTGAAGGATGAGAAGATGATGTTGCGTTGGCCCATCTTATCGTAGACCATGGAAAGAATAGTGTCAACAAAAGAGTTCAGCTCTACTGCATACTGGTCCATTTCCTCCTCTTCAGACTCGTGAAGCATGGGGTACTTCATCTCGACGTTAAATCCCACAGACTCTGGCAGTTCGTCGAACATGCGCTCCAGAGTTGTGAAGGAGGACTGGATAGAATAGCCACGGCTGTTGCCTTTGAAGCCTTTCTTCTTGAAATCGCGGGTATGCTTCATTCGCTCTGTAAGCTCCTCGGCACGATCGACATGGATATTACGTTGCTTGGAGTTATCGACAGAGTAAGACCTTGGTCGTCGCGTACTAGGTCGGTCTTCTTCAGAGCCGTTGCCATTAGCAACTCGGTCCGGAGACCCTGTACGAGCGTATCGAGGGTTGGAACCTTCGCCAATGTGAAGGAACTGGTCCAGAGTAAGGGTGTGGACAGGTGCATCAATACCGGTCTCACTGACAAGGAAATCGTGGTAGATGACTGGTACATGGTCCTTGGTCAGCTGGACGTCGAATTCGACGTACTCAGCGCCCAAGTTAGCAGCTGAGATGAATGATTGTATTGTGTTCTCCCCGAGTTGCAATGATGTGCGGGATGCCGTGTTCTTTCCAAGACCGCGATGGCCAATGACCATGGTTGAGGAAGCCATCTTTTTCCAGTAAGTGTGCTGCTCTGTGACCGACATGTTTGGATGGTGGAAAGGTGTGATGATCAGGAAGTTGAAGTTGACCGTTCCAATGACGTCCAATGTCGAGGCCGCCACAATCGGAACCTTCATGTCTCCCTGGAGTGGAATTCGCTTCGACCCAACACTGGTCTTGATTGTGGATAGCAAAGCAACGGCTCGTCCCATTGAGCGCTCATGTGACCCTGAATATGTTGGAACGATATCGAACAAGAGTTTAACTTTGGTGATGTCGCTGGTCATGAACGTGATGGGCTCGGTGGCGATGTTGTCTTGAATGGGAAGGTCTATCACTGTGGGTTCTCCTTTGGCTCCTGAGGCTTGTACGACCACAGAAAGAGCAGTGTCTAGTTGTGTTGCATGGGCGTCGGCAAGTGGGATGTCATCAAGTTTGACTGCTGGTGTTTCTTTCCGCAAGTCCATCGAACCCAGGCTGACCAACACCATTGTTTCGTTGGTCAGATAGCGATGACCAAAAGTCTTAACAGGCTCAGGTATCTTTTGGACAGGGCTGTTCGTGTCACGATTCAGGTTCTTGGACCGCCTCTCATCAAGAGAGCTTTGCGGAGGGGATCCAGATCGAACAACTCGTGAATCTGTAGGTGCGACGCGGGGCGACTCTGTCGTGGGAGCCAATTCACACAACCTTTCTGCAATTTTGATGTGACCGCGAAGTGCTGCATGCTCTTTCGCTGTCCAGCCGGAGTTGTCACATCTCTGCAAGTCGGCTCCAGCAGCGGCTAGAATTTCGACAATCGATAGGTGATCATCAACGCACGCGATAAAGAGTGGCGTCCAAGCAAACGTCTTCTCGGGAACGTCCACCTCAGCTTTGTTTGTGCTGGAGCCCTCCAATAGAACCTTGGCACACTGATCATAGCCGTAGCGTGCGGCCATGTGTAAGGCGGTCTCGCCGCCCTCGTCTTGGTAGTTTACATCGACGCCGGCCTCGACCAAAAGTTTAACTATGTCGACAAAGTTTGAGCGGGTCGCTAGAGCTAGCGCGGCGCCTGAGCGGGAGCTAGATTTTCTGGACGTGATTCTTTGCTCATTGGCACCACGCCAATTCTCCGCGTCCAAGAGAGCCTTGGTTGTGAGTGGGTGTCCACCCATGACACCGAGATGCAAAGGTGCATTGCCCTCGGCATCCTGCCAGTAGGAAGAGTCTATTCCTTCTGCAACATCGAACTGGCCCCAATCCTGCATATGCTTTATGACGACCTGGCAGATGACCACGAAACCATATTGTGCCGCGTAATGAAGGGGAAGTCTGCCGTAGGAGTCACGGGACTGGAGCGCATTACGCTGCTCTGCACGTAGTTCATCCAGCAAGTAGATGAGCAATCGCACAGACTCATCATTCTCACTAAGAAGCTGTGTGGACTCTTCCTCGGTAGTCGTGCAGGGACGGGGTTGCCGATTAGGGTCAGTGGCGGGCACTATGAAGTTCCGTGCTTCGCCCGAGCTCGGGAAGAGAGTTCCATCGGCACCAAATGTCTCACCGCTCTTTGAACGGCCAATGTTAATGACTAAACGGTGGATACAGTTCCGCTTGTTGATGTCGTCTTCTTCGTCTAGGGAGATGATGTCCTGCAACAATCTCTTGATGCATTGCTTGGATCGACATGAGATTGAACGTTGGAGGAAGTTCAGCAGGATCTGCTGCATTGATGAGCTGCTGATGCCGTTGTTAGCGGCAGCCTCTTTGATTTGTTTATCAAGGTCATCAGCCTTGTCATTGCGAATGGCCAAATCTACTGCGTCGAGGAGGCCAGATGGCAAATGTAGCGAGCGGCCTGGAACTCTGCCCAGTGAACCGGCAGAATGCGTAGAGCCAGTGTCATCAAATGTCTTGATATCGCCAAGTCCCGAAAGCCACTCGTTGACAGCTTTCATGTCTTGGTTGAGTGGCAGATTGTGCGCAAATGGCTTGGGATTGACTTTGGATGCCAGATACGGCTCCTGGAGGCATGCCGTCTTGATCTTCTTATCAAGTTTCTTGGTGATCTTGATGAAACCTCTTCGGTTCACTTCTCCGTACCACTGCAACTTCCGCATTGAACCGCGCAGCTCGAGGAGTGCGCCCATGAGGTCTTGGGCCTCATCTTTGTCGATTCCATCGGGCAGTTGGGCGGCCCTTCCGTACCGCCCATGGAGAAGTCTTAGCCGTCGAGAAAACTCGGCATACTTTCGGTTGTAGAAGTTGTCAACATCTTCGAGGTTGCGGTCAAGAGAAAAAAAGAATTCTGTGTGTCAGGGTCAGCCATATGATGCATGCATGTGACGTGTCATGTCTTCAACAGACATGGGTCGGCCTTAAAGCGACGTAGGGATCCTCGAAGCATTTTCCATGTCACTGTAGGGGTATGCGGTACCACTGCTGGTTGAATGAAGGGTATTTCTTTCAAACTCACCTGCAAGATCAGGGTCTGAGCCGTTCTTGGAGGCCTCAGCGGCGTTCTTGATGAGCTTCTTGAGGCCTTTGTAATTGATGTATGAGGAAGCCCACTCGGGAACTTGGTTCCGGGGCAGATTATGGCCGAACTTCATCTTGGCACTTGGGGAGTGGTCGGCGATTCTGTGCTGCCGATAGGGTGCTGGGCTTGAGCTGCCAGAGCAGCGCTACAGCGTGCGGTGGTGTAGCTTTGCGCAGGAAGAAGCGCAAAAGGCTAAGAGATATACTTGCAGCAATTGACCGATCGGTAGGGCAGAGGGCAAAGCGCGGATATTTGCGACCAGCGCAGTTCAACGCGTTACTGTTGCGTAGTTTAGGGTGTGCTCCAGGCGTCCATTCTCATTGGAGGAGACGGAGCTCGATCAAAGCGCGCCTGCAGCATGGTTAAACGGACTGTCAAATGTAGGGAAAGCCGCAGCTGGAGGGCAAGGGGAAGTACACTGTAGCGGCGGGCTCGCTGGTCAGTGTGATTCGGCGTGCAGGCAGAGGGCTGGGGCGGGCTGGAGCAGCAGCAGAAGAAGAAGAAGCCAACAAAGAGGTTGAGTTGAGCTGGGAGCGAGCGGGTGGTCGGTGCGCCGTTCAGGGTCTCCGATGACGTGTGACGGTGGAGGAGAGCGTTTTGGCCCTTCACTGTCTGGCTGGGGGCTGCACGCCGCCGCGCCCGTCGCCTTTATACTCTCCGCGCCCATTGTCAGAGCCTGAAGTATGCTGGTTCGCTTGTGGAACTGGCCCCAGTTGTCGCATCATCTTGCATCAGTGCATCGGTGTATCAGTACAGCCCTTGCAAGCTGCGTCGGCGGATCACGGCGGTGTGTGTACTTGGATTATCTTTTGTTGGCTCGTCCAGGGCATCTTAAGCGACAAGAGGCTGGACCAGGGCGGCGTGGGCCAGCGACTCGTATGCCTGCGAGGCTCGGCCGGGTTGGCGGTTTGGCAACCTATGGGCTCGCCGGCTCGAGCAAGTGGGCACGCGATGGCCTTCCGTAGCGGGATGCATGTCATCCGCGGTGCAGCTGGCTGCAACGGAAGCACGAGCCGGGCGTCACATGGCCTCAGATGGGTGTGCTTTGCTTTGCTAGTAGCACTAGTGGAGACGAGACGGGTTGAATTCATGGCTTTTTTTTAACAAGTCCTTCCCCGCAATAAGCCCGTAGCAGCCTGCATGCGGGCCCTTTTCCGTGTCCGTTTCTGCAGCGATCCTCCACTCTATGCAGACCCTGAGGCCGTTTGGACCCTCGAAGCCCACCGGCACTTTGGGTCACGAGAAGAAAAAGGCGTTGCCCTCGGCGTCCTTGCGCTGCAGCTTGGACAGATCCTTGTCCGGCGCATACTCTGTCCATGCACTCGCCGGAAAGATGTGCTTGTTGCGTTCGTACCACCGCCTATCGACCACCTTGGTAATCGCCGGCTCATCCGTGTACCCCTCGAGCTCCTCGTCGGGGATGCTCGACTCTTTGCTCTTCTTCTTGAGCGGCTGCGCCAGCGGGTCGTATGTCGCCGCGTCCACGTCCGCGTCTGCATCTGCATCTGCATGGGCGTCGGCGGCGCGTGGAGTCGCCTTGGTTGGCTGCGCCGAGTAGTCGAAGATGGGGCCGTCGAGACCCGCTACTCTGTTGAATAAGAAGTGATAGATCTCGTAATGCTGCATCTTGTGTCAGCAACACATCACGGCACAAGGCAACACAACACAACGCGAGCGCGTGCCCACGCCCACGCCCAACTTACATGCGGTATGATGACCTCTCCTCGGACGAGCATCAAGTCATCCACACTGACTCTGGCCCAGTCCCTCCGACTCTTATCGCCACCCACTCCCAGCTCTGCCCCCACCTTGCGTGCCTTGTCCAAAAACAGCCAGATCTGCTCGCCCTTCTTCAGCCTGCAGCGCCCGCCAGGGATGTTGGTGCCGTCGTAGAAGACGAACGGTATCACCACCTCGGTGGCCTTGACGGCGGCACGCATGGCGACAAAATCCTGGCGCGCCAGCTCTGCCTGCTGTGCCTCGCGCTGCAGCGCCGTCTTGGTCATGACACGAGGCTTCAGGCCAATGCTCGAGTTTGCACCCAGCTTCTTCTTGACCACCTTGCCCTCTGCCTCAGGCTTCGCTGTCGTCGTCGTCGAGGAGTCGGCGGGTGTGCTCTCGCGTGTGTCGAGCGTCTTGGACGCCGACGAGTCCGTGTCATCTTCTTCCTCTGTGCCAAATGACAACTTGCCCTTGCCGGCTACTTTGCGCTTCTTCTTGAAGAGTGGCTTTGGTGTTGATGCCCTGTACTTTGCCAATTAGCATGCACCACGATGCAACGCCCCACTGCCCTTACCCGTCCAATGGTGTGCTGGCGCCCGAATCCAGGCCCGTGTCGCCTCGTTCTTTCCTATCCAACGCTTCGGCGCGCCGCTTGCGATAGTCATTGAGATTGACCAGACCGACCGTCTGCGCCTTGAGCAGGTCTTCGGCCGTGGCCGCCTGCGAGGTAAAGCGCGAGTTGCCAGAGGCATCGCCAGGGCCGCCCGAGCTCGAAGTGAATCTGTCCATGGCGCAGCAGAGCAATGTTGGGCCGAGAGTCGTTGTGAGTAGTAGCAGCGGCCAGAAAGTTGACGGCGCCCACCCGAAACAGCAAGTCCGCGGCGCTAGCGCCCCGTCACGCCCGTGATAGCGCGTATCCCGCGCGGCCGCCGGAACACGACACCAGGTGACTTTTCCATCCGCGCTGCCAACATTAGCTGCAGCACTCGAGACATGAGCCAGCATGGCACGCATTGTGCAGGACTCCGACGATGAGCTCGAAGACGACCTTGAGGCGGATTTGCCACCCCCGAAACGGCCAGACGCGTCTGGTCAGCGGCTCACTCATGACGGTCCTCTACCAGGCACGGGACCCACTGGTAGGATCAATTTATATGTCGATTTTCCTTCCATGATAATGTTAACCATTCCTATAGATGAATTGAAGGGAACAAGTGCGAAACCACCACCTACTCATGCACAACTCTTGCCCAGTCAGGATGAACCACAATCATCCGTCTCCTTGCCTGACCATCCAAACAAAAGGAGGAAGACTGATTCTCACTTGAGCCCGACCAAATCTCCGCTCAATCTCTCATCAAACAAAAGGAGCCCTGTTACCTACGGCAAGAGTGGCAGACCCAATCTTGGCAGCCCTTCACCATCCAACGCTTCGCCATACAAGTTTCCGGGCGAGTTTGTAGTTGGTGATGACCTCACGCATCTCCCCGAAGCCATCTGGAACCTGGAAGGCACCATACGTGATGACTATGCCCGCCATGAACCCGCCATGTTTGCTGAGCCCTCCAGCACCGTCCCGAACGCCACCATGACCCAACAACGCGTCTTGGACGTTGTCAATGCTCCGGTAATGCTAGGACAGGAGTCTGAGACAGTGGGGCCTTATTATGTACCTCCGCCCGAAGGATCAGTACCTTGGTCAGATCTGATCAAGTTCACACCTGCCGAAGCAACTGAACAGATTCAATCATCGAGTCGTGGCCCACCCCCTGACTTGCCATTCAGTACGCCTCCTGCAGCTACCCTGAAAGGCTCTGGACTCTCCGCATCGCAAGAGAGCAGACACGCATCTTCTCTTCGTCGAAAGTCAAGTCCATTGAGAAACAATTGCTCCCCCGTCGAGCTCAACGATGGAGAACGTGAACCAGTGCTCCCTAGACCAAGTTCCCAACCAACTGCCGAGATTCCAACAGCTGCACGGCCCGAATCTCGAGGCAGAGAACAGGTGGGGTCCAAAAAATCGTCCCAGTGTAACAGCCAATCGCCACCCAGTTCTGATGACGAGCTCATGGTTGTTGGGCTGCCAGAGGAGCGGTACAAACCACGACCTAGTCGCTCGAGATCGCTCAAGATCGACATAGAGGAGCCAATCGATTACTCTGTTCGACCTGAGAGAGTTAAGAAGATCAGCAAGCGTCGGAGAGCGACAGCCGAAATGGACCCCGCAAATATGATTACGACACCCGAAAAAGTTCGACAAATTTGCGACATGGGATTCACGCCTTCGACTACTGCGGGCGCTTTGAAAAGGAATTGCGGTGACGTCATCCAGACCATCGACTGGCTTGTCACTAACAATGTTGGCCATGACGAGCTGGCGCCGCAAAGTCCACCCAAAGCAAAGTCCAAACTCAGAAAATCGGATGAGCCCCCTCAGGTCGATGTGGAGACTGTACAGGACATGATGCGCAATCTAAATCAATACCGCGCAGATGATAGCGAGGCTCCTCAGAGTGCCCCGCCAGCAACCTCGGACATAACCAATACTACAATGCAGAATAGATGTGTAGATACTACTGACACAATCTCAAAACCACAAACCAGCCCAGAAACAGCACCCAACACGAGTCCTGTAAAGGTACAAGTGGTGATCCCTAAGAAATCACCTAAAGCTGCCACGACGCAGGTCGAAGACATCGTCAATGTATCAAGTAACAAAGCGAAACGCAGGAAAACGACATTGGATCAACCCAAAGGAGACGAACTCCCAACAGCAGTCAGTGTTCCTGAAGTTGTCAATGAGAAGAAGAAGGGTCGAGGTCGCCCAAAGAAAACTATCAGCACTGTTGAGGCTGTCAAACCAGCCAAAATTGCAGAGCCGAGTGCCGAAGACAAGCCTGATGAAGCCCTGCAAACCATTGAGCCGAGCCCAGCCACAGCGAAGGCAGAGACCAATCTTAAAGCCGAACAAGACAAAGCCGAATCTCTTGAACCAGTCACCTCTGAAGCTACATCTGATGCCAACCTTCCGCCGAAGCCTTCTCCAACGGTAGGATCAGATACCCCAGAAAGATCGGCAAAGCCCGCAGCCGCTTCGCCGATCAACAAGAACAAAGTGCCGTACCGTGTGGGACTGAGCAAACGAGCGAGGATTGCTCCATTGTTACGTACCTTGAAGAAATGACGGAGCACCCATGCGATTTCCATTGAGGGCAGCATGCGATTGATGATTCTACCATGTAACGAAAACCAATGATACCCACTCTTATTTTGTGTCGCGCGATGTAGTGATCGAATCGTGTTTGCTTTCACATGTGCCGGGTATAGACATGAAAGTGCCATACCAATCATGGCGAGAACAACAAAAAGGGACAATGCAGGCTCAGCTCTGCAAGCGTAGCAATGTGGGGTGCGGAGTATATTGGTCTCGTATCCTGCCAAAGACTGCATATGTAGTAACTCGTTTGGTGTTGCTGAAACGCTGTGGTGATGGCCTTTGACCCCTGACTTGCACGTCAACCACTAGGTCGATCACATGTGTCCCCACCTCGGCCATCGCATTGTAGACACGCTTTGCTCAGCCAGCCTTGGTGTATTGCCAAGAGCGGCAATATCGACTTTTACGGGCGGAAGCTAGCGCTCGCGTAGACTTGGCAATGGCGCTGAAGGCTTGTAGGAGTCGCCTAGCATCAAATCGCATCCATGGTCCAGGGGTCGACCGAGTCAATCCATCCATAGCCATCTTGGCATGTGAGAATGCGACTCAAGCTTTGCCCTGAGCGCTGTATCCATGACGTTTTGGACGTTATTGCTCGCTCGCTTTCCTTTGCAGGCGTACCGACACCACGGGAACCAGTACTTTTTGAAACGTTTGACGGGGTATTGTTGCAGAACAAATATCCGTTTTCGGAATTCCATGTCTAAAACCATCGTCATCAGCCGTACCAAAGTCTACTAGATTGCATAATTAGGGGATGCACGAGGGAGGGGCTTGGGATAACAACATTTCCCTCTGGCCGTATTCAAGAGCGGACTGTGCCGGAAAGCCGGCCTTGAAACGATTTTTCGATCCTACGCGAGACGCCGTGAACGCCACATGAGGCCATGGCAGTTGTAGGCCAGGCGTTGCTGTGATGCCAAGTCTTCCGCTAGACGCTTGTTGAGTCTAGCCCGGCTGCCATGTTCCCACTTCAGCGTGTCTGCGACACGACCTGGCCAGGCACAGGCACAGCTGTTCATATTTTTAGCTTTCCGTTGCGTCTACAGCTTGGCCATGCAAGGTACAGGCTCACCTTTTGCGCCTCTGAGCACGTGTGGAATGGACATGCCAGAATGCCTATGGGAATGACAATCTCCACGTACACTCGGCATTGAGAATCCTCACAAGTAAGCATGGTACGACATGGGATTCTATCACGTTTAGGTGGCTTACACTAGCCGCTCTATCGCTATTCCCAGTACCATGCCATCTCCACCGTCGGCTCGCACCCTGCAAGAGTCCCCTATAGTGACCGGTCTTGGCCTCCGGCCGTGGGGCGCTCCTTACAGGTGCGTCACGAACCACCCGGAGCAATCGTTGCGAGTTCAAATGGTATAAGTGTAATCATCCACCCTCTCCCTTGGGTCTGCCACTCGTCTTGCCCGTCTTTGTACGCAAAGCGACCGTCACTCGTTAGTCACTATCGTTTAATCAGTAATCGACTTTTGTCGCCACACTCGCTCATCCCACATCTCTATTATTACCCGAAAGACGATAATCCTATTTTGTAACGCTTCATTGAAAAGATGCGTTTCTCACAAGTCGTCGCCGCCTCCATGGTGGCGCCACTTGCCGCTGCTCACGGAGCAGGCATGGAGGGCATGCCCAAGATCTTTGGTATGCCAAAGCAAATGAGAGCCAGCAATCCTTTTTCTGGGTACAAAGCTCGCCATGCTGCTCATCCTGCCCCTGCTGTCGGCCCCCGACAAGAAGCTGGCCGCTGTGGTCCCCAAAATGGCAACCAGGTTTGCGCCAGCAACGAGTGCTGCTCATCAGCTGGATACTGCGGAACCACCAAGGAACACTGCCAGGCGCCCGACTGTCTCTTCAACTTTGGACCTGCATGCGATGCCAACAAGACTCCAGCGGGTGCAAGCACTCGCAACGTCCCTCGCCCTAAGCTTGGAAAGATCCCATACGGCGGTGGAGGCATCTACGTCTGCAACAACCCCGGCACTGTAGCCATTACATATGACGATGGCCCATACATCTACACTGAGAACGTCATGAGGCAGTTCGAGGCAAGGGGAGGCCATGCTACTTTCTTCATTACCGGAAACAACATTGGAAAGGGTTCCATCGACGAGAACTGGGCTGGTGTCATCAAGCAGATGTACGACAACGGCCACCAGGTTGCTTCACACACATGGAGTCACCAGGATCTCTCTGCCATCACCAAGGAGGAGGCTTACGACCAGATGGTCAAGAACGAAATGGCCCTTCGCAACATCTTGGGTCGCTTCCCAACATACATGCGTCCACCCTACTCTTCTTGCAACGCCGTTTGTCAGGAGGTCATGGCCGATCTTGGCTATGTTGTGTCTTACTTTGACTTGGACACTGATGGTAAGTCATTCTTGGGTTGTCACACTATCTCGCTTCCACTTGCTAATCATCACAGACTACAACAACCTCACCCCAGAGAAGATCCAGGTTGCCAAGGATAACTTCAAGAATGGCATTGACACCCGTAACAGCGGAGACCCATACGACGGTGACAGGCTTGCTATCGGCCACGACATTCATCAGCTCACCGCTGAGAACCTCACTGCTTACATGCTCGACTACGTCTACAGCCAGGGTCTCAGAGCCGTCACCATGGGCGAGTGCCTGCAGGACCCCAAGGAGAACTGGTACCGCGAGTCAACTCCTGCTCCTCCCAGCACCTCGTCCACTCGTACTTCGTCGTCTATCCCAACCCCCACTGGACCTACCTCTAAGGATGGAATGTGTGGTGCTACTGGCGCCAACCAATCTTGCATTGGCTTCGTTGGCGGAGACGGCCTTCTCGGCGAGTGCTGCTCCCAGCACGGCTGGTGCGGACGTACATCGGACCACTGCCAGACTGGTTGCCAGGCCGGCTTCGGCAAGTGCGGTGCTCAGCCCAGCGCTTCCCCCTCTGCATCTGCTACTGTCACTGCTAGCGTCACCGGCCCTGTCCCTACGCCTACTGGACCTACTACCACTGATGGATCTTGCGGCGCTAAGAACAATGGCATGACCTGCATTGGCTTTGTCGGTCCTGATGGCCTCAGCGAGTGCTGCTCCGAGTACGGATACTGTGGAAACACTGACGCCTACTGCTCTGCGGGCTGCCAGGCTGGTTTCGGAAAGTGCGGCAAGCAGGACATCAAGTCTAGCAGTGTCAGTGCCAGTGCCAGTGCCAGCGCTTCTTCCGCTAGCGTAGCTCCCAGCGCCAGCAAGGATGCTGTCTCTGCATCTTCCCAGGCGCCCAACACGCCTACTGCTTCTGTCTCGGCATCCTCTCAGGTACCCAACACGCCTACCGCCTCTGTATCCGCCTCTTCTCAAGCCCCCAACACTCCTACCGCCTCCGTCTCTGCAACCTCTCAGGCTCCTAACACTCCTACTGCCTCTGTCTCGGCAACTTCTGAGGCTCCTCACACGCCTACCGCCTCTGTTTCTGCATCTTCCCAGGCTCCCAACACTCCCACTGCCTCTGTATCGGCCTCTGCGTCGGGCTACGTCTCTGGATCTGCTTCTGCATCGGTTTCTAGCCACGCATCTCCATCCGCTTCGGCTTCAGCCTCAATCTCTAAGCCTGATGGATACGGCTCCGTCTCCGCTTCGGCATCTGCTTCTTCCTCTGGAGTCTATCCCTCATCGGCTCCCTCGTCCGCCTCCAAGGACAGCTACCCTACCGAGTCCGTCTCAAGCATGTCTTCTGGATCTGCGTCCATGACACCATCTCCTACCCCTGCCTCATCTTCCTTCTCCACTGCCATCGTGCGCCCCAGCTCCACATCCTGCACCACCAGCGCCACAGCTACCCCCACCGAGCTGCCCGTCTCCCAAGACGGAAAATGCGGTGACTCAAACGGCGGACAGACTTGCGCCGGCTACAAGACTCCCTGGGGCATCCAAATGGGATGCTGCTGCAAGCAGAGCGGACGCTGCTCGATTGACCCCTGGGCGTGTACCGCTGGGTGTGACAAGAAGTACGGAAAGTGCTGGGTTTAGATGATGGAGTGGAGTTGAGATGAAGCACATGATTGTTGATTTGAGTTCTTTTCATAAAAGCCCTGTTGATGCCTTGGGTGGTTTGTTGTAACGTTATTACGGTATGCTTGAGTGCAGAGATACTGCTAATACGACATGGAGTGTACATGCCTGGAACTACTCCGGCGGCATGATTGTTGCCTCGAAGATGTGGTTGCTGTACCGCCCAGCCTTCTATAGTTTAGAACTTGTCCAGGCCAATGCAGTCTCCCACTTCCATATCCTCACCTCGTGAATCCAGGTCGTGACTAAAAAGACCATAACAACACAAATATATGTAGTATCGAGTCAAATGATTGACACTTCCCCATTGTGTACCTACCAGTACAAAATCAGAGTAGTCGCATGCCAAGCGGTAGTGCACGTGGCACCCGCACCAATAACGCCATTTGCAGCAGCCCGGCGACATCCGCCCTGGTAGTGTGATGTATGTCCATAGTCTGCCAAGGGCGTGACGGAGGTGCGGGGGGCCAAGTTTCTGAGGCTCATCCGTGTGTGGAAATTTGGGCGCGCTTGGGGGAATTTGAATTTGTCCAAGCCAGCTACATCATATCAAAACTCTAACGGAAAGCAAGACAAGACGTTAAATACCCAATTGTGCCTCGGTATATTGGCACTTGCGAGAGAGGACCCAAAAAAAGGACGACGATCCTGTTTCCCTTTCTCCACCCTTACCTCGTGCCAAACGCGCTCGTTTCACCACAGCGAATGGCCCCCCTTGGCTTGGCACTCGCACTCAGATAGATTGGGTGCAGCATCTATTTTGGGGGGCCTGGAGTTACATTGGCACTGGCACTGGCACCACAATACACACACGCCCCGCGCCAATGATGAAGCGGGGCCAACAGCACACAGGTGAGAGAGAGATTTGTGGCCTGTGGCTGGTGAAAGAAAAAAAAAAGACCCTTGTCCCATATTCTATGTGACTGTGTATCCCGTGGTTGGAGCAGCAGCCTGGAGCGCCTGACTCGATGCAAGGTTTTGGCAGTCCTGTTGTCCGATCCTGGGCACATATATAGCGCAATCCTTGGGTGCGATGAGTCGTGTGGTGTTTCTTATTGTCAACAACACAATGACAAAGGAGGGAGAACGCACACAAAAAGATATTGCTTTGAAGCGCCTTCTAAGGCGAGAAACCAATATATCTATACAACGAAAAGAGGCAGCAACAACGCAATTTTAGCCCTCAACCGGGCGTATCGCCCGAAAACAAGCGCGTTCCCCCAATAGTAACCCCAAGGGAAAAAACGCACGCGTGCAGGCCCCTCTCCCGGCGAAGACGCCCAAAAGCAGGCTAATTCCTCCCGGGTTCTTGTGTGTCGCGCCACGCCCATTCGACCCCCCCTCATTCGAAACTCAGACACACCCACCCCTCTGGTGAGTGGGGTGGGGGAGAAACCCGCGCTACCTTTGCCGTGCAGGTCCGCTGCCAATACCATACCATACCTGCCTGGGGCTGGACTGTAGTGGAATCCAAATGTGATGTGGCGGCGCAAGGGAAGGGGACATCCTCCCCCCTTCTTGCTGGGAAAAAGTGCGTGTGTGCATTTGGATGTGACTTCTCCCTTTCCCTTTCTCTCTCCACGTTTATTGATCCTTCTGTCCAAAAGTAGCCTGGTGCGTGTCGTGCGTCACGTAGCTCCTGACCCTATGGTGGGTAGGTAGCACAAGAAAGAGGGTAGGCTAGGCTAGGCTCGACTGCGCCTCATTCATCGCTTCCCCTCTGAAAAAAGGAATCACGCTGCGCCGTAGCCGTGTTTAGCCTGGTGTGGCGCGGTACCCGCCCCCATCTGCGTGTTTTAGTATAATATCTCCGCTCGACGCCCTTGTTTGGATATTTTGCCTGGTTGTTCCTGAGCCCTTTTCGTCGAGGGGGCTATTCGTTTCCTTGTAACAGTATCATTGAGCGGAAGTTTCTCTTGTTGGCTGGCTTGTAGCGTTCTTCTTGTCTACTCTTCTCTTCGGTCCTTGGTATTTCTATTGCTATTGCGTTTCGCGGCAGGTCGACATTCACCTTTGTTTCTTTTCACTCTACATTACTAGTTGTCGATCACCCGTCTGACTGGCTTTCCACATCCGGTATACTGTAATACGAGGATATTACTCTACGACTACAACCATTCCTGGACAACTACCACTGACGCCATGGCGTCTCTTTCACATCTAGGAGCACTGCTCCTCCCACTGACGGCTCTGCTTGTCCAACCCATCCTAGCAACCAGCCCCTACACCAGCACCATGAGCGAAACACCAAAAGACAACAACCCCGACTGCGACTGCTACGTTGTACAATCTGGCGCCAACTCGCAGACGCCAGAGTACTTCCAGTACTACCGCTTCTACGACTTCCGCAATCTCCCCGGCGCACTCGACTCGTCACCTCCTCCTGTCAACGATACCGACAATGCTGGCCTCCTTCCCACATGGCAACCTGACCTCTTCAACAGTGAGGCCTGGAACTTTGATTGGGGCATTCAGAACTGGAGCAAGGCCGCAACCGACGACTTTCCCGTTCCCATGAACAATTCCCCCGCAAACGTGTATCTCGGAGCCGAAGACAAGACGTCGTACCTCGCCCTCCGCACCGCGCGTCTAGATGACTACCAAGTCGCCGGAGAAATCGAGAACCAGCAAAAGAACCTCATGCACGCCACACTCCGCATGTACGGCCGCGTAGTAGGCGCCAAAGGCGCAGTAGCAGGATTCTTTACTTTCTTCGACGACACCAACGAATCCGACATTGAAATCCTAACCAACGACCCCAAGGACAAAATCAGATACACGAACCAACCCGCCGTGGACAAAGCCGGCGACGAAATCGCCGCTGCATCCGTCGGACCCGACAACCTCCCTCGTTGGGACGACTGGCAATCCCACCGCATCGACTGGCTTCCCAAACAAAGCTACTGGTTCCTAGACGGCAAGCAAGTAGCAGCAAACACGTATTCAGTGCCGCGCAAACCCAGTTTCCTCGTTATGAACATGTGGAGCGACGGCGGAGAATGGAGCGGAAATATGACCGTGGGCGATGACGCAGAGTTCCACATTCAGTGGATTGAAATGGCGTTTAATACGTCTGGACCGTATGAGGGGGCACCCCAGCCGAAGAATGTAAAGAGAGGGGAGGTTCAAGGGGAGGGCATGTGGGATATGGGTGGGATGGAGAAGAGGAAGAGTAAGCATTGTGGGACCGTGTGCAGGATTGATGACGTGAAGCAAGTTGGCCACCCGGAGGTTGCGCACAAGGGAGCGGCGAGCGGGATGCGTCTTCCGTGGGATATTGTTGCTCTGGTTGGTGTCGTGGTGGTGTTTGTTGGCATTTGAGTATGATCGAGTACGAGCAGTGTACGAGTATGAGTTGATCCATGTTCTTCCTTGGCTCATTGTTAACTTGCTACGAAATGTTGTACATACTTACTGTAACCCTATATCGTCTTCGAGTACGTTGATTTCACACATCAGTCTTGACTTAAACAATCATCATCATCATTATGCCAATATCGTACAAGCCACAACCGCCATCTCTCATTTCTCATGTCCTTGAACCCCGGGGTATTCAATTGCTCTCTCGGTCGTCTTGGCAACAACAATAACCACAAAACGGGAATGCCGCTGGTATATACACATCGCGCGTCATGCCTCCCTTTCGTCGCCCCCTCCATCTGCCATGCCTCGGCCATCCATGTCATGTCATTTCTCATCATCGTGTCTATAAAATTCCGAAGAACGATATAAAGCGTCTTCTATAGTGCACTGGTTCTTTACAAAAAGTACTCGCCGCGGCCTCCACGACCAGCAGGAACGGCGCGCTTGTGATCGGGAACAGCAGAGAAGATTTGGAATTCGGGCTTGAGGTCTTCACCAAGGTTCATGATGGAGGCGACGTTGCCGCAGCGGTAGCAGTAGTTTGGAGCCGACCAGACAGTGACCACGTCCTTGTCTTTGAAGTGGTACTTGTAGCCTTCGTTGACAAGTTGATGGGCTCGGGCAATGAGTTGCAGGCCGTTGACGTGGTTGAACTATATGATGTTAGATATTGTGAGTTTTTATGAGCGTATATACATACCTCTGAAGAAACCTTGTCTCCGAACAGCCAACCAGCACCTCGAGGCGAAACAGCCCAGGTGTCGACTTCTTCAGGATCACTCCATACAAGATCGCAGAAGGCGCCCTCGTGGGGAATTTCTTGGGCTCGCGCAACGACGCGGATCTGGTCAAGTGTTCGGATTTCTGGACTCAGTCCACCGTGCACGCAGAGAACCTTTCCGTCGACAATGGCGGCTAGGGCAAGGAAATCAAAGACCTGGCAGCAAGCCTTCCAGACTGATGCATTGCCATATTTGGTCTGGCATTCTTCGTAGAAGCCGTATACTTGGGTGATTTGTCTTGATTCGTGGTTTCCACGCACAAGCGTCACGCGGTCTGGGAATCTGGGGCTGTTAGTGGATAGACACGGCATATTGGGCAGCATCTTACTTGGCCTTCAAGCACATGAGCAGAGTAAACGTCTCCAAGCTAAAGTAGCCGCGGTCGACAAAGTCGCCGAGGAAGATGAAGTTTTGCTGGCCATTGCCGCCGACGGTGTTCTTGCTCGAGTCGGCGTCTGACGTCGAGCCAAAGCTCCGGCGGTCGTTGACGCTTCGGCTGCGGCCCCGCTCTTCCTCGTCGTCGTCGTCGGCCTCTTCGTCGCCGTCACCACCCGGGGGACTGGCAGGCCCCGTGTAGTTGGGGTCGCGCTGGAACCGCCTCTTCATCTTGCGCTTGACCTTTGGGTCTGTGATGCTGGTGGGGGGCTCCAGGTCGGCCGGGTTGATTGTGCTTGGTATTGTGACTGGCTGTGTGAGGGGCGCGGTTGGCGTGTCGCTGGGCATGCCTCCCGCGACGCGGAAGAGCTCGAGCAGGTCATAGAACTGGCCGTGGATGTCGCCGCACACGGTGACGGGAGTGCGCACCGGCTGGATGTTTGATTCTGGGCGGCGAGTTAATGTCGGGCTGGCAGGGGCTCTGCTGCTCTGGCGTATTCACCTTCCATAAGACACTCTTTTACAATCTCGCACAAGCGCTTCATGTCGGCCTCGGGCAGGTACTTGCAGCGCTTGGCCTGCTCCAGCCATTCATCGGGCCCAGCACCTTTGGCCAGACGGGCAGGCCCTGGCTGGGGGACGTCGTGGTCTTTGCCCATGGTGTTGGCGTCGCAAGCAAACGAAAAGAAAGAAAAAAGCGCGGCAGGAGCGCAAGCAGGGCGACTCGATGGAGGGGACGGTCAAGGGTGACGTCGACGAGGCTTGTCTGGGGTCTGGCTGTGCGTGTGGGCGATGATGATGTGTGTGGGAGCGAGCCGTGCTGTGCGAGGGCGGCGCTGGAGGTGCACTGCAGGGTGACTAATAGGGATGCAGCGTCGAGTATGTATGGGGTAGCAGTATGTCTGTATGTATCTGTGTATGGATATGTCCCAGGGCCCAGGCGAGCTGAGGTTGGGCGTTCGCTGCTGCTGCCACTGCTGCTGCTTGTGCTAGTGGGGCGGGCGGCGGCGGCGACAGTGGCTGATGCAAGGCGTTCGCTCGGCGCTTGCCGGGGCGAGGCTGGTGCCAGTCGCAGTGCCAGTACCAGGACGGCTTTCTTATGCTGGCTGGTCTTGGTCATCATGTGCTGCTGCTGCTACTAGCACTTCCATCCATCTGCTACTGCTACTCCTACTGCCACTGCCCATGGTCCCGTGATCGCGCCTTCACCCTCTGCTGCCGTCTGCGCCATTGCCGGCTCTTGTCGCCTCGCTCCGCCTCGAATCGTCGTCGCTGCAGTCGCGCCGCTAGACAGAGTCCCGTTCCGTCATTTCGACTCGAGCCCGTCCAATGTCCCCTCCGACCACCCGCCCCTCTGCCCTCTCTCTTGATCCTCCATCCCCCCCGCGCTTTGGATAAGCACCCCTCGCAAGCACGTCGCGAGAATTGTCGCGCCCGCCATGGCCCCGCAGGCCGCCTCCAACGGCGGTGTTCTCCCCGTGGCCCTGCTGCAAAAGAACGCCCCAGCTCAGACACCCCGCGGTCCAAAGCCCCCCCAGCCCCGCCTCAAGTTGATATGCCGCCGCCTCCCCCCAGGCCTGACAAAGGCCGAGTTTGTCGAGGCCCTAGGTGACGAGTGGAAGCTGGGCGGCGGCAAAATTGACTGGCTCAACTACCGCAAGGGCAAAATATCCACAGAGTAGGCCACCACATGCTGCGCCAGACGTCCACGACCCGATATGCTAATTCTCCCCCAGCGCCGCCAAACCTTCCAAGCCCGCCCGCGCATACGTGCACGTTACCAAGCAGGAGCATGTCAAGGCCCTGGGCGACCATGTGCGTACCCTCACATTCCACGACGCCGCCAAGTCGTGGCAGGATCCCGTCTTGGTCGGGCCCCCCACACTCGAATATGCTCCCTACCCCAAGATGCCCGGTGGGCGCCGCCGCAACGACAATCGCCAGGGCACCATTGACCAGGACCAAGAATTCAAGGACTTTCTCGAGAGCCTCACCAACCCCATAACCAAGCCCGCTGCCCCCGAGGCCGAAGCGCCAAAGGACAAGGTCAAAACCACGCCTCTGATTGAAGCGCTGCGCGAGAAGAAGGCCAACAGGGACAAGCCCAATGCAAAGGCAAACCGACAGGCTCGTGGCGAGGCCAAGGAGGATGCTGGCGACCGCGCTGAAAAGAAGATCATGACCAAGCCAGCAAAGGAAAATGCGCCCAACGCGGGGGATAAGAACCGCCGTTCAAACAAGGCCGACAAAGCCCAGGCGACCAAAGATGCCGTCAAGATTCTCAACAAGGAGGCCTCTTCGTCCAAGGCATCAGCTGCCGCCAACACACCCGACAAGGCCGCTGCAACTCCTGCTCCAGAGCGCAAGCGCGGCAATGTCGCCCTCGCAAAGTCCATGCTACAGCGCGACCTAGGTGTAGCACCTGCTCCTAATCGTCGGCGCGGTACCAAGCGCGAAGTCAGTGCAGCTGCAGCTGACTCTAGTACTCCAGCAAAGGACACCAAGGCGACCGAGGAAAAGACAAAGGACGCACCTGCTGCAACACCAGCCGCAACTGCCACCCCCGAGAAACCTGCCCAGCCCAACAGGAAGGAGCGACCAACACGTGCCGAGCGACGTGCCTTCAAAGCGAACCAGGGTGACAAGGCCAATGAGAAGTCGGCCAATACCGACACCAAATCACAGACACCAGCAAAAACACCGGCCCCCCAGATTCTTAAGAAGCCTCAGACTCCGGCACCACCAAAGGGCCCTGCCGCCTCACGAGCGCCACCTACAGAGCCTGCTGCTGCTAGAAACAGCCCTGCTCCAGCACAGCAGCAATCCGCCCCTGCAAAGGCAGAGAACACGCCAGCCCCGGCGACCAACAACACGCCGAAAGCAGCACCAGCCCCGGCTACTCCTGCGCCTACGAGCAAGCAAGCGTTCCTCAAGCACGCCAACCCTAGCCAGGGTATCACGGAGCCTCTTATCGAAGAAGCCATGAAGGCCTTTGGCACCATTGACAAGGTTGAAATTGACAAGCGCAAGGGTTTTGCCTATGTCGACTTTGCTGAGCCCGAAGGCCTTCAAAAGGCTATGGCTGCGAGCCCCATCAAGATTGCTCAGGGCGCTGTACAGGTGCTGGAGCGAAAGGAAAAGGTTGCCAGAAATCCTCGCTTCAACGCACCACCGGCTGGTCCTGCTCGTGGTGGAGGTCGCGGTAACTTTGCTCCCCGTGGAGGCCGCGGTGGTCGTGGAGCCGCAAGGGGTGGGGGTCAAGCTGGCGCCAATACGGCTGCAAGTGCTAGCGACTCGGCTCCTGCTGTTGCTTCACCCAACCCTGCGCCCGTTGCAACGTGAAGACTTTCATTGTCGAGCTTCGTCGAAACAGAACAAACTGATATTATAAACATTGAGGTGTAGCACCATCACGATACTACAGAGTCACGACTATCGGTCTAAGACCATCTCGCATAGCCATGCATCATAGCACGCCGTCTGAAGATTCGACTGGCATGAGTACAGTATCAGCAGGTACCAAGCATAGCCATGCTCAAGCATATGTGATAATGCAGAGCATACAACAATTAATCGTAGCACTAGTCGGGCTTTGAAGGACGAGGAGCGTCGAGACACTGCCATCCAGGGGCCAAGTGCGCAGGAAGGCATACCCGCTTGGAATTTGATGCGACATGCATATTGGACTGCATGTCTACGTATGTACGTAATTGTCTAGGTAATACGAGAATACTCTTGGAATGATTGAGCTAGTGGAATGAATTGAATTATATCTGTACTTGGACCAATCAAGAAATGAGTGATGCTTGATACCGTGTTTCTCTTTCAAGAAATCTCACCTTTGGAAGATGAGGCAGACAATTGATGTATGCTCATACTGTCATTCATGACAACCAGGACCTCGATCGGATTATTACATTGTTCTTTCAACTTTATTCAAGTTGCAATTGATTATATCCTAGTATTGTCTTGATTCATCGGCGAAACCACCGATGAACGTGGAGGGGAGCGCCAGTTTTACATACTCGTACTTTTAAGCCTTGAGCTTTACGTAGTACATGAATGTATGACACAGCTTTCTGGGATTTCTAGGATGATGTTGATGTAGGGGGGCGTGTGGAAATGATTTCGCCGTAAGTAGTCCAAAGGATGTTCTGAGCACATGCAAGCGGAAACAGCGACTGATACTAGAGCTTGATTAATCAACAATTACACTACGCTCTGGATGCGATAGCTGTGAGCTATTTTCATGCAAAGGGTTGGTGAGGTAGATAATATATACCTCACGTCCCTCTAAACTAAGCCTGGAGTTTAAAGAATCGCGTCTAGAACCTCTACTTACTCGCATAGGACGACACTCATTAGCAGGTACCGGCCCAGTTCGGAAGTCACACTCATCCGACGCTACTCGCATAATATGCCAACACTCTTAGCTTCGTAGTTGAGCCCTTATTACCGCTACTATATATAAGCACTAGTGTGCTTCCATCCAAACACCCGTATCTTCAATTACCAGCTCTTGTAAAACTAACCATATCGTGCTACGTATTTATCGTGTTTTAGCCACGCTTCCTTCAAGAAAGCAAATACTTGACTTGTGGAGTACCTTGTATCCAAAAGTTGCAACAACACTTGATACTCTCTCCGTAATTGACTTCACGAATTATTCTTAATATATCCTCTGACTACGAATGATTGGTGGTTACTATGCTCTCACCCTTTTGCGGATGCCCCGGGTCTTGGATGGCACGTTTGCAGGACAAATATTCAGGGTGGAGCCGAACTCTGTCCGATCTTAACTTTTACGCTTTACTAAGATAGGTCAGTCTCACTAAGCTCTAACTACTATCAACTGTCAACAAGCAATAGATCTACATCTTGGTAAGTAAACATAGGAAAACTCTGTTGCCTGATTTGTCTTGTAAGTCCCTCCATAGGTGCGGCTAATACCACTGCCAAGGCTCCATTTCGAATACCAGTCTTCAAGCCGGTAAGCTCCGCATTTCCTTCATCTTGCAAATTGGCGTAATTTTAGAAAGTCGTTTTCACATGGATCTGGGCCTGATCCATCGCATAACATTGGCCAAAGGTCTTGTTGAGCTTACTGCCCAAGTTTCTCAACGTCGAGGCGGAGGATTGGCGAAGACTTTACTTGAGCCTGGTCAAGTGCAGCTGTATCTTCACTTGCTGAAGTGGCTATACAACCGGATTCAGCATTTCTTCAGTACGGATTGTCGCTCAATATTCAAAATCTCCCGACAGAGTCCCTCCAAGGGCGACTGTACCAAGACCAGAGCAAGCCAATAAGGTTTCTCGCGCGGCAATACGAGGTTAGAATTTGCTGCCCATGTTACTGCAAGGGACCAGAAAGTCTCCTGCCCAGACTGCAAAAAGTCCAAGCGCATCGGAGTGTGTGATAACAATAGTATTCGGTCCGCCTTCGTTGTCTAGGCATACTGGAAGTTGAGTTAGTCCCATCCGGTACTCCGTAGAGTACTAGGCTGCAATAATGATAGCCTTTGGTTTACCTTCATGTCCAAGATCTTGACTTGCGGAGGAGCCGGAAGCCCTACACACATATATATAATCGTCTGCATGCTGTCGTAAAATATACCTTACCATAGCTCAGTGTTTTCACTCATCCAACTACTACTGCCAACCTATTGACGTCTTGTATCTCATACTACCACCACTACGATGCATCTTCCGACGTTGACTGCACTTTTTGCCGTCAGCGCTTCTGTTGTCAGCGCTCAAGCAACTGTACCCGGACTGGGATGTGTTTGCATGGTAAGTCTTCGTTCCTCTATGTATCAAGACAAGAAAATAACAAGTGCAGGCACCAAACGAGGCAGGAACAGTTACATCAAATGCCGACCGAACAACACGTTGTTGCAGGGACCTCGGAGGTACGTGAACGCGTCGGAAACAAGTTCCCATCCTCAAAAGCTGATTTGTTTTGACTAACCTAATCTATGTAGGAACAATGCGGAATACCGTTAACTTTTGGGACCGAGGAAACTTTTACTGTCTTGTGCCGAATGGTGTTACCCCTGGTACGTGGGATACTGGGTGCTGCCGGTACTGGTATCGAAGCGGGACTTTTGGATTTTGCAACAGTGCAACCTAGTAGCTCGAGGCGACTGCCAAGTGCTTCAGTGTTGTTCAAGCTTGTAGCATTCGATTGCACAAAGTGGAGGTAGATGTTGGATGTTCTAACGTTGAAAAGAATATAAAGATAATGAGTAGTTTAGTTCATACAATGTAAGGATTAAGTTTCGTGATTGTGATCTGCTCCATCAACTTTGTTGAATTCACATTCGAAACCAGCTTCCCACACTGGTAGCTAGGCTCTTTTATCAACCAGAGTCTGCATTGCAGAAGCACGCCTAGCCACAATCACTACGTAAAAACCTGATGGAGTCTAACAGCCTGGTACTGCAATTCAACATTGGCCTGACATGCGGGGTAGAGTCCATTTCTTTTTCCTAATACCTGAGACACAAAGCACAGAAGATTGCGGGTAATCAGCATTTGTATTTATTGAATGGAATAATCAATGATGTAGGTCCCTATTAAGAATTTCCTTCCATATCCTTGCTGTCTCACACACTTCATGCATTTGCAGGAAGAGAATCAGTTCCGCAATATCCACTGTCATTCCACTCATCACTCCGACCCCCAACGCAGTACGGGATTCCATCGCTTGGGCAAAGAGTTGGAGAAAATGGTGAGCATGGGTTCAAGTCCCAGTTTTTGAAAAAAATCCAGTAAGTTCCCCGACACGAACGGCTCCTAACACTAGTGCCGTGATAGCACTATACAAATAAGAAAAAATAATGTTCGATTTAACTCTTGAATTTGTAATTATCAAGCTTACGCAATGTAGTCAAACGCCCTTTTCACAAGGCTTGATGTATTTGCCGCAGCAGATTGCTGAGACTCCTTGGGAAAGAGCTATAGCTCCAATGATTATTTTGAGTTTCATCCTAACTGAGGTGTAAGTATGTAAACGTGAATAGGAAGTGTATCGCTACATATGACTATATGCCTACATACCTTGCAGCAATGAAACTAAATTAAGTGACGATACGAATGGGAGGTTTGGAGCTATACTGGAGATCATATAGCTCGCAAGTGTATGTTACACAGAAGCATCAAGAACGTTTATATGATCTCCAGACTTCTTTAGCCTAAGTTAGAGAATCTATGCTCTTCCCGCATTGTTTCGGCCCTATAATTCTAGAACTGCTGATTACAGAGATGAGGTTTACGCCAATAGTGGCGTTCTTACTCAATTCAACCTTTTGAAATATCAAAAAGCCTAGTCTTGTATCTTCTGTCCTCTACATGTCAATCATCAAGTTTGCATCCATCTATCTTCCTTGATTATGAATTGGGCCACCCAATCCAGCATCACAATAGGGCGATCTTGACTAATTACTCAATTATCCAGGCCACCGTTTCCGTACTAACCTATCTTCCTGTCGTGCTTATGCGTAAGTATTGGGTCAATGCGCAGCTTCAATAACGAATCGATGAGCTGCACCACTAACGAATAACCGGCGGCAAATCACCTTATACGGTCTTACGTCTTTGCTTTGTTTCACTTTCGAGATTTGATCCTATATATTGAGTTTAGTATCTAGTATGAAATAGCGGCTTGAGAAAAGGGATAAATCTAAACTAAGGCTTGTAGCTATATATACTACAATAAAAAGTGAAAAACGCGTTATCTTTGATTTTCCGCCAATCGCCACGTGTGTTGAAATTGAGAGATATTGCTTTGTCTTATTACCTATTGGTAGCACGTGAATTTTCAAACTTGGCATATCAATTATGGATAACTACTACGACTCAGAGAACAATTAACCTTCATTCAAAGCCATGCTATATTTTGACTTCCCATACTTTCCAGTCCAGTACGCGATGCAGTTCGTTCTCTTTCTTGTCTCTAATCAGCAAATCTTTTCATTGTCATGTGCTGTCCTGAAAAGTGAAATCAGATCGTCTATCAACGTACGCAGCGTAAAGCATACGAGCTGAAGATTGTAATGCAAGTGTGTCGTTGCTAAGTAAACTGATCTGGATAGTTGACAAGTTGCATACTTTGACAACGACACAAATCAAATTAGACATATTATCATCAGGAGCTCGCAGCCATGAAGCAGATATGTAGGTCTCTGGATGGATCATTGTAGAATTTATCTGGCACTTGGGTGCATTTCAATAAGGTCTGACATTTCGGGTCCTTGCGTCATGCTTAGGAACAATCTGTGTCATTACTGGAACTATGTAGCAAATCCACCGTAGATAGTTGCTTGCGTCGAGAATCGCATATAGTGAGATCGAATACGCCTATTTATTCTCTGATAGACTAGGGCAAAGATCTGTTGGGGAGATCGACTAGACCTGGCCTCCAGAACTCGCACTGCGGGTTAACGGTCGAGTATCCCCATCGCTCACAGTATCCTGCAGTGGCGTTCATCTTGCACTCGGCGCCCTTAGTGTCGTACAATTGGCAGAAATGAACACTTCGGAACAGTCAGAACGCCATGATTCTTGAAATATTTCATCGATAACTTACCCGGCGGGATTGGGATTCTTATGATAGCAATTCCCAACTTCTGGTGTAGGGTTGTTGCATGTGAAGGTGATATAATCATACCGCGTTTGTTTGAATTGTGTAGTCGATTTCTAGTTTTGCTTAGCAATAGCATCTCATGAAGTGACAGGTGTCTCTGAATGTGAAACACGATTTTACTTACCACCAGTGTAGCGTCTGCGGGAGGGACACCTGCGTAGCAGGTCTTGGGGAACTCTTCTTTGGACACAAGTGTATAATTTCCAGTGTTAACCTGTAAAGTGGCTTGTGCGGTCTGTTGTGTGTTCAACCTAGTGCTATCTGAGCAGTACCAGGGGTTGGGAGCGTTCCAGGCGGTCCCGGAGCAGCCTCCTGCTCCATTGCACAATTTGGGGTCCCAAATAGCATATGCCATTGGGATAATGGCGGCGAGAACAACAGTGCGCATCTTGAATGAGAATGATCAAAAGTTATGTTTGGGGATTAACTGTCGGAAGATCTGTTACAACAGATGATGTGTACTTGTGGAAATGAAGCCTTCTTAAATCATCACGACTCTAAGCACAGTCGAGGAGAAACGCCGTTCGGGTTTGACCGCAAGACCGTATTCAATGTTGGCATATTGAACGTGCGAGGCCCTAGCGGTCTAGCCGATGAATAGTGTAAGCAATTAGATGACAATGTGGTGATCAAATCCTGGACGGTCTAGGCGTGGCCGAAAATGGTAGTCGTAAAGTACCTGGAAGAATTGTAGAGATACTCCTATACTGATATTTAGCTCCAATTCTGCGTAAAAAGATGAGATGGTGAATGCAAGGTGGGCATGACAATGGCTCTCTCGAGGGGAGATCGATCCTCCATGACCAACTTTGTTATGTATAGCCATGCTGGTAGTTCGGTGGTTTCCCCAGTACATGCGGGCTTTGCAATCCTTGTAGATCAAATGATGACGCCAAGAGCCAAAAGTAGCAGTTGCAGCCTACGAAGGACCGATAGTTGCGGTCTAGAAAGCTGCACAAATATATGTATACAGGGCTCGCAGTACACTTCCATGGACTTCGAGCCCTGTGTTAACTGGCGAATATACAAAGTGGCGGTCTAATCCGGCCATGCGGCTACTAGTTTCTACACAGGCGTGTTGTTACTGCGATGAAGCCAGCAAAATTACTTCGTATCCAGTGAATTGCTTAAATACCTTGGTGTCGAAAGGATCGAACACGCGATACCCGATACGCTTATTACCATGATTAAAACATACGCGCAGAAGAACGCGATAGGCTCGTTAGACGACATCGTGAGGCAATAATAATTCGTTGTCGTATGGAGTAAGCCTTAGTACGGGCATGGCAGATCATGATTCGCTTGTCATCGGTCCGTGCCAGTTAATCGTGCATCATAACGCTAGAGTATATTACTCTGTATACGCATTTCTAAATCCAGATTGGTCAACAAAGAATATTGAGGTAATAAGATCAGCTTGGCTGCACAAGGTTCGTCGGTAAGGCTGCTGTTCCCGGGAAGTGGCGAGTAGGCGGTGGGCCAGTAGGTATTTGCATTTGTGTATCACCGGTGTCTATGTATAGCTTACCAGAGTGCAGGAAACATTCTCCTTCGGCTGTACAGGAAGTACGGATTCTTTCCAATTTTGGCCTTCAGGAATTGTCATGAGTATTCTGGGTTTGCACCTTTGTCCGACGAACAATGATTTGATTGTTCATCGATAGGTACCTGTAATACTTGAGCTGCAGCTAGAAATTAACTGGCGGAGCTCGCGGGACGCTAGGTACGCATAAAGGCCGAGAAAGCAGCTAGGTGATCGGTAAGAACCTTGTACACATGTAAGCTGCCTGTGGCGCACTACCGATACTAGCGTGAATTTTCGACCAGTGGTCGTTCACCGCAATTCCATGTCTAAACGTCTGCTAACCGTCTCTATCGTCCAGTACCACTCGTAGAATCTTGTGAGAGCTTCGTGTTCAAGGGTTAGAAGCCTGTGGTGGAAAATCACAGAGAGTAGAAGGTGGAGATGGCCTTGAAACATGCCCTTTAGCTCCCGTCAGATCGACCTGTACCTGCAGGCCAAGCAATAGAATGTTTCGGACAGTTTCCGTGGTTCCGAATGAACAGGAGGGGAAGATCTTTGGACGTCGGAACAGTTGAAACCTGGATCCAAGGAGTTTGGTGACGCTATAGGAAGTTAAGACATGACGTAAGAACGGCCCGCACCCAATCTGCTCACTACGCCCATCTGCTGCGTCTTCCCTGCTCTAAGCAACACTATCACACCCCCAAAGCTTAGTTTCCTGCCATCATATAAGCTTTTAGTACCCGTTGCTTCTCTATATCGTGCAGCTACAATTCCCAACCCGCCGCATTCCATATCTATCAACCAACCCCTACGTGGTGGCATGCGCACCCATCCTCACGATTGATGACACTCCAGCCCATGCACCAGCGTCATGGACCAGGGAATAATCTGTAGTTTTGCATACTGTATCTTTACAAAAGGCGAATGTGCTGACGAAGCAGGACCATGACTATACGGTGTATCTAGTTAATGGAACAACCTGCGGAATGCGAGAACACAAGGCCATCACAGAAAAAGAAGTGTACATTAGTAGGGTCTTGTGCTTTAAGTGATTGTACTGGTCAATTTTGCTTGGCGTTGTGCGATTTAGATGATGTCATGAAATCTCATTTCCACTGTGAACAGCAGTGTGCTACTGGCCAGCCCACTCACTAAACAAGCCATCTTATATAAACAAAGCCCAGTGTGGATCTATTTCAAATATATACAGTTCAACTAAGCACTCAGACCACCCTCGGGACATCTTCCTCGGATGATATCAGCCGCCTTCTCTGCTACGGCGTAGACTGTAGTCATGGTGTGACTGGCAGGGAGCATTGGCATAGTGCTGGCATCCACCACTCTCAAGCCGTCAATACCGTACACCCGAAGTGCCTCATCCACGACACCGCCCTCCTCTCTGGGACCCAACTTGCATGTACCTGCAGGGTGGAAAAGCGTCGACGCACCGTTGCGGATGTAAGCATCAATGTCCGCAGAAGCCGTAACATTGGCACCTGGAGCCACTTCGAATGGGTTAAGCGAGGCGATGCTAGGTGCTCCAACAAACTTTCTCGCAAAATGAACACCCTCGCGCAACAGTGCAATGTCAACCTTGTTTCGCAGGAAGCCTGCGTCTGCGATGGGGGCGTCAAACATGCTAGATGAACGCGCCTTCACGCTTCCACGCGAGTATGGGTGTTGCAGTCCGAGCACAACGACACCATCGGCCCAGATGATTTCCAGGAAGGCAGAGTCGTCAGATTCGAGCTTCTTGTTGAGAGCGGCGAACTGTGCTGCGTAGCCTCGCGCCACTTCGGCAGGTACGTTTGATGGAAGGGAGGCCGAGGGTCCACCTGCGACGGCTTCAGATAGAATAGCCTTGGTCGAGTTGGAGTAAGTTTGGACCGGAAGGAAGAGAAGGAAGTCGCCAGTGGGCGAGGTAAGTGGGCCAGACTTTGAATCGTCGTACTGCTTACGAGCTGCAGCAGCAAAAGTGGCATTCGTTGTCAAAGTGTTGGTCAGGAGCGTCGTGTTCACTTTCTTCTTGTCAACGTTGATCTTAGCGAAACAGTGCAAGTTACTCACATATGTTGACAACAACAACCGAAAGGTGGTCGTGCAGGTTGTGTCCAACGGCAGGAAGGTCGACAACGGTGGATACGTTGAGGGAAGCGAGTAGAGAAGCGTCACCGATACCCGACACTTGGAGGAGTTGAGGAGTGTGCAATGCTCCGGCAGCAATTACAGCTTCCTTCTTTACCTTGGTTTGGCGAGACTGAGCGCCTGCAGAAGCAGCAAACTGAATACCAGTTACCTTTGGTTTACCCTTGCTCTTGTCTGTAAGGATGCGCGTCACTTGGTGACCGGCAAGGAGATGGTAGTTCGGGCGTGCCTCAGCAGATGCATAATAGGCCTCTCGTGCAGAAGAACGAGTGATGGTCTTGGGGTCCATGTTGTGAGGGCAGAAGTAACCGCCGTACGCTTTTCCGGTGGCTTGGTCGTTGACGGGAATACCAAGCTCTTTGGTTGCTGCTACGAGGTTTTCTGGACTGAAATCAGTACTCACTCATCACATTAGGGCTCTCGTGTTCAACTCACTGGTTGAGGGCCAGAACCAAGGGGAAAAGGTGGACTTGATATATCCATTGGTTCCATGGTAGTTCTTGTCCACCTGTATCTTGTATTCGGCCTCGATTTCTGGTGTCGGGGGTGTAAATGACTCGGACTGCGGGGTGATTAGCGTCATTTGCAGTCTTTCGACAAGAAACGTACCTTCTTGAAATAGGTCAGGAACGACTTGAAGTTCCAGCCCTTGTTGCCCAAAGTCTCCCATGTGTCGTAATCAGATTGGGCGCCACGGTCAAAAACCATGCGGTTGAGCTTTGTCGATCCGCCCACAACTTTACCCAAGGGGATGGGAACCACGCGGTTGTCCAAGTTTGGGCTGGCCGCGTAGGTGAGGTTCCAGTCGTACTTCGTGCCCACGGCACCACCAGCAAGGCCAGGGATGGTGACAAAATCTTCATTCTGGTCGCTGATGGTTGGGTTAGCATGATGATAATGGTGTGGGACGTGTGTAACTCACAATTGGCCAGCCTCAATGACTAGCACCTTTACATCTATTTTGAAGTTACGTTAGCTTCCTTTATGCGCCACACGATATACTAGTCCTAAGTAGACCTACTCGAGTCTTCTGATAGACGGTTGGCAACAGTAAGGCCCGCAGCACCGGCGCCTACAACGACATAGTCATATTCAGGAAGGACATCCTCTGCTCTTGAAAGGAGTTGTGCATGAGATAGAGGGTGCGCAAGAATAGCAGTCGCCGAGAACGCGATCGTCACTCCGAGGGTCAATGGCGAAGGCATGGTTGAAACGCGTGGAGAAACAATCTACACATGACGTTGGTAACCGGTATCTATGTACATATATCATACCAAGCACCGCCTAAGATCACCTATAGTCGAGCCGTATATTATTGCCGATCACCATGTTCTAGTCGTGGGTACCTTGGCTGGTTTCCAATTAACAGTCCTCGGAGACATTCGAGCGACGGTTACGCACGTGCAAAGTTAGCGTGTGTGGGGCCCCGTCGGTCGGCAGTGTTTACTTCTGCTCCGCAAAAAAGTCACGTCAGCGAATGGCGACATTAACGCGTTCCTGCAATTAACGAGGGTTCATGGCGAGAACTTGAAGTCGTCAGCATACCCGCCCGCGCATCGTCCGCCACTAACCACCCCCCGGTCGTCCTGCTGCACTGCCTCTTCCTGCAGGAACACAATTTAGGCCTTTTGCCCTGCCCGGTGATGGCCCAATCGCGTCTTGCTTCTATGCTTCAGCCCCTGATTTTGGTGAAACATTTGACGACCAAATCGATGGTTGCGGCTGAAGAAGAAGATCGAGATCGACACGGTAGTCTGCCCTGCTTTGTTTCCTTGCACTCGAGGCTCAGCCAAGTCTGGAGTACCAAGCACCAGGTTTTAGGGTGCTTACATATCATGACGAATGCACCGACTTGGAGGACTGGTGTACGGTAGCTTGGGGTCTGCCATTGCCGTGTCCGAGCACCCAGCCGCAGGAGTTGACGACGTACGCCATGACGAATCTTAACAGCTTCAATATGTAAGACGATTCATCGCGGCCTCCGGAGCCAAACACATCCCAGATGGACGACGGAGAAAACACTCGTTGCAGAACCGCGCGATCATAAAAGAGGTACCTTCACGGACAGATGACCATATTAAAGGGTCCAGTAGCGCTTACTATGAACTGCCGAGGTAGTCGCCTTCTTGGCTCTCCGACACGCTGCCGAGTAAGATAGGCCAGGATCCCGATAATGCGCCATTTGTGGTTCGGCGACAGAGCAATCCGTTTTGCTGCTATGCAGAAAGTCAGTCGGGAGCTCAATGTCACGAACACCAACTTTAATGAATCCGAGCTGAGCATGTCGTTTCGCAATATTGCTCGTATCACGAGAATTGCACCAATGAATATGAGATAACTGAGACATCCATTTCGCTATTTTCTGGAACATCACCTCTAGGGTACATACTGAGAAATTGACTTTCCGAATCGAGTCAAACATGCAGTTTTATAATAATCGCGCCAATGAATCAGGGAAACACATGAAGCGGTATGTCCGGCTTCGTTCTGACTGTTTACAAAGGGCCTTTTTACTCGGTACGACATCTAAAACGTTGTAAGCGCTACCGCGGAACACGAATCAGTTGGCAGTGAGGCCTAGTGAACACAAAGTACTCAAAATCCAGGTATACGTACAAATCGTTCATAACGGCTGGCCATGTCAAGACGGCGCAAGATCATCATAGACATAATTCTACCTACGTTACTAAGGTCCTATGCCTGCTGAAGATGATAGATCGGTCGCGTGAGAATTCTATCGCATATTCGCGATTTTGGAATCCGAGACACGTTTGGGTGCCAGAAAGTTTCAGTCTGCTGCTTCACGCGCATTCGTGTGGCCGTTGCACTATACAAACTTTTCGTCAGTATTCTAAAACGCTGACTACAGGTAATACGAAGTCAGGGCCACTCACATTCAGCCCCCACGTGCGATGTAAGCAACGTGTTGCTGAGAAAGACCCATCACATGTAAGACAAGATAATAAATACAAAAGCAAGTTCTGAAACCCTTGATCTCTCTTTACTACTCACTCGGAACTCAATAACAGCAATGGTACGATTGACATTTACAGGTCTTTGAAGTGTGTTTCGTTCTCTGCTCTTGGCAACAGCCAGCGATTACAAAACCTGGGTACAATGCATCAACTCTCTATAATTGGTAGCACTAGCAAATTCATACTCTATGCTATACGATAGAAACTATGGTTTTGTAGATAAATACGCAGCTTGATTCTTTCTGTACTAACGCGTGTGGTGTCACACTATCCCAGTTCGTAAGGAACGATATGGTCCAATCTAGCAATGGCGAACACAGAATTACTTTCTAGAATACCCCCTCTCTCTCTTGTACTTACAACTCGACATCCCCACAAAGGGCCCACATTGGTCGTATTTTTGACTTGTATATCGGCTAATTCCTGCGAACTAGTGATATATAATACCAAGACTTATATTGTACCCGCCAGGCGCCACCGCAATTCAATAAATACTATGCATACTCGGACATAACCATTTCGGTTCAGATGGCCAAGACTTAGCCACCATAGCCAAGCCCTAGCGGCTTTTTCCCACGCTGCCAGTTCATGCCAATAACGCCTTTAGCTGAATTCAAGGACCATGGATGATGACGTGTGCCGCACTAGATCGTCTTTATGGTAGGTAGTCTCGAGCCCCACGACTGTTTCAAGAAGCTTCCATGCCGTTCAATGTATTGGTATCATTTAATTTTATTGTTGCAATGCATCACAGCGAGCGCTCTCCGAATGCAGGCTTAGCGCATGTGGGGCTTCCGTCATCCAAGAACAAAACATTCGCTGACCGTAACTAAAACGATGAAGGACCGCATTGTGACACTCAGCTAGGAATGGCCTACGACGCATACCGCCAGCTATTCACGATTCCCGTGCGCTCTTCCTCGGCAACCAAGGCCTTGTTCTTCCTACTGCAATACAACTTTGTTACTAAACACAGCATGATGGTCAAGCCACACCCGGCGATGATGCACCCGCCTCCTGTCTCGTAGCGCGGCTCCTGGTTCGTCAAAAAGAAATACGGTGTAAACCAGTGGCTTACGCTCGACACGCAGTTGGCAATGGCAATTAGTGCTGCTCTCTTCGTGCGCGGTCGAGGTACAACGGTAGTTTCCCAAGACAGCTGAATGTTGAGGCCCACAAACGGACCGCAGCAGAGCAGAATCATGGAAAAGTACCGAGCACCGGTATTGAGAGTGCTAATCATGATGACTGCCCCGACGAGAGTAGTCGAAATAGCGCCAATAATGTGGTATCCGTGCTCAAGCATGCGGCCAGAAGACCACGATACGGCAAGCGTGACGAAGTACGCTATGACATATGGTGGAGCCTGAACGAGGTATGTTTCGACTTTGCTAAATCCCAGAGTATCCATGATGGATGGGAAAAAGTCCTTGAATGACTGCGCAATGATAAGAGAGAAATGGATGCCGGCAAACAACCACGTGAAGGGATCGCGCACGGCTTGCCACAAACCGCCCAAGTAATCGCCTTCGTCATCCTCCGTTGCACTTCCAGAGGATACCGCTTGCCGATATTGCGCCATCTGCTGCTCTTCAGGGGTAAAGTAGTATGTTCCAGTGTTGTTTGGGAAGTTTGGGAGGAGCCAGAAGCCAGGAATTGCGACCATGATGGATACCATTCCCTCAAGGAGGACGAACCATTGCCAGGAATGTAGTCCCGAAATATTATCCATATTAGTTAAGACAGCTGCCGCAAGTAGACCAGAGAAAACGTTCGAGATGATATTTCCGGCGTGCCAGATACCCATTCGCAAGGGACTCTCTTGTTTGGTATACCAACTGGACGTCATAAGGGCGACAACGGGAAGAAAAGGACCCTCTGTGAATCCGACCAGGAAGCGACATAGCATGAAGTGCCATGGTCGGGTACAGGCTGGCATACAGATGGTGACCGCTGACCATGCGAGCATGATGCAAGGCATCCAGATGCGCGGCTTTTGCTTGGCCATGATAACGTTGGCAGGGACCTGGGAGATGATGTACCCGACATAGAAAAGCGATATTCCGGCAGACCATTCTACGTCGGTCATGTGCATATCCCGTTGCATGCCAGCGAGTCGGGCGTTTGAGACATTAATGCGGTCGAGATAGCTACGAAATGTCAGTCTCAGTGTACTTTCGAAAAGCATCAAACGTCTCATACTTCATCAACAACATCAAGGTGATAATGACAAGAAATTTCCAGTCCAGTTTCTTCAAAACTGCCTTGTTCAACCTATCAAGTTCTTCTTTCGGCTTGTCTCGCAGCAGCGGGTAGCTCTGAAGAAACACATCGGCCTCGGAAAGTTCAGCATCTTCGACTTTGACGACTTCGCAACTTTGCTTTGGGGTTTTGTCGTCGGTAGTCATGGCCGCAGCAGTGGGTGCTTGGGAAGAGATGGCAAAGGATAGGAATAGTAGAGCAAGATGGGGCCAAACTGCCGAACGTTGGAAGCCTCATAGGTTTTTTATAGTTGATTAATGTGCTACACCGCATACCGTTTCCCAAGTCTCAACGCAGTGAAAACCTGCCAATGCGTGGCGGCGTCGTTGTTTGTCCCCGAAACCAAGAGATATAGCGCCAGGTGCACACGGCCAACTTACCCGATTGACAGTATGCGGGGAAGGTTAACAACTCCCACGTCTGCCCCAGACTCCAGACGTACGATACGCTGCTAATCCAGACAGTTTTTGCGGGGTGCGCGTGGCGGCTATCACCCGACAGTTGCATTTCATGTCGGTGGTGGGTCCGAACAGAGGATCGTACGTCGGTGGTTGTCCGAAGCCGCTTTGCTAGGTTCTGCGCGGGGGCAGTGGTATTATGGTGCTACAAGGCTCCAATCTAACTTGACTGCATCAACACCCTGTGACAAAAGAATATAGTGGCCTCACGCGTAGCTTGAAGTCAAGAATCCCAATGTTCCGCACCTCGGTCTCGGTCCGATGGATGTTTGCCCTCGAAATACCGGTTATCAGTCATTCTACTCTAATTACTACATGAGTTGAATGTTAGCAAGACTTTTTAATGTCTGCTCTCTTCCTGTCGCATCAAAATTGATCCATATCTTCATCAACATCCTAGTGATATCACGTTTTCACGAAATCGCAACCATGGCCGAGCTCACGCTTCACAACTCAATCCGTGAGAAGATGCTTCGCGACGAAGTAGCATACACACTCTCTATCAAGCTTGTACGCAGTGTCGAACTTCCTATGATGGCAAAGACAGCGGGGTTTGATGGAATTTTGATCGATATGGAGCATTCGACCTTCGACTTGGACACAACAAGTATGCTTCTCCCCATCAACTTGTTCATTTACTTTTCTTTTCTTGACTATAAAATTGACATGTTACAGGCCAAATATGCATAGCAGCGCTTTACGCCGGCATATCTCCTATTGTGCGCGTTCCATCCAAAGACCCATTCTTTGTCTCTCGCGTACTTGATGGCGGCGCCATGGGTGTCATAGTACCGCACATCCGCTCTGTGCAGGACGCTAAAGATGTAGTTGCCGCAGCCAAATTCCAGCCCCTTGGTCACCGCTCCTCTACTAACAACATGCCACAATTCCAATACCGTCACCTCTCTGCCAAGGCCATGAGCCCCGTATGCAACCGCGAAACACTCGTCATCCCCATGGTCGAGACCGTAGAAGCGGTTGATTGCGTTGAAGAGCTGGCGGCCGTTGAAGGTGTTGACAGTTTGCTGATTGGCACCAACGACATGTGTGCTGAACTTGGTATCCCCGGAGAGTACGAAAACCCACGTTTGACTGAAGTCTACGAGAAAACCATCGCAGCCTGCCATAAGCACGGAAAATGGGTCGGAGTAGGAGGCCTGCATTCCCGATTGGATTTGGTTGAGAAGTTTTGCGCAATGGGCGCTCGATGGGTCATGGCAGCCACGGATGGACCGTTATTGCTTGGTGGGGCAACGAAGAGAGCGGCCGAGATGGCTCAATTAAACGAAAGAGTCAAGGTATCTACAAAGACTACACATGACGGAATAAATGGTACCAAGACAACTAACGGTTACATTGATGAGTTGAAGCAAAAGGCTGGTGTGGTTGTGGAAGAGCTCAAGACAAACGGCCATGTGAACTGAGTTGCAAGCTCATGATTGGGCGACCGCATGTATCATACTTTCATAGAATAGATTTTCCATCGCTCTTGTTGCAAAAGCAATTTGACATGGCCAAATAATGATAACACATGTGTTCTTTAGTATACAGGGTCTGCTCGTCCGTTCAACAATCGTCCTTCAATATCCTCAACATAGCCATGGATCAAGTTCTGTGACTCTGAACATCTGATCCTGATCATATAATCTTAGTATGGTGCGAAGGGTTTATGGTTCAAAGTGGTGCCGACACCCATTGCTCCCAAATTACTAATGAAATTTCTGATGGCAGAGACTCGCCTTCCATGACTAGAGGGCTGCCCGAAAGCAAGACCCGTACCAAAGGCATATGAACTAAACTCCCTCAGGCATTGTAACAGGTTCATTTGTTCTTCACCTACATGAAAATGCATCTCGGTATCTGGAGTAGCCCGCCTAAGTCCACAAACATGATCTATCTTGGTGAATTGCCCTATCGAAGGCTGCAATTTTGCTCACTTTTCTTTTTTTTTTTTTAAGATATCCATTTCATAGACTGATAGTCTAGAAAGATGTTATAGAATATTCACGTTGTTATATCTCTGATGAGAACGAATAAAATCAGATCGATCGAATTATTGAGAAATAAGAATACTAGAAATTTGCTCGCCCTAACCCTTAACTTTGACCCCTAAATTGTTGAAAGATAGAAGGTCTTTGAACTCTCCCCGGGCCCTCATCGCCATCCACAAACCTCTTACAGCTGCTCTAGCTTATGCTTATAGCAGTAATTAAGAGCAATTAAGTGACTTTCTAACAAGTCATTGTTTTGCCGCTAACAGGACAGCCTGAAGTAGCCCACTTTGGGCTCGTTAGTATTTGAGCTTGAAACTAACATCAGCAACAACTTACATTGATCCATCCACCGTCACCAAGGTTAGTAATGGATCCCGAATGAACGTCGAAACAAGAGTAGCTGTAGAAGCACCATCAATAAAGCCGTTTTTCAGCCGCGGAAAAAAAAAACAAGATACTTACTCGGTCTTGTAAATATCCCACTTAAATGTCTCCTGAGCAGGACCATCATACACAGCGCCAGCACCAATAGAGTATGCTCCATTCATGCAAATAACACCCTTAGAACCTGCTTCTCGCTTTTCGTAAAGTGCTCCGATATTCTTCATCATGAAGTTCGTGCGAGCCTAGAGCGGATTTTAACACACAGGACAAGTTCAAGTGCGGCATTAGCTTACCTCGTCGAAATCTTTCCAGCTATCTGCTTCCTCGGGTGTGATTTTTTCTTTCACGTAATCGATCCCCGCTTTCATTGCACCCGCAAAGAGTTGGCCTCCAATAACTTTACCTAAGACTATGGCGATGATAGAAACTGCCTCAGTCTTGGGTTGAGCCTGTTCATTTCTTAGCTATTCCATAGATAACAAATTTCCTGCAAAAACTGCAGATTGACTCACCCCAGCTTTGGCTGGACTCGCAGTATCTTGAGTGGTGGCAGGAAGAGCCAGTGCTGAACCCGCTAGAACGACTAGGGCGAAGTTGCGGATCGAAGAGAATTGCATAATGGCGGTGGAGGAGCTCGTACTGAGGTAAGAGTAGGAATTCTGAAGTGTCTCTTGTGGTTGTGGATGTTGTTGATGTTGTGGGAAGTGATGAGCAGATGAGGAGCTGCGACAGCCATACTTATACTGTTCGCGGGCTGCTTAACCACGAGCACGTCCATTGCTAGCAACTGCGTTCAAAGTGTTCCAGAGGAACATTCCGTCGCCGTGATACTACCGTGTAGCTTTGGCAGATTCTATAATTGTACAACTCACGTCTAGACCTCTCTCTGGAAAATACCGTCTCCGTGATACTACCGTGTAGCTTTGGCCGGTTCTGTTATTGTACCATTCATGTCCAGACCTTCTTCTGGGGACATTCTATCGCCGTGATACTACCGTGTGAGTTTTGCAAAATCATGGTGTCTCACTTACAGGGCCGGCGGACCCTGCTTAGTATGCGCCGATATTGGGTAGTTTCCAAACATAATTCACTTTGGTAGCGTTACCATTGGACGCAGAGTTGCATGATACATGATTTTGACCATAGCCTTCCAGATTTGAGACCTGCTCAGGCCTTATCACGCTGCCTCCAGTCCATGCCTTCTGTTAGGATATTACCTAACAGTGTGCAAGGAGTAACATCGTAAGTTTCCTTGTTCCTAGAACTTTGTAGTATGCAAGGAACAATAGCCTAAATTTCCTTGTTCCTAGAATTTGATAGGAGACAGTCCCGATTCGTGCAAAAGGAATCAAAGTGAGCGAGCAAGTGCTTCGCTCCAAGATGAAGGTACTATCACTCCAGTAAGCACCGAGGGAAATAGTAATCCTCTTCTCATAGGCAGAAGCGGTCGTGGGTCGGCAACGAAAACAATGCAATCGCACCAGCGGACTTGGAGTCTTGGAAGCAATTGTTCGATCCTGTTGTCCTTGAAATTTTACCAAGTCAATGATTCCGCAGTGCAAGAGGGCGTGGTGCATATCTTCTGCGTATCTGATACCCTTGTGATATTGCAAATCGATGTTATGAGAGTTGTCCTCTACGTATCAGGGCGATTAGTGCATGCGGGACACGTTTGCTAACTCGGCTGCCCTTTCTCTGTTCGTTATTGGCGCTCTCAGAGAAATGAGTTTACGGACAGAAATATCGGCATGCAGCATCTTGTCCACGAAGTTCACAATCCCTGGTCTTGGCAGAGCATTGCTACGCAGGGATCATGTAGATTGGAGTTAATATTCAAGCCCTGGACCCATACAGTCCACTCGTGTCAGCATTTTACGTATTACCCTGAGAATAAGCAGCGTATTAGAAACGCCGCATACTTTGGTCAGCTAAACCGGGTACAGTACCACCTTGCCTTGAACCTCTAAATTCCACAACTCCGTGTCGCTCTACGTCGTTGGGCCTTGGCTATTGAAAGATCAATATACTTATTGAAGTCATAGAGCAGCCTAAGCAATGCAATTACTAGGCACACGATTTACATCAAGCGCATCCAATGTGCGTTGCACGTTCTTAGAGGCGGCAAAACTATCAGGTATATGCTCCTAACCAATATAAGGCATAGGTTAGAGTCCGAACCGCGTTGAAACAGGCCTAGCGTTAGGATCTATGTTTGTACCCTCCGAACCGCCCCTGGAAGATGGGGGCCAATGGGTTGGTGGCTTCGGTTGCTGTTTTTTATTGTGTAATTTCATCTCGTTCGTGTATTGATAAGATTTAGCCAAGGCGGGGTCGCCCTTCAGGGGTGCGGCAATTTCAATTCATAGCTAGACGTGATCACGGAGTCAGCAACTCTTCAAACTATGTTAGTACAACCAGCCCCTAAGCAAAATCTTGATTATAAACCAGTTATTGTGTTTATTCAAGACTTTCACTCTTCGCAGGCACATACGATGTATAGAGGTAAAGTCTATTAGTATACCTTACTACTGTTGTATGTGACAGTGGTGTGCTCTATCGTGTTGCGAAATGGTTGCGTCAGCACGTCGAAATTTCGCAACCAACAAGTACCTCCCGAACCGCGATTTCTAACACCGCCACACCGTGCCGGAACAGGCTTAGCGGATTACTGTTCGTATCCAGCTGCTTTGTAAGCTCCGAACAGTGAATTTTAACCCCGCTAAGCCGCGCTGAAATAGGCCTAGCGTTAGGATTTTCGATCGGATCCAGCCGAACCGCGATAGTCCTAGAATCGAGCCTCCATCGGTGCAGGACCAAGCGGATGCTCGACAGCCCAGTGCACTCCATGCTCCACATCATCTACACTTCGGCCGCCTGCAGCCAGGCTGTACAGTGTGTTCCTTCGTGGACCTTATCTGCACTATCAATACTATGCCCGCGCATGCAGCATGTCTTGAAATTACTTGAGCGAAATGGAAAGATCACACTGTATTCGCTAGTATATGCTTTCGGGAACCAGATGTGTTCGCGTATCTTGCAAATTCAATCGACCAGCACAACTTCGGACATGACAGCTAGAGTAAAACATCAAGTCTAGACTTGTCAGATCAGCGTATAAAGTATGGAGAGTACTCGGTACGGAGAGTACCCGGTAAGCTTATGGATCATGTGAGATATGCGAAGGGTCGACACCCTTCACTGAGCGGCTAAAGTCTTTTCTTGGAACTAGACTTGGCATTTCAATGCAAAGTGTGTGCCGTTGCTCTGACCCTTAGGGGTTTGAGGTATGGTGACATCTTATGCATTCGACCTGGCAAGCTGCTCGGACCAAAGGATGCAACTCCCTACCCTATACGCCGAAAATCTTTTTGTCTGGTACCTTACGTGTAGCTGAGGTCGTCCTGTCGATGTGTTCGCTACAACCTTCACAATTTTCACTCTGAGAGTAAGCATGCCATTCGGCATTCTGTTTCGGGATTTTGCATGGAATATCTTTGCTCCTTGCTCATGTAAGGAGTCACCGCTTCTTGAGTTGTTTGCTGTACATGTGTTGTAGTTATTTTAATGCTTCTCAAAACTCAGTAAAGATTTCTGCAGCATGCACACTAGATGCGATCGCCACAGTATACTGTGGCAGCGACGGGAAATCGGAGCACGGAAAAAGATAGGGAACAGGCTGAGACCCGCAATCGGTATTCGGGTGAGGTTTGGATAGTTAAGATCTGGCGTCGATAGCTTTTTGGGTGGAAATTAGTTGATTCTCTAAGGCTACAATAGATATCTACTATATACCCAGCTGAAATCCAATCACGTGACCTCTGCTACACCATAATACTTCCAGGATCGGTCTATCAGATTGATGACTTGGAATCAAAAAGGTAGTGAAGGACATCATAATTCAGTTCGTGTCAGTGGCTGTCTGTTGAACGGGCACGAGTGTCAAAAATCTCAGAAAACATGGCAAATTACGAAACATTAGACAATATTGAGATTTTGTGGTGATATAGCTCGCATGCAATGAAATGAGTACAAAAGCAAGTCTCGACATCCATTTGATTACATACACACCCGGGGTGAAATTTAGCTGCCTGGGCTAGCGCGTCAGGTCTTGTGCCTCGGTCATCCCCGCAGTTTGAGCTTCTGTTCCGACCCATGATTACGAACCCGCCAACATGACTAGTGTTCAGCTACAGGCTTGCGAAAGATGCTGGAGAAGGAAGCAAAAGGTTTGTAATCTCTCTTCTTCACGTCCTTATCCGAATACAATATGCACTCACGTCGCCCTGCCAATAACCAAACCCGTCATCACAAAATTATTGTTTTTCATATATCATATAGAATGATTGGAGGACCAGTCTGCAAATTCGTCGTGTGATATTGCGATTAATGTTTTGTGCAGTGCTCCCGCGAAACACCGACATGCCAGCAATGCCTCGTCGCCTCGTCGCAGTGTGTGCAACGTCGCTTGGGCTCAACCATTGACATCTCAAACCCGGCTTCAATCTCATATATTGAGTCTTTGAAGGCCAGAGTTTGCAGCCTGGAAGCCCAAAGTGATGAAGCATCCGGTACACCAAGAAATGGATTGGATGCTGAAAATTCGCCACCTCGCCGCCAAAATAACAACCTGTACGAAGATAATACTCCACGAGGATCAAGCCCTCATATCGATGGTACGGCAGTTGGAATAATGCCATCAAATGACTTACAAGATGCTATGCACGAGGCCAGCTATCTCAGTCTAAGTGCAATGGCAGAACCTACGGATGGACACTCCTTATCGAATCAAGGACTCTCGTTTCGGACTTTGTTTCTCACTATCACGAATGTGGGTGGAACAAATCCGAGTCTGCCCATCGGAACCAATATCTCGCTTTCTGGATCCATGGCCAATTTTCGGAATCAGTTTTTCTCCCATGGTAGCGCGCTGGATGCAACCCAGGTCGCTGCAGCGTTCAAAACTTTCCTCGAGATGACGCCAACATATTTCCCAATGATGACGCCAAGAGAACTCGAAGAATGGTACAACAGGGTCAACATAACGGAGAGAGCTGGGGATGCTGAGCGCATGATAGACGAGTCGCCAGAGAAGATTGTCATTGTCTCAATCGGCGTTGCCATAGGGTTACTGCTGTCTCCAAACTACAGCTTCGCCGAAGTGCTAGTATCTGAACTAGCAACAAGGGCTATTCGACTGATGCCACGCGTTTTCGGTGAGTGCAGAGATCTAGCAGTTGTACAGTGTCTTACGGCTCTGAGCATCTACTCAATGTATACAACTTACGGGGGCTCCTCGTGGCATCTGCTCGGACTTGCCATGACACGCTGCATTTCCTCGGGCATGCACACTTCTCGCATCTCAGACATGGATTCAGATAGCGATGTCAAGAGAAAGACCAGCCGGGTTTTTTGGACGTTGTACATTCTGGACACCCAACTAAGCACAGCCTTGGACCGACCATTCTGTCTCAACAACGGCGATATCATGATCTCACCGCCCTCATCACCACACAATGCAACATTAGATGACGATGAAGCGACATTGTGCCATCTTGTTCGTCATGCACAAATTTTGCGCGCCATTCGCAAGCAGGATGACGACTTACTTTGCCATTTTGTCAACTTGAGTCACTGGAGAGAAACAGCACCGGCAGTCATGTCTCCACACGGTCTCTCAAAAAACCAATTATACGTCAAAGGTCTCACTGAGCTTCTCAAATGCCAGAGTTTTGCCACCGATCCAGGCCGAACCATGATGGATAAACACATCGAAGACGAGTTCGCTCATTACACGGTTTCCATGGAAGACCTGCTTACCAGCCAGTGTTGTGCGCCCGGCGCACTAGAAGGATACCTCGTATTTACCATTGGTCTATTCATGACATCGCAGGCACCAAATCAACAACGACAAAAGTGCGTGCTCCAGTGTTTGAGCAGTCTCACATTGCTCTCCACTCGATATACGGCCTTTCAAGGCTTTCGCGCCATTCTCGTCGCCCTCCAATCCGGGCTAACGACAAGAGAGCATTTAGAGAAGTTGATCAACGAGTCCAGTATCACTGTATCCCCACAGTTACAATCCCTTATCTTCGGGAGTCTGCGCGCGCACCAAATCAATGAGGATCAAAGAGCAACATGGCTTGGTTAAGACACGGGAGGCATTCAGCCGTTCACACGCAGCATTTCCATCAAGTAATCAACTGGAACGCATAAGCTATTCCGTAAATCAAATCCTCTGCAAGATTAGTTACGCTGATCTCAACAAGTCACGAGTGGTTCGGCGCTTTGGCCGGGTGAGGCGGACAGCGCCCGACGCTAGGCAGTGGGACCTGCTCGGTCGATGTCCGACAAGCTTTGCGACTGTCTAAACTGCCGAGCTCGGGAACGCGACACCAGCCTCGGAACAGTGCCGGTCGAACCATGCTACCCTGGGGTTTGAGTTCCCCATACTGAACGCTATCTGTGCAGATATAGACATTGCACCATTGCATATCACGGCAGTGTATCGTTTGAAACCACAATTTTGTCTTGGCCCTGCTTTAAACTGAGGCCTTTTTCTCTGAAACGCCCATTGGTTACTCATTCTTTCCTTTCAAGCCTCTATCATGGCACCAGGACTTGTTGAGTTGGGAGAAGCAACAACTCCCTCTCCACCATCAACTACAACAAATAGGCCTACGGTTTACCTGCTTGATACCCTACATCCTGAAGCCATCAAGCACGCCCAATCCTTGTTCAACGTCATACTACCTTCAGATTCTAGACACTCGGAATGGAGGGACAAAGCCGAATACTTGGTAATCCGCAGCTCATACCTTACCAAGGACGATGTCGACGCATGCAAGAATCTTAGAGCGATTGGAAAGCAAGGTGTCGGCATTGACAAAATTGATGCTGAAGCCTGCAAAGCACGTGGTATCAAGATATTCAACACGCCAGGTGTAAACGCACAAGCTGTTGCGGAGACAGTCCTTGCACTCACAATGTCTGTCGCCCGTGAAGTGGGCCGCATCACCGCGCTGCAAAGCGCCGGGACCAAAGTACCCAAGGAAACATGCTCAGGATTGATCATTAACAAAAAGACGATTGGCATTGTGGGTATGGGAAACATTGGCCAAAAGGTCGCGCGCATCTTTCAGGGCGGGCTGAACTGCTGTATTGTTGCGTACGATCCATTACTTCCCAACGATGCTTGGAGCGACATTCCGCACACACGAGCAGAGACGCTAGAACAAGTCCTCGAGGCCTCTGACATTGTAACGCTGCACGTTCCTCTCTTGCCGCAAACCCGCGGTCTCATCTCGTACGAGCAGTTCAAGATGATGAAGCGCAATGCGATATTAATCAACGCAGCGCGTGGAGGCATTGTGCAAGAAGCCGACCTCGAGCGTGCTTTGAAGGAAGGCTTGATCTGGGGCGCAGGCCTCGATTGCCACGAGCAGGAACCACCGACAAAGGAGAAGTACGAAAGCCTTTGGGGAACAGGACGCGTTGTGAGTACGCCGCATGTGGGTGCTGCGACGGCAGAAACACAAATGGAGACTGCAATGGCAGCAATAGATCGATTAAATGACTACATCACAGCCAACCAGGTGCCATAGCAATATTTATGTACGATGATTAGACTAGATCGATGATGAATGGGTCCTAAGATTATTTATTCGTTCCCAAACATATTCCACAGATTTATTTCGTTATCCAGCGAGCCCCATGCGTACTGACCCAGGCCAGATTCTAACTGGTTCATAATGTTGTCCGCAAGACTGATGCCAAAGTCTTGTGGGAGTTGGGCGCTCAGCATACCCATGGGATCATGGGGTACCGAATGATCCCTATTGGTTCGCTGGAGCTGCTGGTCCGTACCATCCACGCCATGTTGCAGTGAATCCATAACTTGATTGTATCTTTGGTCGAATTGTGGGCCTATAGTATCATCTGCTGGTTGGTGTCGATTATCCGGGGCAAAGTGGTTTGCCATGCTAGGCGCCCACGATGGTAAAGGCGCGAAACAATCTTTGACGCAATCTGCTTTTATTACACTAAAGACTGTCGCAAACGGCCCTGCATCTGGCATTTTCTCTTTGAAATAATTAAGCAAAGAGCTGCAAGAGTCAAGTGCATGCAAAGTCTTCATGTCCATTCCTGGGTATCCGCGTTGTTCATTGAGGACATCCAATATGGCACAATAGATTATGGTAAGCCCAGCTGTAAAAATGACTTGGAAGTAACTCCGAGTCCAGGTGATGGAGTTTTTATTTTGAAGATCCGCATAGAGTTCTATGACGCGGATTGCCGACAGGTAGCATGCTCTCGGGATTTCGTTGAGTATGGATGCACTGGAGAATTGCCGTGCTGGGATATTATGCATAGCTCCACGGGCGAGAAGGAGGCGGTCTTTCTCATACATGAAGTCATGCCACTCCGGTCGCTCATACAAACAAGTGGGAGCCGAATATATTGGAGCTGACGCCCGCAAAGCGTCAAGCTCACTATGGAACTGTGAGAATGAGGAGTAGACGTGGCCAATCGATCGAAAATCCGGCGTTCGGCTACCGTCCAGAGCGCTGTACGGTGCGGGCTTGCGGCCATTGTAGAAAGCCGAATGTATACGAGAGCTTATGCGGCGCAGCTTGATGCAGAATAAATTGACTGACAGTTCGCTTGGTTGCGTGTTTGTGGCAACGGGAACATCATCCAAGACGGGCGTTCCGGCAGTCGTGATAGTCTCATCATCAGCATCTATCGGTAGTGGCATGGTGATTTCAGACTCTAGGATAGCGAAAGGGCGACCCAGAATGCCGGAACTGTAGCGGTCATGAACATAACACTCCCAGAATATTCGTTGCTGATGCTGTTCTTTCAAAGGACTAAGACCCTTTTGCGCTTTGAGATGGAGACCCCATTCAATGCACTGGCGCATGCAAAGACGAGATATTTCCCAAATGGAGACGCCAATGTGATGGTACATGCCGAACCTCGCAACCAGCAATAGATTCTGGATTGCATCCGGATCTTTGATCAAGGGAGTGTTACCCAGGTAATTTTCAGCAGCAAGGTAGTAGCCATATGGGTGGTTGGAATCGCTATCAACGCCGTGGCTAGCGCGATGTCTTGTTGTATCGCTAATGGCAAATACCATAAAAAGACGAAAGAAATCCTGGGCGCAAACTCCATCTGATGGCGAAATTGAGTAAACCCGGTTGAGGATATCCAGCATTTCACTTCGAAGAAGAAAGGCATGGTGGATGTGAAATCGGGCAAAGTAGTTGTCGAGTAGTTGTTGTGCTTGGGCGAGTGATGGAAGGGCGTTTGGCACTGTTTGATGTCTGGCGATACGAGGACGCCTCGCGAGCTGTTCAAGAATTTGGCCACGGTGGCGCTGCCATTTGGTGTCGGAGAGAATGTTTTGCAGGAATCCTAATCCACTTCCATGGCCGACAAAGCCATTCTGGGTTCCTAAGCTCGCGACTGTGCTGGGGCCTGTTGACGGAGCATCGGCAGCGCCCGATCTTTCATTCGAGACTGAAGTAGCAGGGCCGCTGTCATCGCCTTCACCCAAGCCTAGCCTCAGATAGCGCTCCCTCTCTTCCAATTGACGAATATAGTCACGTGCGTATTGAACCCCGGTGACTGGATCAACAATGATGCAGGCGACGTTGGCTTTGGTGCAGTTTGAGCATTTCGGCGCTTGCTTGTCACACTTGACCTTTCGCAGCCTACACTTTTGGCAAGCGGGCAGTTGTTGATCGCCTTCTTTCGACATCATACATGATCAGTGTTCATGAGCAAGGGATGCAGGGCAGCGGAGTGGAGGTGAAGTTTGGCGACGCTTGCGCCAGGCGATAGCCTTAAAGGGATGCAAGGCAGTGGGGTTGCCCCGGACCCCAGCTCGTCGCATGACTCGTGTCTAGGTGCTCCAGCACAACACAACCCTCTTCATCAAAACATGTATGCTAACGCTAACGACGTGCGATACGACCATGTGGGATTCACGATGGAAAAGACGCTTAGAATTGAATGATTACTATCCCGCTACGCCAACCTGACTCTGATCCATGAATCGTAACATGTACGTCCTGCTTCTTACTCCGACAGATACCCAGAATACTACAAACATTTGAGCCATGCCCTGATCAAGGCTTCCAGCCACCAGTGCGTGTACGGAACAAGCCCTTGGGATCGACAGCATCAGCAACCCTCTTTGCGAGCGCACGACTCTCAGGCTTCAGCCTTCCAAAGTAGTCCTGGCGATAGAATCCATAGTTCATGAAAATTGGAAGATATGCTTGTTGGAGCTTGCCTTCTGTCTGCCATGCCAATACCCTGTTGCGTATACCGGTATAAGTGGTTTCCATAGTGTCAGCCATCTTTTCATACAGAGTCTTGGGCGTGAAGGCGTAATTCATTTCGATGATTATGCGGTTAACGCTTGCGTCGGCATCAATAAGGTCAGGGCTGAGTTCGCGAGCCTTTTCTGCAATCCTCTTCGGGAAAGGCTGCCACGCGATGGATGCGACTATGCCAGGCACAAGGAGCGTGGTTCCAGACACGTCACGCCAGTGGTTGTGCAGACCCTCCATAATCTCGACGGCGTTGGCACTAGAGGGAAGCGGGATGGTCTCGGTAGCGATGTCAACGACGTTGCCCTTGATCACAACCCAGTTGCTCAAGGCCATCAAGTCTGCATAGGTCCGGGTGCGCGTTGTGTCCAGGAGAGGGTTAACATCTGTGAAATTCTTGAAGAGTCCTGTTGGTGGTTTTGGCCCGTCATAGAACAAGAAGATGATCCAAGAATCAACAACGTTAACGTTCGTCCGTTCGGCCGTGACAATAACGGCCGCCTTGTCATCCTCGTTATACTCGGTCCAATCGCGGACAGCTTGGAGGAGTTGCGAATCTTTCTTGGGTGTGCGCAAGTACACAAGATTACCACCCCAAACATCGCCCTGGCGGCGTGCTTGCAGCTTGTAGTTTGTGACGACACCGAAGTTGTTGCCGCCTCCCTTCAGTGCAACGAAAAGATCTGGGTGGTTGTCTTTTCTGATGTGGCCGATTGTGCCATTCGCAAACACCATTTCGTACTCTATAACGCTTGAAGCGGACCATCCATACTGAGTCGACATGTAGCTGAGTCCTCCACCAAGGACAAGACCGCCAACTCCAGTGTTACCAATACGTCCGCCAACAAACGTCCATCCGGAACCCTGGAGCTTTGCAGAAATACTGTCTAATCGATTACCAGGTCCTACGTCGACTATTCCTGTACTCTTGTCTAGATTGGCCTGGTCGAAACGCTCCATGGCAATGAGTGGTCCGCCCGCAACACTGCTCCAGCCATTGTTCGGGTTGTGCCCGCCGGATTTGACAGCGAAGGGCTCGGTAGTATTAGAGATGATTTGCATCACTTTCGACACCTCTTCTACCGTCTTAGGGAAGATGATGCATGATGGCAGAAGAGCGGAACATGATGTCGACCAGTATTGGGTCTGCTCTTCTATGTAAGCCAGGTCCAGAGAATACCTGACATCAATGTATCCGAGGTCGGCAACTGTCGAACAGGTATCGGCGCTAATGAAACAAGGCACCAAAATGGCGCAGTAGGTGTAGAGTATTCGGCGCAACATTTCGATCTGAAGATAATACCATGGAGCTGGTTTGCGAATATGTCGTATCGTAGCATGAGTTCTATGAGTATTTGTAGGCAACAATGAGCTCTGTGACGTCAAACGACGTTCACCATCATCAGCTCATGCTATGGAAGTTTGGGGGCCATAAACGCCACGTCAAGTAGGCATTCACACATATGGGGAAATTTGGAGACGAGCTGCACCGGAGCAAGGTTGCTGACTTGGTTTTGCCCGCGGTATGCATGGCCGGTGTACCCTCTTTGACGCTGTCGTGGGGATTCTGAGAGCCAAAGTCTGCAGCGTTCTATTGAATGGGAGCTACATGTAAAGCAGGTGGCTTGCAGTATCAAAAATGGCCTCATGGTTGAGCAGTGGAGCTTTCAGCCACCGTCCTGATTCATCCAACTGTCACATCTTCTATTGGCAGGACCCACATCTTTCGACGAAGGAAACTTTATAACGTGCTTGGCTTCAAAGCCCTTTGTAGAAAACCCAAGCCCGAGCGATAGTAGTCCGAGGTGGGCCTTCGTATTCATGGCTAGGCCCTGGTGGCGAATGTGACAGCGACCGGCGACCGAAAATCGATGGTTTTGCAGTCGGATCTTGGTGTTCCAATAGTGCAGATGAAACAAGGTAATATTGCAGCTCACGTGAGATTTTTGAATGTCCTGGTAATTTGCATCCACCTTCTTGCCCTATCGGTTGAATATGTGCTGGCTCGCTTGGCTGCTGCGGGCTGCGGGCTGCGGGCTCACGCGGACTGGGCGACTGGGTATACCCGCTGTGGGTCTCAACACGAATACGAGGTGCTGAACTCGGAGAAGCATATTCCTGCGCCAGCAACGGTTAGCGTAGCATCTGCTTTCCCAGAGTGGTATACTTATATGAAAAAAAGAGTGGCCGTCCCGAAAGACGGCCATATGAACCAGCCACAACAACCCCTCATGACGCACTTCCATTTCCACGCCAATGATACCTTGAATATGGCTTTGGTCAATGTTCCGCCTTTGCACCCCATGTTATGGCCAAGAAGACATCGTGAATAAGGATGGTATGATGACTGCGGGGCAAGGTCGGCAGAACACAGTGAGGTCCGCAAGGCTCCTCCAGACGATGGTGACAGACAGGTCTAGACCTTGAGCCTCACTCTTGAGAGGTCCCATCTCCAAAGCCTGATTCGAGAAGCGATGCGCTGTGATTCTCATGTATCGCCGATTTGCCCTCGTCTGTCCACCATTCCTTTTGACTCCGCCTTCTTGAAGATAGCCATGCCACAGAATGCATGTCGAGACACCCAGGCACACCACACTCGCAGACGTCATGGCGCTTCTAGAGAAGCCATCGTCACGCCTCTAAACGCCACCAATTGCGCCTTACTACATCCAGTCCATCCTTCTCATGCTTCAGCATTTGTCGGGGACGAGATCCTAATCGAGCAACACAACGATCGCGTCAGTCCGTCTTGTGATACCGTCTTCGCTGGTTCGTGACCCAGGAAGCTTCTCTCTGGATGTGATTGCATGACTCTCGGAGACTAGTCTTTGTATCCGCTCCGTTCCCCTTAACACGGTGGCGGAGGGCATTCTGATGCGGACAAAGGACATCCTCAAAAACCGCATGGGCGATCGTAAGAGCCAAAAGACTCCTCGGTCGAAGGGGTAGACGCTCGTCTATATACAGCCCGCTGAACGTGCATGTTGACGATTAACGCGACTGGTCAGATATCGCTGGCAGGCGACTAGTGTCGGATGATGATAATCGTGACACAGGCTTCGAAATGATATAGACAATGTAAGAGTGTATAGAGATGATCGGGATTCTCATCCTTGTAGGAGAGGTGCACGAGCGTCTTCATCGCCAGTCAGCACCGACTTACTCAAGTCCAGTTATCGCACAGTGCAGACGCTGCGAACCTGGCCCAACACACGTGCATTCATCAAATATTCAGACACAAGCTTCAAAACTTCAGATCCGGAGCGTGACGGCTCGCCATTGATGATAATACCGACCTGAGGCGCATTGAGACCTCGCTGGGCTTTCGCCTTTCCGACGAGTGGATCTCGCGCCAGCCGGAGCCAAAACAGGCCGATACATCTGTATGTCTGGCTCGACCCAAGTCATTACCGTGCTCTTCTTCTGCTCATTTGCTGAGTGCTTGATACTTGATGGAGACGTGGTTATAGTTGGCGCCTGGCGTGGCAACTCCCGTACGAATCCCAAAATGAGTAGCCTGTGTGCTAGCGGAATTCAAGAGCTCAAAGTCAATCCTCCACCGAGGTGACCGGCGCCTCTCATCAGCCCTCTTCTCTTGTCATGATCTCTCTCATCATGAAGCTATCCGTTGTGACCAGAGTCTGTTGCACAGATGAGATGCCGACGTGGTCCTCTTTTGAGAACTTTAAAACCAACTGGCACATGTCATCTCATTTCAAGCTTACGCTCCCGTACCTCGAGTCTTCCTTTGGCACCAAGCCGGGCAGGCCACAAACGTGAGCCACCCTACACGGGTTAATCGGAAGGTCGGCGACATGACCGCGAAACTATTCGTTTTGCTCAAAACCTAACGAATACCAAAAGATGATTAGGGTTAAGATCCGAGCCTGTCCTCCTCACCCACAACCCCAGTGTTACCACTGAGGCGCGCGAGTCAACATGCAAACGTCCCATTGAGACCATACCAAGAGGCTCGGGTCGGTGTCGGTCGTGCGAGTAAGTGAGGCGCGGCAGAACCGCATTCCAAGTGGAAGACAGACATCGGTAACTATGGGGAGAGTGGCATGCGTAATACTTGCAGGCAAGTGAGAGAAGAGATGGTTTCCAAGTAGGGCTTTACGCGACCGTCCCGTTGGCGCGGATATAGTCAGATCTGGTCCAGGACGCGTGTAAGATGCAGAGTCCAGTCAGGCTGCAACAAAGCGTGGCGGTGTTTGAATCGAGGCGGACGGCGTGTAATGATGGGGCTGTTGGGAGTGGTAGTTGGAGTGTTGCCCCGCCGAACAAAGGAGAACGACGCGTCGCTGGTGCCAAGAGATCGGTGCCACTTGCGCGTCACAGTGGCGCTAGCACGTGAGACGTGTCTGTTCCTCTGACTAATCACTACTGTCGCTTCTGCCATCTGCTCACCAACTTCCCATCAACACCGGTGAAAGTGGCAAATGAGTTTTCAGAATATTTGTCGAGTTCACAACGAGCTTGATGCGTTTCTGTTGTATAGCTTCCGATTCTGAATAGCCGCATTCGAACAAGTACAAATTTCTCGCCGCCAACAAGCAGCGCTAGTAAAACAACTATTCGCAGAGCCGGAACGTGACCATCCACAATGGGGGCCATCGAAGATGAGGTAGATGCGGCGGCCAACTTTGTCGGCCCCTTTGTTGATAAGAGTCGCAAATACAGCGGCGATGTCCCTACCAACACTCTGGTCGAGCAAGCTCTTTCTCACCTTCAAGCCATCAATGCTGCCGATCTAGTCGCAGATCCAAACGCTCCATATGATGCTTCTCTTGCTGGAGTCGTCTACGGTCTCTTGGATTTGATCACCATGCTTTCCATAATGCCACGACTGTCTCCAGGCGTGGCTTTTAGCCAGCGACCACGATCGGTCCTGACGGCTGTTATTTTCACGCCACCAAACCGCGACATGGACTCTCTGGCCCAAGTCATTGAAGCCATTCTGCCTATCCTGGAACAGAAGGGCTCCGGTTTGCAGCCACTGCTCTCCCAAAGGATACTTCCAGATGTCATGTCTGCGCTTGCTGAGCTATCGTTTTCGCCCGATTCATCAGAAGACGCGAGATCCAAGTTTTCGGCCGTTTACAAGACGATCATGACAGAAATTCCAACATCCCGACTCCTTCCCATACTGACAACATATCTGCAACAGCCTCTCCCAACATGGCTCAAACCCGTCATCTCCGTGGAGCTGTCCATGGTCCCACTTCGGAGTCAGGGTGTTCGACATACCATCGAGTTCCTTGCGCTCTCATTTTTATCCAAGAACTCTCATGTCCCCGAAGGAGCGTCAGGTCCGCAGTCACAAATTCCCGTTCCACTGGAGGCTATTACCCAGGCTTCCAAATTGCTTGTGCTTCCTCCAAGCGGTATCGCCCAAGACGATTGGATTAGAAGAATTGCTCCTCAGCTCGATCATCTACTTGACGGTTGTGAGGGTAAAGAGCTAAGCCGTGCGGCGGGCCAAATCATCGCGGGTGGTATACTGAGTAAGAAGACAACCGGTGCACCCGGTTCTGTAGGATGGGAGATCTTTGTGGAGCCTTTGATGCATGCGATTTTCCCAAGGAAGACTCAAACTTCGGCTTCAGTCGACGAAGGAAGCATCGACATAATAGTAAAAGACGGAGACCTCAAGATCGCACTCAGCCGGCTCAGAACCATCACGTCTTCATATTCTCATGCTGGTCTCATCAAAAGACTTGTCAGCCCTCTCCTGCTTTCACTCTGGGCCTTACTCAATTATGCCAAAATCAGACCGTCCTTGGACAAAGAGTGGACTGTGCTACCAAAGGCGATCATGTCACGCTACATGGAGATAGCCTGCGACGCCAAGCAAATCGACAACATTGCTCAAAACCTCTTTTGGGACGGAGAAGCGGCTTGGACTTTTGGCCCTGGCTCAGAGGGCGGCGTTGCGATACGACGTCGAACTAAAGAAAAGTCTGAAAATATGGGGAGTGTAGAAGGTATCTTGGGACAAATCAGCAATCTGGACAACCGTATCAACCTTCTAGTTTCCCTCTTGGTCCACGCCGGAATCCCCGATGATGTTGCTGGCTCTGTCTTCCTCAACGCAACGAAGCGATGGCTAGCACCAGCGAAGCCCGCAGGCAATTCGCTAGCAGATGGTGATTTTATTGGCGATCCACTGTCAGCTCTGGTTGATGCAAAGTTCTCAGAATCTTTGGCAAAACATTTCCAGGAGAATTTCGCAAGAAGCCCACAGCACATCATCGACCTCATGTCACAGTTGATTCAAAATTTTGTGAGCGGGCACAAAGCTTCGTCGAAGAGGTCACACAGCGCCAAACGCGCTATGCTCGAGAACATTGTGCAAAAGCAAGATGCAGAAGGAGCTAAAGGCGAAGAAGATGCTGTAAATGAGGATCTGGTGTCATTTGCACTGAGTATCTTGAACACGATAATAGCGTCGCCCGATTTCAAAAAGACGCCATCGGTAACGGAAATTCTGCATGCACTTTTACCCTCCTTGGCATATCTCTCGCAGCCTCCTGACCCAGCACAATCGCCCATACCTTCTCTAATCAGCAATTCCGCTACCGCTCTTCTGCATCTCATCACTCCTGCAGCCAACTCTCCTTCGTCCCAAACCGTTACTGGGACCAAAGCAAAGGCCGACCCTCTCGCCGAACACCGCGCTACGCTTAAAACCTGTCTCACAGAACTACAATCACCGGAGCCACCTAACCGCACCTGGGCTTTGAACACTATACACTCGATGCTTCGGAATCCAGTTGCATTCCCAGTTATTGACGTTCCATCTCTTACGCACATGCTTCTTTCATCGTCCTTAGCGGACCCCGAGTCGTACGTTCACTTGGCTGCCATACCTGTTCTTGTCACACTAGCAGGGCGAGCACCGAGGCCCGTTGTAGGCATCCTCGTCGACGCATTCGTAGACATTGACGAGCGTTCTTTGAAGCTGGCTAGAGGAAAGCAAACAGAGGAGAAAGAAAGAGAGCTGAGGAATGCTTTGGACTTTAGGCTGCGGGTTGGCGAAGTGCTGAACACATTTGCAGGCGACAATGACTTCTGGCATGCGCATGCAACTGAGGGGCTGAAGTACAGATGTGTGAAGCAAATTACTGAAGCCTGTCTTTTGTTATCTGGTCGGCGGGGTCAACGCGCTCAGACGCTTTCCATGCGGAATGAGGTTGCAGATAACGAACGGAGATTGAAAGAAGAAGGGGAGGCAGCTTGGGGCGGTCCGATACCTAATGTCTTTGAGCCTGATGGCGCTGACCCGCAGGAGCAGGCAGACTATGTTGCACTGCAAAAGATTGTTGGTGGCTGGGAAGACACAGGTATTGAAGAAGACGTTAGGGTTCGCGCTTCTGCTCTGAGCATTCTGTCGACTCTCTTGGAGCACCAACTAGACGTGGTCAAACAGCCTTGGATCGATGTGTCGCTTCAGATAGTACTTCTTGTACTCTGCATGGAAAGAGAGGATGCGAAGGCTCTGTTGCGACGTGCAGCAGCTCTTGTCGTGATGGGATTGCTGCGCGGTGTTGATGCGGCAAACGAGACTAGACAGGGAAGTACAGTCTCTCTGAATTTGAAGCAGCAGGAAGAAGTAGAAAGGGTAATCAGATGGGTCAAAGATGAGGACACAGACGAGCTTGTGAGAGATCACGCGGCGAGTGTCGTAGAGGGGCTGGAAACGTTAAGGGTCAAAGAATTTTACAGAGTCAGGGAAGAGGGATTGAAGCTCAATCGCGATCTTGGGCTGGAAGGCAACCTCAGAGGGCTGGACATACAGCCAAACGTGGAGAACAAGGAAGAAAAGAAGAAGATGATCATAGAGGAGATTGAATAGCCCCAAATGGCTTGGATCATGGTAAATTTTAGAGGCTTCTTGTTCGAGGCGTTGTTTTGGTACTCCTAGTCTCCAATCTCATGCCTACGCTGGGCAACCTCGTGGTATCTTCAGTTTCAATGCTGCTCAGAGCGCACTGCTGACTTGGTGCTGCGTGCGCATGTATCGTAAGCTCGCTCGCCCAGCCTCAGCGCACTCTTGTGCGAGCGCCTGTTTCTTTCGCAAACTGCATCCGTGCTACGCATCGTGTTGTTGGTGCGGCTATAGGCTTCAACCGCTCATTGCCGTGTCCTTGCTCGTCTTTGGTTCCACCTCATCCGCCTTGCCGATCCAGAGCACGTTGTTGCATCGTATCAAGACCTGTCCAAGGGTGCCGGAGCTGACGCCGTTTACGAATTCCTCCGTGTTGGAGAGCTGGATGTTCATGTACAGATCGACCGAGACGAGTCTGCCCTTGTACTCAGTCTCGCCCCACTTTAACCGGACGACAATGTCCTTGTCGACCCTGCGATATGTTAGTGAGGCTCTCGGGAGATTGCAGAGTGGACGCGAAAGAGGAGCGTGACGTACAAGCTCTGGAGAAGAGGTCGGGGGTTGAAAGGTGCGACTGCCTAGAAAGCGTTAGCGATGCACGTGAATGCGGAAAAGCGGAAACAGCATACGGCCATGTTTGCGACTCTGGTTCTGGTCCTGCTGAGCTGACTCCGGAGTCGTGGGGGTGCGGGAGTGCAACGGTGAGGGCGATGGCAGCACTGCTCGCGCCTGCAGCTTTGGAAAGTTGTCGGCAAAAGGTAACGCCGATTGGCTGCGCCCTTCACCGCGGGGATGCGTGCAATCACTATGGAATTGACAGCCTCTACTTGCAAAACATCTTTTTTTTTCTTTTTTTTTCTTTTACAAATGTAACAACCGCATTACTTGATTTGTTTCTAGCAGACATACAGTGAACAGAGCACATCCTATTTGCATGTCCTTGCGCGCCAAGTCAGACTTGAACTCCATGAGAGCCGCAAACTAGCGGGTGCGCTAAGATTTCACAGTAATCTTTCCATGACCTGACCACTTTCTACAAACTATGCCAAATCCCAATTGCACCCGCACGCGACCATCACACCGACAAACAAGGACATAGCACAATCCCACAATCGCCTACCATCCATCACACCATTGCGCTCATCACGGTGTGTCGTCTCGCCCTCCCGCCCGCGACTCGGCCTCTCGTCGCCCCTCTACGTCTCGCGCAGCATGCCCCGGTAGCGATGCTAGCAATTTGGTCCCGGGCAAGATCGAACCCGGGTACCTGCAGATGTTTCTCATGCATTCCTACTCCTGCCACTCTCGGTCGTAACGGCGGGCGGACGGCTCTGCGTGCATCATGGCCATTGGGTACTCCCACCTCGACTTTTGCATACACGACCGTATTCGCTGCGGGATTAGCCATTGATGCAAAGTCAAAGGCTGCCAGGAACAGACAATGGGAAAGAGCATTCTCCAGCCTGAATGAGAGTGAGAAGGGTCAATCTCCAGTGGAGGAAAATAAGGAACAAGAAGGGGCAGAGTCTTACGCCTTGTCCCTTAATGACCTTCCAGATGATTTCGACTGGAATGCATTGCAAAGAATCGCCGGAATGGACCTTGTTGACGATTCTGTCTTGCAGGCACTAGAGGTTGAGTCGCAGTTGCGCGACTACGGTGAAATGGAGTGGGATGACTTGCGTTTTGATTCAAGGTTTCCTGGCGCCCAACTGCTCGAGTGGCCAGCGAATACAGGCCCGGATTTGGTGCGCTATAATCTGCCACCGCAGTCATTGTGGGCACCGGACGCATTGCGCCTCAATGCCATGCGCAGGCGACATACTTGGAAGAAGCTGGCAGTGCAGGAGCTCTCGACTGCACTTCTTATCCATCACCTATTAAATCGCGCCGGTGTGCCTCGCTTTTTGAAAACAGCAAAACATGACCTAGGAAAACTAGCACCTCAGATTTTAGAAGTCTTGCGCATGGACGACGGTCAACGGAAAGAAGCACGCTTAGAAATCATAGCGGCTCTTGAAAACCTTCACAAGATTCGCGTAGACAGTTCTTCCGAAGAGATTGCAGCTGCCCAGATACAGCCCGACCATCCCGCTATTCCAAGTTATCGCCAGGATGCAGATGGCGACTTCTATAGTATTACAAAGCAGCTAAATGACGGTCTCAGAACTTTACTGCGGGATACACCCCGCGGCAACGACAAGTTGGCGGCCCTCGCGGTAGCAAGAATATGTCATAACCTCCTCATTTCCTCCGCTCCTCCGGATTTGCAAACATTCAATACCCTCCTGGTTGGTTTCAGACGTTGGCGCCGCCGAGACCTAGTCGATCGCGTCATATCTGCATTGTATGCCAACAAGATACGACCAAATGAGATCACCTGTCGCGAGATCCTTGAACACTATGCATGGGGAGGGGAAGTACAGGCCGGCAGCTTTTCGCGCTTCGTGGCCAGAATGAGGGGGTTGGATGATGCCCTTATGCTTGCCAATCCAGACATCAACATTAATGAAGCCGGCCAAGATCGCCTTGTGCGCGTCAACCAGGAAAAGATCTATCAAAAGGTCTTCCCTACGCCTATGGTGTTTAGCGCACTCATCGGTGGCGTCTTGAGGTTTGCTGGCTTCGATCGAACGCTGGATATCTATTACGAGATGAAGGCTGATGGCTGGGGTCTTGACGTCAAGGGGCTTACCAGGTTGCTGGGAGATTGTGTTCGCCGAGTCGATTGGGAAGGTGGTGTGTACGTGTGGGGAGAAATCAACAGTATCAAGGCACGCGTGAAGCATCACGATATGGCGAAAGCATATACCTATATGCTCAGTCTGTGTTCCGTCACCGATAACACTGTTGCCTTCAACCAGATCTTGAGCGACCTATCCAGAGGAGACTTTGATCGCAAGGCCATCATCGACGCAGCTACAAAGACGGCGAGCTTGACAAAGCACAAGCAGGTATACACTGCACCAGCTTGGGCTGCGGATAACGTCATGATCGCTGTATCGGAATACGTCAAAGATGCCAAGTTCTCTGAACCAGAGATCCCACTCGATGCAGATGACGCCATGTTCTCGCAACACGAGTTTGACATATCCGCAGATATTGAGCACAACCCAGCCGACACAAAGGAGGTGTGGGCGTCGTGGGTTGAACACGAGTTTGGGCAGAGGCCAAAGGACCCGGAGCCATGACGCAATCACGACTCTCTGTACATTACAACTGTTTGTTCGAATACAATTGTGCATATAGGAGCATTGGGCTGGCGTTTTCATAGCATAGACAATGACCGTTCTCTGTATACACAACAATTTCATCTCTAGAGTTTACTCGTCTCAACTCTGTCGATCTTTCAGTCACTATCGTCGCCTATTCCCCCTTCCAGTCTCAATCTACAAACACCTACCAGTCTGCTTGCCACACCCGCCCATGGCTGAATTGCGTGGCGAGCCAAATACGCACTATCGTGTTCCAAACTTCCAGTGTCACCCGACTGTTGCTTTGCCAAGCACCACCCGTTCTCAATCATCCATTTAGATTACCCGTGCTGCACCTCAATCTATCTTCTCGCTTCTGCAATGTTTGTCACCCACAACGTGATTAGTCAACTTGATTGGAGCTTCGATACAGGAACGAGATTGTTTTCATGGCTAGCGTCTTGTCATTTGGTAATGTTTTGTCTCGCCGTCACGTTATTGAAACTACCGTCCAAAACGCCAGGCCGCGCTCAGACTACTCGGCCGTTTTGTTGGCGTATAGCCTTCTTGTTGCGTTTATCTAGACCTCGTGATTTGACTCGGCGTAAACTGTAGCTGTTTAGTTGCGTTCGTTGTTGTTGCTTACAGGGCGGTGGAGCCGTCAGCGAACATCTCACTTACACTAAGAATTAGCTCCTGAGAGCTGTTTCTCGTCTGCTAATGCTAGAGTACATGTTATCATGACATCTAGACTGCAGTCGGACCTCAAGTCAAGATGCATTTAAGATACTACTTTTTACCTGAGAAATGACATCCAGAACCAACATCTTCATTCAAGTTTTCTATCCCACTCAATATTCTTATAAAATTATCGCAACTCCCGACATCATGAAGGCATCCCAGATCATCACGGCATCCATGATTGCCTTTATTCCTACTGCCTTTGCCCAAGTTCCTAGGTCTTGCACTTGCTCTGGAGGTAGTGCTTTCACTGCTGCTGCCTGTGCCACTATAGGAGCTACTCTGTGTACGTATTCAGTTATTCCAAGAGTTTCCGAAAATCTGCTAATAGTCTATAGCTGGTGGAGCTGTAAGTAATGACTAAAAAACAGGAAGGTTATGTTTTATCCTAACATCTATTTAGTGTAGGACTACAGACTCTACAGCGGCGTTTGATGCTGCGTGTCGCGCTGCGGGAGCGGGAGCGGGAGCCGCAATTTGCAGGTAGAGCATTTCTATTGAATAGAAAGTTCAGTGGCTATGGCAGTAGAAGCGGACAAGAGTTTGACACCCAAGTCAACATTCTTCATGCAAGTCTTCGTTGCAGCAACATAGGTGGAGACGCTGGGGTTGAGACGGTCGCTGAGGGTGCAGAGGCAATATTTGATAGCTTTCATCGCATCAGCGCAAATTATGATTCTTCACCGAATTCCAATACAAGCTATCACACAATCATTTCATTTGACACGTGCGACCTGATTGAATAGATTACACGTTGCTAGTAGTAGTCTATCAAGACATTGCTGTTAAGTCATCTGCATTGTTCTTGAAGAGGAATACTATATGTCGAGAGTAGATAACAGGAAATAAATAGAAACAGAGACGTCTTCCTCCATGACAGAATTCTTTGCAACATACATGAATGTATTTTAAGTCACTTACTATGTCAAGGTATTTACACCTTGCACTTCTTCCCGCCTCACCCTTCAGTAACAGAATGTACAGAATGAATATTAGGAATCAACGTACATGATATATAAGATCATGTCACAGCTTGCATTATTAGGAATTAGAATTGGACTTCATTTCTAGTGAAGTTACCATACACAGTACAGGCATTGCTGTAAAATAATTGCCCACAAGCTTAGAGATATCAACTAACCTACTCATGGACATACGAGAGCCACTGCGACCTGAATTGAACTTAGTCAATTGTTTAAATTTTGAAAGCAACGTCAGTAATGGCCAAAGCAGTAATGGCTCACGCCACACCAAAGATGGTAGTTCATTGCCCCTAGTTCCTTCGTATCGTATATTTGTTTTGCTGGGAAGATAGTATTACCCAAATGTACTAGATACAGTAGCATACATTGATTAATCAAAGCTCAACCGAGATTGGTGGTATTTCGGATCATGCCACGACTTTTTTGCATGCATAGCTCCATGCACGCATGATCCCAGATGTTCGCTTAGCCGGAAAGCGCAGGTTTGATTGAAATAGCCACATCTGCAGCTGAAGATAAACGAACGCACCAAGCAGATCCTATCAGCCACGACCATAGTGACCAGGGTGTTTGATCTTAGCCGATTGCGCACCACTCGCGAGACTTTGATTCGATACCTCTCTTCCTTTCCCCAGATTCCACGGCCGTCTCTGGGCCCAGGCCTCTTGGACTTGTTCCCCTGCATTGCCAGAATGCAGCTTGCGAGTACAAAGCACATTGCGTCGGTCGAGCTAGCTTTGTACTCAACGAGCTGAAATCTAGACTCTTGCAGCGCATATGTTGCCTCTGTTTCTGGTATAGTGAGGATCGGGATCCTTTCCGAGATGTACCCAAATTTAATGTCTCTAGTTACCTTTCGGACAACAGCGAACACGACAGGTTTCAAGGGTTACCAAGCCCTTGCGATACAGGCAGAAAGGTGATCCTTCTTTATCGTGGCCCAATAACAGGCTCCAGGTGGCATTCCTGCCCGTTGTGCGTGACCGAAATCGATCTACCAAGGCTGGCGTACTTGAAGTCACTCGATACCAGATGTGCAGATTGAGGTGTGCGTTGGGCTACCATTCAGCTGAATCCTTGGAATATGTCGTGTCACTCGATTCAATGGTAATGCACCATACCTTTTACGGGTGAGTCGGGAGTGTATGGTTCTACGACATCTGTAGCAAACCTTGCGAAAACCACATGTGAAATTTTCAACATCATCTAAATTACGAGAATGACTTTATACAGAGGCGAAAACACCAAAAGACAATAACTTTTTCTACAAGGAATCAACATGTATGCGCCATTTTATGACATGGATAAACCGAGGTCCTTCAACTTGGGCCCCTCTCTACCAGCACACCCGCCGACGACCTTTTCTGGAACACTGCGTCTCTCCACACATGCGCCATCGGACCCTTCATGCCCAACCTGTGCAGCTGGCACGATCTGGCTGAAGACGCAACCCCCCAGTCGTGCTGTGGCGCTATGCCAAACACGGAAAACCTTGTACTTTACCCAGATTGCGGACCCCCCGTATCTACGGCCTCGACCAGCCAGTCACCTACCTGCCACACAAGGGCAAGTGAAGTGTGCGCGCCAGAACGAAAAAAGGGGTCTAAAGTTTGGTTCATATCATGTGTATAAATTGCACTACATGCCGACGTTGCCATGTCGATCCCCTCGTGCCACGCCCTAGAGTCTACTTGATAAAGCAGGTATAAGACAGTGGTTATATTCTTCCTCTTCGTGCAAGCGAGACCCTTACCCTACCCATCGGTTTTCCCCACTGTTTGACACCAAAAGCAAACTACGAGAGAAGGAAGACCATTCAACTAGGGAAACATGCAGTACAGACTAGTATCCGTCGTGACGGCCGGCGTGCTGGTAGCCATTACTGGCGCCGCACCCATCCCTTCGTCCGAGGTACGTAATCCCTAACCATACAATACCTACTTGCACTCCTCAAAACCAACTAACCCCACTCCTCCAGACCGTCACACAGCCCGCCGATACGATTGAGCTCGGCAAGCCCTCGACAGTAATCACCTGGGGAAAGCGTGACAACAACACCCCCAACCCAGACGACATCCAGCTCGGCAAGCCTTCCACAGTAATTACCTGGGGCAAGCGCGATAGCGGAAATTCTAACCCCGACGACATCCAGCTTGGTAAGCCCTCAACAGTAATCACGTGGGGCAAGCGCGACACCGACGTCCCCAACCCAGACGACGTTCAAATCAGCCCACCAACCAGCGAAATCATCTGGAGCAAGGACAAGAAACGCGGTGACGACACCACCACCAACCCAGATGACATCCAAATCGGACCTCCCAGCAGCGAAATCATCTGGTCCAAGCGCGACTCCACTACTCCCACCAACCCCGATACCATTGAGCTGGCGCCTCCCAGCACGGAAATCACCTGGGGAAAGAAGAGGGATGCAGCTTCTAGCGAGCCCAAGGATGATATTCAGCTTGGTAAGCCCAGCACGGTGATTACGTGGGGAAAGCGCGAGGAGGCGGCCAAGCCAAAGGATAGCTTTACGCTGGGTAAGCCGTCGACGGTTGTGACGTGGTCTTGAAAGGACTGTTTTGGATTTTCCCATTTGTTAGTCTTGAGATGAATTGGGTTTCTGTGGCGGGTACTTTGTATATTGTTTGATGGGTTGGTTTTAAAAGAGAATATATATTGACTACTTCGCGGTACCCTATATTTACATTGCGATTGAATCTTGATTTGTGATGTTGATGTTCAAGTCACGCGTTAGTTGTTGAACCATCGAACCATGGAGTGAGGAACACGAGGGACACAGACGTCAAAAAGAGTCACAACATAGGCAATGTGCAATACCAATCATAATAAGTAAACCTGTTGCATTCATTCTCTGGCAAAGCTAAAGGATATCCCGCTCCCTCTACCGCCTCTGCTGATAACAGACAGACCGGCAGACAGGACAATTTTGATCACAACCCTTTTTCCTCCCGCCTCACGCGACTACACTGCTGAGGAATGCCCATTTATCATCCACCGAATGCAGGAAACCAGGAATACGAGAGAAGGAAAGAAATAATATTGTTAAAAAATGAAGAACATGAAGTGAATAAATGATGCCAAAGCGCATGTTTGAAGAAGAGTAATCGACGAAGAGAAAGACCACAATCCCTATCAACAATGCCAAGGCAAGCACAGAAACCCCCCAAAAGCAAAGCAAGAATACAAAACCACGCAGCATACCAGTTTCCACAAAGAACATACATCTTTGTAGAAACTGATATGCTGTGATAACAAAAAGAAGAAAAAACAAAGTAGATAGAAGAAGTGAATAAGAAAATAGTAAAGAAGTTTTTTTATACGAAAGGGTATCGACATTTCCGCCGCGAAGCGTATGGGTTCTTTCCAGAGTTCAGATTCACGTCTTTCAAAATTAAAAGATGAACTTGACATGATAAAAACCCGCTAAATGATACTGAAGAAGGAAAACATAACAGGAAGAAAACAGCAATGCTATACGCTTAGTAAACATATCCAATGGCCTTCGGTTGCATGGTGAAGGCCCAGGAAACTGGAAGTAATGATGGTGCAGAATGCAAGGTCGTTAGGGTCGTTTCAGTTGTTACAACAAATGTGAAAAACGGATTTTGCAAACTCATCTTGATCCAATAAGCTTAGATCATGGGAGTTTCACCACCTTGGTAGACACCGGCTTGCAGTGTGTTGGGAGGCATGTTGGCGCGGAGCTCCTTGGGGTTCCTGTAGAAAGGCTGGTTGTGGTCCGAGGGAGGGATAACCTGCTCCATGGGCTGAGGATGAGGTGGTGGTGGTGGGGGCGGCGGGATCTGGTTCATGTACGAATCAGAGTGACCGCCGTCGGCAGGGGGAGAACGTGTGCCGCGTGGGAACGAGAATTCTGGCACGCTCTCATATGGAGAGACCTCAGCGCGAGTGATTGGCGATTTTGCGCGTTGAGGGCCACGGCTAGTGCTGCGCATGCGTTCAGTGACACGCTTGAAAGTCATGCCCAGGTTCTCGCTCACACTACCGCGCCCCCGTCGGTGACCGTGTGGGGAGCCAGCGGAAGCATTAGTGGGTGACATCTCCGTAGGCTTCTCGCTTGGGCTGTTGCCTTCAATGGCAATGTTGATCATGCCAATGCCGTTGCCTCCAATGTTTAGCGGCGGTGGCGGTGGTGGCGGGGGAGTTGCCAAGTGCTGAAGCTGAGACAGTAGAGGAGGCGCAGAGTCATCCTGTTCCAAGACTACGACTTGGCTTTCGTGAATCGTCTCGGCAATGCTGGCGGTGATGGGAGGTGGGCTATGGCGCTTGTAGTTGGTCTGAGGCAGAACTTCGGGCATTGTGTTTTGTCGAGAATGTCCGCGAGATCCACCCAGAGAAGGGCGTCGACCAATTGTAGGGTAGGTGGGGGAGTTGTGGGAGCTAGAAGGCTGCTGGATGTCCTGGGGAGGAGCCGACATTGAGCGCGGTGGCGAGATGGGCTGTCCGAAAGTAGTTGCAGGAAGAAGGGGACCAATATCGTCTTCCTTTGCACGTGAAGATTCATGCATTTGTTGCATGTCGTTGGGAATACTTGGTACAGCAGGAATATCGTCTTCCTGGTTTGGATCGGCAGTCATGTACCGAGGGTGACGCATGGCACGAGGATTTGCGGGTAGGCCAATGGGCACCGAAGGCGTAGAAGTTGGGCCAGCACCACCAGCCCTGTTGGTTGGCGAGTATCGCTTGGTCATTTCTGGATCCGCTGTGTGGCTTCTCTGGATGGGCTCTCTGTACATGGACATAGTGTTAAGCATATCGTCAGTGTTGGATCGCTCATGAGAAACTGGCCTGAAAGAGAGATCGCCAGGGTGAGGAATGATTGGAGCAGACGGTCGTCGAGCAAGCGACAGTCTGCGTTCTTCTAGCTCTCGGGCAGCCAGAGCCCTCTTTGACAACGCACCAGGGCGCATGCGTGAAGCACCTGAACGCCCAGAAGTTAGAGACTCGGGGGAGGCGTCTCGCGCATGGGCTCTGTTGCGGCTAGACTCTCTCAGAACCGGTGTAGGCTTTCGGCTCATAGATCGGTCTCGTGGAGCACGACGTTCAGAAGAAGGTTCACGACGGCTGCTTGCAGTACCTTCTGGACGACGGCTGCTGCTACGCTGGCGTGGGCGAGCAGGTTCAGGCTCGAGGGCTGCTTCAGATTCGTCCCGGTTCATGGGCTGAGGGGATACAGGCGAATGCTCTCCGCGAGTGGCGCTTCGGCCGCGATACTCTGCTGGACGACGGCTTGACGCTCGGCTGGCACCTTTGCTGCGGGCGCGTACTCCTCCTTCCGGCGACTCGGTACGGCGAGCTGCCGTCTTGGACGAAGACCTAGTCTTGCTTACTCCGTGACGAGCTCGACTCCTCGCAGTGCGAGTGCTGGCAACTGACTCGGTAACTACAGGAGAAACAATGCCCACCTTGTAGAACCTCTCGTCGTCAAAGTCGTCAGTATTGGTGCTAGCTTCTTTCTTGGTGGAGGAGTAAATGCCGGCATCTTCCGGAGACATGGGCACAGGAGATGAAGGAGATCGCTTAGCCGGGTGGATGTAGCGTACACCAGAGCGACCACGGCTTTGCGAATCGTCGCGGTTGCGGCTGCGTGTGCGCGCAGTACGTGAGGCAGACCTGTCTTCGTTTCTAGAGTTGGAGCGGTTCTGAGCGTAGTGGTTGGCCTCCTCAAGACTGCTAATGTACTGGTCGATGCTACGCGCCTTTGCGCTCTTGATGCTTGCACCGGTCAGCGGGGGGCTGAGTCTGTTTGTGTAGCCAGTCTCTGGGCCGTTCTCCACTACAGTCTCCTTCATATCCAGGTGAAGATCCTGGATGTTTCTACTCCTAGAGCTGGCGCGAGAGTCGCTGCGTTTCTCCTTGAGAGCGTCAAACACGCCGACGGCTGGCGAGGGCAGGTGATCGCTGGACTTTTCAGGGTTGAAGGTAGTTGCAGATAGAACAAAGTCCTTGGAACCACTCGTGGCTCGGCGTGTGGAGAATGGCAACGTCTCGGCTTCACGGCCAATGTTGTCGATGGCTGTCCTGGGATGAGACTCACCGCGCTGGCCACGATCGGGAATGGCCAACGAAGCAAGAGCCTCATTGTTTGTTGTACCTCGGCCAGTGTCCGATCGAGAGGGGTAACGCTTTCTGCTGTAAGAGCCTGGAGTAGCAGTGCGTGCTGAAGATGGTTCCCTAGATGCATCACGAGCAGAGCGTCCAAGCCAACCATGGGTGCCGACAGCAGGGCTAATAGCAGACTCTGCAATGGGCGTCACGCCAGCGTTCATGGGAGTCCTCTCATCCTCTTCCCGCACAATTTGCTGGGGTTGAGGGCCACGGGTGAAGTCAGTGACGAGCTTGAGCGAAGCCATCTTGGCTGCCACTCTGCTGCTGCCGACGCTTGGTGGTGACAAGGGCGGGCTCATTTGTGAGCCAAGCAGGGCTTGCTTCTGCGCAGAGAAGACGGCATCCTGAGCACGGGGCGAGAACCAGGGCTCAGTGGTTTCAAGACCCATGCAAGAGAAGCATCGAACTGCCAGTTCTGCTTTGCCGTGTCCTACAGCATACTCACCCCATTTTCGGACCAGGTAAGACTGCCTCTGCCAGTCGGTCGGGAACGTCAAGCACGTGAGCAGGATTGCCTCCATGTAGTACTTGCGAGACACGTAAACTTCGATGGCGTCATTGTACTCGCCCAAACCAAGGAAGATGGCGACTGCGGGATGAATGTCGCCCTTTTCCAGAAGACGCTGGACAAAGGCCTCGCCGACCTTTTTCTGTGAGCCGTGGCCCATGTTGCTCAGGGCCAACAGCATCCAGTCTGAGGAGGTCATCGACTCAGAGCCAACCATGGATGCCATGAGATCAGCACCAAGATCGCCTAGCCATTTTGAAAGAAGAACAGCTGCAGCTGAACCGGGTGGATGGCGTGCAACTGAAAACGTTAGCGTGGGCAATTACAAGATACCAAAAAATCTTACGTTCGTCCTGGACCAGCTCGTCAATGTCATTGTCCCAGCCAAAGACAACTTTGAGCATGTTGAGTCGGAGGTCATCTGGCGTGCGCTCGGGTCCGAGATCAGTAGGTCGGAAAGGCACATCACTAAGTCTGGCCTTGGTAAAGGGAAAGAGATCCATGTGTTGGTTCTTCTGAGTCTCTTCAGGGCTTCGTAGAACTTCCTTGCGTAGGTTCGACGTGGCGTACCGGGATGATGATGCAGTTGACGACAAGGACCGGATGGAGACACTCTCGCGGGTAGAAGTGCCTGCGAGAGAGGATGTGCCGGAGGAAAAGATAGTGCCAGAGCCACCGGAGCTCTTGGACCGTGTGGAGCGTTGAGAGCTGTGCGAAGGCCTATCGTAGCGGTAACGTGGAGCCCGGCCACTTCCAGATGATCTTGAGCTTTGGGAGCCTCGACTTGAAACGGGGCTCAGGGGTCCGACACGATCACGACGCTCCTCTTCCAACTGATCCATCTCTTGAGCAATCTTCTGCAGCGGTGACATGACGGCGGCGCCCTCATCCGCACTGCTCTCAGATTCGGCGAGTACTATTGGTAATGACTTTGCTGGAAGTGCGGTTAATGGGGTTTCCATTTGCTTCTTCTGTTCGTCCAAAGAGATAGGCGGCGACGGGGGAGTGTTGGCAGGCGCATGCTGGACGTTAGCTACCATGGTTGCTGGACCATTGCTAGGGTTAAGGTCGTATTGCTGGATGCTCGAGTTACGTCCGATAGTGAAAAGGGTGGCAGTGGGACCGTAGTTACAGATGGCGGCAACGTCGTGGGTCGTTGGTACCGTCTCGTATGATACTCTCTTGGTGCGTACGTCCCAGGCGCAGGTTTGGCTAGAGTGGCAGATGTCAGTGCATGGGGTGCTTGGAGTAGTCACATGATACATACCCTTCGGTGTACTGCACAATGCGGCCATTCTTTGACCACGCGAACCAGCAGGGACCAGGCTCCCGCTGCTCTTTCTGATTAAGAACGCGAATTACACATGGGCTGTCACCTGCATGGGGTGCTTTGGGAACGCTCCAGACGCGGAGATCGCCGTCAGATGTTTGAGCAGCCAGCATCTCTGACTTTTGCTTGGATGAGGAGCCATGCCAGGCGAGGCCAGCAACGGGAGAAGGGGCCCTGGGTGTGGTAAGGGTGTGAAGAATGGTAAAAGAAGGTTGCAGTGTTGCAATCAATATGGAGCCATTGAGGTAGCTGTGTAACAGTCAGTGGGGCCGAGCTTCGGAGATGGGCGCGGGCTCGCCAGTACGCACCCAATGGCGAATGTTCTGCAGTCTGCAGCTGGTGCAAGTGCTGTGATGGGGTCAAAGATTGTTCTTGCCGAAAGGTGTTCGGAGGTGTTGGGCTCGAATAGGATGATGTTGCCCTGGGCATTACCTGGTTGACTAGTTAGCACCTTACCTGCAGCAGTGGGCGACTACTGCACCCCGCAACTTACCAAAAGCAACATTTCCATTCCTCATCCACGCCGCAACCCTGATTTGCTCGTACGACGCAAACCGAGCAAGCTCCTCGCCGGTCAGCAGGTCCCACACAATAGCGGTTGATCCGGCATCGTAGGATACGACGCAGCGGCCGGCTCCTCGTTCACTGATTGTGTCGACGGATATCCACGAGACGTCTTCGCGGTGTCGTTCGAATCGCCTCTCTACGGCCAGAGTATCGTGGTGCAGGCACAGGATTACATTGCGTTGTGCGTAGAGCAGGAAGGAGCCCGTGGCGGCACATGGCTCAAAGGCGAACTCATCTTGGCCGGGCGTCGGGGGCTTGAGCTTGACGTCGGCGGAGCGAACCGAATTACTTTTGAGAGAATTGGAATTGGCGCGCTGCCTCAGTCCAGTCGACATGGTGAGGGCTGGATCTATGGGGAAGGAATATGCTCGTCAGTCGGGTCGAGTCCGCAACGGCCCACGAAGCGCATTCCGCTCAGGAACAAGATGGGGGGGGCTTTGGGTGGTGGCAGACAGAAGAGCAGCAGAAGTAAGGAGGAAGAGTCGGGTCAGGGGAATTGCAACTCACTCACCAGAGAGCACAAGAGCGCGCTAAACAGCGATGCGCGGACAGCTCCACGGCGTCTGGACGAGGGTACCGTTTGGCCCCGCCCCGGTCGTGTGTACAAGGGTCCGAGTTGAGCGGTTAGACAAGGGTCGGCAAAGGCGTCAGCTGAAGAGGCGAAAACAGAGGGTGGCGGACGCTGGTTTGGTCGAGGGCAGCGGCGAGCAGGCGGCGGCGCAAGAGCAATGAATGGAGAGAGCGAGGGAGCGAGTTGTGCGTAGGAGTCTGGGTATCAGTAACGGCGCTTAGAGGCCGGGCGAGGGCGAGAGATATTTGCTCGAAATAGTAGACAGAGCATCGGTTGGTGCCGTGCTAGAGCAGCCAACCAAGGAGCCGGCGGAGCGGGCGCAGTTAGGCATAGACGAGGATTGGTGGATGGGCCCCATTCGCTCGCGGGCTGTGAAAAGACGACATTGGAGCATTTGGGGCAGCAAATGCTGGAATCCTGGGAGGCCAAGGTGGTGATGGCTCACGTTAGTGGTTAGGTTCGCGCCGGGCAGTGCCTGTGCGGACTAGACGGGCAGCCTCTCACAGCGTGCAGAGGGCAGGCACGACGGACGCGGTAGCGGGGGCGCCCAAGCCGCACCTCGAGCACGCGTCCTGATTGGCCGCACGCTGTGCCCTACCGCACGACCATCACACTTTCGCGCTGGGCGCCGGCCAATCAGCAGCCCATGTGAGCGCCCCCCATAAAAAGATCATCCTGCCGTACTCGAATCTGCGACCTGGGACGACTCGCTCCATATAAACGACCCTCTCTTTTCTACTTTCTGCCTTCTCCAGCACGCATTCATGGTCACGGGGGAGAGAGAGAGAGCTGGAGAAATGCGGTGAGCCCTCGCTGCTGCTGCTGCTGCCCAACCGTTCGCAGCGGGCGTATGCAACCAGTTGTCCGCCACGCACGCTCGTCAACGGCCTAGCAGCCAACGTGACCTGGCCGTGGCACCGTGCCTGAACCACCTGCGACCACCATGGGCCGTCCCGGCATGGGTACGCTATGTCCGGACTTCTACATGACAACCCATTACCGTGGTTCTCCCGACAATGACTCCTCGTTTTCTTCTTTCTTTGCATTGACACTGCTGTAACGTATTGCCATTCTCTCTACCTCTCCAGCCCAATGCATCCATCCATGCCCCCCATGCCCATGCTGCACAACATGTCCCATCCGTCACACGCAGCACAGGGAAACAACGTGCGCATCGCTAATCACACTCAAATCCTCGATCACCGTCCAAGCTCCCGTCGATCCAGCGCACGCCTGTGTGTCGTTTCCCCGGCCGGCCGTGATGTGATATAAACCACCGTCCGTTATGCACGCGAGCAAATAGTCGTTAGCTCAGGCCCCCCACCCGCGCTTCCGGAATGGGGGGGGGGAAGCAGGCAGGTCCATCATCATCATCAAGTGTTTGCATGCTTCTCGTCACATACCCGCACACCGTTGAGACCCTTTATTTTCTTCCTATCCATACGAAAATAGCTTCAAGTCAGGCACGCATACATGCAATCCTACCAGTCATATCCACTAGCTAGCAAAAAACTCCCCTGCTGCAAGCGCCCATGGTGCAACTCGTGACTTGCAAATAAAAAAAAAGGGACCCGAGAGGGGAGGGGAGGGAGAAAAAAAATACGAGAAAGCACACCCATGTCGCTCGTCTCCACATTCTTCACCGTCTAATAGTCACACTGCTGGCCACCAGGCCAAATCAGATAACAAACAATGACTACCACAACCCACGATTACGGAAATTAGCTATCTGGGGGGTGTGGGCTGGGCTGGGCTGCCGCGACAAAAGCGCTTATCGAGCGTGATACAAATGTAAAATGTCCGGGAAATAATTAAGGCGTACGTCATCGTCGTCGTGGTCACTGCTCTTGCCATGTATAAAAGGTCTGGTAGGTAGGTAGGTAGGTAGGTAGGTAGGTAGTCACCGCAATGGTACATGCACATACATGTACAGCAAGAGCGACCTGCCCGCTTCACCTCTTTTGCATGTGAATCCATATATATAAATATCCGGCGTCCGGCGCAGCAGCCCTATCACATCCATACATCCATACATCCATACATACATAGATGAAAAGGGAATCACGGCTATATTTACATACTTTGGTGTGCTCCCAAGAAAAACCCCGGCAGCTTCTTTTTTAAAGTTCATGGGATTTGACCTTTCTCGGCTAAAAGCTCAACTCAGCTACCACGCTTACACATGTATTACACACGGGGCGAGAGTTGGGTTTATTTTTAGCGCAGGATTGGCATCGTTGCGAGGTACTTGTATGTACCTTGACTTGTATGTATGTATGTACTTTGCCGTATACATACAACAACACAACGTCGTCGTCGTCGTCGTCGTCGTCGTCTTCTTCTTGTCTGTCGCATAAAAGAGAAACTCGAGGAATGCGAAAGGGACATTTCATTCTGTCTTGCACTCGCACCTGCACTGTCCTGGTCGTCCTACCATCGTCTGCGCGCATCCACATTTACACGTGCATGTGCATTGCATGTCTTGTACCTCGAGTACCATGTATCTCATGACCTCATGTACCTAGTTGTACATGCTACCAACTTTTTTTTTGTTTTTCCTCGCTTCACTCAATCCATCCATCCATCAATTCAACCCCTTGCATAAACATGAACGCCCGACCCCCATCCTCCGTTTCCCTTCTCGATCTTCCCCCGCCGCCGCCGCCCCCCACCCTCTTGTGTTTTCCCCCCATCCACATCTTCTGCCACCCACACACTTTATCCCGTCTCATCACATCTTATCCCGTCCGCACAACCCATGCCCATGCCCATGTCCATCTGCCGGTACTTTTTGAGTTTGCACGCCCACGCACGCGCGCGCGGGGAAGAGACGAGGTCGGTCAAGAGGGTCCAGACTTTTGCTGCTCATCTCACCTCGCCCAAAACCCAGTTTGTGTTACCCGTTCTTGGAAACCAAAAGCGCCACATGCCCTCAACAATGTCATTGAGATGCTGAATTCAGGGGAATGAGGCGTTTGTGCCATCACACAACATGACATTGCATGACATTGCATCGCGTCAGCATACATCTCGTCACATCACATCTTACACACTTCTTCTTCGGCTTTCTCTCCATTTCTACATCACGATATAGCAGGGTTTGGAAATTGATGTGATGGAAAAAAACTCGTCTCTCGAAGAGAGCGGTTGGTGATTTGCTAACTAAAAGTGAAGCGCCGTACTGAGGGGGCGGATGGGGGGTATCTAGATAATGCTAACTAAAGGTTGGTAGGGTGTAAGGTGGGGGTGTCTACATAGAAAGGAAGGTGCGACATGTGTTATGTGCGGGGTATCAAAAAAGAGTAATAAAAGCGAATACAAGCACAAACTCGAAACGCAAAAAATAAAAAAAAGAAGAAGAAGAAGATGCGAAACAAATCGCCTAGGCTAAGTCTCCCCCTGCCCTAAACCATGTTGTGAAGAGCGAAAGAAGGGGGTATCTAAAAATGCACGCCAGCTAACACGACACAAGAGCAAAAAAACAAAACGCCAGATGCAAATGCTCATGTTCCGTCACAATGCTTTCGTTCAAGTTCTATCCAATGAGAACTGCTTCTTTCATATCTCCTTACTGGCTTCACCGCAAGAAAGGTGCGGCGGTAGCGGGTTAGACCTTCTCTTTCTCTCGTCCAATCAGAGGCTGCACAAGTGCAGTCGGAAAAAGCACACCATGTCGTTGGCAATCTGACACGGTGGCGATGGTGTGACTCATCGTCGTGTTGATGCATCGCAAAAAAAGATGCACAGCCTACCGCGCTTCAGGCGGCACCCTTGGTGATTTGAGGGAATGAGTTATTTGACTCCCAAGGGTTTGATGAGGCTGCACGTGGGAAGGGCAGCTCATGTGACCAGCCCAGCTGGCCAGTGGCGGTAGCGCGCAGGCCGACGCGCGCGCGTGGCTGCGCGTGCCAATAATGACGTCGATGTTTGGCAAGCCGGCGCTGATAAACATGCGTCAGTCGTGCAAGACGATTGGATGTCAGTCATGACGACTTACAACGACAAGAGTGAGGTCGTGCAATAATAGTCATGATGAATCGATTTGCTCATTCGACCTGCTGCTCGGGCGACTCGGCGATGGGAGTCATGGGCTTCGAGGTGCGGCGCTGCTTGCGGCCGCTGCTGCTGCGGCGACGCTCGCTCTTGGGCTTCTTCTGAGCGTAGAGTGGAGGCAGGATGGGGAAAGCCTGAGCCATGGGGGGCACGCGGGGCGGTGCTGGAGCCTCCTCGAGGAGTGGGCAGGCGAAGTCGTCGTCAAAGTCCTCGCCAAAGAGGTCGGCATCGCTGATGTAGGAGGAAGGTGCGCTGCGGTGGTCGAGCGAGGGACCGGTTGGCCATGATGGGTAAGCGCACGAGGAGCCACGAGACGAGCACTCTGTGGAGTAGTTGCTGTAGAGGGAGTTTGTGGGCGACGACATGTTTCGGGGCGAGATGCTGATGGGAATGGACTTGGAGGGCGAGGAGCCTGGGGATGTTTCGAAATGCATCTTGGATGTTGTGTGGATGGTGTGTAGTATAAGTGGGTTGTGTGTGTGCAGGCTGGTTGGCTGATGGGAGGATATGTGTAGCAGTGGTGGTCGGGGTGTTGTAGAGGTAGTGTACGGGGTGGGTCTTGTGTATATAGAGACTTGCGGGCACTTTCGGCACTAGGTGTTTACGCTGGTTTTCGTGAATTTTTCGTCGCGGCTAGAGTAGCGGCAACTGGACCGAGGCGCGGAGCTTGGAAGCGGGCTGATGATGTATGACGCCGATGTGGATAGGGAGCGCCAGGGGGGTCGGGACTAGCTCGGTAGCGCCGGGGCTTGGATGCGGGCTTGCAAAAGCGAATAGGGAAATCTGTGATGTGGCAACCTGGGACCCGACACGAGGAGCGGGTGGGACGGTGGGCGTGTTAAATACAAGACGTGCTGGGATGGGGTGGCACGCTCGAGCGGGCGGAAGGGTCAGGCGTTCGAGTCAGCGACGAGTGATTTTGAAAGGGCAAGAGGCCTGGAGCGAAGATCAGATGTCGGGCTGGGACATGGGGGGACAGGCGGAACGCTTGTTCCATATATCTCTTCCGTCGAGAGTTTGTTCTCGACGCCTCGCTCCGGACCGCAATGAAACGCCTGTATTGGGGCGCTTTGTGATTTGCCTTTGGGCACGAGTCGGTGAGCGACCGCTCTTTGCAGGGCGCGCGCTGTGGTTGGCGGAACCGGCGCAGCTCAGACCGCCCCTTTGCACAGGCTGCCCTTTTCAGGCTACCTCTACCGTAAGCCCCGTCGTGTGTGCACCCGCACCAGCACCAGCACGAGCACGCAACCACAACGCCCCGGCCGCCGGGACAAGACAGGACAGGACAGGGCGGCGATCCAGCACGCAGCCTGCAGTCATGCTGAATACCTAGGCCGCTGCAGTCACAGTCGCGGCGGTGGCGGCGGCGGCGGCGGCCTATTCCAGGTAACCCCCCCTTTATTGGGGCCTGAAAAAGCAGCCTGTTGCTGTAGCGGTGCCGGCCCTGGTGCTGGTGCTGGCTGTCTGTGTGACAATGACAGCGGAAACATGGCCTGCGACTCAGCACCCACGCCACGCCCGGCTCCTCGCGAGAAAGGGTGTCGACAGCTTCCGGATAAGATTTGCTGCATTGCCGCATGCAGTAAGCGCACTGTCAGAGGATCATCTCGGGGATGGCAGAAAGGGTCCCTTTTTGCTCGCTGCTCCCCACGCCTTCACCCGGCGGCTTCAGCCATCCGCAAAAGGAAGTGTACACGCACACGCCCCCGGCTGCCAGTCCGCTTCTCCGGCCAGCCCATGTGCCGGGCGATGGCGTGCATCCTTTGGCCCTCCCACTACCACTACGGCTACTACCTCCTGCTGCTGCTGCTGCTGCTGCCCAAGGCTGGCTGCCTACCTACCTGCCCGCCCGCCCTTGGTGACTCAGGCCGGCTTGGGCTGCCTTGTGTGCGACTGGGCCCGTTTGGCCATGTGCTAGCCACCCACCCACACGCAACCAGCGAAACCACTCCGCCGCACAAAGCTTCTCCATGTCTCAAAGGGACCCCCTCGGACTGGAGTCGCCCGCCGGCTGACTCGACCCTCTCTACTAGTCTTGCCATGACATGCATCCGACAGCGACCAGGCCCCTCGGCCCTCAGGGTCCAAGATGACCTAGCAGTGCCTCGGGCCCAATTTCGATAGACATGGTACATAGACACCTACCACTTACATGTGTAGCAGCGGAAGAATCCATCCCGGCCCGACATGTCGACATTATCTACTACTCCATACATACACATGCCTGTCTCCGCCCTGCTGCTAAGCCGCCGACATGTGTCAGCCGCCGTGAGCGCTGGCTCAAAGCGCTGGCTTGGTCTGGTTGCATGTCGCGCGGGGGGTCCGCGGGGGGTTCGCTGGGGGTTCGCTGGTGGCTCGCATCCGCATCCGCAGCGGATCCGGCGTGCAACCAGCCACGAGCCAGAAAACCTTCAAGGAATTGTCATACCACTGCTTACGGCTGACCTGCATCGCTCGGGAGGCTGAGAAGATTTGTGTAATGCCCGCGTCGCATGCCGTCAGCGGAGCAGCCCCTTGGGGGAGGGTTTTGCGTCATTTGCACCGCGTTCCAGACGGAAGGATAGACGCAGTACGGCCGCCGGCCTGACTGTGTGCCACAGACGAGCAATCAGTCATCCAGGCTGTGACATCCCAAGGCACAAGCTGCAATCAAGTTGCGGCATGTCGTTGCTGAGTCGACGGTTGCGGTATATGCACACAATGCAATAGGCCCAAGGCCCGTTTCGCCTATATATACGCATGTACATGTGGTTCATGGCGGCCGCGTGGAGCCTGGGGGGCGTCTGGTGGTGCGTGCCCGCGCAAATCTGGGGATCGTGAACATGAACCCGCCCATGGAAGCCGGAGAAGCTTCGATGCTTGCACGCGCTGCCCACCGAACCGCCGCTAACACGCTTGCGCTCCCAGCTCCCCAGCGCCCACGCGCGCATCCACGCTCGGGCGCCCTCGCGTCGAGCACCACTACGGGTTGCGCAACGTGTGCAAGACAGCCGAGGCCAGTCGTCGTTGGCCTGAAACCCGGGGATTCGCCGTGCATCTGCTGCACAGAATGCGGCGACTATGTTTGGAAGGTTTGGGTCGGCCAGCACAAAGTTTGTCTCCCTCGACCCCCGGAACAATGGCTCCGTTTCGAGAGGCGCCCGTACGCCCGCCGGATCCGCGAAGGGCATGCAGGGTCTGCCACCACGCGAGCGCGCACAGCAACTTTGCCGCGGTCCCAGGTCGGTCCCCTTATCATCATCATCGGCACCCGCACCAGCAACCAGTATCTCATATCTGTCATGTTGCACATGCAAATGACGTCGCCGCGTCGGGACGCTGCAACGAGCCGCAAGCCGACCGATGTAGCTCCGTGCAGCTGAACAGGCAGCCCGTGTTCTGGAGGAATTCTCTGCTGCCAGACCAGCACCATCGCAAGCGTATCCGCACTCCACCCCACCGCGCCAGAGGGCAACAGTGGAGTAGCGGTGCATCATTGTGCGCCCGCCCTAGAAGCTTTTTGTTCCAAGCCGGCGCGCACAGTGGGCCTGCGATAAGACCCTTGGGCGCGCTGGGAAAAACGTGACTCCGCTGTGGGCGCGCCAAGCTCCGATAGCCTCCGGTCTGTTTTCGTTGGCCAGGCCGGCTACTCATGCATACACTGCACTGAGTGGCTGTGAGGGCTGGCGAAAACCGGCCGGGTGCTGTGGCTGTGGAGCTGCTGTGGCAGCCTCAGTTCATGCACATACTCACCATCTCCGCCCTGGTGGAGACGCGCGCAATAAATGCCTCGCGTACGAGGTGCAAGCGCCTGAAGCACCATAATTCATTTCAGAAATTTCTTCTGGCGCTGCCATGTTAATTTTTTTCATGCGCCAAAAGGAAGCGTGTCCCGGGCATTGATGAGCACCCGCCGCTTCAGGCAAGTTGCCATTGCCGCAACGGGTAAATCCACGCGGCCCATATCGACTTGCCTGACTGGGAAGCACAACCGCCGCATGCATATGGATGCGCGCGCGAGCACCGTGGGTGAACATGACAGCCCAGACCGCGGCGTGGTCACGACGGCCCTGCTCTGGCTCCATCAGCCGTGCCGCGCACCAAGGCCATGGCCAAAATTCTTCCGTTGTTCTCAAGCAGAGCGGAGCGACTGTCATTTTCCGGTGGCTGTATGCGGAGAATTACCATCGTGAGGTTGGGGGGTCGGAGTATCTGCACGCATGAAACAAGCACTCCCAAACACCAATGAGCTCTGCCCCCGCCTCAGCCTTCTCCGCATGTGCTCTCCGCGTCGACTGACAGCTCTCTTGTGCGATATCGCTTTCATGTGAAGCGACCTGTCATCTACCGGAGCGGGGAAAGGACACATGACGGCCCTTTTGCACCTACCGTTCAGTAACACGACGGTTGCCGACTGATCTTCCCGCACCGCAGTCAGATGTCTCCAATATCGACCGAGAAACCCCACGACGCATGTCAGCCAAACCAGAAAATGCCCGCTTAGTCCAAACGGAGCTTTCAGCCTTGCACCACACTACACCTCGCTACACCACACTACAACCCACACCATCCTCCCACTACAGCCAGCTGCACCCAAGCGAGCAAAGGCGAACGCCCCAAGAACCCAACAACACCACCTCAACACCACGCAACCCACCACAGCGCTTATCGTAAACAAGAGCCGAAAAAAAAGAACGTTTGTATCGCCCCTCACCACGATCGTGCAGCATGCAAGCCAGGGAAAAAAAAAAGTGAAAAAAAAAACACATAGAAAACAGGAAAAAATGAAGTATAACCCCACTCCAGCATGCCTCGCAGCTTGCATGCCTTGCATGTGCATGCCAACGGGAATGGCGCTAGAGCGGTGAGTCACCGCCATGTTGTTGCAGCATTCAGGACCATTGTTTAGCGATCGGACTGTGTCGGGATCGATTGGGTGGCAGGCTATCTTGTTGAGTGTTTTGAAACCAAGGCCTCATGCACGTCGAGAGAAAAAGAGAGCGGCAGGCTCGGTTGTGAGTGCAAAACACACCCACTGACACCGACGGAGGCGGTACACCTACATACATACATACATGCAACTAGGCTAGGTGCGCAAGTGCCGATCCCTGGTACGACGGTGGTTGCAGTTGCATGTACATACAGAGAGTCGGTATGAGTTGTTTGGCGTGGCGGCCAGGGAGGTGAGGTGAGGACAAGACGAGGAGTCATAACTTTACCCTGTTCTTGCCACGTCTCTGAGTGCTCAGGACACTTGGTGTTTGTTTGGCGTGGTTACGGCGGGAAGACGATATTCACGTTCCCAAGACTTGCTATTCAGCTTACGGCAACAAAATAGTCAGGTAGATCGCCTGATCCCGTGACTTTGACATGCTTTGCATCCCACACCCCCCCATTTTGCAAACATGCCGCCAAGGCACTGGTTTCTGGTGTTTGTGTTTACTCGCTTAATCACAAACTCGCCTCCTCTTCGCTTTTTTCACGGGGGCCATGCTTTTGCACTCCAATCTCCCCCCCTCAATCTTTGTTTCGTCTTTTCTTCTTCCGTTCTTGCCGCCCTGTTCACATGTTTCCAAACACGTGCGTGCGCGCATGGCTGTGTGTATTTTGGGGGGGAGGGCCATGTGATGCACGAGGTCCCTCGGTCCTACCACTCACGTATGCTACCTGCACTAGGCGCAAATATAGTGAACCAAATTATTCCATATCGCTATCGCTCCGAGCATAGAGTAGCACTGAACAGATGATGCGACGGTCACGACAATGCACCGATGCTAATTTACACACACCGCCAACGGATGTGGCAGCATGGCATTTTGCTATCTCATGTTGCGTGCGCGTGCATCCACCTGTTGTGCTCGTGCCCGTGCTCGTGCCCGCCTAGTGCGGAGCAGAACAGTTGCATGTGCCCTTTCCTTCCTTCCGTTCCGTATCCGCCACCCCTTCCCTTCCTTTCCTCCCTTCCCCAAACAACCCGTGGCGCAAACTCCGTCTTACCTCGCTTCTGGTCGCCACGCCTCGGCTATCGCTTTGTGTATCCTATCCCATTACAAGCAAGCAAGCAATGCACAAGTCTGTCTAACGAAAAGCAAAAGACCGGATGCAAGAGTATACGAGGGCAGAAGCGGGGTGACCGGACAGAGAGGCCTCCACCACTCACCACTATCGTCTTTCTTTTCCCCAGACAGAGATAGCCCACACTTACACATGCGAGAAAAAGCCACCAGAGCTACGCCGCACCCAATCTCGTCGCCCATGTGCCGTCTTGCGCGGCGCTGAGTGGCTGAGCTTATGTGTACATGGGCGGCTTCGGGGGGAAACTCCGGGTGGCGTGGGGCTTTCCCATGTACATCTCCATCGGTGGTCTGTATACAAGTGGTGGCGCGGGGAAGCAGACTTCCATCGCGACCATGCACGTAAACGAGAGGGAGATTAGGCATGCAGGTGTATGGCTGACTGGGGGAAGGGGAAATGAGATTGCAAAAGGAAATATGTATGCACAAGTTGTGTGATTTGTGGTGGTGGTGGTGGTGATGGTGGCGGCGGGGAAAACGCTTCCCGCAAGCCTATTATAATGATATTATGCATGTCTATCGATATGTGTGTACACCCCTCATAAGCCATAAGCATATCTAGATCTAAACGGTGAAGACCACCCGCGAACGGTGTGCAGAGCAAGTGCCAGTTTGGCGAATCGTTTCACCATGTTTCCCTTTTGTTTTTTTGCAATGGGGAAATTGAGGGGTTTGCCTCTATCTTTCAGTTTTGGCGCATATGGATATGTATGTATGTGTGCAATGCAGCATCGCGGATGCGGGATGCTGATGCGAAAGGGGTGTGGGTGTGGGTGTGGGTGTGTGTATGTGAAGAGCAAGGCGAGGCGAGACGAGACGAGGCGAGATTACGGTGGTGCATTTTTTTTGTTGATGGCGCCGTGTATGTACGCGCAAGCTCGTACTTCTTCTCTCTCCCTCTCTCTCTCACACACACATCCGGTGTACAGAGTGCGATAAGGCGTGCAGTGCATATCATCACACACCGCGTATGCAAATGTGTGTGGGGGGTTAGTTACAAAACGAACATAGGTAAGAGCAGCGGGGTAAGACAGACTTGGTATCAACCCTCATTATCGAAGCCTAGAACAATAAAGGGAAAGGAAGAACAAAAACGCAATTATCAGTGGATCGCGTTCCGTGCCCTTCCTTTCTCCCTCATCTTTTTCTTCCTTCCACTTCCGAGTTTTTCCTTTCGTCTCCGCATCTTACCCCATCTTGGCTTTCTGTTACTAGCTTACTATACTATAGTGTCATCACTACATTCTTGATTGATTCCTTCATCTTCCGACGACGACGACAACAACAACAACAACAACAACAACAATGTAGATGTATTACCCCTTTTGGTCAGTTCCGTGTGGGGGGGAAGTGGGTGATCCTGGAGTGCAACGGGTTACCAGTTCTGGATTCCGGGGGATGCATGGGGGGTTCTTGGCTTTCGGGTTTGACAGAAGCGTTAAAAGAACCCACTACTACCACGACTACCCCCGTTTATGATGTACATCCATCTGGGGGAATCGGATTTTTCCCTTTTTGCCACTGCAGGCCCGCTGCCGCTTGCTAGGGGGGTCTTTTCTTCGGTCTCTTGGAGAGTTCGGGATCCGACATGGGGGAAGTGATGTTGTGCTTATGGGTGGGGAACAACAGACGTCATAGCGGGACGGCGCGGATTGGGCTTTATCTCGGTGAGTTTGTGGGGTTATGTACGATGGGAATTGCGGGAAACAAGTGCAAAGTGCAAAGATTGACGTTGGGGTTGGGGTCAAAGAAAAGGTTGATGGGGGGCCTGTTCGGTATGATTTCATGATGCAGCGGGTGAAGGATTGAGGGTCGTCGAGATGATGACATGAGAGCAAGGGGGAGGGAGAGTTTTTTTTTTCTCGTGGGAAGTTATGGCGAGATTAAGGGTCTTACTTATGATATCACTCATGATGATGAAAGAAAAAAAAGCTAATGTTTACACGGAAACAGCCAGAGTTGCAATGACAACATTGCCCAGACGCGGTGAGTACCGCTGAACTATGAGAGTGCGTACGTACGTACGTACGACGACGACGACGACGACGACGACGAAATCAAGTCCATCAAACCTCAGCACTAGCCTTCTCCCAATATCCCTCCCAGTTGTACTTGAGTACCTCGTTACCCCATGACGTCCATCCACTTACCAGGTAGCGAGAAAACACTTCGAGGGCACTATAGTCAGTCGGGTCAATCAAATAAGGTTCTAGCAGGTTCTTCAGACACGGCTTGCGCGAGTGTATGTCTGGCACAGCAGCAATAACCCTCCTCTTGACAACTGGCGCATGCACCATGGTTGTCCACGAGTTGGGCGCCGCACGACCCAGCAGCAAAATCTCATAGGGCTTACGCATAGCGTTGTCAATATCGAACATGGGCTCGCCCTTTGTTGTCGTCTTGACCCATATCCACTCCTCCATCAAGCCTACGTTCCACGTCTCAAACAGTCCGCCCGGACCGAGCACATGGTCTCGCAATGATGCCTTGTTGGTGATCCACACGCCGACCAGCGCATTGTGCTCAAGATACGTGTCAATGTCCATGCCCAGGAGCATCTTCTTGAGGTACGGCATGCCGCCGACCTGCTCGTACGCGCCCTTGCGCTTGGCCGAGCGATTGGGCCACGGGGGATCCAGCAGCACTAGGTCAAAATGTCGTGGTAGGGCATATTCGTCTGTAAGTTCACGAAATGAGCGTCGGAAAGCCTCCGATGCAGTTGAGTCGCTGAGAAATAGGGTCGCCCGAGGTGGTATCGTGAAACGATAGTCCTGACCCGACGCAGTGTTTTGGACAATGGTGGCCTTCAGTGAGTGGTGGTTGGGATTATGAAAGGTACATGTCCATGGTTCCGTCTGTGCTTCTTGTGCATTACTTTCAGTCTCACGTGCAGGGCCGTACGACAGCAGCCATTCGTGTGTCACTGCGGCCGGTTCTGCAGCCTCGGACGCCGCACCCAACGAGGCCATCATCTGTTGCAGATTAAATGCAGTATCGTCTCCCTTGGTCTGGCTCCAGGCGGCCCACTCGCGCATGCGTGACTCCAGCTCTTTTTCGGTGGGACCATCCAAGTCCATGGCTTGTTCCCCGCGTTTTGGCTGTTGGGCCATGAGCTTACGCTGCATGCACCATGGCCCTGAAACTTGAGCACGGATTTGAGCGAGGGCATGTTGGACGAGTGCTTTGTACTGCAGATCGTCATGGTCGCGTGAGTGTAAATTGTGCCTGGAAGGGTCCATTGCATGGCCGCGGGGACGGGGTAAACTAGTATTTGCATTCTGCTGCGAACTGTTGGGCTCCTGGGTTCTGGCCGCTTTGGGACCCGCTTTGTGTGCCTTGGGTCGAAAGTCGTCTTTGAGTTCAATGGGTGCTTCTAGCGGCGTAGTCGACAGTAGTGTGTCGGAGCGGTCGCCTTGGGCCGCGACAATGGAGGCCGGTATGTCGATCAATGTAATGTCTGCATCCGCGTTTTGGTAGATGATGGGGTTTGGGGCTGCCATGGTTTGCGGCAGGATTCACGAGATGAAGGTGGGAGCTAGGTGTTTGATATATGTGCCGTTGATTGATGTGCGTGTGTGAAAAAGGCAGCGCACAAAACAGACAAGGAAAACTTCTCCTACCAATGCTACGCCAGACAGCGTCTACGTCAGTGGCCCCTTTACACTGGGCTGTCGTGTTGATGCTCGCGACGTCTCGTCACGTGAGTGTCTATCGCGCTGGACGGCGTGTGTCTGGGGATATCCGCGTGGTGTTGGGAAACATATCCGATGTGGGATGGGTAGCGTCGGGTCGGCTCTGGTAGATTCGAGAGGTGGGCGTGCGGAACAGAAGACCCTGCCAGCCTCAGCCTCGGTAACGTCATTGACCGACCCCAACCATCATCCACACAACCACAGCCGCTTTCTAATCGACGCACACGCCCGCTGCGCCCACACCACGCCCACGCGACCTCTCCACGCCTCCACATCTGCCGTTTCCCTCTCGCCTACCCAATCCCTTTCTCTCCACAACACGCCCAGCCGCAAAAACCCCATGTCGCGATAGTCCCCTTTGCGCCACTTTGGAATGTCCACGGATCTCCTCCGCTATGACGGAAACAAAACAAACATCATGACAATGACTGCCGCGCAAACAAACCGCGCAAGCAACTTCATGCCCGGCCATGAGCCAGCCACACCAGGAAAACGAGAGGACCAGCGCGTAGACATGGCATCAGAAAGGAAGAAGACGGATAAGAAGAGTCCAGAGTACCTGATCAAGAGCGGCCTGGCTGGTGGCTTCGCGGGATGTGCTGTATGTTCAGCTCTGCAAGAACAGCGATGGTGACATTTGCTAACCTGAATATTTCAGGCCAAGACCGTCGTAGGCCCTCTCGACCGTGTCAAAATCCTCTTCCAAACCCGCAACCCCGAATTTGCAAAATACACGGGCTCGTGGGCGGGCTTCCCCTCGGCCATCCGCGACATCTACCACAACGCCGGAGTACGTGGTCTGTTCAAGGGCCACTCGGCAACCCTCCTTCGTATCTTTCCCTACGCCGGCGTCAAGTTCCTCGCCTACGAGCAAATACGGGCTCGCGTTATCAAGAACAAGGCACAAGAGACACCGGTCCGGCGGTTTGTGTCCGGAAGCTTAGCCGGTATGATGAGTGTCTTCCTGACTTACCCTCTCGAAGTCATCCGCGTGCGCCTCGCATTCGAGACCAGCGAGCAGTCGCGGAGCAGCCTGGTCACCATTGTCCGCAAAATCTACTCTGAACAAGCACCCAGGGTGCACCGCCCGGAAAACCCCATCGCAGCAACTGCCACCCAAGTCGTCGATACTGTCACCCCGCGCTCCGGTCTTCCAAACTTTTTCCGCGGTTTCACACCTACCTTGTTGGGTATGATTCCCTATGCCGGCGCCTCGTTCCTCGCACACGACCTCATGTCCGACGTCATGCGTATCCCTGTCCTCGCTCCCTACACCACACTACCCAACACCTCGCGTGAAGAAACCAGCACGACATCACACAAGCCCGCCCAACTGCGCTACTGGGCCGAGCTCACCACGGGTGGTATTGCAGGTTTCGTTTCGCAAACAGTCTCATACCCGCTGGAAGTCATTCGGCGGCGCATGCAAGTTGGAGGTGTGGTCGGTGACGGCCACCGACTGAGCATTCCAGAGGTGGCGCGCCGAATTTACCTCGAGAGGGGGTACAAGGGATTTTTCGTTGGCTTGTCAATTGGATACGTCAAGGTGATACCTATGGCTGCAGTGAGCTTTTATGCATATGAACGGGGTAAGTATTACTTGGGTATATAAATTTCATGCGCATGGGACAGGAAACGGATATCACACATGTTTTTTTCTCCAATTTTTTTGTTTTCCGAGAACAGGGGGTGATGAGACGAATACCCTGCAGCACACACACGACAGTACAGTGTTGTACGAGAATGTCATTTGGATAAGAGAGAGATATGAATGAGTGAGGGGAGCAACAATACCCTGAACCTGAAAGAATTAAACACAGCAAATGAATCAATCACATGAATACAAACATGAGTGATACACAAAACCATCTTCTTTCTTTCCGTTTTCACAGTCATCATTTCGAGATTTGTGGGCTTCTAGTTTATGAGTAGTTATATTCACTAAATTAAATACAATAGTATGGTATAGACTACAACTATGAATAATTACATTTTCAGAGGTCTTTGTATTATGAATGAACTCGATAAATAGTAGAAGCACATCACCTTCATCATTGCCTTGATAAATCCAATATCATCTTGACTTTGTGTACAGGAAATTACTTTTCCAATATTCTGACACAATATCAAATTTAATCTTCATAAAACAACAATAGCATATATCGCTATTCTTACAACAGCAAACAAGAACAAACAAGACGAAACGAAACGAGATAAAATGCATTTAGTTGTTTACACATGATTTCAAAAGCCTACTTCATCGTATCTACCAACTCGCGATAAATCCTCTTGAGCTCCCGCACATCGCCCTCGAGCTCCTCCACCCTCTCCGTCTTCTCGCCCAGCATCTCGAGCGCCGTAAACTCGCGATTTTCCATTTCGGATAACCTTTTCTCCAGGTCTGCCACTTTTTCCCCTTGTTTCCGTGCATCGTCGACTTCACGCATGAGCTTGACCACTTCCTCGCGGGCTTCGTCACGCTGGGCTGTTAGTCGCGCCAGTTCTTCCTTGTGCGTGGCTTTTTCTGATTCGAGGCGGCGCACAGCAGCACTCATGCGCTCGACGAGTTGCACAGAAGGGCCTGCGCCAACCGTCGAGACACTAATCATGTCGTTGATGGTGCGATGGGGTGACGACGTCGTGTCAAATGGGTCGTTATCAGCGTCGAGCGCGTGGATGGATGGTGTCTCCATGGCTGCAAGGCCGTTGGAGTTTGACATGCTCGACGGTATCGAGTTTTGTCTTTGAGGCGTTCCAATCTCGGGCGTGCGAACCTTTGACGTGGATTTGGGTGCACGCGAGTTGGATGGTCGCCGTGAGGCATCGTCCCACATGCGGTCTATGGGCGAGAACATGGCGTCCACGCCGCTGGATGGGGTTCGTGGATTGGGTCTTCGCGTGTATATACCCAATGGGTCAGGCGAATGTTTCCGCTGAGCTATTGAAGGCGAGTCTGTTCGCAGATGCAGACCGTCCCCAGCTAGAGATGGCGTCTGCGACTCGACTTTCCACTTGCTCCTTTCCTCGTCAAGCCGTTGTTGAAGCTCGGCTTCCCAAATCTTCTTCTCCTTGTCTAAGTCAGCTCGGGCATCTTGCGCAGCAGTCTCTGCTTGGGTAAGCTTGGCTTGCAGCTTTTGGGCTGCAGCGCGTTGCTCGTTCAGATCCTGCTCTAGAGTTCGCGCTCGCTCGTTGATGTTCTCGAGCTCGTCTTCCAACCGACGTGCTTTTGAATTGGCTTCTCTGGCTTTGCGTCTCACTTCAGACTCTCGTTTTGCCGTCTCGTCGCGGTCCTTTTCAAGCGCCGCAACACGAGACGTCAAAGTCGTCTCAATGCCCTGCCAGTTCTCCGAGGCAAGCGAGTACTGTGTCTGCAACGTCTCAATCTGGCGGAGAAGTTTGGCCTGGGAGTCACCAGTGGCTGACGAAGAGGCTTCCTCTGTCCGGCTACGCAGTAGTTCCAGCTTGGACTCGAGGTTCTAAGACTGTTTAGTATGGATCTGCATGTGATAACAAAGGAAACTTACTGCAATCTCACCGCGCAGCTCAAGCTCGGTGACCTTTGCTTTTTCCTGTTGACTTTTGGCTTCATCTCTGGCTGCTTGAAGTTCTCTCTTGGCCCGATCTTCTGCAAGCTTCTTTTCTATGCGGATATTCTCAATATCTTCCTTGAGTGATGCGGTGGCCCTCTTTTCCGCCTCGAGTGCTCCAGATTGGACTCTCTTTTCGGCATCTTCAGCACGTGACAGGGCGTCGTTTAATTGCTTTCGAAGTTCTGATATTGTCAGGCCTGCCTCTTCACGTTCTGCCCTGATGGTCTCAATATCTTTTTCAATCTTGCCAACAATTTTTAGCTTTTCCTGCGCAGACTTTTCGGCGGCTTCGGCACGACGTGCTCGTTCCGACTGCTCCGTGATGCTCTTTTCGGCCTTTGTTAACCGTTGCTTTAGCATTGTAATCTCTTTGTCTTGCTCCTGAACCTTGGCGCGCATCTTCTTGATGGTGGTCATGTGCTTCATCTCCGTCTTTGACAGTTTTTGGCCTTCGTCCATGAGTGCGGCAATCTGCGCGTCCTTTTCCGCCAGTTTCTTGTCTGTCGGCGTCGCTTCTGCATCTGAGGAAGCGGCCTTTGCAGATGCAGCCAGCTGCTCTGAAAGGTACGTGAGCTTGGATTGGAGGGCATCGATGCGTTCGAGATGTGAGTTGAGCTCTTCGCGGTTTTCACGGACCGTCTCCTCATACGTATTCTGCAATAGCGCCAACTCAGCCTGTACTTCTTCGGGATCTCTGGACTCGGCGGAGGGCGTGGGGGCGATGGCATCAATAGATGGGCGGGAGGGATCGCTGTCGATGGACTGGCGCGGGGAAGGGCTTTGTGGGGTGACGATGGCGGGTATCGAGGAGGGCATGGACATGGAAGGCACGGGTGTAGAGGCCGGCTGTTCCACGACCAGAGGCGCAACGGACGGCGACGGCAGTGGTGTCTCTGAGGGTTTGTCGTCGCCGCCCTTGGTCTCTTCGGCCTTGTCGCCTCCATCTTCCTTTGCGGCTGGTGTTGCTTCTTCTTCTGCTGCTGCTGCTGCTACGGGCTCTGAGACCTTGGAGTCTATGCTCGTCCTGCCCGCATCCGTGGCCGCGGCTACGGCTGTAGTGCGTAGTGCTGGGCTCGCTGGGCGCGATCCGAGATCGGATGAGGCCCTCGACTCTGGGCGCTCGCTTCCCTTGTTGACGGCCTTTGCGAGGCGATCCTGGAGGCGCGAGTTTGGGCGGCTTCGAGACTGGTTCCGCGAGGCTTCTGGGCCGTTAGCATCCGCACAGTTGGCTGCCACCTCGGCCTCTCAGGCTACCCACCGGGTTCTACTGCAAGCTTCTTGTCCGCTGGCGCCGTCTTGTCTGTACTCTCAGTCTTGGTTGCCGCATCGGCGGGCGCTGGCTTGGTCGAGCCATCTTCGGCAAGGATGGTGTCGAGCCGCGACTCGAGGCCAGAGAGGGCGTTGTTCCACCAGCCCTTGCCGCTCATGATGGTTGCAGGCTCAGCAGCTCTTTCTTTTTACACCGGGGAGGTTCACCGTGCGCTCGTCGGCTGCCCGTCTCTGCGCATTGCTCAATTGTGCAAAAAGAGGCCAGGCTGTTCGTTAGACGTGGTACGCGGTCAGCCAAGGCGTCGCGGGGAGTCGCAGTGTGCGGCCGTTGCCAACAACAACGCGGCAACAAAGTTTAATGCATCCACTGGGATGTTCGAGAGGCGGCCCGGCTGCAAGACGAGTAGCGGTTTAAGACTCGGGCCCTCGTGCGGACAGCAGCGTGTCCCAATGGCCGTGTGCAGTCTCTGGTGATGCTGCACGGCGGAGCCTACCATCGTCATGCCCGCCGTTGGAGCGCCAATCACACGCCCATCTCATTGGCCCGCCTCACGCGACGCGGCGCTGACGCAACCTCTGCTCGGCCATGAGTTCCGTCCACCCCTGGTGCTACGGGTTATCTCCAATACCGAGCTGCGACTACATGCCGACTGCCGCTGTGCTGTGCTGTACTATACTGCTGTATGTACTATCTTTTTTTTTGACAAACAATTCAAAATATACTCGATTTCAATGATGGCTACTTCATGCGAACTAGTCGTCTTAGTGGCACATATCCACCACGCCTGCCGTCTCTGACGACGTCAGCATTCTTCTTTTGCTTTTGCCATGCATTCTCTAACAAGTACAAAGCCCGCCCGGCCTCGTCCAATCTCACCTACAACCTCATGTCCAAAGCCCTCAACATGACTCGTGCAGTAAGTGCTTTCCATAAACTTCAAATCTCCTTCATCGCTGCCTCCCAGCCAATCCTTCCGTCCACTGCTACATTCCAAGTCAATCTTCATTTTAGCCCGATATATTCGAAACACTCACATTCCTAGGCAGTCGGACAAATGTGTTCCACGGCCTCCATGGCCCGGAACCTGACACAGGCCCAATCTCTCTGCCGCAAAGCCCACGAAGCCGGCGCAAAAGCCCTCTTCCTCCCAGAGGTAGTCTCCCCTCCATTCACTCACGTGACCGTGGCCAACGTCCCACCTAGGCAGCAGACTACATCACTACCTCTGGCGGCCTGAAACTATGCAAGCCCGTCACGAGCTCTGAATTCGTCCTTGGTCTACAAGATTCTGCCAAGCAGTACAACCTGGCCATATCTGTCGGCATCCACGAGCCCACGTCTGACGGCCAAAAGGTCAAAAACACCCTAATCTGGATCACTCCCCAAGGAGAAATTGCCCACCGCTACCAGAAACTGCACCTGTTCGACATGGATGTCAAGGACGGCCCGCAGATGAAGGAGTCGGACGGCGTCGAGCGTGGTGTCCATCTCGGCGATCCGTTTGACAGCCCCGTCGGCAGAATCGGCATGCAGATATGCTTTGACTTGCGGTTTCCCGAGCCGGGACTTGCACTAAGGAGGAGAGGTGCCCAAGTAATTTTGTATCCTGCGGCGTTTACCACACCCACTGGCAAAGCAGGGCACTGGGAGATATTGCTTCGCGCCCGCGCCATTGAGACTCAGAGTTATGTCATTGCCGCTGCCCAGGTAGGCGTACACGATGACGAGGGCAAGAGGCGGAGTTACGGACACAGCATGATTGTTGATCCATGGGGCAAGATTGTAGCCGAGCTTGGGGGCGACGAGGGCGAAGACGGAAAGTGGAAGGATGAAGGCGAAATTGCAGTTGCAGAGTTGGATCTCGACTATGTCGAGAATCTGAGGAAAGATGTGCCCATGACGAGACGAACGGATGTCTATGCAGATATTTCATGAATTTCGTAAAATTTCATCTTTATACCATTCGCAGGCGGATATGCCAGACGAGGCTGATCCCCACATAGGGGAAGTTGTTAATACATGTCGGGCATACAAATAGAACACCAACCGCTTCAACGAGGACAAACTCAAACGCTCACAAAACCTTCAGTCACTTCACTCGTCAAGGTCCCCCAAATCCTTTCCCTCCAACAGCCGTTCCTTGCCAGCTAAACTCAGCCACGCCAACGAGTGCTCTACACTCTCAAGTTCCTGCTCAACCCTCTGCCTCACATCCCGCACCTCACACTTGCTTACTTCAGCCAAGCGCTCCAGCAACGCCGTAAACAAACTCTTATCGCACCCCGTCTTCTTTTGCGGACCCTGCGTCCTCGGCGGCTCAAACTCGCCTTTACCCGTGCCCCAACACGGCCAATCCCAATCATGCGTCCCGTACTCATGGTAGAAATTCAGTAACGTAGTTTCGCAATCCGAGCTATCGTGATGCAGCAGCGTGTCGGAAATAAAATCGGGACCGATACTTAGGGTGGCCTCTGCGAAACAGAATTCTAGTTCGCTGCGTAGCTCGACTTGGTTGGCGTCCATGAAGCGTCCGTACGTGCGCTGGTTGATCCAGCCTGAGCCGTGGTATCGCGCCGAGAGTGTTGAGTGGTGTAGAACGAGGTATATGGCTGCTAGGGGGTCTCTGTGTAAGGACTTGATATACTCTAGTTTTCCCGCATGTGTTTCTATGGTTTTCTCGTTAATGATATTCCTTCATTAAGACTCAAAAACTAACCAATCGAAGATATCCGGTAGAGTAGTAATAAACCCGCATTCGCGAGTGAGATATTGTGGCGCAGGACAGCATTGAAATTGTGTTCAGAGCACAGTGCATCCATGACATCGTCTACAATGTCGTAGCTGCGGACGCAGTCGGCCAGCCAATCTACGTTGAGCTCGCCTTCGCACGGAAAGTCGGTTTCGGCATGGCGCAGCTCTTTCCGCATAAAGCAGTTTGTAATGGAGCGTTCGTAGTTGCAGAACAGCGCGCGGAGCCGTGGGTGCGCGCTGCGGATGGCGGTGATGAGAGCGCCGTCGTGGAAGGGGAGATGCTGTATCGTTTTTAAAACGAGCTCTGGAGGGATCCGTGGTGAGACTAGGAAGTTGAAGTACATGGATGGATCTGTTATAGCGGCCATTTTCAACCCTTTGGCCTAGGTTGATCCCGATTTAACGATAGTAATATAGTTTTTGTATGCGGAATGCGCAGGTAGTAGTAAAGAACGGTGGGTAGAATGAAGTTGATGTAGCGCGCGACTTTACTGAATACCTCGAGGGTAAGAGCAGATCGGTAACCAGTCCTTTCTTATTTGGAGACGGCTGATAGGCGCATAACTTGTTCGCAGATACATGGGCATGTAGCTATATACTCGGCCTGTGAAGACCGTGATGGATGACATTGGGCACCATGATGGCGGGTCGCTCTCACGATAACATGCGCCGGTCACAGGGACGATAGCATGATGTCAGTCGGCAATCAATGTGAATATTTGCGAACGGTTGTCGCGCGCTTGCCCATACACCATGTCCAAGGCAAAGCTCGTTCGCGCCCGTGCAGCGCATGTCAGAGCGCTCACAGTTTGGAGCATTGATAGCAGACGGGTTGTTGCAGACGCCCGCTAGGGCCTGGCTGACGAAATGTCCATGGACATGCGGGCGGCGGCTAATGCAGACAAGAGGGCGATGGCGCAATATTAGGACCGAAATATAGAACAGGCGGGGGCGGGGGTCACGGTAGATGAAGGGGAGATGCTCGAGCTCGCGTGCCAAGGCCCTCTGCCACCAGCCCCTCGTCATAGCACAGCACTCAAAGGTTGCTTCGCACAGCCATGGTAATCTATCAAAAAGAGATATTTTGGAGCTGCAATTCGACTGTAAACTTCAATTTGCGCCATGTCCCTGGGTATCGTGTAAACTCCGCGATCAAGATGCTATATCCGTCTGAACAAGCCACTCCCAGCTAAATGAGATCTATGCCTTCCCTCTCTGCTGCTTGCAGGATGAAATTCCTCGTTTTTGCGTCTGGAGCCAAGTCCAAGGGTACATGACCGTCGTTGTCCTTCTTGTCGAATTCGGCACCCAACATCAGGAGGAGCAATGCTGCGTCTCCGTGTCCTTCGCTCATGGCATGATGGAGCGCAGTCATACCGTCCATGTCTGTCGCATTCAAAGGGCTCTTCGCATCTATCAGTGCCTTCATCATGGGTACGCTCCCTACAGCTGCTGCGCGATGAAGCGGCAGCTGTCCTCTCTTGTCCTTGACCCGCGCCGATGCCGGGGGCTTTTGCGCGAGCAGCGTGCGAGCGATGTCGAGGTTGACTTTGGAGGCGCAAAAGTGCAGAGCCGTTTGTCCATTATTGTTCTTGGCATTTACATCGGCGTCTTTGGAAAGCAGCAAATCGACAATCTGCTCGGCGTCCTTGCGCGAGCACGCCATCATCAGCGGTGTCCAGCCCGAGCCATCGGTGGCGTCGGGATCAAACGACTTTGCCTGCACCAGCGACTGCACAATCGGGAGGTGGTTGTACGACACGGCCCAGTGGATGGGGAGACGATCGTCGGGGTCGCGGAGGTTCGCAAGCTTTGGATTGGCAGCGAGGAGAGAATCAACGCGGGATGCTGGTCTGGCTTAGATGGATGGCTACGCGTGTGGCTACTACGTGTAATGTACACACCTTGGCCCTCGCGACACGCCTCGTGAATCGCGTACTTGGCTTTGTATTCTTCCATCTTCACTTGCAAATTTCATGCACACTTCTACAGCAACGGGCGATGCGGATGTGTGTGGTGGGAGCAGCGGCTCAGCTGCCGTGTCCCACCAAACTTGGCCCCGCCACAACCGAGGCGCGGATTCTGCCAGGCGGTCAGACTTTAGCATGAATGAGGTCATTGCATGCTCGCCAATGCACCACTCTCCAGCCACCTCACAGTGCCTCGACTTCATTTTCGTTGATTTACTCAACACGCTCTATCGGTTAACAAATCCAGGCGCGATGTATCGGAAAAGGGAAACAACATAGAAACAAAGACAACTCTTATGTCGTTAGAAATGAAGGAGGCAGTACTCTTTCTTACTTCACATCAAAAGTCTGTATTTACAAATTAAAATATTCGAATCCCTATACTTCGCGTGTGTTCTCCAATTGAGATCGTTGCCATCGGAACTCCCCCATTATCTATGCTAAGGCTACAGAATCAATCCCTACCTCTACACTTTTTTTGAGCCAGTGTCTTTGCTACAGAATTCAAACTAATACAGAAGCTTGCCCTCACCGGCTTACAACCTGTACTAGAAATAGATTTGAAATCCTCGTATAAATTTAAAAAATTTCCTCTTTGATGAATGATTAGTTTTGGAATGTCTATTTCGATTTGTGTCAAAAGAAGACAAGTCGAAAAAAGAAAAACACACAACCAAATAGCATGAGTAATATTATTTCCATAGATAGTAGAAGTTCCCCCTAAGCAAGGGTAGAGCTATATCTTTAAGGAAATTAATAAGTGCTAGCTATAATAATTTAAGTTGAATTCTCATTGCCAGATTCCGAGTTCAGCTTCAGATACTGGTCCCCAATCCATACATCCGGACTCTAATATTTTCCTGCGTCTCTCATGCTGCATGTGCCAACCGTTATCCTATCTATTCAACTAATAAGAAATCATCCCAGGGGTAGGTATCTTCAAGTATTATTTTCTGAGTGACAATTTAGATTTTTTGTGGTTGCTAGAAGAACTTTTGGGTAACAACCTCCGCTATCCTTCGTCTCAATACTGTATAATTCCGTCGTTATGTGATTCAATAATGAGTAGGGAAAGTACATGAGTTGGTATTTGAGTTTTTTAAAGCTCTTGTTCACATAAGTTGTCTTTTGTACCGGCTCTGTCAAGTTGAAAGAATTCAATTGATTAAAACTTTAAATCTCAATAGCGTAACATGCTGCTTGATAACTTTCCGAGAATTTGGTCTCCTCTTTTTACTTGCATAGATAGGATATATCATAGTTAATGGTGGATACCTAAGTCACCCAATACTCGGTCTATCGCACAATAGGTTTGAACAAATGTCAAACAAAATGGATATCCATATAAATATTGATGCCATGAAATAGTTCTAGGATGAATAAGAAAATACAAAGCTAGAGACTGCAAATCCCAGTATGTATCTCCCTTCTCTCACAACACCTCGAAAGAAAAAGAAAAAACTCTGATGTTGTTGCTCTACCAGTGTAGTTTAATTAATCCTGGCGGATACTGTCGATCCCTCAACTATAAATAGATATGTCGTTGTAAAGTATATTCGTGAGCATATCCTTCAGTCACAACAAAGTATATCGAAATTTACAAAAAGTATCATAAGTTTTTGATTGCTGATAGAAGTTCATCATATTGGTAGGTACATTTGTTACTATTAATATTCGTTGTGAAATGCCTGCGTTAGCACGGCGAAATCGCATGATTAACAACTGTACATACTCGTCTTCTCTTCGCGCTCAACAAAATCATAATCGTGAATTTCTTGGACAAAATCAGTAAACATGTGCTCATGAGCGGACTGAAAAACCCAAGCGTATAGTCATGCTTGCATCTCACGGTGTGGACGAAGACCTGAAGGCTCGGAATGATCTTAGCGAAGTTTTTGGCGAGGCTTCCTCTACCCCTGTCGAAGAAAAACTGCACTCGCCTTTCGCAAAAAGCAAAGTCTAAAAGACATGGTTTACCCTAGTGTACGCACTACATCTAATGCAGATTACCAAGACTTTGCGGTAAGCTGTACAGGCGCAAATAAAATTCTCGGATATCCTGTCATACATGTTGCGGCTTGAATTGGGCTTGCCAAGAGTAAGGGACTCTTCCTCCTGATTTTCAGTCAAGAATGCAGAATGCTATGTTTGTCTTCTTTGAGATAGGATGGGGGATGGCTGTTGCAAGTGTCACTTGGATCCAAGCTGTACGCAGAGGGCTACTTAGCTTCTCCAGACTAGCTGCATTGTAGAAACTCCAACCCAATCATAGCTACTTAGCTCTCTACCTCCCGAGAATCTGTTCGCTCTGTCTACCTTGGCCGATATGCTCATCTCGATATAGTTTGGCATGTACGGACTAGACAGGCACGCCGCGCACGGGTAAGTTAATTCTGCAGGGGCAAATTGTCACATGTCTTGGCGACCCACGAGGCGCTGGACGGCTAGTCAGTCATCGCGGAAAAATGTTAGGAATAGGCATTGCCGCTCCGCTCAGTAGAACACGTTATGAGCTTGCACTGTATCTGTGGGCTTCACTAAATCTGCTTACTGGATCGAGGGTATGACCTCTGAGATATAAAATTTTGAGGTGTCTCTCGCATTGCTAGCTCCAACTCCCTGTGCAACTTCAAAAGTCATGGGCAGAGGCTCGTTGCGCCAAGGCGAGGCCGTCAGATCGCTTGCGAAAAATAGCGGTGCGGCTCATCTTGGCTCGCCTTGGCGGTGCGGGCCTTCTTTGTCCCACAACCCTGCAGTCACATGGCATGATTTTCACCACGTGGGGAAGATCTGGATCCCGAAAATGGGGTCCAAACGGGGTAGCCGAGAGATTCTTTTCGCTTCACAGACCAGAATTGGCACCCTATTCTACATGGGGCTTGGAAAACTGCCAAAAGTGCTCGAGGCTCTGGACTGCCCGAGTCAAAGTCGTGTAGAGACCTGTCCCATTGCGGTACGCGTCCAGCCTCTTTCGATAGCTGTCAGCAGCTTCGCTCAATCTATTCAGCAGCGCCTCCAACAAGCCATGAGGTCTGGATGGTTTAGCTGCGGCCACTCCGTGGTGCAAAGCGAGGGCTCATGGAGAACTGTGTAGTTTGTAGAGACTCGAGTAGCTTTACCGTGAGTACATAAACACCTACAGAAGCCACCTCAAATCATCACTCAGCTTCTTCGCTTTGGTCTTTCATCCAGCTCGAACGTCTCCGGTCATCTACAATGCGGCCTTCCTTTACCCTTTCCGCTGCAGCGGTCCTCGCTGTAGTCGGAGCTCAAGACATTGACTTCGCTGGAGTTGATGCTACGCCCGGTATGATGCCCTCTCTTTTGGAACCTACATCATGCTAATTCCACCCAGACCCAGTCATCAACATCATTCCCGGCTTGAAGGAACAAGTAGTTCCCTTCAACAAGGAAGAGGCTGTTGCGGCCGTAGTTGCAAATGTCAAGGCCGACCCTATCGATGTGAAGCCGGTGTCCCTGCCTTCATCCGTACCCAAGGTCACAAGGCACGTGAGACGTGCAGCATGTGATCCAGAGCCCAGCAATGCCAACATCTACGGCTTCGAATTGTCATCTGCTAGCAGTTTCCGTGCTGATACCAAGATTGCATCCGTCGCCAAGGGCGCTTCTACGCCCTCCGGATACTTCAACACCTTCACCAATTTGCAAGGCGCAAGCAGTGCTTATGGATATCTTGGATACAAGATGGTGGAAAGCTATGATCCTTCCCTTTGTGCTTCGGAGTGTGACTCCAAGTCCGGATGTCTTGGCTTCAATATCTGTAAGACCCCACTCATTACCCAGTTGCTGGTAACCCAATCGCTAACTTGATCAAGATGTGGAGCGTGATCCTTCGATCAACCCGGGAACCAATTGCCGGGACCCCGAGGCTGTCGCTAACATCAAGTGCTCATTCTGGGGTGGACCTGTCTACACCGACACTGCTACCAACACTGGTCAGTGGCGAGAGCAGTTCGAGGTTGCCATCGCAGGAAGCAACGGTTACTCGTCCCTCAAGACGCAAACTGCCGAGGGATATAAGCGGGCTGAGCTCAAGAACAGCGCGATCAACTCCCCTTTGGACTGTAACAACCAAGGATCGTACATGGGCTACAAGCTGTTCGTTGAAGGCGCTTTCGATGCTAAGCTTTGCGCGACTGCCTGCAAGGAGACCAACAAGTACGCATTGGAGCACCCCCCTGCCAATGGCAAGCCTCAGCTGTGCCGCTACTTCAACACCTACATTCTGCTCAAGAACGGTGTTTCCCAGGGTCAATACTGTTCCATGTACACCCAGGAATGGGATCCTTCCTTCGCTAAGAACGATGGTCAATGGCGCGGCGAGGACCACTACACCATCCAGTACAGCTTTGGATTCACCGATGAGAGCGATGATGGCGCTCCTGTCTGCCCCAGTGATCTCACTTACCTCAAATCTAATGGCGAAGAATTCTGCAGCAGCTTCATCGGCTACACTCCATCGGCCGCGACAGCGACAGCAACTGCTACTACGACACCTGCCCAGAGGACCGTGGTTACCACGACAGTTACCGGAACCGCAACAGCCACTGCCGCTCAATTCGTTGGAAGGAAATTCCGTCGTGCGGACAACGGCACAAAGGTAACCGACGAAGTCGTTGTTGACCCTTACGAGATTGCTATCCTGGACGTGAAGACTCTTTCTCATGAGGATAACCCGAGCATTGCCAAGCTCAACGATACCTTGGCAGCACAGCTTGACAGGCCTGCCGAAAAGCGCGATGTCGAGAAGCGTGCGGTTGCAACTCCAGCCTCTGTCACAGCTTGGCCCACCAGCAAGATCTCTGCGGCTTGTTCTCAGATCGCCACCGGAGTCACCACGACGACCACAACTGTCACCACAACTGCTGCTCCTCAAGTCGCCACCGACTTTCAGACTGTAACCGTTATCCAAACCACTTGCACAGTTCCTGCACCCAGGCCCACTGCCCCTTCGTATACCAAGATCTGCGGTGGTGACCCATCAGGTGGCGTGCCCATGGTTCCTGGACCAGCCGACAGGTCCTGGTACTCTCAGGAGTTTACTCTCGCTATTCCTTTCCCTGTCACAATCTTTGGAACTTCGTCTACCCAGATCGCAGTCGGTGTCGGCGGATACGTCAGGGTTGGCCCTTACGTATTCAATGCTTTCGCTGACAACCTTTGGGTTTACGGCCCTGGCTGGAACCAAGGATTGTTCTACCGTGTCGATGGCGCCATTGGCTCGCGCAAGATTCACTTCTCCTGGTTCAGCGGCAGTATCTACTGGGGACACGAGCGCTTCCACATCACGGCTACTTTCGATGAAGCCAGGCCTGGTATTCTCATCAGCAAGATCTTCGACACTTGGGGTCAGGTCAATCCTAGGCGTACTATCTCTGTCACCGGAAATGGCAGGAATATTCCCTTCGCGCAATATGGATCCGCCAACGTCTACGAGGGTCAGGAAATCACCTTCGATACTACTGGTGCAGGAAGTGTTTCTCAGCGCCGCTTTGATCGCATTGACTGCTGCTCCAAGACTCCTTGGGAGTGGCACGTGTGCTCTGAGGTCTAAGCTGCGAACGCGCTGTCCTACCCACACCAAACAGACATCAACGTCACGAGACCAGATATTACGAGATCATCCCTTTATGGTTACACACCTTTCCTCCTTTTTCCTGTAGCTCTCATATTATTTCTCTTTATAGTAATACAATAATCGTAGTATGAACTATAACTATTACATTGGTTTTTCCATCTACTTGAGCACCTTGCACATGTGACAGCAGTAAAGTCTTTCTTGATCCTTTTATCTTGCTAATAATCACTTTTGATAGTATTCATCGAACATAGGGCCCAGTAATGGTTTCAGTTTTGTAGATTGAACGAATATAAAACGCTCCAAGCCTTTTACGCTGTAACTGAGTAGGATTGTACATCCTAGTAAACAAAAGCAAGGCGCGTCGCGTACTTCGTTCAAACCAGTGTTCTCACGTGCCCTCTAATCGGTTTTTCCTTAGTCGGAAATTGCCTCGACATCTACCCTGATGATGTCGGCGGATACGGCTGCATGTTTTACACATACAGACGTGAGATCAAGTTTCGCAACCTTGGGTGAAACTTTGACTCAACCAACGATGTCGAATAGCCAGATTAGATTTCAAAGATGGCGAATTCCTTACCAAAGCGCTAACATTTTCGTGTCATACCCTCTATGAATTGGAGAATATCCAGGATCGTGCCTTTGCGATATTGAATGTCTGGCTCGCAAGGAGACCCATGAGGTTTTTTGCTCCAGGGCTTTTGCCAAAAGGATTGAGCCATTCCATCAGCCTTGTGGATTAATTACAGCACCGTACGGACGAACCAGGAAAGAGCATGATAAGACGGTATGTGCGCGGCAATGTTCTCGTGCTTCTGGGCGCTGGTATTATCACCGGCTCACTCATCCTTAGCCTACCTTACCCGCACACCTAATTTGGCCCACTAGGACGACCTGTACTACTTCGATTCCGATTGCTGGACGGCGGCATATGTGGAGGAGCGGCACCGCTCCACCTATGTTCCCTTTGCAGCGGGCGCATGCGGTTGCTCTAGATTGAATGCAGAATTACTGGCGGCAAAGATTGCTGTTGCTGAATGGGTGTACCCGTATGGGCTTACAGATGGGAGGAGCGAGGAAGCGGTTGAATATGACGCGGATTTTGATACATCAGACCGTCGAACAGCTAGTGACTACACGGGCATTGCTCGAGGCTGTATTGAGTCCTCGTGCTCCAACCACCCTGGCCAAGGACCTTATGCGCGACGAATCTCCCACTCCACATTGGTGATGCTCACTTCTTCACCCGCTTTTTCGTCATAGTCGTACCACTCGCCGTCCGGTAGCTCAATACCCGAGAATTTTGTGCCAGACTCTATGCCCGTGGCAAGGAACTCTCCTTCGGCCTTGAACTCGGTAAACTCCAGCCCTCTGCAGTCAAACTCGAGAATGTTGATCTTCTTGGGCGGGTCGCTTTGCGGATACGATGCGGGCGCGGACTTGACGTTTGCCGAGTGTTCTCTCTGATGGACGTGTCAGCGACGTGGTGTTGGGAGCAGAGCGTGAGGGAGAGCAACCTTGCAGTTCTTGCATTTCCATACAAAGTTGGCCTCGCCTTTGCTACCGCTTTGCTCGTTCATCTCGAAGCGGTTGACCGTGACGTAGTTGGGGTGTATCTCGCGACATGACGTGCATTGGACCTTGAATGTGTAGAAGAAAGGCGCGTCTTCCGTGTCGTTGGGCCGGAGGTCTGTTACGCTGTGGGAAATCAGTACCACGGCAGTGATGGCGCATGCATGCATGGATAATTACCCGTTCAGCTCTGCTTTCAGTGCAAGTGCGAGTACCATGTTGACTGTGAGGGCGACTTTGGGGCGTGCGATGCTGCAACTTGCGGCGCCTTCGCCAACTGTGAGCGATGCGCCCCGCCCCCACCAGCTGGGAGCTGTGTACTGGCCTAGTCCTTAACGGGTATGGCCGCGCTAGTGTGCATCTCGACTTCTGTCCCAATCTTTCTTGCGCGATATTCTCCAGAGACAAACGTTTCCTCTAACTTTCACAATCCATTGGGGGAACAACGTACCTGGGCTTCAACTTCCCAAACAACCTGGCATTCTCATCCCACCCGCCTACCCTCAGCACGCTGACCGTTGTTCTCAACAACCCGGCATCTGCTCTCATATTCCCTTTTCAATCGATTGTTCAGGACATTCCGCATACATCGTCTTGGCATCTTTCACGACTCTGATCGCGCAAAGTTTTCTTCCTGTTTTAGGCAGAGCTTGTTCCCAGGCATCGCCACTCATTTTAACAAACGCGACATCTGACACCCGAAATCCCTGACCGCTACTTGTTCCCACACCACACGCCCTCAACATGGTCAAATTCTACTCGTCCCTCAACCAGGACCACATAGACTTTATCACAAAACAGCCTCTATTCTTTGTTGCCAGTGCGCCATGGGCCGGTGAACACATCAACATATCTCCCAAGGGTCATCCATCCAAAACCTTTTCCGTCCTGGGACCCAACACGGTTGCCTACCTCGATGCTACTGGCAGCGGTTGTGAGACCATTTCTCACGTATACGAGAATGGCCGTGTCACCATTATGTTTTCCTCTTTCGGGCCTTCGCCGCAAATTATGCGACTGTTCTGCAAAGGAAGAGTAGTCGAAAAGTGGGATCCGTATTTCGGTCAAATACGGGCCAAGATGTCAACCGAAAATGGAGATGACGTTGACATTACGGGAGCAAGAGCAATCATTGTTCTCCGGGTGCAAAAGGTGCAGACGAGCGGTGGCTTCGGAGTACCTCAAATCGCCAACGGGAAAAGTGACAGCACAGAAGCTGCTGGTGACGCCATCACTTACGCGGATCACGAGCCCGAGACAGATGAGGCGAATGGTTTCAAGGACCGCGACACAATGGAAAACTGGGCACGCAAGATGGTGGAAAAGAAAGAACTCAATGATTACCAAAAGCAGTTCAATCATCGATCCCTTGATGGCCTTCCTGGCTTGATGAGTGTACGAAGGGCATATGACGAGAATATTGCTGTTGAAGACACAAAGGCGTGGTTGAGAAAGGTGCGCAGACAATTAGACGCTGTTGCTCTAGGTGTGGGCCTAGGCATTTTATTTATGGTTTTCCTGGGCCTGGTCGGGGTGCTAAGTATCAAGCCCATCTTCCTCCAGCGCATACTGAATTTCCAGCAAAGGCAAATGGGCGTGCCCGAGGATCTTTCGTGGAAGAGCGAGCTTTGAGCATCGGAAAAGTTGGGCGACCGTGGTGGGTTGATGAGAAACACTAAACAAATTTAATTACAACACATTGGAATACATTCTTCGAAATGAAATGGAGAGCAAGTTGATGTTGTTGCCAAGCTGGCGTAATCCGCGTGGTGGCGTCTCAGCCTCGCCTCAGACATTTCTGCCCCACCAGGCACTTACTCTATCGCCTCTTCTCACAACACGCATTTGAGTGGATCTAGCTTCAATACCGCGACCAGTCTTCTCATTCCGTCTACTGAATTTCCAAGCGTTAGAGAATCCACAACAACCCCTTTAACCAAAACACATGCGTCTCCTTCACATCGACGACAACGGCGGCTTCAGCCTTGTCGAATTCATAGGAGAAGATGCACCGCCCTATGCCATTCTATCGCATACATGGGGAGCAGGTCATGACGAGGTCACATTTCAGGATATGAAGCAAGGAACAGGTCAAGCCAAGTTAGGGTTCGAGAAAATCCGTTTGTGTGCCAGGCAGGCTGCAGAGGATGGCTTGGCGTACTTTTGGGTGGACACGTGTTGCAGGTAAGGCTGAGTTTGTAAAGAAGATGTTGCGTAAGACTAACGTGTGTCGAGTAAGTTTGGACCTTTCAAGAGGCGGCAAATATCACTCATGGTGAAAGGCTACTAATGCCTTTTCGATTTAGTCGACAAGTCAAGTAGTGCAGAACTGACAGAGTCCACCAACTCCATGTTCCAATGGTACAGGGCAGCTGAAGTGTGCTATGTCTTTCTCGCAGATCTGGAAGCTGAAGTTCCATTTGAAGATGCAATGCATCAGTGTCGGTGGTTCTCGCGAGGCTGGACACTGCAAGAGCTCGTTGCACCCGCGACATTGAATTTTTACGACAAGAAATGGAACTTCAGGGGCACCAAGTACGACCAGGCAGATCTACTAGAAGCTTTCACCAGGGTACCTTCCAAGGTCTTGCTAGGCTTACGCGAACCGTCTTCCGTGTGCCTGGCAGCGAGAATGTCGTGGGCAGCTCACCGTCAAACCAAACGCCCAGAAGACATAGCATACTGTCTGCTAGGGATCTTCGACGTCAATCTTCCTATGATCTATGGTGAAGGAGAAAGGGCCTTTCGCCGGTTACAAGAGGAAATTGTGAAGCGTGAAAACGACCTGAGTATCCTTGCTTGGGACCCAATGCCGGACACCTACAACCATTTTATTGGGTGCTTCGCTCCATCCCCAACCAGTTTTGCCGGGTGTTCAGATGTTTTACCCTTTCCTGACTTGTCAGTGGATTTTTCGACAACGAACAGAGGCCTTCTCATGACTACCGAGATCAACATACGGACAGCGGAAATCAAACACACGGGCGGGTCTCGTCAGACCGTATATTTCATGTCTCTGGGTCTTAGTGGTGTGAAAAGGAGGGGGATTTATCTGCGCAAGCTCGGTCCGAGCCTTTTTTGCCGGCTTACTGACCATGATATGGAAAGTGTCGTGTCTACAAATGTTGACCAACGCGTGGGAAACTTTTACATCATTCTCGATCCCCAGTTTGCCAAGATGAAGATATCAGATTTCTACCGTATGTTCGCATTACACGTGCCAACTTCAAACCAGCTTAAGGTTGAGGCAGCGTTCCCAAGAACACTGTGGGATCATACAGATCGCATGTTCTTGACTAGAAGTAGATATGCAACAACAATCCATCCTGTGGTCTTGGCTCTTAAGCTTCGAGTATGTTTGGCAACGGGTGATGCCTTCATTACGGTAGTTTTCGACTACAGATCAGCGTGGCTTGTCTGGGGAATTCTTGAACACGAAAGACTACTGGCGAAGTCTCACCTCATTTTTCAAGATAGATATAGAGACGAGGGCATTCCATGGGAAGTCTTAGGGTATACCAGATCTACGCCATGGCCATTGAGTCATCAGGTCACTGTAGAACAAGGAGGTGTTCGGCATCTATTATCTTTTCGATTGAAAAACGATATTGTAGGTGGTGTGGCACAAGACATTGATGTCCAAAGTTTCACTGTCTCTGTTAGATGTCTAGATTAGGCTGGTGGTTGAACAGGTATGGGGCGATGGTACAGTTGCTCCGATCATATGGGTATCCAACCATCCAAAGTCTGTTTGTGTCTGAGCAAAACCATCTTAGCCGCCCCACTGCGGATATTCCAGGATGGTACTGCCGCTCTAATTAGGGGAAGGGAGGTGGGGCGATGCAGCCGGCCGAAGCCGAACTTGAATTCCGATTCCATGCTACCTGGACAGTTGCCACTGTCCAATGTAACAACGCTCAATGCTAATGCAGTACGTGCTATTCAGTATATGAAGCAAGGTGTTCGTAAACCGATGTTACATGGGCTTATAGCTTTGCCACGAATGACGTGGGCATAGTGACCACTGAGTGTACAGTTTCCTAAGGTGTGCAGTAATTACAGTGCTTTCTGAGCTAGAAAGATGCTGCAGCTTGCCTCAATCTCTTAGATAGCCTGTAAACTTTGCAGATCTTGAGCATATTGCCACGATGGCATGCACAGCCTTCGAATGAATGTGACCTTTGATCTGCCCCTGCCATCTACCTTAGCGCTGCTAGTGTCGGCAGATTCTGCGCCGAAATGAGGCGAGCTGGGGCCCACGCTCGCCGCTTGCTTCATCTGGAGACTTCTAGACCAAAAGCTAACCATGGTCAGACCAATATAAGGCTAGTGCTGTTCTCAGATCTAAAATAGGATACTAGGCTTTGAAGCTTATCCGCCGACCAAGGGGCTTAGTTGTTCGTCAAGCTAACCATCATTTCTCAGGTTGTTCCATCATATTGGCTGTATCGTTCGTATCAAACACGATGTGGGTAGGCTCAATACGACGGGTAATGGCAACCTCAACTGGGATGTTACACGAATGCACCTGTGCTCATCATCGCATCCCCTTCTTTAGGCAGTTCACATAGTTGATAAATGAACGGTTTCTTCTGCCAGGTGTCTTGCCACAATCCTTTATTCCCCGCATCTTTCAGAACAGACCATCGGCCATTATGAAGAGCAATATCGCCATTGGTCTTGCGCTGCTCGCGCCAAATTCACAGGCATATGTCTGGCCCAGCAAGTATGACCAGATCGACGACCAGTTGTATCTACAAGCCGGATACATCAAAGATGGCTCTCTCACCGACCGTGCGTGTTTTCTTTTCCAAAGCTCAAGGCGGGGCAGAAGACTTACAAAATTACAGAAATCCAAACATGCGACTTTGGCGGCTTCCAGCCTGGTGTACAAAAGGCAGCAGAATGGGTACGAACCGCCTTCCACGACACAATAACGCACGATGCTTCCGCCAAGACTGGAGGACTTGATGCTTCGATACAATACGAACTTGAACGACCGGAGAACCTGGGCGCTGCACTGAATAACACATTGTCGGACATTTCCGCCTCCTTCGATATTCGTAGTTCGGCAGCAGACCTTCTTGCGTTGTCTCTGGTTATGTCGGTGGCTCGTTGCGGTGATATGCGAGTACCGCTTAGACTGGGTCGAAAGGATGCGACAGAGGCTGGCCCTAAGGGTGTGCCCGAGGCCCATACGGACATCGATACCACCCGCAAGAGATTTGCGACTGCTAGCCTCAGCGAAGGTAACTATACCATTTCCTGTTATCAGATAGTGGATTGAGTACTAACTGATATCTCCAGTCGATATGATCACTTTAATTGCTTGTGGTCACAGCATTGGTGGTGTTCACTCCACCGAACACCCCGAAATTGTCTCTGGCCCACCCAGTGATCTAAACAAGCCCAGCTTTGACAACACTTCGGCTGTTCTAGACAACAAGGTCGTAACAGAGTACCTCGATAACTCCACAGCAAACCCATTGGTCATCAATGCCAATGATACATTGAACTCTGACAAGCGTATTTTTGAATCAGATGGCAAAAAGACCATGAGAAAGCTCGCAGACGCCTCTTACTTCAAGTCACAATGTGAAGATGTCCTTGGGCGCATGCTGAGCATCGTCCCAGGGGATGTTACGCTCACTGAGCCATTGCAGCCGGCAGATATCAGGCCATACATCGACACATATGGACTGAACAGCAACGGGGTTGTCGATTTGTCCGGCCGCATCCGCGTTCGCATTACATCTGGTACTGGCCGCGACCCCAACTCGCTCACTGCATCCATCATACCAATGACTCGCAATGGCAGTGCAACCAAAGAGATTGATGCTCCGCGCGCTACATTCAGGCTTGGGCAGTCGTATGGCTACATGGACGAGACGTTTCAATGGTTTGAATTCAGCCATTCAATGCATGCCAGTGATGCATTTGACACGTTCAAAATCCGCGTCAACGACAAAACTTACGACAACGGTGGAACAGGTGGCTATCCCCTCAACCCCGATGTGTTTTTCCAGAAGAAGCAGACGTGTATTACACTCGTCGAAAGTACAAACCAGGCCAACTTTACCGCCACTGCTGCGATTTCCAAGTCGCTCCTTCAAAGCAAGGCCACACCGCAAATTCGTCTGGTAAAGAGGAACAAAGTTCAAGGATATTGGATCCCTCGCTTGGAGCAGGTTGTCCTTCCTATGCAGCGCGCAAACAAGGAGACGGATCAATATGTATACTACACCGCTTCGGCGATTGTAGGTCCAGAGAATTTTGGCACAACCTTTGACATTGAGGTTGGCGACTCCAAAGTAGAGTACATCAACACTCTAGGATTGGATACTTGCGACCCATTGTAATAGATCACGAGTTATAGATTATGCCTTATAGAACTTAATTAGCTTCAACTGCAACCAATCAAATGGATTTGGAAAAATTCTCTTACAGTGCAAACTACCATTTCGGGTTCTGAGTTAGCAAGAGTAGTCGACAGAAGCTCTACTGGGCGTTTCTGCTCTAGTCATGTCCTGTGATTATTACAGAATGCAGCAACTCCTGCATGCAAGCTCGAGCAGTCGCCTGGGCCAGATCAAAGATCAGGCATCGGTTTGAGATCATCTATGCTAGTAAATGATGGGACTTGGAGATACAATCACAGTTGGGGTATTGCACACAACCTGATTAGAGCTTGCGAAGACGAATGGATATTATGTTGCGCTTTCATAGTCTCATCACCAGTGTCTCAAAGGGGCCATGTGTTGGTCCCAAAGCATTTGCTCAGTCTTCAAATCTCGCTGAACCAATTTGATCGTTGCAAGTGCCCAGATGCCTGACCATGTAAATGGCACGGCCCAACCTAACTGTATGATTTTCATCCTTGTTAGCAAAAAGAGAACTGCGGGGATGTGACGTAATATAAAAGCATGTTCAGATCAAGTCGTATAGATTTACAAGAAGGAAGGTAGTTGAGATGAAAAATACTCACAACGTAAGCAAGGTCTCTGTCCACCAAGAAAACCAAGGCTGCAGTCCCCCCAGCCACTACCATTGCCGGAAGTGCCCAGAAAAGTGACAATCGATGAAGCATCTGCCTAAAGTAAGGGCTTGCCTCATATCTCTCATTGAGACGCATCCTGAAAGAAGTTCCCCCATCTCCGTCTACGGCAACAATATCTTCTACGATGAAATAGACTGATGGGCGCATAGTCTGACCTGGCTTTACCGAAGATATTCGGAATGGACTACGCATTCGGAACATATACCCAAGCTCTAGTATGCTTAATTCCAGCCCAAAAAGAGCCAACAGCGTAGGCAGCGGTAGTGCTAGAACGCGAACCATGGGCTCTTCAGGCAAAGTACCGACTACTAGCTCTACTATAATTGCACTGAAAATGAAAGTCATGTTCCATTGGAAAAAGTCACACTGTGAGTTTATTAGTTGACGGCAGCGAAAAAAGTGTCGACTTCGGGTCGCTTACCGAGAATCTGCGCGTATCAAGAACTCGACATGTTGAGCTTTTCTTCCAGAGTAGCCAGAACCGTTGAAAGTATTCCATTATACCTGTACCTCCCATAAGAGCTGTAATTATCGCAAAAACTGCATTGGCAGCGTTAATATAAAAATCGGAGAATCAATAAAGGTGGTACGTGCCAATGTAATGCTCCAAGTCGGTGCCATACCATAACACGAAGTATAAGAGAATGGGCAATACTAGGGAATCGATGAAAATGAAACCCCAGAAGATACCTATTCTCAACTTTCGCGTGCGTAAAGAATACTCCAGTCGTGGAATGATTGTGGGGGGCAAGTCGATTTCGTAGGTGTTTGGAACTACAATGGGAGAATTCCACATGAGGCCAGAGCGCTCTACATCTTTTTCACCAAGTGAGTGCTCAACATCCAGAAATGCGACTGGAGGAGGGTGCTATTGCCAAACAACATACGCATAATACTCTCAGACCCCCAGAAACTGCAGGCGTTGCACGGGTCAGATGGGAAAGCAGTGGCACTAGATTAAGCAGTGTGGATAATCCCGATGTTGGCACGGGTTGGATATGAAGAGTGAAGAATTAACAAAAGAGATTGGAATGAAATGCAGCGTATCAGCGCCCAGATAGTGAGAGGAATATATCCTAAGGGCCTTCTCGGCCCTTCTTCTCGAGATCGTCGGCCGAAAGCTTGTCATCCTGTTGCCGGGAACCCTAGCTGAGATTTGGCGCTGTTTTGGTTTCGCCTCTCTTGGAGTAGAGGGAATGTGCTGACTTCGCAATATGTATGTTAATGCGGTCTGACACAAGCAAGGCCTGTAGGCCCTAGAGGTGTGTATGGTAAGAAACAGGACCAGAATTATGGCCTAATGGCGACAAAGCAAGCTGGGGGACGGCAATGCGACGGACAACGTAAGCGCCGACGGAAAGGTGAGGGGAGCTGACATCCCCTTGTTCCGAGAGCATCGTGGTCCATACAGAAGAACCGGAAATGCCAAGACTTCCGAAACTCCGATCGTATTTCGTAGCACAGCCTGTCAGCCGATGCGCAATAGAGTTTGTGACAAGTGGTCAAAGTTGTCAAAAATGCTTGGATAGTCATGGACATATAACTATCCAGCGTCTGGTTGATTTTCCCTTGCCCAACAACCTTTCTCACTATTCTCCATCACGTACCAATCTACACCAATTACGAACCTAATATACGACCAAATATTGCATTGCACGATCAAAAAATCGTGAAGAATAATTGAAGTGCCAATTCTCTAGTAGTCGCACTTGCCTGCCGCGGTGAATATCGAAAATCATCGTTGTTCAGACCGCGATCAAACTATCGGGCGACATGTCACCAAACGGTCATTTAGTGCCCATCCCTGGGCCAAGTGGTGCGTTCAATTCTTTAGCATGTGTAAGCTAATACTAAAAAATATGCAAGGTTTACCAATTGTTGGTAACATTCTTGATATCGAGCCAGACGCTGGTGTGCAATCATTGATTCAGATAGCTCAAGAATATGGTAAGTTTAACTCAGGCGTGAAAGGCTTTAATGCAACAAGTTGCTGAATACATATGTATAGGACCCATCTTCCGAATGACCTTTGCGGGACAAAAGCAAATATTCATCTGCAACGTAGAGATCATGAAGGAAGTATGTGATGAAACTCGATTTTGCAAGATTGTCACCTCAGGAGTCGAGCTGCTCAGAGCAGCGGTGCACGATGGTCTTTTCACAGCACATGAAGGCGAAAAAAACTGGGACGTTGCGCACAGAATTCTCATGCCAGTTTTTGGACCAGTCAAGATTAGAGGCATGTTCGACCAAATGACCGACATTGCACAACAACTATGTCTCAAATTGTATGATCTAATTTTACGTTTGTCGTACTTTGCTAATGAGAGAGTTAGGAGTCGATACGGCCCAAATCACCCGATTGAGGTGACTGACGATTTCACCCGCCTGACATTGGATACAATCGCGCTTTGCGCCTTTAGCCATCGATTTAACAGCTTCTATCGCGATAACACAATGCACCCCTTCGTTGACAGCATGAACCGATACTTGCACGATGCCGACAAGGCAGCTGGGCTACCCGAAATATTCAACGATCTGCGTCTGAGCGCAAAGAAAAGAAACAAACGCGACATACGAGCCATGAGGGAGCTTTGTCAAGAGATGGTAGAGCAGCGACGACAAAATCCGACAAACTCGAATGACCTTTTGGACGCTCTGATTAACCAAGCCGACCCCAACACAGGCGAAAAATTGAGCGATTCGTCCATCATCGACAACATGATCACATTTCTCATAGCTGGTCATGAGACCACATCAGGCTTACTTTCTTTTGCATTTTATTACATGCTTAAGAATCCCTCAGCACTAGCAAAGGCCCAGGAAGAGATAGATAACGTCGTTGGTACAGGAAAACTTACCGTGGATCATCTATCTCAACTGAAGTACGCGAACGCGATCCTTAGAGAAACACTCAGGCTTATGCCAACTGCACCAGCTTTTACAGTGGGTGCATTGAAAGATGAAGTAGTAGGCGGCAAGTTTCCGGTCAAGAAAGGAGAGCCTCTCAATGTTCTTCTGCCAGTGGTACATTGCGATACAACAGTCTACGGACCGGACGCAAATGAGTGGAAGCCAGAGAGAATGTTGGATGAAGAGTTCAAGAAGCTTCCAGCAAACTCATGGAAGCCATTTGGAAATGGAAAGCGAGGGTGTATTGGGCGTGCTTTTGCATGGCAGGAAGCTTTATTGGTGAGTTTTGCGCATCATTGTGCTGTACAATTATTCACCCTATTCAGGTGATAGCGGCTCTACTGCAGAGGTTTACCTTCAAGCTCGTCGATCCGTCTTATGAGCTCCGAATTAAGGAATCCCTGACTATCAAACCTCAAGGATTCAAGATGTATGCATCATTGAGACAGCACAAAACACCTCTCGACTTGGACACGAAGTCGGAGCTCTCATTAAAGCAAGCCTCTACCAAGACAGAAGTTGCGAAGTCACTCCCGAACAAATCCATGGCTGGCCAAGGAAAGTACAAATCCGTATCCATATTCTATGGATCAAACAGTGGGACTTGCGAGGCTTTGGCAAATATCTTTGCAAACGACTGCGCAAAGGCTGGATTTGTAGTGCACCCAATCCGTACACTAGATGCTGCCAAAGAAAACTTCACCTCGAATGAGCTAGTTGTCATCATCACGGCAACATACGATGGCCGGCCTACAGATGATGCGACTGGATTTGTGGACTGGCTCAATTCTCTCACTGGAAACCCTCTGGACGGAATTCCTTATGCAGTTTTTGGATGCGGTATGTCTAATTGAGCAGGGAAGGGAACTGGTACTGACGCGGAATAGGACATCACGATTGGCCAGCGACTCTCTACAAAATCCCCACTCTCATCGACGGAGTCTTAGAGCAGCGAGGTGCAAAGAGAATTGCACCACGTGGAGCTGCCAACGTAGCTACCAGTGATCCTTTCTCGGTGTTTGAGAAATGGGAGGAGGAGACACTATGGCCCGCTTTAGGACTTTCCCAAACGCCATCAGAGTCCCAGACACCCTTTGAATCCGGACTCAAGGTTTCCTTCCAGCAACCCTACACTCAACGCAAAGAGTTCACAGAAGCTACCGTTACAGAGCGCTTCGAGCTAACCAGTCCCGAATCCTTGACTCGCAAATGTCACGTTGAGTTGCGACTGCCACAAGGTGTTTCGTATGAGACTGGCGACTACTTGGCTGTTCTGCCTTTGAACCCTATGTCTAATGTACAGCGGGCTCTTGCTCATTTCCATTTGGCATGGGATAATGTTCTCATCATCGAGTCTACGGGACATACTCAGCTTCCTACAGCAACTCCAATATCTGTAGCAGACCTTTTTAGTGCATACGTCGAGCTTTCCTCGCCCGCTTCATCAAGAGTGAGTTCTGGCCCCATGAACATTGCACTATGAAGAACCAACTAATCGTAATTAGAACATCAAAAAACTAGCTGCTGCGGCGACCGACGAGTCAACTAAGCAGGAACTGCTGAAATTGGCAAACGAAGAGTCTAACAAAGGGCGTGGCAAACAAAAGTCAATCTTGGACTTTCTCGAGGAATACGAATCTATTCCAATATCTGTGGAGACTTTTCTGGAGATGCTACCGCCCCTGCGCCCTCGAACATACTCTATATCGTCGTCCCCCGATTGGAAGCCATCTCACGCTACCCTCACATGGTCAGTTCTGAATGCACCGTCATGGACTGGACATGGTTCTTTCCTTGGAGTGGCATCTAACCATCTATACGATCTTTCGCCCGGAGCTGTTGTGCGCGTATCAGTACGACGTTCGAACCCTGCATTCGGCCTACCCCAAGACCCAGCAGCTTACCCCATCATCATGATTGCATCTGGCTCAGGTCTGGCGCCTTTCCGTGCTTTTCTGCAAGAGCGCACCCTGCAGCATAAAGCAGGCAAGACCCTCGCACCAGCTCTGCTGTTTTTCGGATGCCGAGGCAAGGATGATGATATTTATAGGGATGAGTTGGACGAATTTGAAAAGTCAGGCATTGTAAGTGTTAGGCGCGCCTATAGCAAAGCGCCAAAGGAACCAGATGCTTGCGGATGCGCCTATGTCCAGGACAGAGTCTGGGCTGACAGGGAGGAATTCGAAAAGTTATGGGATCAAGGCGCCTCTATTTTGATCTGTGGTGGTAGTAAGATGTCTGAAGCAGTCAAGGATGTCTTCATCAAGATAGCGCGTAAGCACCCTGAGAGCGATGGTTTTGGAAGTTCAGCAGAGTGGTTTAGGGGCCTTGATAGCCGACGCTATGTGGTTGAGAGCTTTCAGTAATCCTGATTGTTGTCAGAGTAATAGGTAGAAATTCGATGCCTCAGACATTTAGATTAATGCGCGGCCGCACAACCAGGGTTGCCTGTACACTTTTTCTACGCAGAACCGGTGTTTCGTCTCTACCAGGTCAATTTACCCAGACAATTGCGAATAGGGCCGAGAATAAAAGAGCGTGCTCTTCTGCGCTCCAATCAAATGAGTAAGCTGACGTCTTCGAATGCACCAAACGGGTCAATGAAACATGCAAACTTTCACGGTGCACCTAGACTATGGTATTTACCACTAGAAAGTCCACCGGTAGAGGTCAATAAGTGCTGAGGGTAAGAATATAGATTAGGAACCGTATGAACTTTCCATCCCCATATGACGGCACGTCCGGTGTTCCGAGATGAGCGAATAAGTCATAGCACTGGGTTTTGAAATTGATCATATTCCCGTTCTTATCAGGACTCTTCGGCATATACTTTTGCTCACATCGGAAGGGATTATAAGACCCCGTCGCCTTCTCGTGATCAGTACTTCATTGCGACATCGTCCATCTCTGTAACCGGCAGTTTGTTTGCTTCTTAAACATTTTGGAATATGAAGTACATGTTCAGCTTCGCCCTCGCGGCAACTGCTATTTGCAGCACTATCGCGTCACCTCTTTACTTGGAGATTCGCGTACGTTTTCCCATCTCAAGCAAGCTTTCTTAATACAAGTTAGCAGATTGACAGTTCAAATAGCAGGATGACAATGCTATTGAACCCTACATCGACTCCAGCCTCCCGAACCATACTATCTACTTCCCTAGCGGCATCCCTATCGCTAACTCTGGCAAACTCCCTGTTTTAATCTGGGGTAACGGCGCCTGCAGCTTTGATGGCACAATGAATCAGGTCTTTCTCAAACACGTGGCTGCTAATGGATTCATTGCCATCAGTGAGGGCATCATGGCGCCAGACACAGCCAATACGACCCAGGCAACGGCTATGAGCATGCAAGGCCCGTCCAATGACAGAACCATGAAGCATGCGATTGACTGGATTCACGAAAACGCCGGAAAGGGCAAATACGCAAATGTGGACGCAAGCAGAATCATGACTGCGGGCTTCTCATGCGGCGGACTTGAAGCTGCTTACAACTTTCTTGATCATCGAGTCGCTGCTGTTGGCATTGTCAGCTCTGGCCTTGCTGATGAAGACAAGAAGTATCTAGCATCAACATGGAAGAAACCAGTGCTTTATGTCCTGGGTGGTCCGACGGACCCTGCACTTGATAATGTGAGTCGTATCTTTTCCTTCCTTGCAACGAATATCTTTCTGTCCTAGTTGGGAATGATCGATTGTAAGGGTTGATCAAATATGTTGAGATATGTATGGATGATATTCAGCTCAGGTCATTCCCTTTGCGACATATATCATTGAGAAACAAGTGGCTAACATGTCAACCTACAGGGTAATCGTGACTTCAAGAACATTCCCGCTGGCACTCCAAAATGGAAGGGTGTCCTTCCAATTGGTCATGGTGGTGACCTTTGGCATACCAACGGCGGAAAATTTGGCAAAGCTGTTCTCAACTGGGCATTATGGAACCTCAAGGGTGACAAGGATGCTTCTCAATATTTCATGAGCGGATGGCGGGCTGATGGATGGGACGAGGCGTCTGCTGACTTGGACAAGCTCAAGCCTGTAGGATTTCATTAGAACCCATTATTTAAGATGTATTTCGAAGCTATTACTATGCTTCTGTATAAGGCTGGATACAGATCTAATGCCAATTCACTCCATCTTGAATCCTAAAGATATATCACGTCCGCTCGAGACAAACTATTAGACTAAATGCTAGCCCTCATATAGAGTAGAATGATGATATCTCTCACGCTCTGTCATGCGTGGCAGCTGTGTGTCATGCAGCAGTTTACCTGAGCCCCTTGTCAGTGACTGCACCTATCCGCACATTGTCGGCCTGGACAGGCAAGTATGATACGGGGTGCTGCTGGTGAACCAGGTCAGGCTGCGTGTCGGTGTGTACTCTTCGCGTTGTTCCGTTTGTGGTTTCGGTGTCCATGCTACTGGTATAGGCAGACAGGGATGACACCGGATACTGCTGGCGATCCGAGTCAAATTGCTTGCTAGTGTTTGCCCCCGGCGCCGTTCGCTTCGAAGTTTCGCTGGCGCTGTTCGCCAAGTGGGAAATCTCATTTGATGCTCCATTAGCGGTGGATCGGCTTCCGTCGGAGTGTCCGTTGGTGTGGTTGGATGGAGGGGCTGAAGGGTCGCTAATGTATCTCTTTGCATTGCCGTAGGTCGAACTCGCAATGCTTTGAGTCTCATTAGCAGCATTCTTTCCTTTCTGCGACAGGCTCTTGATGTTATCCGTGGCTGTATCAAACATGCCAGAGGTGGCGTCCCTGGTTTGCGCAGATAGGTCAGCAGCTGTCTGCTTTCCCTTAGAAGACAGCTCAGCAGCCTTCACTTGGCCATCGTGGCCAAGTTCTTTGCTTTTCTCTGCGGCTACGTTGGTCAGTTCTTGAGCACGCATACTTGCATCGTGAGCTGCCCTACGTCCTTGTTCCGAAGAAATGAGGGGAGCGACAAAAATCAAGGTCAGGACCATGACGTTGAACCAAAATAAAGGTACCATTTTGGTCAGCCAAAACAACACGAAGAAGCCGAGGAAACTCTGTAATTCATTAGTTCGAGGCTCATATTAGGACTGATACATTGATGTCCAGTAAGGTAAAGAGCTTACAGCAAAGGTCCTGTCCAAGTCTTGACCGAAGACGATTCTCTGGGCTTGGACCACAGTGTACTGAATGAGGTCATGTATGTCCTTTAGTGTGGCGTTGAGAGTCGGCTCTGGGATTGTTTTGTACTCTCTGGGCCGTAGACGAGCGGACAAGGAATTGCCGCTGAACGAGCGGCTGCAAAATTCCGTAACAGACACCGCTGGAATGTCAAATTAGATACATAATCATCATAGTTGTCGATGAGGGTGGTTACACACCTCCAAGAGTGGTTACCCCAGCCTTGAGGGCCATTTGAGTGAGGGGCAAGTAATGTGCCCCAAACAGGATGCTTGTAGCACCAAGATATGTGGCCAGAGTGCGAATCGGATCTTCCCACTATATACACATTTAGCGACTAGCTTTGTAGCAAATAGTATGGTGTGGGACTGACGCTGATATATTTGTAGAAACTGTCTGGGTTGGCTGCGGTATTATGTGTTAGCATAGCCTTCTGTTCTTTTGATCCTGCTGCGTATGCATATACGTACCTAAGATTTGTTTGAATGGTCCGGATTGTTCTGGTTCTGGGTGGCGTCTTTCGTAGAGCGCCTGTTGGACTGTTGAAGCGACTAAAGAGAAGAAAATACAATGTAAGTATTTGGCGAGGGTAAGTCTAGTAGGTGCTAGGTGACTCACTCTCTGCTGTTTCCTGCTCCTGATGCGGACCACCGCCCGAAGCAGGTAGGACGACAACACTGGGCTCACTCATGATTGTGATCTAGGTGCCTAGATGATTCTGGGATGAATTATAGTGTGTAATGTAAAACATGTGCAGTAATTCGAGCAAGAGTCACAGATACACAGTTCAGTTAAATTATACCCCTAATGGCCATATATCCTTTCGTCATCCTGATTGCCAACGCATCATGTCGTGGTGATTATGACGGCTGACTTTTGTGACGTCTATGTTACGAATCCAAAATCAACGAAGCACGACAACCTACAATACAGGATTAAGCTTTTCAAAAAATTGTCTAATTCCATGATTTCGGTGCGGGGACCTATGATAAGGAGAGATAACAAGCTAGAAGAGCTGAATCTAAGCAGCGATGATAATTAAGGGTCGAGGTTTAGAGAAATGCAAACCGCTACAGATAACACGTACGCAATGAGACAAGCTATTATCGAAAGCGTAAGGAAGATGTTGTCGCCAAAGCTACGGAGAAAAAACTAAGGTACTTTAACTACAGTGCTTCTGATAACTAGGACTTGGGCAAACATGATGGTTTGATTTGATACAGTCTTACTCGGTCTCAGCAGCCTGGCTGGCAGCCGTGGCGATCGCAGAACATCATCTCGAGCTTCACCAAACATAAGGCTGTCGAGCCACCCACGATAGCTATAATCAAAGAAATTTAGGTTAAGATAGACAAAAGAAGTATGTGATGATTTGCACTGCGTGAATTCACTTGGAAGCGTGAATGTTGTGGCTAGTATAGCGTTTGGGGCTGGGTGGAGGGGCTGGTGCACTGTCCTCGTCACCTATCACCCTTTTGACTACTTTTTTTTGTTTCTAGCAACCTTTCTAGACATCTAGATAGATGGATTTAGGTAGATCTTGCTCCTGCTCTCCTGAATGGATTGAGTCGCTTTTGTAGCGTCTGCAGCGTCTTTTTTAGCCTCCCTTCGAGCCTTGTTGTAGCGTGCCTATTTAGTCTTTGAAGCCTTCTCTTTCTCACGGGCTCCTTTGGCTGTTTCTCGAGCCACACGCCTTTGCAATATTATCTGAAGTTTGGAAAACTGAGAGCAGCCTTGATCTCCCTCGACCGAGCTTTTGGAGTTGTAATGTCTCATCGTTCTCTCGCGGCCTGTAAAGTACAGGCCTCTCTAAGCTTGCGACACCAAACCTTGCATCGACATTTCTGAAAGATATTCATCATGTTTCCATTGTTGTCACCTACAGATTGAGCGGACCATGACCTCGCCACACGAAATCAAGATATGACGTGTTTGCTGCTCTCTATGAAGGGCAACTGCTTTTGTGTCACGTGCAATACCGGATAGCACAAGAAAGGGGCACGCCACGCATTTTACGAGGCGTCGTCCTACAGCTTTTCTTTGACCCTTTTCCGCTAACATATCACCATTACTATGCATGATTAAAATTGTGCTCCACAGATTTCTCATACTCGGTTAATTCGGCATGCTCTTCCTGTTTTCTAGCATTGGCGTGACATTGGCACGTTCCATGAATTGCTCCGCGGACCCTTGCAGCAAGGTACTACGCCTTGCTACTACAATATTCCCAAGGAACGTGCCTCACGTCGCTAGGATCAGCATCTTCAAGAGTCTATGGCTCCCTAGACTCGTTATTTCGCAAAAGTATCTCTAGCTCTAGAACAAGCGAGAGTCTCTCTTTGGCCAAAACGAATACACAGGTCGAGACTAGCAGCGTTCTAACCTGTTTTGGGATCTAATCGTGATGGGTTCCAATGCGCGAACACAAAAAAGCATGGAAAACCCATTATGATGTACAGGCAACGTCACAATAACGTATGATCCTATTTATCCACTCACGCCACATATCGTCGAGGCGTAACACTTTGAAGTTTTCAATTGGTTCCTATGCCACGAAATATGCCAAAAGTACAGTGAATGTCAAACGTCGCAGACATGACAGGTTTCCCATCTGTCAAGGGCTGCTGCGGGGTAGCATGACGACGAATGACGGTGAATGACGGTAAATGATGGTAATGATGGTAAGTGATGGCGATGACGAGTTTGAGCAGAGCGAGCAGTCGCAAGCTTTGTTCGTGCGTAGTTCCAGCCGCTCAAGGTATAGATAGGTGCGCCACATCCGCTTCCTGTACCGCGAGTAACAACTCTAAATCTTCTATTTCAACTTATCGCAATAAAAGACTCAATCAAAATTCTCGATCAGCTTCACGATGGCCCGACATCAGCGCCCAATCGACGGTCCCGCCGACTACCCTATCGCCGATAAGCGGGAGCAAACTGGTCTTCTCACGCGTTTCGTGCCCGATAGCCTCAAGAATACAGCCTTCTACCGCTGGCTATTACGCTTCACTCGCTTTCTGCAGTTTGTCTCGTCCGTCATCTCTCTCGGCATCTTCAGTCAGCGCTTCTACAAAGTCTACCGCTTGGTCAACAGCATCAAAGCCAGGCGCGGCGTCAACGGCGCATACGGTGCTGTTGAAGGCATCCTTGCCGCTGCTGTTCTGTACACGCTTATCACTATCCTTCTTTCATGCATTAAGAAGTCTGCCAACCCCGGCGGAAGAACGTTGAGATGGATCTGGGTTCTTCTTGATCTACTGTTCGTCGGCGCCTTCATCGCAGTCGCGGTGCTGACCCGTCCAAATGGCGGCCTTGCCGGTGCCAGGCATTGCTATAGCCCTAGGCGGCTGGTTGGTGGTACTAGCTCGAGCACTGCGACTGGAGAGACTGCCAATAGACGCGACGATTCATGCAACCTGCCCTGGGGTACATTCATCTTGGCCATCATCAGCACGTAAGTTTCCACCTTCATCCTTTCTGTTATATTTCTTGCTAACCTCAGTGCTAGCATTCTCCACGCACTCACCGCTGCCTTCCACGAGATCAAGGACCACCGTCGCAGCAACAGGGCTGAACATGAAAAGGCTGTTCAGCCTGGTGTAGGTGCCGGTACGGACGGCGCTCGCTATTGAGCGTATGATGAGCATGATCCTTGAAAGGCAAAGTCAGAAAAGAAGGTACAGCCCACTTCCGTGGGATCAACTAGTGACGGTTTACCAATAATGTTTTAATACGGGGTTGAGTAACGTAAACAGCCATTTAATCTAATAGATCCAGTAATTTAAGGAAAAAAATTAAGATATTTCTTCCATCCAGCACTATGTGTGCCGCATACTTCATACAAGGGTCTTGACTCAGAATCGGAAGCAGAGGATGGCACAGATATTGAACGTTCTGTCTGAGTATGGCAATGTGTATGTAAGAGTGATCTGAGCTTTAAAGTATTCAATGTGTTACTTGAGATCTCTCTACTGGCATTTGATATGATCTCGGGCTTGAGAGGCTAGAAGCATTTCCACAGACTTTTGTCAAGATGTTTGATTAATAGGTTCATGGAATCCAACTAGACGCTTGAGTACCCACACAAGGTGGCTAGTGTAGGGCAAAGAATTGGCAGTCTAATTCCAATTGCATCAGCACTTGGAAGATCTTTGACGTGCTTCACCAGTGCTTAGCCCATCGATGCAGCTTACCATCAGGATGCTGATAGACAAGGAGGGCTTCTTTGTCGGCATCACCTCTTGCTTAGAACGAATCTTTTCTATACGATTATATGATCATAAAAATTCTCAGAAGCTCTTCATAATAGTTCTATGGAATGGATTACGTTCTTAGATTGTACTTGTGTAGATGTAATTGCGTTGGGGCCCACGTTCTTGTACTAAGGCCTACTAGGCGTGTTAAGGTTAGTGATGTTGCTGCCAGCTCCACCTCAAATCACTACACGCAGACCTCGACATCAAATTTCAGGAAATATTCCAATAGCAAAACAATTCTCGGCATCATCATCAGGTCGACCATCACTACTTTTTGGCGGAATTTACATGACTACGCATGGCAAATCCAACTGAGCGTTGAATATGCTACTTGTAGCGCATTGTTATCTTCCATACCAACATTTAGCGCGTCTGCAGGCATGGAGTCGGCGAGGCATGGAATCAATCAACTCGCAGACCAGGGTATTTGGGATGCGCCTTACATAACTCATCTCAATACTTTTTCGCGCGCATTGTAGTTGCTAGAAGCAGGGTAAAGTTTGTGCATCATCTCTTTTAGGCGCCGCCAGAGATGCTTAATAGGGCTAAGATTAAGTGAACAGGCTAACTAGTCCAGTGTGATGATACGTGATTCACGAGAAGGTCACGCACTGCGCACGTGTGTATGCGCCCGTTGTCTTGCATAGGGAGTTGAGACTTACGACAATAAGGTAAGGGACTCTTCTTACAGGCTTTGTAACTGTCGCTGGTGTAGCCACCGTTGGGAGCATCTGGGTCTCTCTCCCTGGCAACCGGCAAACTGCGTCGCGGTCTATCTCTTGCACCTATTGTAACTGTATAGCACACCCGCACCATTTGCGCAGGTGGCCGACTACTATGTATACCCAAAATCATCCTTGTGACCCATCTCTCATAGTCATGGCTGAATACCTACTCAAGCGAGCGGCCAAAGTCCTTCTGAAGTGAGCACTCGTCGCTGAATCGAGCAGTCCTTCGATACCATGCACAGTGCTTGTACCTTCTGCTAGAAGATAAGCGCTTTGCAGCGTGTCCCTTGTTAAGTTTCGGCCACCGCTTAGCTCCGTGACATGTTATAAGCTTCTGTTTGAGTACGCGGTAGAGCGGTTGCTTTGAAACTGGGATAGGCAGTGGTGCCATGAATATGGACTTTTGCAGCGACTTTATGGAGCTCGAAATAAGTGATATGAGGGTCTTTTCGCATTGCTCGATGTAGCATTGTTTTCTAGGAATTCGAGAGTACTTGTGGTTTGCTGCTGCGAGACCTGTCAACCGTGGTGTTGGCAGTACTTAGAGTAGATCTTCTGGATGCAGCGTCGCGAGCCGCTACACGTCGCCGCCAGTTCGTCAGTGCTGCAACCACCCAACAACTTGCCTACCATAATATCGCGATCGCTGCAGGATAACTTCAGGTTTCATTTCTCGTTTGCAGAGGTCCCAGCAAGCACTGCACGTCGTGGTAGCGTGGTAGAGAGCGGTTAAAGCGAGGGTGTCATAGTGGTGTTTGCGAGAAATCACGCTAGGGCGAACAAACATTTGACGCGCGATCGAAGTACCAATCGTCCAAGCATCCCGGGGTGAATGAACCCCACATCTTTAATCAGCCTAACGCCTACGCGTCAACGTGAAAGCGACGGGACCGTGCATACTTCATACAGTCCCATCACTCCCACAGTATCACTCGTAGATTACCTCTCCTTACGTGCTACCCCTATATTGAAAGCTTTTTCCAGATATTGCTTTTTGACTAGAAACTTCTTGCGACCCAGCAGCAGTCGCAAAATGACGCCTAAAAGCCCACATTCCGAACGCTCAGCCATAGAGACCCAAAACTTATACAATGCCATCGACTCCGCCACACCAGAGCGCCTACGTACTTTGCTTAAGAAATTAAGTACTACAGCGCTTGCGAACTTCGAAATCATTCAAAGCGAATTAATCCTCCCGCATGGCGCGCTAAAAAGGGCCAGGTCGGAAAATGACGGAGATGGTTCAGAGGATTCGGGAAGCGATAACGAGTCCGATTACTCGGACGAAAAAACTGATGCGCCAGCGAGCAGGCAGCGTTTCGAGATTTGCGAGCAGTGTAACAAGGAATATGATGTTCTGCACAACGACAAGAAGAGCTGCATTTGGCATGAAGGTAAGCTACACCTTCCCTACTGAGACATGATCTGTGCAGCGAGGTGTTAATAAGCTCATGATATCCAGGCCTGCTAGAAGTAGACTGGGACAGCGAATGTTGGGCCGATCACGATGAAAATTGTCATGGCACGATCGATACAAATGAGATGCGCGAGGAGTGTCCCGAGGGTTTTGTGTGGGAATGCTGCGGCAAACCGGGAGATGCACCTGGGTGCAAGACGACTAGACACCACCCAAATCGCGCGAAGAGGGTGCGAAGATAGGATTCCGGACGCAAGTATGTAGTGCAATTAATTAGTGCGGTTATTGAAATGGCTAGCTAATGTGAAGGGTGCATACAACGGGTGAATTGCACAGCCAGTATTTGTGTGACCTTAGGCATGATAGAGCCATGTGCAGCCCCCACAACGGTAGTTACTGGAGCTGGATGGTGAGAGAATAAGGAAGCGGTTTCGAGATTTTTCTGCAACAACGAAATCAGCGATTACTTCCTTGTCGCTGGCAGTCAACCCATTAGGTTAATTTATGTTGTGAAGATTAACGCCTTGTACTCTCGCCTCAACTACTAAACATTCTCCCGCAAAGTTGATATTTTTGTTTAATCCAGATGTAAGTCTCATTCCGATGGCGCCACAACACACCCAATTTGGATTCATGCGATAACTATAATGCTGTTCCATGGACTGCATATTTGGGTATTATGTTTCGAGCGCTGGACATTGACCCTTCAAAAAAAAAGTATGAAAACTGAAATATGGAAGCAATGCCTGAGCAGAAGTATTGACAGCTGTCGCACTTGTGGGATTGCAAGTCATAATAAATCTATCGTTGCTCACAAGGCGTGAAGCTATTTCCTCTCCATCTGTTTTCGGTTCTCGTAGCAAACGACCGTCCAAGGTGATATCAAATACAAACATTCAAAAGCATCCCCATCAGAGTTACCAGTCTTCGTGATCATTGGAGCTAGAACGAGTTCAACATTCATTCCGTTTTCGGCAGCTTTCAGGCCATTTGGTGAAGCCATGCATATCTCGTCGAATCTCATTTCTTCAACATGTTGCGCCGACCAGCGATGGACCTGAAAAAGAGCTCTGGACTTGCTTAGCTCAAGATCGAACGCAATGGTATTGCGGATCACAGCGTCAAGTTCCTTCCAGGCAGCCGGGATGTTCCGCTGCAGGAATGGTTTCAGCAACCGCTGCATCTCTGCAGAAACATTACCGACATTTGCCTCGACTGCTCGACTCTTCACTTTCTCGGACAGTAAAAGAGCAGTTTTAGCTTTCCATGCGCTGTAATCCCGCACATCCGTTAGTCGTATGGACTTATTCTGCAGCAATGCTGGAATGGCCTGGGGCTCATCTGATGGCTGTTAGTAAATCGTTTAAATGCCACTGCAATGCTTTCTTATACTCTCGGGCGAAAGATAGAGAGATGGTTTTAGTACGTACCAAGCTCCAGTGCTGTTTGGACCATTTGGAGACCAACGCTCTCCTTTCCACCCCACAGCATCTTTCCATTCAATACCAAGTCCACTAGGGTATGCATGATCAGACTCTGTAACAGTAGTTCTCTGGTCCGCTCGACATGGTCGTACTTGTGCGGACGCAAGGTCAACTTGTTGAACACCTTCAGATGTGATTCGGGGACACGGTCAAAATTGCGTACACAATAGTGGGCAACCCATGACCCAATATCGTATGCGATGTTCTGATAGTCCTTTTGCAGGGTGTCATCATCCACTTTGTAATTTGCTTCTGGGCGATTAGCAGACACAGCGACCAATGTTGCTTTCCGCCATTCCTGGGTCGTCCGATCATGTCTTTGCTTTTCTTTCTGCAGCTCATCTTTCAGTTTCTCGATATGGGCAACGTAATGATAGTTGGAGTCTCTCAGAGCCTTCATGTCCCGTGCCTGTTCTTCAAGCTTCATGGATTGCTCCGCGACGGCTTCCCCAAGCGTTTGCCTAGAATCTCCCATTCCTTCAAGACCATGAGATTGCATCTGGTCATTGCCGTTGGTGCCCCCGAGAAGTTCTTCGGGTAGTGTTGGTTCTGAGCTTGGGGCTGAATCGAGAGACGGCGCCTGTTGCTCACTAGCTTTGGCATTCATATTCGCCAGATCTTCCGACTGCGTTGGTCTTCGGGTGACACTAGGTCGTGATTTGGTAAGAATGTCTTCTCCAGGTGCGCTTGCCGCACAGAATGAGGGTGTAGTCTGTGGAAGCACTAGAGGGCCGGTATTGAGTGACACCATAGTAGAAACCGGAGCACTGGGAGATCCAATGGTCTGCATATTGGCTTCGAATATTGATGCTGGCTTGGTATTCCTTCTCATATCTTCTGTGAAGCCATCATTATGTGGTATTGTGTTTGCATGTACGTCGGCTGTTTGCATGTTGCCTTTAACTCTCGCTTGCTCGGCCTTTTCTTTGGCGTTGGCTATAAATGTTTTGGCCTTCTTTGAGATGCCCATTTGGTTCTTCTCGGCTGGATGGAGTACAAACGTAATGCTGGTGGGAGGCTTTCGGATTTATGCCATCTCAACGAACTTCAGCCCCAAAGCCAGCACCAGCTCGCCAATTACTCATAAACACGCCCACTTGCTCTATCTGGAATAAGTGCTGCACGGATAACCCCGCCCCTGCACAGACGGACCACGTGTGGGACGAAAGTTCCAGACTTGCTACATGATATTGTGGATTCAGCCGCACTGCTTGCTACATCAAGATCAAGCAATAGCATCTTGATAAAGCGTCAAGATTGGAATGATTGTAGTGTTTGGGATGTAGATTTGTAATTAATCCAACTTCTATCAAAATTCAACCCCAACCAAGGGCAATATAACATTGACTGTTGCTGTAGTCACAAGGCCCAGTATCGAGACAAACACCTGGAGATTGTTCTTCAGTTTGTCTCGTTTTCGCTCACCCGCTATTTTCTCAGCGATCTCTTCACCAGTTCTCGCTTCTAGCCGCTTACGTTGGTTAAGATTGTTTTGGTGCTGCTCGAAAAGGATCCGTCGCCTTTCTTGTGCTTCTGCGCTATTGCAGAACCCCTCCTCTTCCATTTCCTTGATCCTCCTCTCTGATTCTCCGATCTTTTCATCTATCATTGGCATAACAATCTGCCCAGCCCTCGTTTCATCTAGACGTTTGCCTTGACCTACTAGTTCATCTTGAATATCAAGGACGATATCTTGTTTACGCATCAATCGACAAACGAATGCCTCAGCCATTGATCTGCTGCCGTCAAAGCGGCGAATGGTTGAGCCATTTTTCTCCATGGCCGCCCAAAATTCCATTCGAAGCTCACGTTCTCTTTGTAGTCCCTTCCCTTCCTCTTTCATTTCATCCCACATGGTAGTCAATAGAACAACGTTTTCCAAGTTTTGGTCCCCACAGAGTCTAGTAAACATTTCAAGATATCGCTGAGCAGATCCTGACATCCTGTTGTCGGTAATTCTATGCATGTATATTATGCCCTTCAGCGGAATGCCAAGTTCGTATTGTGCGCAAAGGAACTGGACAATCTCTTCAAGTATTTCAGCATCTGATCTCGTGGTATCGTCAAATCCAGGTGTATCCACAAGCGCGACTTCTTGCCGTCCAATTCCAACCCGCACGACTTGACACTCAGTCGTCTCTACCCTGTGTGAGTGATTGCGAAAATATAGTAATTACTAATAACTTACTTGATCTGAGATGATGGCCCTCCGCAACAGCACCCTGCGACAATTTGTTGATGAAGTAGCTTTTCCCAGATCCTGTGACGCCCATCACCAGGATCATGCTGCATTCTGCGTCTCTTGTAGAAATAATCATGGTGTGAAGAGGTCTATTGAGTGAATTCTAGATGTGTGTTGAAGATGTCATGAAGCCCGGCAGTGTGAATGATCTCCAGCGCTCTGACAAGAAGGTTCCAGCCTGTCGGGGGCGACACGACAAACCTGTACAAGTAAAGGACGCCTTCTGCAAGCCAATATTGGTGGCTTGTATCAGGTATGTTGATACTCTATCCCGTTTCGTTATTTGTAGGCATATTCGGTATCAGCTGTGCTGTGGCTTCCCACAAACACCTGATTTCATCTTCACTTGGGGCCGCCCATGACAAGAAGTCACCACGTGAATACAGCCGCATCCTTCGAAGATAATTCATATTGGCTGGAATCAACCTGGCCCACTCTTTGTCAGCCTTTTAAAGCTGAAGTGGTAGATTTAAGGTTCGCTGAACTCAGCTGGGGAGGTCTAACACTTCAGCTCGCGAGGCTAGTTAATCTCAGCTCGCGAGGCTGGCCAATCTCAGCTGCCTGCACCACGAACGCCTCCATCACTACTGACTCCGCACATACTTCCCATTGCGATCAGAACCATAATAGTGCCTACCAGGAAATTTCCTGCATGAACAAGCTGCATAGCCCGAGCATGTACGATTTGCTTTGGTCGGGCATTTTACGAGTCCCTCGTAGCACGTCCTCTTCTTCATTACAAAATCATGGGTCTCTTGAAAAGATTGGCAAACCGAAACAAGACGAGATCAAGTTGGGATCTATCGAATGCAGCAGATTGTACACATGATGTACCCAAAAGCATACAAAGACCGTCTTCCCTCCTGTTCTCGCCTCCGCCGCCTCCTTATGAGCAGGAGAAAGACCAAGAGATTTCAGTCGCTGATCTGGGAAGTTTGCTAGTCGGCATTGATTTCGGAACAACGTAATTAAGTATCTTGTCACACATTAACCTGCAATTGCTGATGGATTCCAGTTATTCTGGTGTAGCCTGGGCGTATTCCAAACAACCGGAAGATATCAATATCATTACCAATTGGGATAGCACTGAGTATGCAAGTGCCGACAAAGGCAAAGCACCGACAAAGATTTCCTACGCAAAGGGCTACGAAAAAACGACTTGGGGTTATGAAGTTGGTGACGATGAAGCAGTCGAATGGTTCAAACTGCTTCTTCTTGACGACGCTGACATGGACCCCAAACAGCGACGATCGCCCCAGATTATAAGGGCCAAGCAGTTACTGCAAAACGCTGGAAAAACTCCCGTCCAAGCTATTGCTGATTATCTGCGACTACTGTGGAAGCATGCAATCATAAATATCAAGCGGAGTTTCGGAGAAGCAGCAGTCGAAGGTCTGCCCATTCGGGTCGTCTGCACTGTACCTGCAGTATGGACAACCAACGCTGTTGCTAGAATGAGAGAAGCAGCCCAAGAATCTGGCATTTTGGATTATCGCCCCGCTGGGGAAACAACGCTGGATTTCGTTTCTGAGCCGGAAGCAGCCGCATTAGCAACGTTTGATGATCTCAAGTCACGACCCAACTTCCAGGAGGGAGATTGCTTTGTCGTATGCGACGCTGGAGGTGGCACAGTCGATCTTATCAGCTACAAAGTTGTTGCGACAAAACCTCTTAAGCTGATAGAGTGTGTCGAAGGCTTGGGGAGGCTCTGCGGCGCTGTTTTCTTAGACCAAGAGTTTGAAGCGCTCATGAAACAGGTACTTGGTGATGCTTGGAATATACCTGATGCGATCATTAAAAGTTTCATGAGCTCACAGTGGGAGAATGGTGTGAAACGTGGGTTTGAGGGGCAAGACAAAAAGTGGAAGATCACTCTTCCTCACGAATGTGTGGAACTGGGCGCACCATACCATATCGATCTTAATCAGTACGTCTTCTTTGTACAATTACATCTGCTGCGCTAACCATTCGTGATTAGAGGCCATGTTCGACAAATATTTGAGGAAGTTATATCTCAAATTCGCGTGCTTGTCAACGAGCAGATTGATGCCATCGAGGTAAAGGAAGGCAAATTACCCAAAGTGAGCAGTTATGGGACCCTTTGACTCACACAGCTAACGTTTGCAGGCCGTTGTGCTGGTTGGAGGATTTGGAAGCTGCCGATATCTATACAACCTCCTCAGTTCAGAGAATAGACATCGTGGCATCGAAGTATATCAGTCCCCGGGTACGAAGCCGTAAGTTGTGCTCGATCAATCTCTAGTGATATCATTCTGATACTACGCAGATGGACCGCAATTTGTCGAGGCGCAGTTTTCAAAGCATTGACAAACGCTTCATTGCCCGGAACCATGGTTCAATCTAGGATCTCTCGTTGTAATTACGGCACCTGCTATAATACCAACTTCGATCCTTTGAAACATTTAGAGTGTGACAAATACATTGACAACGTTTCTGGTCGAGTAAAAGCTTCGAATCAGCTTCAATGGTATCTCAAGAGAGTAAGTCATCAACTATTTGTGTGTCAAATATCGCTGACAAAATGTAACCAGGGAGATAACATAGACGAAGCTAAGCCTGTGCGCCTTCCATGGCACATGAATGTGTCAGTAGAGAATTACTGCAACTACTATCCTTTGTCAGTTTCGATATTCACATGCAACGATCATAAACCACCAACTCGACGGATAAATACAGTCCGTCCAGGGCCTTCAATTCAATCTGAGAGGGCTGTGGATATATCCAATCTCCAACCGTTCATGGGCATGGATGGGAAGCACTACAAGAAGATAGACTTTTCGATTGAGATGACAGTCATTGGAACTGCTCTTGAGTTTGCTCTAATGTATCAAGGCAAGCACATTGGGCATAGCTCAATGCCAGCTCAGATTGACCTATAGCATGAATAGAAAACTCTTGCATTGCAATAATTAAAGTCTGTTTCTATGGCCAACTCTTGTGCATCTAACAGTAGCTCCTAGGTAAGCCATCACTAGCAAACACTCGCCCATGTAAGTATCTTGCGTTACATATTCCATTCCATACATATGTACAATGATAGCAGGAGCGATTAAGTGATAGGTTCGCACAGTGATTGAATCTGCGGCGACAGCTCTTTAATTTTAGAGGAACTTGCCATGAGTCACATAGTAGAGAGATGGCTGCATCCTCGAACCCATTCGGTCGAGCATTTGGCGCGCTTGGTATGCATCCCAACACGTTTGTGTAATCCCATTGCCGTTTTCTATGCGTGTCTCCACCTTGAATACTCCTAGGTCAACTGAGTGAGCTTTGTTGTAGGGCTCGCGATCCACTAAATACATTGTTCCGTTGCCCAGTAGTCGTGAGTTGGCGTCGAACAAGAAATCACAACCCCTATCTCTTCAATGGTCGGGAACATCTACCTTCTTAGCTACAAAAGTGATAGCAAGAGGAGCAAATTTGACGGCTCCATTCGGAGGTTTGGCATTTTTTTTTCGATCGACACCCCATGAGATCTCGGGCGCGGATTTGGAGTTCAATTCGCCTCGAGAATAGGAAATAGTATGGTTGTGGGAATCTCAGGAGCATGAAGGTCCAACGTAGATTACATGGCCTATACATCTGTCTGGTTTGTCACACGTATGGAATATAGGGCTTCTTTGTTCCAACCCCATAGAAGATCGTGCCTCAAAGTATTGGACAACATGCCTACCACGTAGGAACCAAGGCTGGTACGAGTTTCAGGCTCGTCAACAATACTACTCAGTCCTGGTATTCTGTCCGCAGGGACAATAGCAGATCGTCTAGAATACTGATGCGTATAGGCACAGTACTGAGGTTATTGTGAGTTGTGTCCTAGCGTACGAACTAGGAAATGAGGGTTCGTGTGGTTTATGGATACAGTGATTGAAAATAAGATCTGCTCATAGATCCAGTGCGCTTGCTAAAAAAAAGATAGCGTCATCAATTCATCGCCTCGTCCACCTCACTCTGACCTCCTTAGGTCTATTCATCTGCAGCGTCAACACCGGCTGACTATCCTGCAAAAGATCTAGCAATCTTTCTCTCCCCTGCTCCATGCTCTGTCCATCCTCAAGAACTGGTTCTACACTGCATCTACTGAACAGTGTCATGATGACAGACACAAACTCGACTTGGGACATCTTTTGACCTGGGCACGTGCGCGGACCGCTAGACCACGGCATAAAAGTACCTCGCGGTGGAACATGAAGGTCTTGCTTGCCCGAACCCGATTGAAGCCAGCGCGTTGGTTTGAATTCCAGTCTATCTGAGCCCCATGTCGAACGAGAGGTATGTAGGGCCATGGTGTTGATGTGAACCGCGCATGGGGCTTGAAGTGGGAAGGATGACGAAGAGTCTGACGCAAAGATGGTTTGGTTTGTCTCGATGGTGCGTATCAACATACTTACAGCGGGGTAAAGGCGGAGAGTCTCGAACTAGAGCACGAAATCAATTCCTCTAGTCGCTGCGGTCGTTTGGCTGTTTAAGAGATGCGAGATGGTAAGAATTGAAACTTACCATGAGAGCTAGGCACCGCGTTAATTTTGGAAAGATTTCTGCATAATCTTCTCGTGATGGATGCCCATTGTGCGTTTCCAGGACAACGTCAATCTCAGCTTGAATCCAAGCCTGCCATTGCGGAAAGGCGGCCAAGAGGACAATCGCGAAGAACATCGTGTTTGACGTAGTGTCGAAGCCAGCCGCAGTGAAGATGAAGAGATTCCCTGCAATCTCGTCCTCTGTGAGATAGTGCTTAGTCCTGTTGTTACTGCCGATCGCAAACGTGTTTGGTGACGGAGTAGTGATCTTGCCTTCGTTTCGGTCCTGCTCTTTGGCTTGGTCTGACAAGCGTACGAGCGTCGTCATGAGAGTGTTTTGGAAATCGTTGGGAGAGGCAGAAGAGATCCTCTTACGCTCTTCTTCGAGCATATCTGTCGTTAGGCTCGGCAGCTGTACCAGCGCTTGGCCTAGCCTCTTCGAAAGCCGTGGCATGAAGGGCAGTCGCAAAATACTGGAGGGAATGAAAGCCGCCGCGAGTAGAAAACCGGTGACTAAGGAGATGGCATCCACATAGGAAAAGCTCTTGGCTGATTCAAGGTATGAGGAAGAAATAGTAAATGGAGTGTGCCGGCCATATGCAACTCGGGTAAGTACGTTGATGGCGATTGCGCGGAGACCCGGAATCGAATCCGAAGATGAATCAGTATTATAGGATGCAGGCGGCGTCATGTACTTAGGCATAGAGGCAAAAGAGACTAAGTGTTCGACAAGACAAGATGCTTGTTGAACACCCTCTTTCCAGACGGCAAGGCTGATACTATCGTTGAAGGCGGGAGCGATAATGCGGCGCTGTCGAGACCATGATTCATCTTTGCTCTGGGTGATAGCGGTTCTTTGTCAGTAATTGATGGTTTGAGGCTTCACTGGTGCGAATGCTTTCCTAAAGGCTCAATGGGAACATTGGAGAATGTGAGTGAAAGACAAAAGAGATGATGACATACCGTCACGAGATTTGGACCGAGTAAACCCATGGTTTTCAATGTGATATCTGGATGGAGGAAGTCTTTGCGTCGAGCTAGGATGGAGTGCGCCATAGCAGGATCAGCACAAATGAGGCGGTTGTGTCCTGTGGTAACAATAACGAAGGCCTGTCCGAGGCGCTCATGTGCAGCACCTTTGTCACGAAACTCCCAGCCCCAGCACGTCACTTCGAACGCTGCGACCATAGCGGTAGGGAGGACAGTTCTCAGTATAGGTCGGAGAGGCTCGGAAACGATAGCGAAAACAAACTGGATTGAACAAATTAGACAATAGCATTCTCAAAGCCGAATGGGCAGGAACGATATGGCAAATTTTGTTTGCGCAGTTGCGAAGCTCAAATGGGTTGTTGTTGGGCAGGGAACGGAAATTTACACTATCAGGATCATATGGACATATGACAACGGGAAGGCCAGTGGCACATGCCGCGTTGTAGTTTTGGATGAGAGTCCGAAGTCGAGAAGTGATCCATATCAATAGAGCCACAACAGGTCCAATGAATAGGAAATTCATGGCTCGGAGGCTGGCGGTAGAGTTGTTCAGGAGATGGTCCTGGTCGGTCGTTCGTTTCCAGCGCCGTTTAGTCTAACAATGGAGGGATTTAAAAATGCTATGATACAGATCGTTCAGATGGCTGAAATGTTATACTTGAATACACATATACCACAGGATCAATCCCATAATCACTGCAAGTTAGAATAAATGTCTGGAGGTTGAACGCTTGGACCAACTAGTCTTCGTGAGATCAGTGATCCTGCGGCTAATTTCTATCGGCTGGCTAGCTTCCGGATGATACGATTTTTGAGCTTATTCATTGTGTCACTAGTGGCTGTTAGCTCAAGTTGCGCACGGACACATTCCCCCACTTGACCTGCGTTAAAACCGTGCGAAGAGATCGTACCATCCGGATGTCAAGCTGCCGGTAGTACTAGGAGTATTTGCAATCTTGGCACCAATAAAGTTATCCGTATCGTAGGCACATTGAAGTTATTTCCTAACTCTTGTCAGTACACTGCCGACTCAAGATGGTGTGCTTTTGTCCGTGCCAATCAAGCAGATGTACCAAGAGACCGATGATGAGGATAGTAACCGTTATCCTGCCCGAATGTCTCTTAAAGGTCCACCCACCAGCTTCCCATATAGCCCTCGATGCATCCAGTTTTCCAAAAAACAACCCGATGTTCAAGGGGGTATCACCAATGCTCGTCAGCGCATTCACATCTGCCCCGGCCGCCAAGAGGGCTTTAACTGCTTCAGTGTGACCATTCATCGCTGGTAGATGAAGCGGGTTCTTCCCATCGTGAGTGCGCGGGTTCACATGCGCGCCTGCGGCAAGCAACACGATGATGACTTCGACCCTGCCCATCTCCGCCGCACAATGCAGCGCCGTCGCGCATGCATGTGTCTCCCCTGATTCTCCAAAGTTTGGATCAATACCGGCAGCCAAGAACTCCTTCATATCGTCGGTGCGGCCGCACATGGCGTGGTGGAGCAGTTTGGACTCTGGTGGCATCGAATCGAACATGGGCGGCACTACCCCGGCTGCGACTAGAAGGTTTCCGATAATACTGTTCCCACCTAACATCGCTAGTAGTAGAGGCGTCTCACCGTCACGATTTACTGCGTGTACATCGGCGCTCGCATCCAGGAGGACTTTGACGACCTCGATGCGTCCACGTAACACGGCAACGTGTAGCGGTGTGCCGAAGGGATCTCTATTTTCATTTACATCTGCTCTGGCGTCCAATAGTAGCTTTACGGTCTTGAGATATCCGTTATACGCTGCCTTGTGCAGGGTATAGGTCAATTTGGAGGTCCAAAAGGGTCCTAGACCAGCTTGAATTCCATCCATCCATCAGTTTCTTTTGCAAGGTGAGCAAGAGCTGCTGGACACGCTGCTGGACGCTTAGCTGTGTTTAAACCAAACTATTGCGCTTCGCCCGTTGTTGGTTCCGGTGTTGCCATCATTTCGACGATAACTTCGCCCTCATGGATCTTTATCACGGATGGACGCGAGGCGCCTCGGAGGAGCACGACGGCGCTTTAGTCGTTTAGCTTCCGCTCATCTTCTAGCACTATCTCCTAACCATTATCCTCTTTGAATAATTTGCAAACCTTTGTGTTCCAAACAGCTTTCGGGGCCTTGGAGTTACCAGCAGAGAAGGAGTAGTGCTTGGGTCCGTTTACCAACCCTCCCCTAGATCTAATGTCACAAAGAAGGAGACCCTCTATTTCGAATACGGTTCCTGTTCTCTCCAAAAGTTGAGAGTCAATGATGTAACTTGGCAATGCCAAACTTATGATCTTGCGGGCCAAGGCCTCCTCAGAGATTATGTAGTCGGGTTGCAGTTCGGGCGCGTGAGATGCATCTGATGCATCTGACGAGAAAGCCAACAATGCAAAATGTTTGTCGACTAGTTTTGTTGCGTCCCAGTTACGAAATCTCTCGATGAGCTCTAGAATGGGCATGGAGCGGGAAGTCAAGGTTCCGCTCGTTGTAGCACTCTGCTTGCCAAACAAGTCGATAGCATGACGGTAGCGGCGGATTGATCTCTGCAGCGTCCCGACCCTGCAGGTTAAAGCTAAACTGGTGACTTCATCGAAAAAGTCCTGCACAGTGACCGTTTTGTTTCCGCAAGCTACAATGAATTCTTTAGCTGCTGCAGCTTGTTGTAGAACCTGGGAATCGACGAGAAACATCAGTCCCAAGTACATCCTGCTTTGTGGGAGATGACTTCAATGATGTCTTACCCAGACACTAGTGAACCAGCGGCTATTCAACAAGTTTTGGACCCCGACCCGCGATTCGTAGTTGTTGAAAGTGCCAGCATGGCAGCTGCACTTCTTATTGGGCCAATCCCAATTTTGACGAGCAACAAATTTCGTCTGACTATCCCTTGATCTGATGTTTTCCATAGCAACGGCACGATCGCCTTTTGTCGGGCCCAGCCAAACCACGACCCTGGAAGCAGTTTTGTAGATTTCCAACATCATCTTAACCTGGGCAGCCTGTTCCTCAAGATCGCCCTGGATGATACAAACGGCGTCGACCCAGAGCACACGCGGCTCGCTTTTGCTCCCTAAATATTGCAGGGCCACATCAAGGTTGACCGTTGCGGGAAATGGTCACCCAGACAGGCGAATGATATTGGTCTGCGATACGTCACCCCATGTGTATGAGAGTGCTTCATATGGCGGGCAGTTCTCTATCTTGGTATGAAATAGCTCGCATTCAATTCAGGCAGCCATATGAGGGCCGGGCATCAAACAGAGAAGTCTGATGCATTGACAATCGTTCGCAAGGGGTTCGTAATGGTAGTGCGCCATCTTTGATCACCTAGATCTAATTTTGCCGAGGCTTGAAATGTGTAACGGACCATAGGAGGCTCAGTGAGCTTTCGGGACGGCTACAGAGTATTGTTGTAAGGACTTTGAGTGCTCAAGGAGCGGACAGACCGAAGGGCTCTTAGCACCACCACAAATCGATGTATGAATGTATATGAAGTAGGCTCAAAGATGCCATAGATGGCGCGATTTGTGCATGATTATATATTTGCCGTTCAATCAAAAGTCCCGGTCTGAGTAATCATGCATCTTGTGATGGAGTGCCCAGCCAGCCGCATCCTTCTCAGCCGCTTCACTTCCACCTCAGCTAGTGGCTTGCCTCAGCTGATACTTAGCTTTGAACAATTAGGCAGTTAGATCGTGCTTGACCCTATTATATTGTATTTGAAATAATGGGCACGTCTCTACTGTACCTATTATATTTAATTATCGGTGCCGGCTCTTTCCGCCTATCCGATTTAGCTACTAACGAATCGTTTACGCCAGATAAACTAGTAATGCGATTATATCTGAGTCAACAAACAAGCTAGCGCAGGACTAGAGATGTTCAGATTTCGATGAGTACCCACGTGACACAGCTAGTATTAGATATGCGAATGGAGACGATGAACGAAACCTCTCAACAGCACAACAGTCCACAACAGACCAAAGCATTCCCTACTCAAGCAGCAATTTCTAACTCCATACTCACCCCGCACTATTCGTCTCCTCGCCATCAATCGCCCAACTCTTGACCAACACACTGCCGCCCCTTGCTTTCCCCGCAAAATTAAACACGCCGTACCGCGACCCCATAAACCACACCTTGTCGTTCCGCAGGGTTGCAGTGTTGCCCAGCGTCACATACTGCTTCCCGTCCGTGCTGTACTCGAAACTGCCTGAGCCCGTCCAAGGTAGCACGTTGACGCGGGTGCGCAGCCAGATGCTCCCGCCGCTGATGCTCGCGCTGCCGATTTGTGTCCCTGCACTGCTGGGCGTCCAGTGTGTGCCGTCACCCGTCATCGCGATGTTGTTTTGCATGACAACGCGGAAGGAGGTGCCAGTGCGTATGACGCCGATGTAGGATGCGGTGTACTGGGAAGGGGAAGGGGGTTAATTGTTTGTGCGTATTTCAGGGGGGTGAAAGGTAGTGATGGATCGTGTACTTTCAGGGGAAGTGAAAAGTCGTCGCCGATGAAGGTGTTGTGCGCGTTGACGAGTTCACGAAGCTGCGTATGCCTGGGACAGAAATAGAAAATGGTGAGAATTAACTTACGTCAAACAGAGCCACACCAGCTTGGTCACCATCAGCCATTTTCGAATAATCAAGTTTGACGGTCAAAGTCGAGGACGGGCCCAAAATGCGGTGGGTAAGTGTATTACGCGCCATGAAGAAGTTGTCTGTGACAGTAGCAGTGCGCAGCTCCAAACCATTCCCCGTAAGTGAATACGCTGTAGGATCGGGATTATGATTCCATTCGTACTGTGGACCAAGCGTAGTCCCACTGAACGTATCCGTCCCTGTTATCTTCTTCACTGCGCGCGGCGGCAGCGGATACGGGTACTGCTTCGCCCACTTGCCATCAACGAGGCGCGCCGTCGGCCACCCATCAGCCGACCAGTCAACCGGTGCAAGTGCAGGAAGCCTTCCGCCGGGATACGCGTCGATGAAGGCCATGTGATACCAGGTGCCATTGGGGAGATCGACGAGGCCGCCCTGTCGGGGCACTCTGGCGTTGGGGATGAGAGCACCAGCATTGCGAACCAGCCACTTCCATGTGAATGGGCCCCAGGGACTGTTGCCCTTGAGGATGATGTTCCCGTCCATCGGATGCACGCCGAGAATGTAATACTGGCCGCCGCGCTTGTACATGCGCCAGCCCTCGACGTAACTCAGCGAACTGTCTACCGTGAAGACTTGCTGCCTCTTCATCTCCTTGCCATCTGGCGAGAGTTGGACTACAAAAAGCTGTTTCTGGTTCCAGCTCGTCAGAAACACTACGTACATAGTGCCATCGTCATCAACGAGCATGCCGCAGTCGTAATAGCACTTGTCGATTATGTTAATTTTGGACCACGGCCCTTCGGGCGCAGCGGCCTTGTAGATATGCGTTCTTCCATCGTTGGTAATACAGCCGCCCCAGTACCAGGACTTGAGCTTGGGATTGTAATTGAAAAAGGAGGCATATATGCCGCGGTTGTAGGCGTTGCCACCGGTTAGGTTGTAGTTGGCACCGTAGTCAAGCGTCGGCACAGAGTGCGAAAAGTACTCCCAGTTGACGAGGTCATATGACCTGAGGATGGGGGCGCCCGGTGAGAAGTGCATAGTGCTGGCGGAGTAGTAGAAGGTGTTGCCTTGGCGCATGATGTCTACATCGGCAAGATCTTGATAGAGGACGGGGTTGTTGAAGAGCTTTTGGGCTGAAGCCCCGAGCAAGAAAGCACTGAAGAGTGAAGACCAGTGCATTGTGATTGATTTCTTTATTCAATAATGTAGAAAAGATGCATATGTCCTGGCACGCAAGGACTGACAATTTCTGATGGCGACCTCCTGATGTTTCAACTTTGATAGTGGGTTCACGTTTTCTCTGATAGTGGAATGGAGCGAAGGTTACAGGATGCAATGGACAAGATATAGAAGAAGAATATGGAAGAAAGCAATGTTAATATGAGATCTGTCCGCGGTTTTAACCGGTCTAAGTTCACTCCAGGGTAGTCGCAAAGCAACGGAAATTATGCATAAGAACCCATCATACGCGACAGGCATGTACGGTACAGTTGCAACAAATGTTCCGTATGCTGCAACCTCCACCAGTTATAGCAATATGCCCATGGTAGATGCAGGCACCAACCCCACGTGTTCAGCAAACGAAATCATTTTTACTTTATTGGCGACGACTTTTTCATTTGCGTTTAATGAGGTGAGACGTGAATGATTGGGGGAATAAGGATGCGAGACAGCAGATCCGGTGGGGTTGGGTTTTTCCGGTGGGGTTAGGGTTTCCGGTGGGGTTGGTTTTTTTGGTGGGGACTGACCAGTTAGTCTAAACACGACTTCCTGCACTTACTATGTAGTAAGAGGAATTTCTTAAAAGAGTAGCCAAGGATAGAAGAGAGTAGTATATGACAATAATAACCAATCCTGTTCTAAACTGGACAGCTAATGTTGATCGTCACGTCCGCAGTAGCAGACACAGGAACCCATATCACCGTTGCACGCAGCGCCTTATCCATTTCCCAGCGGACCTCAACATTCCCCTCGATCTTCAATTTGACTGCATCCAAGTCCATTTCCACTGCAGGCCACTTTGAGGCATGCCATACCACAATGCGGTACTCCCGGCCAATGTCTCGTTCGACCAGGTCATCTCCATACTGCGAGAACGGTGTTGAGACTCTTATTCGCCGTATGTCTCTCATCTGGTCGCTACCAAATTCTCTCGTGGTTGTTTGCTCGAAATTGACATGTCGAAATATGCTCTTTGCCTCATGGTCCCCATATGCGTTGGCTAGTTTCGTCACAACCTCTCCCTTAACTTGATTTGGTAGTGCGGAGAGGTAAATGTTATCTGGGGCGCTCTCTCGTGATACTCCATCGTCGAGATACATGTCGTAGCTGTTGTTCTTGCCTGGATAAACATTGATCGTGAGTGGATTTGGCGTATCATCTTTGTCATCACGGGTACGATCCGGTACCCAGTCACGCGCCGCCATTTGCGGTATGATGCCACCCTCGCGGATGTACATGGGTGTAGCGTAAGGTAGCTGTTTTTCATCTGGAGAAATGTGACAGTCGAATTCGACGTATGTACCACCACTAACCCTGGGAGCCAAAGGCTGAGCAAGAATACCATCCAGATACAGCTTTGTTCCTGGGCGGAGGTTCATGGGATACCAGTGATCCGGAGCAGGCAGGTACAATTTTCGTGTCATTCGCTGAGACTCCTTGTAAAGAGCTGGAGCGACAAGAAGATCATCGCGGACTAGATACTGACTCCGCGTATACCACTGGTTTGCCTGATAGAGTGATGAGTCCAATGGATCGGTAATGATCATGGCTCGTGCAATCGGCAAACCGTTGATCATGTTTTCAAACATGGCATCATAGAGTAGCTGAAGCAGGCTGTACCTCAACTGAAGTACGTAACGGCATATTGGCAAGACGGAGTAATAAGTATTGCGGTCTGCTTCAGGGACATAGCTCCAGTCGGACGAGTTCTGCAGTTCAGCAAAGGCATAGGGCTCTTGAAAGTGTTTCTTGCCCTCCTTGCCACTGTAATGGTTTCGGAACCATGGTAACAAGCTGTATGCACAGTACCATCGAATCAAAAGTTCAGGGTCGGCCCAAGACTCACCATCATGTACGGGTTCAAAACCACCAACATCCGCTCCGGCAATGGTCACACCAGCGAGTCCGAGTGCAAGCACTTGTGTAACAGAGATATTCAAGAATTCCCATGTGGAAGCGTTATCGCCAGTCCAGAGCCCCGCAAAGCGTTGCGCACCGGCGAAGCTGCCGCGGCCGATAATGAAATTACGTTTACCTTTACGGCTTTCAAGCTTCTGCAAACCATGAAATGTAGCCTTATGAAGATTGTAGCTGTAGAGAGACCAGATTTCAATCACCTTTTTCTGGTCAGCAGCTTTGGGATCTCCACTCCAGCCATCCGAATCTAAGAGTAGACGGAATGGCCAACTTTCAAGGCTGTCAGCTCTCGCGCCCAGATTTTGCATAGTTTAAGAGGTTTACTTACGATTTCATGTCGCCGAATGTTTCAGCCATACACGGCGATGTCATGTCTTGCCAAACAAACTCAAGGCCTGTCTGGAAAAGGTATGTGTATTGCCTGCCCCACCACTCCCTGACTTCTTCATTGTTCAAGTTAGGATAGTAGCCTGGAGCTCCCCTGCCGCCTCCATAATCGACGCCCCCTCTAAATGGGACTGGGGGATCCTTATTGAACAGATTCTGAAGCTGGTAGTCACCTCTGATCTCGTACTTTGGTAGGTCATCAAAGTTGTTCGGGTTCTTGAAGTATCTGTTTCCACCCCCAAAGTTGAGAGATAGCTGCCTGTCATAGGAGCTCGCTGACGGATCAATATCACGGCGATCCATAACGAAGTATTTATTCCTCAACCCCTCATCAAGAACTGAGTAGGAATTTCTGGGGTCAGGACGGAGACTGATGACAGGCGTGATATTTGTGCTGCATTTGACTCCCTGCTTCCGGAGCTGACTGAACATTTCTTCAGGTTGTGGAAAATGGTCTTCGTCTGTATTGATACTGAAGGTTCGGTATAGGCGCTGAATGTCGACGTCGATGTGCATTCCGTCCAGTGGGATTTGGTACTTCCTGTACTGGTTGACTGCATTCTCCACCTTTTTTCGCGTGTCATAGCCATAGCATCCTTGATGATTTCCCAGCACGAAGCGTGGTTTCAGCTGCGGTCTTCCAATGAGCGACGTGTACAAGCGAATGACTTGTGCAACATCGTCACCAGCGATGAAAATGCTTTGGAAGCTATTGAATCTGGTTGCAATACGAAGTTGCGTAGCATCAACACGGCCAAGGTCTAGCTTGACATCGGAATAGTTGTCCACAAATGTGGCTAACTGAGATTGAGCACCAGGATGTCCATTCATTTCGATCCAGTATGGCTCAGAATGATACAAAGGCTCACTATCGGAGTACGGCCCATCTTTGCGATCTTGCCCATAGACGTTAAAGTATCGCATGTTGTCAAAATCTTGGAAGAACTGTTAGGCCACTGAGCAAGGTACTGAAGGTGTGAAGACTCACTAAAATAGTTCATGCAGACATTGTCTTTGAACATCCTGCACCCGCCTTGCTCACCGAAACCCGCATATTTTGCGCTCAGCGGCTTTTCAATTGCCAGAACGGTTGCGTTATCTAGCCATTGTAGTGGATTGTTCTTGGTTCGCCAGATAACAGCAATTCGTGAGTCTGGAGGCGTGTCAATTGTCAAATTTTCCACAAGCTCAGGCTTGACATTTGAGATTGGTAACAATGGGGGTATCTGTGTCGCAACACCGGTAGTTCTGATTGACCTGACTGCGGTGATGTTGATTGGGTTCCGTTCAATCCACAGCTGGACAATCACTTTGCGAGACGGATCGTCTACTGATCCAGAGTCGAGGACTGATTGCAAAACGTAGTATTCATCATTCGGCTGTAAGAGTTCGACGTGCCAAGACAGGCCTTCAGCAAGGTCCAAAGTCTCAATAGTTCTTGTAAGTGTATCCTGAACGATGGTTCTCGTGTTGTAGTCAGAAAAGTCCGAGGGCGTCGTATTTGTGCTGTGGAACCTGATACGCCAGACTTGTGGACGCATGAATTGAATTAGCAGGAGACCCAATTTGTCATTGAAACGAAAGATTCTTCCGTGGCTTGAAACTGGAAGCAGTGTGCCATTGGCTTGCTGATCTGCCTCCTCGCATGAAATTGTATGGGGCTGTTGTGGCCTTCCACCAGCAATTTCTTTGAAGAACCACTCTGCCGGCTTGAAGATGTATGGGTCTTGGGTCTTCCAATATTTCGCTGGCGTATCAGCGTTGTCTGAAGTTGGCGGAGACACTTCAAGCGCCTCAAGGCCTATTTTGTCGAATCCAAGACCAGCGTAAAGAGGACTGAGAGTGAAAGGTGAGCAATGATACTCTTGACTTTCACCTAAGGAATCGAAAGTTGATATAAAATTCAATACCTCATTCGAGGTTGTTTACTGCGAAAAGGAAAGGGCATTGACATTGCACAGAATGATGCAGGCTATGCAAGTGTAGAGCTGGAGCTGAATGACCAGTAGACAGAGCAAATGAGTCTAGACTCCTCGAAAACGCATTTTTGTGATTCTGCATAGCTGAACGATAGTTTGTGCATGAGAGCTGAAGATTGATAAGCAAAAAACACGTTCAACAGATGGACGGCTGGAAAGCTTGCAAACCGAGCTGCAGTTTCTTATGCACCTCTTTCAGCTGATGCAAGAGGACCGAATCATAACTGGTGTCAGATGTGTTGGGTGTTGAATGAAGTGGGGTTTGATGATGATTGATTGCTCGTGCTGTCCTGCAGGCAGGATATGGAGTGTGGGGGTCTAGATTCGCCAATCAGCGCATGGATTGTCGTAATGCTTACGTATCGCTAAGCCGGCGTTCTATCAGTCCTTGTGTCGGACATCTGGGCAACTCGTCACGAGAATGACTATCTAAGCAGCAGTTAGCATACTCAAGTCTCCCTTAACCAATCAAAGGAGAGGCTGTTATTATCGCAGCTTTTGCAAGGCCGCAGAGGCAACGACTTCAGCTGCGTTAGAGCAATAAATCATGACAACGGCAACTGGGATTCCCGACGTTAGTGATAGAAAGTAATAGCTATACATCACGCACAAATGTAAATGGTAGAAATCAAAGACAAGAAAAATACATAGTCATGCTTGTCGAACAGCTGCATCCACAGGTGCGACGATTACGAATAAATCCTGTCATATGAACTGAAAAGGCTTTTACGACGCGAAACGCTGTTTCACTGGTTACTCTTGCAACAAATCGCCTGGTTTTGGGGCTGTTCATATTCGGTTGAGAAAGGGCAACTCTTCTGAGATCTAGAATCGCACATGCGTACGTCAACATCAGCTGAAGACGAGCATGTATGCGAGCTAGCCAAAGGACACGCCACACTGCAAAGACGCATTTCATTTTTGTTCTGGACTTTCTGCTGAGATGGACTTGCATGCAGAGCTGAACAGACATGAACAAACCTTGCGAGATTGATTGTGAAAGACTAGATTATTGGTTTGAAAGAAGCGAAGATGTATCATGAAAATCTGAATTGAGACTAGACTCAAGCAGTAACTTGCATAAACCTTTCACATGCAGCATCAAGCTGAACACTGATCTCAAGCTGACATCATTATCAAGAGCTGAAAGCCTAGAAAACATCACTGTTTCGGCATGTTGCGTTACAGCGTCAAAAACTTGCATATCTTTGCGTTAGCGCAGTTTGGTGGACTTACAGCAGAGGATCCTAACTCGCTCGCGGTATAAAAGCTTTCGGATCTGTTACGGTTTAGCTGAAGATTGAATCACACCTCCAAGACTTTAGATCAACTGTATCAAATCCTATGTACGCCTGCTGTAGGACATGTCAGCATGAACAACTCTGAGATGAACGAAGGTCACATGGAGAACTTGACGCCGTGGAAGTCAGGATCTGCGCAAGCAAAAGCATCCTCGGTGCAGGTGCCTCGATACAGCTCCTCAGTCATTCAATATAACCGTAGCGATGGTTACTGGGTCGAGAAATTTCATTTTGACCAGAAGCACGACCGTGTTCCTGGAATCATAGCGTGAGTGTTGTCCAACGATGGCGGAGAGTTCTTGGCATTCGGAATTGACTGATATACATGAACAGCTCCGGCCTTGTTTCTGGACTTATAGGGTTTCTTGATAACCCAATTGCCGAAGCTGATCACAAGGCCCGTGAAGATCCCAAGTGCGGCCCGGGCCGACCGGGTGGCGTCAAGCCCACTGGCGGTAGGTTTGTATCATCACTGCCCAGGCTTTGCTAACTCATTCGAGAATGGACAAAGTATGAGATTGGAAGGTTCGATTCACCTGTAGCAGTCACAGCCGTCGACATTACTGGCAATGGGCTCATGGATGTTGTGATTTGCCATGATTATGGTCCATTCATGTTGGAATGTAATCCGAAAGGTGGTCATGTCACCTGGCTCGAAAATCCAGGACGTGATGGAATAAAGAATGGTCACTGGAAAGAGCGTTATATTGGTCGATGGCCAGCCATGCACCGGATGAAAGCAGGATACTTTACACAAAGGTACGTCGTCCCTGTACTGCTTTGACTCGTCATACCACGCTGACTAAAAATAGATCCTATCTCGAGATCGTTGCTGCATCTGTCGTGCATGGACCACATGACAAGACTACTCCTATCCCAATAATCAGGTTCCAAGCTCCCGAGAAGGTGCTGGAAGCGTACGTGGTTCGAACCGTCTCTTCACGCAGTCTAGCTACTGACAAGTCTCGACAGTATTGAATGGCCTCGTGATATCATTGACGACGAGAATTTCACAGTGATTCATGAAGTAACTGTACGCAAGTACGTTGTAGATTCGTCCCATGGTGTATCAGCATAGCTAAACACAACAGGTTCCATGAAAGCAATGGTCTGGACTCAATGCTCATTTGTTCTCGAGAAGGCCTGACTTGGCTGTACTACGAAGACAACAAATGGAATCGAGAGCTCATAACCGTTGGTGAGCCAAAGGAGCCTCGACAATCCCCAATCTCCGAGTCACCAGGGAGTGGAGACCACTGGGGATCTGGGTGTGCAGATGCCGGCAGATTTGGAGACGATCCATTTGCCTATATCGCGACACTAGACCCTTTTCATGGCATCGCTGCATGCGTCTATACCAAAGCTGGTCGCGGCATGAAGAAGCAGAAATGGAAGCGACATGTACTTGATGTCTACGGCACACCAAATCAGCAGCTCAAGACTGGAGATGGCCCAGGCCACTTCATCATCTGCGCCGACTTTGATGGCGATGGCAACGATGAATTCTTGCTATCCCTCTTCGGGCCGCTGAACCGCGACGATAAAGGGGAAGCCATTCCGCCCGGCGCTGGGCCGGATCCCAACAAAGGAATCATATACTATAAGCCATTGGATCTCGAGAAGGGAATATTTGCCAAGTGGCGGATTACCGAGGACTCGACAGCTCGAATTGCCCTCGGAGATTTCGCCGGCAAAGGCCTCATCGATCTTGTCTCGATCAAGTACAATGTGAAACGCTATTATGAGGAACCCAACCCTGTTGTAAAGTTATATCTGAATGATTTTGCTAAGGCAAAGTCTGCAAACGTCGAACCAGCCATCATCCCTACGATCTGGGACAATGAGGGTATGGTGTATGTTCGGGATCCTGAAAGCGACGAATTCCTGCAAAGTCCATTTTTCATGCCCTTGATTGAGATTGGCGACTATGCTATTAGTGTCGAGGTATATCCGAAAGGACATTCTATCCCTATCAGCGCTGGTCATGGTACCAAGGTTCTCTATGGTTCAATCGGATTTTACTCTGAAGGTAAATCCAACGCAACAGTGCCAGCTGAGCAACCAGTAGAGACACGGTCCCCTTTCAGCGTTGCACCATTCGCTGCTTCTTCGACTACGACTTCGTACAGGACTGCATATGCTTCAAACATTACTGGTGCGATACTGCTTCGATTGGTTCCAATTTCAAACCACTCCACGTTCCCTACAGCTGGTGATGTTCCAGTCACTATCAAGTTGGACAATATCCCGCTTGGTGTGGACGCGGACGCTCTGAGCTTCAAGAAAGTCGACAGATCGTGGTGGGGCACTGGCAATCCGTTCTTCAAGGACGTGGAATTCTACAATCTGACCGGCTTTCATATCAGGCTGCTGGACTCCAAGAAACCGATTGTTCATATGCAGTTCTGGACTGCAGGAAGTGGTGTTAACTGCGGAGTTCACAACCACTCCGATGCCCTCTTCTCGGAAATCCATATCTCCCTCAGTGCAGGCACAAAGACTGGAGGAATGAGCCGATTGAAGAAGGATTACGAGAATATTCCACCAGGAGAACTCAACAAACTGAGTGAGGAAGCCTTTGACCACCTCGAACTGCAGCCGCTCGAGGAACATGGAGGAATGTGGGAGCGCGATTCATATGGAAAGCCTGTAAGGGGAAAAAATAACGTTGTTCAATATCCATGGCACAAGTGGCAGGGTGGGAAAGGTTCTGACGTTGATCTATGGTTGGCCCTGGAATTCTATATCGATTCGTGAATATGATTTGAATATCTTTGTCAGAGGTATAGGAGATTTGTCTACATATTCAATCCTTCAATGCATCATTAAATGAATTCTAAAAGGACATCATCACTGCAGAAATGATACCAATACTGCGATATGAACGCACATCGGAGAATGGAATTTTTTATTCATGTCATGTAAAGTAAAGTGATTATATTCTCACACTCGTCGATTGTATTTCCATACAGCAATGGCACATATCCATCCACGACAGCATTGAATTGCTCGTTGCTGCTCAAACATGGGATGCGCGAGTCACAGATAACCGTTTGGTGCTTATATTACCACTTTCCATCGTAATCAAATGACCTCTCTTATGATATTCTATTTGGATAACGTCTTCGCATTTACAAGCTAGCAAAGAAGGTTTATCCCCTTTCCTATCAGCTACGTTGTTCGCTAAGCCCCCAGCATCGGAATATTCGAGGGGCTCTATCACTCTTGTATTGGACGTGGAATCGAGACATGTTGAGCATGAAACATGAGATTCGTAAGTACAATCATCCAACGTGGACTCAGTGCCGTGATATCGTCGATCGACGACCCATATTCCAATACAAGCCAAGCTCCTGTGATGCTAGAGTGTGAGGTTATGAGTTTTCCAGTTCGCTTGAAGGGGTTTTTTGTCATTGAGTGCTCTGACTGACATAGATGTAGGTTCGTATTTGGTGCTTTGGGCTGAACCATGTGTAGCAGCATTTGTATCGTGATTGGATTAACTTGAAGTTTCTATTATGAAGATATAACAGTTTGGAACAACAAAAACTGACATTCAAGACCGACATATAGTTCAATATAACAAGTCCAGTGCAAATCCATACCTAATCTACCATCAATTTCACTTGTATTAGGTTCCGCTACATTAGCCTCTCTCTAACTGTCCAGAACGCACGGTTCGAGTAATCACAGCAGAATTTTACAGCGTAGAACCAGTATTCTTTTAATTGTAAAACGATTTAAATGTCATATGGAAGCTTAATGCAATAAGCTTCTGTATGGTTAAGCCTTGCGGATGTATGTAGCGCTTCACCGCCCTCGTGATCTTGCCACACAAGCGAGCAGCACTACACATGATTTGATGATACCGATAATGCTAATGCACAGAAGCTTCGTAATCAGAAGCACGACTGGCTATGTGAGCCAGCCGAGTCAACGCAGTCATGTGATCTTCTTTCGAGCAAGGGTGCTTACCAAGTCTTAGGCTGCGCACGATGCGGGGTTATTCAAGTACTGGAGGCCTTCACACTTCTAGGCTGTAACAATGTGCAACCCAGCTTTATCCGATATCGCATAACAGAAATCTTGAGCACGAATATACGACTATAAACGAACGACAAGTAGTGCATAGTTTTATAACCATTCGTAGTTATACCACAAGCGCATGGCTTCCGTCGCAGGGGATGAAGTCGAGTATTTGCCCCACGCATGCCATTATTGTCAGGCAATCACGATTAGTCTTTCGTACAATCCTACCGCTTTTAGATCATTCGAGCAACAGAACACAGTAGACGTTACTTGTACACGAGCCCGACATGCCGCAGCCGATGGGTGCAAGCTTTTCGAATATCTAATGCAGACCACCCCAGGCAAGCATGAATCCAAAGATCTCCTCCGGTACGCATTCTCGTATGAAAATTCACCGGCCAAAACCAGTTCCATAAACTTTCTGTACCCTGCAATCTCCCAGGACTTCGAACTCTACGCAGGTGATGAAGAAACATTGAGGTGGTTTCCAGTACCACCCAATCTAGCACCAGCGTCCACAAAGGCCGCCAAGGAGTGGTTAGTCTCCTGCAATCAGCAGCATCCGAAGTGCGCAAAAGTGGATGAAACCTATGTTCCGCCAAGGCTCCTTCGTGTGACAGGGGGTCACGATGAACTGCTTCTTGTAGGCATGGATGTCACGAAGCCGGTACCATATGCTGTTCTAAGCTACTGCTGGGGAGGAGATCAAACTTTCAAGACAGTCAAAAGTAATGTCGACATAGTTACTAGAGCGATGGAGGATCTGCCACAGACGATCCAGGACGCCGTACTTGTGACACGTCAACTCCAGCTCGAATATCTCTGGGTGGACAGCATGTGCATAATCCAAGACAGCGTCGAAGACAAATCTGTGCTTATTGGTCAAATGCACAAGATATACGCGTGTGCACAAGTCACGATCGCCGCCAGCAAAGCTTCCAAATGTACTGAAGGATTTCTCGCTCCAAGGTTCACAGTACCACAATTTTACGTACCAGTTCGATACTCTTTGGAAAGGAACCGTCCTCCAGGATTGGGCAGGGTTATACTCATACCGTCGCCGAATCGATCTGTGGAGCCAATTGTCACACGTGCGTGGACACTCCAAGAATCCCTCCTTTCAAGACGCATCCTCTCCTATGGAAGCCGACAGTTACGCTGGTACTGCACCACAGATGAGCACTGCGACGGTGGTGTTCTAGATCGCGAATCTGCCAACTATGCTTCCTTCCAATCCCTCGAAGAGATTGCTATCGATTATCCTCGCCGGCGATTTAAAACAAAGAGACTACCAAAAGACCCAACAAGTCTCCCATGGTTAGAGATGGTGGAACAATACACAAAGCGCGAGTTATCAGTATCGTCGGATAAACTGGTCGCCATCTCCGCTGTGGCACAGCGGCTCATGCATTTGACTGAGGGACGATGGGGTCAATATCACGCAGGAGTTTGGGAAGAGCGTTTCTTTGAGCAATTGCTTTGGGCCATGTCCACAGGCGAAATTGCAAAACGACCTACTGAGTACCGTGCACCCAGCTGGTCGTGGGCTGCTGTTGATGGGAAGCCGAAGTGGCCGTGGATGGAACAGCTGGTGGATGCTAAGATCACGTGCAAACTGCTCGACGTGGAGACTCGACCGCTGAGAACAGACGAGCCTTTCGGTGCAGTGACTATGGGTAGAATGAAGGTTGTAGGAAGAATCAAGGAAGCTATATGGCTGGCTGACAGAAAGACCATAAGAGATGACAGGACTCAGGTTGCGGTTACTGATAAGGTCATGGAGGCATTTCCGGATGCGCTGGAAGACGATGCGCAGCAGAAAATAGTCCATGTACTGGAGGTGGCGAGACGCTCATCGCTTATTGACACGATGGATGCACTCAAGATCAGGCGTACGTCAAATGCTAGAAGATATGTTGCAGGGATATTATTGGAGCATGTCAATGACGAGACATACCGCCGTGTGGGTCTTGTAGGCTTGCGCAACTTAAAGGTGGACACAATAGCATTGCCAGTGAAATGGTTTGCCGTTGAGAACAAACAGTGGTGGTCTGAGAGATTCATTACCAAGGAGATAAGTATAGTCTAGCAGTGGAAATGTAATTGCAAGATAATAGTTTGAGTGCCTACGCTAGTAGCATAACCTTTGAAACACCATACTGATTACACCTCTATCTTCAATTTTTGAAACAATCAAAGTTGATTATAACCTTGATCCTGTATTTCTTGGTATGTATGTAGACTTTTAATCTCGTATTTCTAGAAGCGCTAACCTACAGAAACTTTTCTATATGGCTAGCCATCAAGTGCTGCGGTCCCTTGTGTCCTCCCTTAATCTCTAGATTTACTTGCTGTTGTGTGGCAGTCGAAGCAAGTTATTGAGTAGCAAGGTGTTTTTCTTGTTGCTTTGGTACAATGCGACACTCCCTTGTAGCAAGGGCATCAACATTATGATAAGAATGACAGCTATAGGTAGCAAGCAATATTGGCGCTGACCGCAAGCGTTGTTGAGCCATTGCTATTACGCGTACGGCTAGGACATGTGATAGAAAACAGCGCACATTGCGAGTTCGAGTTTCTTTTATCTAGCCTAGTCTGAAAAACTTCAGTCTGTTAATGAACTAGATTGGGGAAGTTTTGCGTAAGCGCTTCCCGCTTTATGCACATTTTGCATCATATCACTGCAACATTAGTAGCCGCTATCAGCGTATCTTGCAAATTTTCATTCAAGCTTCATGTGCTCGTTCTTGTCAAACTATGTTGTAGCCATCTGGAATATATGTATTGTAGTAACTATAGTTATTTCACTAAACCATCTTTAGTTGCTAGCAAATACGCTCTGGATAGCGGGGTACGCTAGTAGGTATAGCTTGTATACCTTCTGGCACTTTGCGTTGTAATCAGTCGTGTTGCCGACCTCGATCTAGAGATTGTTGCCTAGCACACCCAGCTTTTCAATGATACTGCTCTTGGGAGTTGCCTCGGTCCATCCAAGACCGGCTTTGGGATTCTTGACGAGGTTGACACACCAGTCGTTCTGGAAGTCGGCGAGCGCCTGTTGTTCCTCGATCGCGTTCTCGACACCAGCAAAGACGTTCTTGCCGCTGAGAAAGAAGGGAATCTCCACTCCGTGCATCAGTGCGGGTACAGGGAGAGGGTGAAGGTTGGTGTAGTCACTAAAGAAGCGGTAGATCCAGGTATCTTGCTTCTAGCTGCGCACGTCCAAGAGACAGTCCATAGGGCAGAAAAAGCAGGCATCGCCATACTAGGCACCGCTTATAACAGGTACAATGCTATAGTCAGCGCTATTACATTTGAATCCTGAGGCACTTTCCATTTGCAAACAAGTCAGTTAGTCAACACATGCACGTGACGATATCGCAGAGGCATACCGGTTTTGTCCTCCGGTTGTTGCCGCAAACAGGATCCCCAGGAATACTGAATTTCTATCCAAAGTGGTGAAACTTTGCACGGTTCAGCTATAAAGTGGCGCTACTCCTCCCGCGACAGCTACCTTGCCAGGTTGGGGTGGGAGCGGGTTAGCGCCAGTCACAGCGGCATGACCGAGGACGCCAACTAGCGAAAGGCTTTGCAACCCGCCAAGAAGAGTGGTATACGGGACCCTCATCATGCAAGATGCAGGGAAGAGGGGTAGGGAGATAGAAGATAGGGTGCAGGGTGCAGGGTGCAGATCAGGTTTGGGCGTTCACATGGCTACATATATAGAGCACCAATTAGGCGGGCCCCAGGCATAAGAACAGAAATTCTTACCGCCAATGGTACGAAACTACCGCGTTCCTGTCGAAAGTGCCGTAGTCATGCTAGGCAATAGTTAGTGCAATGGAGCTGTCACTTAAGCAGAGCCTTTTCATCTCCGTTGATGCAGGCGAGGAAGTGGGTCCCGTGCCCTGCCGCGACTCATATTCCAAAGTTCCGGGCGCGCTAAGCGAGGCCTACCAATCGCATGTGCCACGCGACATCCATGCTCGCCACGTTATCGATCGGCCGACGCTCCTGAATAGCACCGAGGCCGCTTCTAAGCCAGACTGTCTTCGGTCCCTTGCCGTGCCATCGCCACAACCACGCCGGCTGCATACTTGCCGTGCCTGACAAGCACGCCATTGACACACTTGAGTCCTTAGCACTACTCGACGGCTGCTCGGCTGCGCCGTCGAGCAAGTTTACCGTTCTGGTGTGCATCGCGAAGAGAAAAAGTCGCAGGGAAACTTTGCTTGGTGGCACTGCTATTTGCTGTCATGTATAGCTCAACTGCCATGATGACACATGATAAGCGAACTTGATGAGATGCTTGACCATGGGCATTTCTAGTGCATTTCGCGGGCCCACATAAGCGTTCCGGCCACTAGCTGGTCGCCTGATGGGATTCGTGTGTACGAATCATCGACATGTGAACTCTTACGCTTGCGGGGAATAAGTTAGACGTCGCAAAAGCTGGCCCTTGTCCATCTACTCAGGGTGCGTCTGATACCTCTGTCTTTCGAAGGGGCTTTTCTATGGAGGCACCCTTATAGATCGACGCTCTTCATGCCAAAACAAACTAGTCGTCCCTGCTCTTCGTCACCATCAACCCTCGTTCGCGCTTTGTATTCTTAGCATCCTCGCCTCAATTACATAACGTCGAAACAGGACCCCAGTGTGGACCTCCGCTGTTTGACAGTCACAAAACTTCACCGGTCCAGGTCGGTGCGCCCACTCAGACGCACGATGGTGGCCAGTGGACATGGACAGGTGGTAAGTCCTTTCCTTCCTTCATCCTTCTCTTCACCCATCCACAATTATAACGTGCAATGCTTGACAATGCTATAGGTGTCATGGTATATCTGTACAGTGGCCACGGTTCCTTTTGTCGCTCTACGGATGTGGACGCGATGGACGAGAATCGGTAAGCTGTGCGTCGACGACTACCTCGTTGTGCTGTCGCTACTGTGTCTCATTGGGGACCTCGCCATCCAGCAACACATGTGGAATCTGGGACTTGGTAACATGGCGGCGATCACGCCAGAGAATTTCAAAGGCATAATGCAGATGATTATCCCTGGATCGACTCTTTACGTCACCTCACTCTGGGCTATCAAGTTTGCTCTCGTCTTCTTCTACAAGAGTCTTGCCGCGCCAGGATCGCGGCTCGTTACCGTGTACAACATTGCACTGTGGGGTCTGACGGTCACCTATTTCATCATTTTCTTCGATATCATGTTCCAGTGTTACCCACACGATAAGCGATGGTCTAATAATCCAAACTGTACGCTCAAGGCCTTTTCTTTCCTCGCACCAACCTCTCGAGGGATGAATCCACTGACTCTGTTGCAGATCAGTGTAGTCCGCGGGCGGCAGAGATCAACTACTGGATTACTATATTCTGTAAGTTCAGATGGGCGTACCCTTGCAAACCCATGGCCCTTGCTTTTTTGTGATATGGCTGATGATCTGCATTGCAGTCAACATCTTCACCGACGTGATCATTATTGCCCTTCCCATTACCATGGTATCACGGCTCCAGATGAAACTCAAGGATAAGATTGGTGTTGCCGGCATCTTCGCCCTAGGTTTCCTTGTCGTAATCGCTAGCTGTAGGATTTTTAAGCTTTGCCCCCATGTCAAACAACGCTAACAGCTGTCAAAGGCATCCGAGCCTACTACTCGAAGCGCAACGAAACTATGCTGACATGCACGGTCTCCATGATCGAAACCTCCATTGCCGTAATAGCGACCTGTCTTCCCGCCCTGCGCTCGACGATCTTTGGCACAAATACCTCAAAAGGCAGCTCAAAAAGCTATGGCCGCCACTATGAGCTCTCATCTGCGCGACGCAAAGCCAGTGAGAACCGGCTCAATACATCAAGCCATCTTGGTGGTACCCATCATACATCCAGTACTGGCGGCCTGCCGTCGCATAGTCGCGCTAATGGCTCTGAAGACTCGCTCTTCTCTAACGAAAGCCTGCGTGCAGCCGAGGTAGGTGTTGCAGGAAAGGGCATTACAGTCAATACACAGATCCAAACTACGTTTGAAGCAGGGACACAGGATAGTACTAGCCCTAACGTTAAGAGCCCTTTTGCTTAGAATACTCACATCGCTTCCTATCGTGCACGATGTTTAAAGGAAAAAAGGTTAGCTATAGTGATAATTAACAGAGCTGTTCTGATAGAAAGAAGAAACAATTAATGCATTCTGTGAGGAATGCAACGACGTAGTGCCTGAACTCCTTATTCGGAAACAATGCTAAGATATTGTTCACATAACCATATTGCTAGTTAGCAATAACTAACTCCATAGAACTAAAAATAGAGAAGAATTAAAAAAAAACGAGATATTATAGAGAGGTAATGAAACAGATGATTTAGCAATCTATAACTTTAGAATATTTACATTTTTAAGAAAAAAAAAGGCTACTATGTTATAGACTAAGGTTACGTATGAAATACCAGTTGAGAACTACTAAACCCTTCGCAAAACAGTTCTCTATATGATCTATTTACCGTCCGCATTCTGGTAGCAAGGAAACCAGCACTCGAAGCTCTGCGTATTCGGAGCACTCCCGTCGACAACTTTACAGAAGCGCAGCGGATTCCGATTCGGGTCCGTGTCCGGGTCGGTCCATGGACCACGACCATTGCCTTGCATATCTGAGTCCCAATCGAAGAAGTTGACATTGACGTTGTTTTGGCCCGGTGCGTACTCAAACTCCAGCTTGGTACCAAAGCTGCCGGTGCGCTTTACCTGCAGGTCGTTGGGAAGGCCCTGGAGCGTGCATGTGTCGCCGTCATTGGCCAGGGTGCACCCTGCTGGCGTTGTATCCTGGTTTGCCCAGTCGCTGAGCGTGACATCCTTGATGGTCGCGTCACCATCGCGCGTGAAGGCGACACTACATTGGTAGAGTTCTGCGTAGACCGTGTTAGATAGCTTGTACTTGTTGTCATCGCCTGCGCGGTTGTAGTAGCTGCTGATCTTGCCGGTAACGAAGGTCTTCTGCGAGAGCTCGAATTGCATGCCGTCAGAACCGCAGACACCGCCTGGATTAGGGTTTGGCTGACAGAACTTGAGTTTGCTCTGATCGGCACCAGTGATATCGAATTCCACGTCGAAGTAGTCGTCGCGGACCATGCCCTGGTTCTTTACAATAGCACCTAGCTTGCCACCGATAGACCCATTCTCGCCGCTTGGCATGCAGCGTAGACTGTTCGGTGCCAGCCGGTTCGGATCGCCAAATGGGTATTGCTGGGAAAGTGCAGGTGGCCACTCATCACATTGGTATTCAAGCGGACCTGCGGTCTTTTCGCTGAACTTCTGACTGAATGGGAATTCACCACAGGGGCTATAACCTCCAGCAGAGCAGCCAGAGGCCTGTCGGTTCCTGTCATTCTCGCCACTGTTGCCTCCCGGCCCGATGTATACGACCCTGTTTGGATTTTGGATTGGTGGATTGGTATGCGGAGCCTATCGCATATATGAGTTAGTCCTAGTTGAGAGTGATCGAGCTGGTGAACACTGACCACGCAGTTGATATAATAACAAGCATTGTTGCAAGCACCTTCTCCACCAACACAAGATATTTTCTGGGTACCAAAATCCTTCCCAGCCCGTTTCTGAAACATTCTGTCGGCCCTTCCGGGTGCCACGATAGCAGGAACGTTGTTTCCCTGCTCCAAGCCCATCGAGACCTGGAGCAGCAGAGCAATAGCCACGATGTAATGCATATTGGGCAACGTAACGAAAGTTTTTGACAAAGAGGATATTGAAACCTCTGAAAGGTCGTAATATTCGCAAACTGCGAACAAGGTGCGGGAATGAAAAAGGCTAATAATCAGGGAAAGTAGAAAGCCGGAGAACTGTGTTGGTAGTGAAGAGTCACAAGTACGACATTCCAACTTCTTTTATACCATCGTAGGACCACCTTTAACTCAGCGCATCCCATTATCATCATGGTACTTTGATCCAGGCGGCTAAACCTTGGGGGCTGCATACTGCGTTTCTCGCAGTACTCCATGCTCCTGTGATGCTCATGCTCGATACAATTTTTAGCATTTGGTCAGGGTAGAGTCGAAGTTAGAGTCGGCTAAGTAAAATAAGCCCCGACATATGTTGCGTACAAAGGACGTCTGACTAACTCGCTGATATGCTTACATGGGTAAGTATTCTTGTACTTTGCAAGGCCACTAACAATTTGGGGCGCAGACTAGTACACATAACGTAAGAAGGATCGCAATTCTCAGACATCAATAATATAGAGTAGTCGTTATTCGCTGAGTTCGAAGTGGTGTAGTTTAAGGCCTCCATCTTAGCTTACAGGGCAGCTGCAGGTCGAAAATAAGGTGCGGCGCAGCTGCGCAGCGGGGGCCCCGCGCACTGATAGGCATCCGCTCCGCCTCACTGCATGCATGTGCGAACGCAAGTGACGTCAATGGATAGTAAGACGATTAATGTCGCGACTTTGCCGCAACAACAACTCGGTAGCCTTTGCAGCTTTCGTACTCCAAATCATATCGATCCCTACGCACCAAACATGTCTGATCCCCCCTACGCGCTCTTCGTCCTCGACGAGGGCATCACCAATGAGGTTAGTATCACTAGATCTATCAATCACGTGTCCGACGCCAACAACCGCAGTATCTCAGCTCCGTCCTTGAGCGCGCCTACCATGGCGACGGCGACTCAGGCTGGAATTTCTGGGTCGCAACTGATTCCTACGACGACTTGCCCGCATGCCCCGAAGTTCACAAGCCCCCTCCCACCAGCGGCACTGAGCCACCTGTCCCATCCTCCTTCGTCTCACCCTGGCTTGGCAAGACGCCCGAAGACTGCGCAAAGTGGCTGCAGGCGATGCCGCGCACCGAGTCTACGGATGAGAAGAAGTATGTTGTCGACACGCCTTTGAACCCACAGTACTTTGTATTTTTGAACGAGTTCTCGAAGGATGAGGATTTGGTGTTTGTGGCACGCATTGTCAAGGAGGATGAGGAAGAGATGAGAGTTGAGTATTTTCCACAGTCTACAGACGAGATACAGATGATGATGTGGACGAATTGGCAGTTCGACGAGAGAGCAATCATGTACCAGCGGCTGTGTTTTAGCAAGAAGAAGCCGGATCGAAGCCAGTATAAGGGGCCGAAGGAGTAGAGGTCCAGAGTTTAGACCTAAAGTAGTAGAGCATATAGATCCCTATAACCTTGAGCAAGGTTGCGAATGTAACAATCTATACATTTAAATCTAACCCCCTCTAATCCTTGTGACGACGATCGCTGTATGTATTTTCGAACTTATTCTCGCCGCGTGGTCGCCTGGGCGGGGCACGCACAGACACGGCGCGGCTGCCTATCGCCGATTGCTGCCTGTTCCTGATTTCGAAGATTAACTGCGCGCATAGCATAAGTACCTTTTGAATAGCACGTTCTGCAGTTCCAATCACTGAATAACACACCATGTCACTTGATTTTCTGCCTGCAGAGTTGATACTCGACATCGTCGAGCGCCTGGATCCCAGCTCAGCGCTCTCCTTTGCGCTCACCAGTAGAGCGCACTCCAGACTGCTCAAAGATAACTGTGGCAGCATGCGAAACTTTCGGCAACATACCCAACTATCCGACCGACTAACGATGGACACCTCATTTGGGAGGTTACCAAGGAGATCTTGCAGGATCCGTGCAAGGGCTGGTATGTCAGAGATTTGGATCTCGGCACCAACCGACCAAGCGAGTACGAGAACATGCCAGAAGAAGATAGGGGTCTATTTAAGGCCGCAATCGAAAAGATAATGCCTCTCTATCCATATGCGCCGGGTTTCTTTGCCGATGACACCGATTCAACGGATTTGAGTGATAAAATGGATGACGATCTGCGCAGCGGTTTCGAAGGGTGCATTCTTGTACTCTTGATCCATCATTCGCCACAGCTCCGCATGATCCGAATGACTGATAATATGAAGAGTTGGACGTTCGAGTTATTCATCCATTGGGTCGCCGCTGCCTACCAGGACCCGTCTCTGGCTCCACAGATGCCATTGCAGCATCTACGCCTTGCTGCGATCGCACATCATGATCCAGAAAGCTTTTGCACCGTCGATTGGGCTGTCAATTTCCTATGCATCCCATCGCTGAAGACCTTCGCCGCGTTCATGATGGGCAGCGAGGGCGCTCACATGTATGGAGAAGAGTATGAAGCAGCTTTACACATGAGTACAATTACTCCAGTATCCAACGTGGAAGAGCTCTTCTTCCAAGGTTGCGCGTTTGATGCGAACAGCTTCGATACAATTCTACCCTTGATCAAGGACTTGAAGAGATTTACTTACAATGCCGGTGATTACACAGTCCCTGGTGGAAGGTATGACACGCACTTGTACAACGGGAAGAAGGTCATTAAAGCTCTTGTGAACCATGCTGCCAACTCGCTGGAGGAACTCAATCTTGTAGATATCTCAGCAGGCTACGTGGTAAGCACTGCGAAACATGCGATGTTGGCCGCATGCTGATACGCTCACTCTAGGATGGAGAGGACGATGTTAGCTTTGTATCAGCTCGAGGCTTTAAGAAGCTGAAAGCTCTGCACTGTGAATTAGGATGGTTATTACACGACCCAAACGATATATCAACAGATGGAAGCTCCTCCAAAGATCATCACTCTATGGATGACTTCGACGAAGTGGGCCTCGCCTATCTGAAAGACCCTAGGGATAATCTTCCCAAATCGCTTGAATACTTGTACCTGGATATTCACAACAAGCGCGAGTTCGAAGAGTTGGTGAAAACATTCGAAACATCAAATCCGAACACGCCGAAGCTTACATTAGAGAGTAGCTGTATAGAACGATTCAGCAGATCTACAAGTACGGACGTGCGGTTGAGCCTCAAGTCCAGTTTGCTAACCCGTTATTTCATGATATCTGGAGAGGTCACAGCTACTTTGTCTGATCTTACAAAGACATAATCGCAGGAAGTGAGGGACCGCGTATGCTTAACAAGAGAGGGAGTTGGTAAAGGCATGGATCAACTATGCGACATCTCGAGTAACTACACTCAGCGGCTAGCTGAAAGGCTAACATTAGGGTTGTGTTGAACCTAAGGACTGTAACAGTTTCGACTTTGGCAGGCCCCTAACAGCACGTGCCACTAGCATTAAGTATCATACAGAGTATATCCTCAAGACCTAAATAATCGACTTGTTCTTTAAGCACCTCAATGTAAAGAAGCCCAGGTAGCTGAATGCGGCCCTAAATGCAGCCTTAGGAAGAAATATCACCTTCTATCAATATATCAACAACGTGACCCAGAGATTGACCTAACCAGTGGGCCTTGTACTAGCTGAATGTTTGCTTAGCTTCTTGCAAGGAGGCCTATAAGTAAGGCAATGCTGTCTAGTTTATTTTCTTACAAACCCCTAAAGGTAGCGGAACCTTTTAATAGACCACTAAACAAACCGCCTCTTAAATAGAGAGTAGAGAAGGTTGTAAGAGGTAGTAGAAAAATAGCGCTCTTAAAATACTAAATAACTCAATTACTACTTTCGCACATGAAATTTATTAATATACTCTTACTACTAAGCTCTTTAATATAATCCTTTGCTATCTCTACTACTTTTGATTGCATTCTAAGATTATTCTTAGGTGTAGTTGTATATATTTCTTAGATACATTCTAGAAAGAATTTCATTATCTAGAGATCTTATAGCTTTTGCTAAAGCTTTGCTATAGTAACTGCTTTTGAGTCTTCTAAGAAGACCATGTTAGCAAGAGCGTATACACGAGGCTCTTTAGCAGTGCAGGATAGGAAAATTGGTGTTGTTGATGTCACAAGTAAACAACAGTTCCTAACGTTTGCACTACAGAGTGCAGCCTCTTACAGTCTACGCAACCTAACCATACTTCTACCTACGCTAGAAACTCTATACCTGTTCAGCAAACTATGTGTAGTGGAATCTTCCGGATTAATCTAACTAATCTATCACTTCAGAGTTTTGTGTCACTCGTACTCCATACTTCACGTCATCTGCATGTAAATATAGTAAAATTTGATACTAAATATAAGTAGGTTTAACACAGATGCGCTTACTGTAGGGTGTTTAATTTTTCTGGGTGGCCGAGAGTATAGGGGACAGCCGAGTAACTTTCTACTCTACCCGACCTAGAGTTAAACATTGCCACGTAGCACCCAGCACATCCACAATGCCACTATTCCGCTGTTTTCCATTGTCTCACTTGTACGTGGAAGACAATCTCAAGCTCCGAAATACTACCTTGTTAGAGTGTTGACGTCAAGCTAGCTTAGGGGTACTTGAAACGATGATAAATATAGCACTACGAGTCGCACATATAAAGCTTCATCTTCTCACTGTTAATCTCACTCACACCAGCTTTCGTTACTACTGAACAATCTTTACTTTCTCAAAGACGTCTAAACACAAACTACAAAACAAAGACCAAACAAGATCAAACCCAGCTTTCACAATGCATCTCTCCACCCTCGCCACCGGACTCTTCGCCGCCAGTGCCGCCGCCGCCTCTATCCCTGACCTCTGTTTGCGCGGAGAAAATATCGAAATAACGCAATACCGGCTACAGAGGAACGACAACGTGATCGAAAACCTCAGCTTCTATATCTCGTTCCCCTGCTCTGGAGACATAGTCTGCTCGACCAAGGAGCCTATCACGTTGCTCCCTAGCGCAATGATTCGCTGCAAAGACGGTAAGACTGATGACTTCGGCTTCAGCTTCGCGGTTTTGGGGCTGGACACTGGTGCTCCAGACCCTGCGAGTCCCAGTCAATACCGTCTCACTGTCTACAGCGGGTCTGGAGGTAACGGCCGCTATGGAGTGGTTATTGTGCCAACGCAGTGTCGTAAACCTGGTGGATTCGCTGCACAGAAGTATATATGTGAGCAGGATGAGGAGAAGCTAGTGATGCTTGGGCTTAAGGGTTAAGGGTTATGTCAATAATATAAGGAAAGGGAGTCTCTTCCTTTACTCACTTACATAAATATAACTCTATTCTATAAACACTAGAGTCCCTTTTTCTATTATTTTAAAGTTACTTTTTACCTGTACTTATTAGAATTCAGGATTCTTAATAAGAATCCTCTAAAAGGTAGTCTATGTTATGTAGGGTTAGGCTATACTTCTTAAAGGCTGAATACTAGGTGAGTGTTAGAGGATTTTGAGGCTAAAATTTTTTATATGATTAGTGTATTAAATAGAGCTAAAAGACAATAGTGACAGCTTTAGGTATCGACTTCTGCGAAAGGCTGGGGAAACAGTAGGGGTGATCTATCCAGACTTTGCTGAAGATGTGAAAGCAATGGACTCAGTCTACGTACTGAGCATTGAGTTTGAGCTTTATCACGGTTTCACTTCCTGCCCTATCTCGCTGGATAAGGAATCTAGGGATCTTAGTACAATCGGATTGGCACTGGTAAGAGACAGCACCGAAGATTCATATGGACGCGTGGGCCTGGCACGCTGGTTACTTCCGAAGGTATTTGAGACTGCACTCCCGGTCGAGTTAAACTTAATTTAAAAGCAAGACCGAAAACAAACACTGGTGCTGCGCAGATTAGGACGTTAATTTATGATGTACAGTAAAGGATAGATGTGATTGTGTTCATTATCAACAAGCATAGCTTGGTAGAAAGTAATGATGCCTGGCGAACAATAGTTTCAGTGGTCAAATCAGAGTTGTTTCCTTCGACCCATTTAGTCAATGTTCAGCACCTTTTTCGTAAGCTGACGAGTTCGATGTGGTCTTGTCGTTTCGTCTGTAGATTGGATTGGGGAATCAGAGAGAGCAAGTTAATTGAAATTGATGGTAGGGGCATGGGTAGGACTTGATGGCGTTGAAGTGTTATCATGGTTGTTCTTTACGCTGTGATCAAACAAACCAAAGGCTCAAAGGCTTGATAATTGCTACAGAGATGCGGAAAGATAAACATTTTTTGTCCACATGAACTGAATCTCTGGCCGGATCCTGTTGTCTGAATAGACCCTTGAATCATTGAAAGTGTTGGAGCTTCCATCTACAGATACGTCGCTCAACTGGTCAGATGGCTTGAAATAACACAGATTTTCGATCAAGTCCATGTAAGCAGTAGAACCGAAACTCAGCTTAGATCGCCTTGGATTTACCCATGTAGGCGAAGAGCCCAAAAGCACCCTGAAATTTTCCGAATCTGACACACATTTGGCCAATTCATCGGCAACGAGTTTCGCTGTCATGTGAAGAGAGGCTGTAAAGCTGTATCGCTCTGATAGGCGGCTCTCAGGATGACCCCTTGATGATGAGTGACGATGGCTAGGGACCACATCATCAGATGGCAGCGGCCTTTCTGGCGCGAAATTGATGAAGTAGTTCTTTCTGGAGTTGTTGTCCCAGAACTCTTGTCCATTGACTTGATATCAGAGACAGATTATCACAGTCATCACTTTCGCTTTAGTCTGAGCTGGCAATATAATGGCGAAGTTGAACCTGTCGTATGCACCGTCGGCCCGTATGTATTTGGCGGTGACTTCTGATACAGTCTGCCAGTCATCGATTGTGAACCTCGCGGAAATTCGCTTTTCAAAAGCAATATCAGCCACAGTAACTACTCCGATTAGGCTTTGGCAACCCGAAGATAGGTCAAAATCATCGAATTCAACGAATTCTCTGTCTCGTGATTTCTCGTGAAGATTGTTTGAAGTCGTCTTCCAGCACAGGTACTGACAAGGCGAGATCTTTGATTGACCTGGAAGGGTCGGCGATGAGTCTGCACTTATTGATGCAGTGCGATCGCTTTGGAGGAAGTGTCGAGTTTGCTCAAGATCATCACTGAAATGAACGGCTTTCCCGAAAGTACTAGACAAGGGTGGAAGGCGTAGAGCTGATTTCACAGCCTCGCCTGATTTCTTGTGAACGAGTTTTGCGTGTAGCATTATGGTGAGAACCAGCTTTGAAGCATTGTGCGATTAGCAGTGCTTTAGCAGGTTTAAACATGATTGCAATCGACCTCGCTTTCGAATACGCTTATTCTGACGTTGGAAGGATGCTTCCATTCGGGCAATGAGGTGTTCTGTGGATGCATGGGTGGACGGAGCATATTTGGACAGGGGACCGAAAATGGGACCTTTCAAGTGCCGCAACGATGTCCATGTTTGGCGCAACTATTGCAACTAAAGATTGACTTATAGAAAACCAAGCGTGTTACATGAGGACTGCTTCTAGGACCACAGTTCGCTGAGCTCATCTCCAAGTGTTCTCCCAGCTTTCGTATATCTCGTAGTCCATCTGTTTCCAGTACCCTCGCCCTTCATATTGAAATGATATGGGTACGCCTTTGTTGTCCCCTTTGAGATACACAGCTTTGATACTCTAGATTCATGTTAGGTGGGTCGCTACTCTGCGTGAGGAACAGACGAACTGGATAGTCTTGGATAACATCGAGAGTCAAGTGACTCCCGTCTATGAGATCAGGTGCGTTGACTGCTGTTTTGGATTCGTTGGACTGGGAACCCTTGTCGGCCATTTTTCTGAGGCAAAGAAATATTGCTGAACGAAGATGCGAGATGGGAGGTAGAGGATTGAGAATGGCACTGGAGAATTGACGCGAACGTGCAGCCTATGCTATCCTTATAACATGATCGAGGGACCTTTGGGCTTTGCATCCTCTTCGAGTCACCTATCATTGTAGCCTGTGGCACGGGCGGTATACCAACGGGATGGCACACTTAAGCAAGTACTAATGCACTGTTCATTTGGAATATCGGACTCCCTACATTGCGGCTGCTGGATTGGTGAGACTGTTACCGTCTGTTTGAAAGAACTCATAGATGGCTGCACTTATCATGCTCGCAAGGCGGCACATGAAGTCGTCCTGACTTAGCTAGTCGTGTCTATATCCGCCACAATAAACTATCTTTCCCCGTTGGTCTCAGGTGAGCACGTTGTTCCAAGCCGGGCTAAGTTCGTGCCATGTTGGAAAATCAATAGATGTTATTCGATTTACGGCCATGGACAATATTAGGTTACGAGCTTGAGTTCCTTGATTTCTCGACTCTTCGGATGTCGTCGTTAGTCTCCAAGTGATCCGTCTTGGCTAAAAGATTCTCTTATCCATTAACAATGCGAAGTAGGACAAGACGACACCATTTATATGGAAAATCCTAGGTAGGTTTCAAGCTGGCAACTATATTTCTTCTAAATTAACCTCTAATTGCGGAAGCAAAACTCTCGGTGCAACAATTTGCCTTCCTCCGCTAAAGCTCCTTATATTTCAGCGAATCTGTGGACACATTTGCAAGCTTGCACTTTATAGTAATCCTGGGTTGAATTTTCTTACTATCTGTATCCTACTATCTCTATAACACGAACAAAAGGACTCTCTTTCTTTGATTTCCTACTAAAAAATAACCCTAACGCATAGACACTTAAGTTTCTTTTTTTGCTTTTTTAGAGTCTCTTTCTTTACTCTTAATAAACTTAAAAATAAGTATAACTTAAGTATAATAGAAAGTAAGTATCTAGCTAGGGTATATATAGATTTTAAGTGATAAAGAGTATTCTTTAAAGCGTAATATAAAGGTTAGATTTAGTACTTAGTATTGTTGAAGAACGAGCTACCCAGCTATTTTTTATTAGATCTATCAGATCCATGAGATCTGATATCAATCAATTACGAGAAGCTATTATGCTTCAATATCAGTCAGAGATCAATACACCCATGTCTATGACGAGACTATTGATATAGATTGGATATCAATAGTGCTATAGGATCTTCTAGACTGTCCAATCTCAAGATATATAAGATAGCTATAGCTAGGTAGATAGAAGAACCAAGGCAGACACAACAATCTCAACTTATTTAATCTTTTCTATCTCTATCTTTCCAGCCCTATACTACTAGATCTTTCTCTCCTTACTTCCGCTATCTGCAGCTAGAATCTACACCACCTAGATCCTAATATTCTCTACTATAAAGATAATAAAATACAATCTGATATTACTTCTAAAAATAGTTCAAGAAATAGAATAAGACTCTATAACTATAGTAGTATAAAGACTATAAGAGTTCTATAGTAGTTTATAGTCTACGTTTAGTTATAGAGGCTAAAGCTTAAGAATATTGAAGATAACACTAAGAAGAGCTAAGAAGCTAAAGCTACTAACACTAATCTACAAAGAAAATTAGTAGAGGAGGTTAGAACTACGCAAGAGTTAAAGGAAATAGCGAAAGAGAAAGAACGTAAAGCGTAGGCTAAAGAACTCGAGATCGCGCGAGCTAAAAAAGCTCGCGATCGCACTGCTGCAATACTTGAAAAAAACAAGGGATAAGCAAAGTAAAGCTTTCTAAAAAAAAAACTCTATCTATTTAGAAATCAGGAATATCAAAGCGTGGTGGTGTTGCGCACCGCCGAAGCGGTGGTGCACCTGCACCGCCGCCTGCGCAGTCTGCCACCAAAACCACCACGCGCGGCCGCACCATCAGTCTCCCAAGCAAATATAAGCAGATAGTTCTCAAGTATATCACTATACAACTACTTTACCGAGAAATTTCGCGATAACAGCTTTTGCGTGGGGCTCAAAAGCTTCATGTTGTGGTGGGGCCACATTTTGGTGGAGTGTTGCATTGTCTGAACAGTTGCATGCACTGACCACCTACACTATTCCTTACAGGTTGCGTGGTTGCCTACGCGGCAATCGGGCCATATTGAAAGGAACCAGTGTTATCGACAAGGATACAGAAACACAGGCCTCTAGCCTATTACGGTAATATCAGCCTATGCTTGCCCCTAAGGGCAAACTTATCCTATTCGAATAATAAAGTTTGGTGATTGAGTATGCCCCACACTTTGAAGTCTGATGCAGTCACGAAGTAAATCGCGATACACATGGGCTTACTAGTTACACGCACACAACTTCTAGACTCGATGTCTCTCTTGTTCGGTGCTGTTTTGCTTTGTGACTATCTTGTTAAACTAAGCGCAGTACTGGAAAGTCACGTATATTGGTATATGACTACGTAATAGCTATCTCCCCGGGGATGGAGCTGTACACCTGTCGACCTTCAAACCAGGTCTTTAAAACTTTCGCTCCCGAAAATTCGCCCGCACTTAGATCTCTGTCCACAGCTATGAAATTAGCCTTTTTCCCAACCTCGACGCTACCCTGTATATGGCTTCTACCAACGGCCTCGGCACCCCCCATCGTAATCATGCGGCACAGTAGCTTCCCCGCTTCATTCTTGTCCGGCACTGACATATGTGGGCCTTGTATGCGCTCAACCAAATGAGCAAGAGCATCAAATAGACTTGGATTTAGGGTCAAGATCCAATCTGATCCAATTGTTACTTTAGCTCCTGTCGCTAGCATTTCATTGAATGGCCACTTAAAAAGCTTAGGTGTCGCGGCAGCTATCGGATAATGCCATATGGCAGGCGACATTTCTGCAGTGAGTCTCGCTGCCGCAAAGCGGTGAACGTCGTCTGGAGAGCCATGTAAGTATCACATACCTCAACTCTAATTAAGCGGTTATCCTCACCTGGGTGCACTGCGTTACAGTGTGCAAGTTCATGTTGGGGGCCATGAGGGTTCCTCATTCGCAATGCTTCCATGACTTCAAGCGCTCTCCGTACGCTTCCTTCCCCAGCAACATGCACTTTGCAGGTCATTCCTTTGGCGTCATATTGTACAATGTACCCCAGTAGCTCATTGAAAGAGAGATTCAAGTGCTTTTCGTCAGGTATGCCGTTCTCGTCCAGATCGCTTTGTGTTGAATTGGGCGGAAGAGGTGCTCCATCCAGAAACAGCTTCACAAAGTTGCTATGCACGTGTTCGCTTTCAAAGGCTTCTGCCATATTGAGCAGCGCGGCCAACCGATCTCGCGGCTCCATTGCTGGGCCTTCCGGAGCACAGACTATATGTGTGCTAATGTCAAGTGGAAGTCGATTCTCTGACTCGAGCTCTTTCACAGCGTGTAGGTACAACGTGTTGGCCGATGCTTCCTGCACAGAGGTTATGCCGTAGCGGTGACACTCTGAGATCGCAAACTCCAATGCGGTCTTCACGTAACTGAGAGGTGTTTTTGGCAAGGCAAGAAACACTGGTCCAATCGCCGCTTCGATAACCTCGCCAGTCAATTCTCCATCCGGGCGCCGCGGCAAGAAGCCGCCGTGTGGTTCTTTCGAGTCTTTGGTGAGGCCAACACGTTTAAGTCCTGTGGTATTAAGCAGAACTCGATGGCACGAAACCTCACGTACCATCACCGGTACATCAGGATACTTCTCGTCCAGGTACTTGCGATCGGGGATGCCGTCGGGGAAGTTCACCGATGAGTAGAAATTTCCAATGATCCAGTCTCCCATGACATTTGAGTGAGCGCAAGCACAGCCTGCATGCTCTAAGTCATCTGCTATATTGTCACTGGCACTGTGGAACCCAATGTGTGCCTCTCCAAGACGTTGCATGCTTCCGCAAAGCAGATGCGTGTGGGCATCGTGAATGCCAGGCATAACAAATTTTTTCTTCAGCGCATACTGGACCAAATTCCTCTTCTTAGCGATCTCCTTGATTTCAATGTTGGAACCAACTGCTTCAAATATACCCTTTGAGTTAACGATAAAAGCCTCTGCCCATGGTTGAGCCTCGTTCATGGTGTAGACTCTGCCATCTATGAAAGCCACTGAGTTTTCAGAGCCTTTAGAGGAAAAGAAGTCAGAAGGATTCATTACTGGGTCGCCCAGAAGATAGAAACGGAGGAGTAGATGGAAAATTTTGAGAGAAGGCACTGGGATAGCTTTTATAAGAGAAATTAGAAAAATTCTCGTTCGGTACAAGCCAAAACGCATAAGCGCTAGTCAGATTTGAACATCAGCTGCTGGCTAGGCTGTTTCATGGAGCTGGAGTTTGCCACAAGCGGCACTTCCGTGACACGATTCGGAATTTGAGATCGGTAAATGCCTCTAGAGAAGGCTTCCCACCGGCTGACCAGAAAGTGGCCAATGATTCTGCAGTTTTCCGCTCGCTCAATCAAGTCAATCTTTTCCGATATAAAATCAAAGGTCCTACATACTAAACCCTTGAGCCTTAGACACCAGTTCTCGATAAACTAATAAGACATTGTTGTTTTGAAGTGCTAAGTGAAAATTGTTTGGCTGTCGTAGTGGCTCATAACAGAGCTGATGGGCCTACACATTCTGGTGCATTCTCCTCCAAGGAAAGCAAGATGTGCTTCGGTATGTCAGCTTCCTCTACACGCCTCATAGATAGAATGAACCAAGGATTAGTAACTTCCGAAACCTTATTTCTCTGGATACCATGAGAATCAAACCGAAGCTACTAACAAGGGTAAGGTGAAGTCAGCATCCATCACGAGTCAAACCCCAACCCATTAGGTTAGTGTCCTAAGCCGAAGATGGTTTTGTTTGCCCTGGCAGTTTTTTGCTGGCAGAGAATGATTTTGAATTTTCGCAACTGCCGATAATAAGTCTAGCGCTAACTCTTGTTAGAGGGATTATAGCCTGTACTAGTGCGAGTTTACAAATCGTAGAGGTACGCTTTATGACAACATGGGCTTCTAAGCAGCGTTTTCGCTGGGAAAAGAATCCGGGGTAGCCAGATTACAGATAGACACACCCTCCAGAACACCCAGATTGGGCGCGCCTAGGCCTACGCTTCAGTGAGCTTCAATCATATTTAGATCAATCTGCAAACACCATATATTGATTTTTCTGGTCATCACACAAAACCTCATCCTACCCCTCACTGATTTGACTTTCAGCTCGTTGCCTTCAATAGCTAAATAAAATGTTTCTTTTATCTCTGGCGTCGAGACAGATATCGCTACAGAGAGGATACAAGTTCCTGGAGATGAAGTTCTCATTGACACTAAATGCAAGAATTTTGTGCCGCACCCGGACGACGGCATAGTACTCATCCCCACTCCCACCACATCCTCAGACGATCCCTTGAACTGGTCAAGTTCCCGCCAGTGGATGGCGATGACAATAGTATGTTTGTGGATTTTGTTGCTAGCCGCCGCGACCATCAGCCCTAGTGTGGCATATGGAGTCCTTATCCCACACTAGGGCGTGAGAATCATGTATTTGAATGTCTCATTAGCAGTGGCTCTCTTCTGTCTTGGGTCCTTTAATGTGTTCTAGAGTTCGCTAGTAAGACCTTATCAAAATCAGCCGAAGTCTGCATTTGACTTGTCGGGTATATACTAACATTAGGCAAGTTAAATAAATATAGCCGACGACCCATTTACTTATCATCAGTGCTTCTCTCTTGCATATCTCAGGTCCTTTGCGCCGCTGCACTAAACAAGACAGCGTGGACCTTAGGCCGAATATTTCTTAGCATAGCAGCCGCCCTTTCAAACAGCTTCTTACTTTAACAGTCAATAACCAATTCTTCGTGCAAAAGCGTGGCATTAGTCTATCCATATATGTTCTTGCTCTAGGCCTAGGTTCTTTCCTATACTTATTAGGATAGAGGATTCCTAATAGAAATTCTCTAAAAAGTAGTCTGTGCATAACTTTTAGGTTATTAGCGTTGTTAGGCTAACGTGCTAGATAAGCGAGTAAGCTAGGTAAGCGAGTGAGCTACTCTACTAACTTCGCGTATTAATATAAGCGTGTAGCTCTACTATTTATAATAATATAGATATATATTATTATAGTTAGTAGATTAAGTAGTATCTATAGTTTTGTTTTTATACGTACGTAAATTATAGCTAGTCTCTTTATATCTACTATAGCGCGTAAGAGCCTAGTAGAAGATATATAATTACTATTCTCCCTTACACATTATATAAGCAATTTACTTATTAGCCTTATATTAAGTAATAGTATTCTTACTAGCGTCTATTAGAAGCTTAGCTCTATACTACTAAGCTACTATAACTAAAAAGGTATAAGTAATTGTTATTCTACTAATACTCTGTGTAAGGGCTACGCTCCACTTCCCCTTACTCTTCCCCCTATTCACGCTCCTTTCTCTATTAGGCCTAGCTTATCCGCTAGTGCCTTACTATATATATTATAGACTACCTACCTAGATAGCTCTTTGTCTGCTATTTTACCTTCTTGAATCTACCTATTCTATCAGCTTCCTTCTCCTTCTTTGTTGCCTGCCTAACACTCTGTATAGGATAGTATATATTATTAGCTAGGCCTAATAGCTCTCTTTATAAGTACTCTTTACTTCTATATCTACTTTCTTTTATACTCTCTATACTTTAATACTATCTTATTAGCTTTTTTAAAGTTATTAATCTACTTATATATTAGCTTAGCTATAAGTATTATTATCTCTACTCTCTTATTAAGTATTATATAGAGTAGGTTACTAATACTTCTCTAATCTTGTTCTAGGTTAGAATAAGTAAGCCTCTTAAGATTAGCTCTATAAGAGTTATTAGTAGTTCTTAGTATTAGAATCTAATAGAGATAGATTCTAGCTATAGATAGTAGAAGTAAGAAAAGAAGATCTAGTAGTATAGAGTAGGAAAGAGAGAGAGATAATATAAATTAATAAAGTTAAGACTATTATATCTATTTTAGTTCTTTTATCTACTTAGCTATAAATATCTTAAATATCTTAAGATAAAATAGTTTAGAGAATTTTATAGTACTATTAATATCTAATTTATATTAATAGTCTTATTATAGATTTAAATATTTTAATCTTAGGCTAATATTAAAGTATAATAGCTTTTAGTAATTAATTAATATTAGCTTTAATAGATTAAATAGATCTTATAGATCTAATAGAGAGAATAGCTAGGTAGCTTATTCTCTAATATATACTCCTACGCTACTATAACTAAAAAGGTATAGATAATTAGTGTTCTACTAATACTCTATATAAGATAGTATATATATTATTAGCTACACGTAGTAGAAAGTATAATTTAAGTTTAACTATAATAAGTATTAATAATAAAATCTATTTATTCTTATAACTTTATTATTTCTAGTCTTACTATCTTATATACTCTATTATAGTAGAATAGTTAGGATATATTAGAGAATATAGGGTTAGGGTTAGGGTTAGGGTTAGGGTTAGGGTTAGGGTTAGGGTTAGGGTTAGGGTTAGGGTTAGGGTTAGGGTTAGGGTTAGGGTTAGGGTTAGGGTTAGGGTTAGGGTTAGGGTTAGGGTTAGGGTTAGGGTTAGGG